>OX235268.1:1765350-2965350 GCA_944472135.2 Trichobilharzia regenti
GTTATTACCTAGCCGAATACTTCTAATTTTATACCACAAAAACCTACTACTATTCATTGAATAATATCGACACTGATTAGTCTTGAGGATTCAAAGAGCTTACTGTTTAACTGAATACTTCTATTTTTGTCACTAGAAGTCTAATTGATTATCTTGTGTTGCATAAATGATATGTATCGGTATGGGACATCAAATCATTATTTCTCATCTTAGCCACGATACGTTGTGTCTTCTCTTCACTAAATTCATTAATACTATTATTATTATTATTGTTATTGAGTGGAATTAGCAGCGTTGATGACATGAGTGATTTATGGAATAAACACCAATAACAATAAGATAATATCAATTATTTTAAATGTTTTTTTATTTAGAGCTTGATTCCACACTGTATTTTTCGTACAAGTATGGAATTTTCAGCATGGATATCATTAGCCGAAATTCTGCAGGCCGACCATAGATATCAGGTGTGCGCCTGAATATGTCGTCTAGCTGGACAGTTGTGAAAGGTGTAAACCACAACGAGTAAGCTGGAGCACAGAGATTATTAAACGCATTGCTGGTATTCCCCTTCAACATTCTCATTCTGAATTCTTTAACTCCTTTTCATCTAAGAGTATTTTGTTGTGGATGTACAGGTCACTATCATAGAGTGAAATTATTGATTCGGATGACTGAATCATCTATAGTAATGAAACTATCTTGAAAATGTTTACGATTCAGTACGACGAAAAATGCGTACCCCAATGTCACCTTTATCAGCCAATTCCTTGTGTGAAAAATGTCGTAAATCTCTGACTGATCAATTTTTTTTTCTCTTTTTACTACACATCAAGTGGACACAGAAATATTTTCCATGATGTGACAAGGAAAAGTCTCGTGAATCAATTCAAGCCTCATCAGTCATGAAGTTGGAAATGACTGGAGAAGCAGAAGGAGAATTCAGTGGTTTAAGTTACGTTATTGTCTACGAGCGAAGATGTCGTCTACCAGGGTGAATACATACTTGCTGTCTAACTTTGTTTTTCCGCTAGATCGATTTAAATTTATGGGTGGATATGAATGTGATGGCTTTTTTTTATTCATTAGATTTATCCATCATTTGAAAATATTTTCTGAGATAGTACTTTTTAATTCACATTAGCTGACTTAATTCCTAGCTAGTTGAAGACACATTTTCATATAATAGAAATTAAAATCATGTTGACTTGTACATGAAGGTGTATAGTTTACTAGTATTTGTATTGAAAGAAGACTATATCGTTCGGTGATAATAATAATAATAATAATAATAATAATAATAATAATAATAATAATGGTAGTAATAGTAACAACGAATTGTGTAAACAGAGGACACAAGTTTTCGCATTCTGCGTGCGTCAATCGATGGTGAAAATATACATAGTGATTTGATGTTTCGTGCATATGCATATGTAAATGGGCACGAACATTGAACGTTTGTTTATTGGAACTGTTAGCCATTGGCGTGCATCTCGAAGCCGCGAAGGTTTCAATCGTATACATGTTGGAAGAAGACGAAATAGTAGGAATAAAGTTCATTGTAGCTATTGAAAAACATTTGTTTACAGACTTTATTTATTTTGATTTTAATTGCCACACAATATAGCCTTGTTGTAAGTACTAGTAGTGTTTTGGAGTTAAAGTCGAGAAACCGACATAGTAATCATTCAATCGGAGCTAGCGTCTTTGCAAATAATGGGAATTTGGGGTTAAATTCTTTGACAATATATCAGAGTTGCGAAAGATGAAAAATTGAACTATTCGTTTCCCTTTTGTAATTTTCATTCATAGTTCTGTAAAGCATAAGGCATTTGCAATTACTGTTACAAGTTCTATTCATTATCCTTAAGATTAATTAAATTAAGTATGCATGTTAGGTTGGAAAATTTGAGCTATGATTTTGCACTACTCACATATTTATAAGTAGGTAATTTGTCCCTCAAATGTTTCTCAAACACAAGCGAATGAGTGTGCTTTCCACATGATACTTAATCCCGTGCAAAATTATTTAAATTTCTTATCGAGAACGCTACCTACATCAAAGCTCCCGCTTATTGAAGTAGACAGACTTGGGAACCTATCCATCTGAATTTTTGTCAATAGTCCCGTAATCAGCTGACCATCGAGTGCACTGATCCACTATCATATTTTATTTTTCATCAACCTTTCTGTTACCGTCAGCAAAGGCTAGTTCCTTCCAGTGATTTTGATATAGGCATGGAAATTAGATAGTTGTACTGGATACAAATCAAGAAAGAAGGAGACATGTTAGTCAGAAAGACTGCCTTCAGTCTTGAGAATTAGACAGTCAACTTCAGTCATATAAAACTTCGATTTTTGAAGATAACACAGTTATAACCTAAGTGGGTATGGTGGACAGTGGAGAGAAGTGTCCATGCATTAAGTTTAAAAATCATACATACATTCTGTTGAGGAATAATCGTATATGCCTAGTGAAGATAATATCGGAGGGATGAGATATCATTCTTGTATGTGACTACATCCTTTATGATGTTTATTCGAAGCGACAGAAATTCACTAAGAACATTGTTGACGTGGATAATCGAATTGACTATCCCTGAAATCCTCTACGAAAACAATATGAATACTTGAGTGTTGTAACGACAACAAATGATATTCAAACTACTGACTATGCACATAAGTAGGTAAAGCATATAAAGTAAATTAATACACAGGCTGTGAAAAATGAAGTCTTCGTTGTAGAGTACACTGTTGGGCACATACAATTCCAAAGTGCTCTCAAAGAGGAGGGAGTACTATGAAATGTCACCGGCCGTCCAACAATCTATCAGTCAATAAATAATCAGAAAGAAGTGGAGATGCTCCCCTGAAGCCCTGTTTTCTGTTCGGAAAAGAAAGAGAGAATATCCATGATAACATAACAATACCCTCATAAATAATCCAACAGTAAAGCTTCGGATATGCTCCACAATCTCGAAAAAAATTGATTACAAGATCAGATAAGATGTCACCAGAAGTCATTTCACCTCAATCAATGAGACCAAAAAATATTTCTGAGAATATATCCTTATATAATTAGTAGCTGAATTTGTGAGAATACACATTCGACTAATGCGTCGTAGCAGTGTGGTGAGAGCTGTCTGCTAGCCAAAATTGTTAGACAGTAATTTACGTCAATGTTTAAGTCCGAAAAACTGGTCATGGGAAAAATATGTACAAAGACAAACTCAACAAAATGTCGGAGCCGATTTTTCGTTGGCGGATGCAATTTGCAGATAGATAATATGAACTTCAAGAAACGGCCACAAATAGATGAAAGATTAGGGTTCAGCGAGAAACCACCAATCAGGAGACTGTGTTTGTTTGCTTACAATAATCTATAGTAATGTGCATGAAAATCTATAAATATCTGTTGATTTACTAAATAAACGATCTGTTGCCTGGCCCTAAACATTTGCCGTTACAACAGTAATTATTAATCAAATGTTCATAAGAAATCCATCGTAAATGTATGAAGTTATTTCACTAACACTGTATCCTCAAGACTATACTCAAAATGCTAAATACGTATTGGAATACTATTACTTTGTCGCCTTTATCATTATTTCAACAAGCCATTGACAACCATCTCCGTGACAAAACAACATTCATTATTTTATTCACTGTAAACAACTCTTGTTGTTGTAATGTTGTCAACTTCATTAGCTGTCGCCTACAAATTATCTTATTGTCATTGCTGTTTATTCATTGAATCACGCATGTCATCAGTGAGTCCTGCTTAATTCCGCTCAATAACAATAACAATTACTAATAATAGTAGTAATGGATTCAGTGAAGACAACACACGAGGTATCGTATTTGTCAGCCATTTACAGTCTATAGATAAGATGAGAAATAGTGATTAGGTTTCTCGTTCTCATAAATATAATCAATGCAACACAAGATAATTAATTAGAGTGCTAGTGACAAAAATAATAGTATTGAGATTACCAGAAAGGTCTTTGAATGCTAAAGACTATACAGTGTCGAAAAATTATAAAATGAATTGTAGTAGGTTAGATGAATGATATAATTAGAAGTACTCGGTTCGGTAATGAGCTTATACCTTCTTTTTTACGTTAGGCCTGAATATGTTGTCTAGCTGGACAATTGTGAAAGGTGTAAACCACAACGAGTAAGCTGGAGCACAGAGATTATTAAACGCATTGCTGGTATTCCCCTTCAACATTCTCATTCTGAATTCTTTAACTCCTTTTATCTAAGAGTATTTTGTTGTGGATGTACAGGTCACTATCATAGAGTGAAATTATTGATTCGGATGACTGAATCATCTATAGTAATGAAACTATCTTGAAAATGTTTACGATTCAGTACGACGAAAAATGCGTACCCCAATGTCACCTTTATCAGCCAATTCCTTGTGTGAAAAATGTCGTAAATCTCTGACTGATCAATTTTTTTTTCTCTTTTACTACACATCAAGTGAACACAGAAATATTTTCCATGATGTGACAAGGAAAAGTCTCGTGAATCAATTCAAGCCTCATCAGTCATGAAGTTGGAAATGACTGGAGAAGCAGAAGGAGAATTCAGTGGTTTAAGTTACGTTATTGTCTACGAGCGAAGATGTCGTCTACCAGGGTGAATACATACTTGCTGTCTAACTTTGTTTTTCCGCTAGATCGATTTAAATTTATGGGTGGATATGAATGTGATGGCTTTTTTTTTATTCATTAGATTTTTCCATCATTTGAAAATATTTTCTGAGATAGTACTTTTAAATTCACATTCACTGACTTAATTCCTAGCTATTTGAAGACACATTTTCATATAGGAAAATTCAAATCATGTTGACTTGTACATGAAGGTGTATAGTTTACTAGTATTTGTATTGAAAGAAGACTATATCGTTCGGTGATAATAATAATAATGGTAGTAATAGTAACAACGAATTGTGTAAACAGAAGACACAAGTTTTCGTAGTCTGCGTGCGTCAATCGATAGTGAAAATATACATAGTGATTTGATGTTTCGTGCATATGCATATGTAAATGGGCACGAACATTGAACGTTTGTTTATTGGAACTGTTAGCCATTGGCGTGCATCTCGAAGTCGCGAAGGTTTCAATCGTATACATGTTGGAAGAAGACGAAATAGTAGGAATAAAGTTCATTGTAGCTACTGAAAAACATTTGTTTACAGACTTTATTTATTTTGATTTTAATTGCCATACAATATAGCCTTGTTGTAAATACTAGTAGTGTTTTGGAGTTAAAGTCGAGAAACCGACATAGTAATCATTCGATCGGAGCTAGCGTCTTTGCAAATAATGGGAATTTGGGGTTAAATTCTTTGACAATATATCAGAGTTGCGAAAGATGAAAAATTGAACTATTTGTTTCCCTTTTGTAATTTTCATTCATAGTTCTGTAAAGCATAAGGCATTTGCAATTACTGTTACAAGTTCTATTCATTATCCTTAAGATTAATTAAATTAAGTATGCATGTTGAGTTGGAAAATTTGAGCTATGATTTTGCACTACTCACATATTTATAAGTAGGTAATTTGTCCCTCAAATGTTTCTCAAACACAAGCGAATGAGTGTGCTTTCCACATGATACTTAATCCCGTGCAAAATTATTTAAATTTCTTATCGAGAACGCTATCTACATCAAAGCTCCCGCTTATTGAAGTAGACAGACTTGGGAACCTATCCATCTGAATTTTTGTCAATAGTCCCGTAATCAGCTGACCATCGAGTGCACTGATCCACTATCATATTTTATTTTTCATCAACCTTTCTGTTACCGTCAGCAAAGGCTAGTTCCTTCCAGTGATTTTGATATAGGCATGGCATTTAGATAGTTGTACTGGATACAAATCAAGAAAGAAGGAGACATGTTAGTCAGAAAGACTGCCTTCAGTCTTGAGAATTAGACAGTCAACTTCAGTCATATAAAACTTCGATTTTTGAAGATAACACAGTTATAACCTAAGTGGGTATGGTGGACAGTGGAGAGAAGTGTCCATGCATTAAGTTTAAAAATCATACATAAATTCTGTTGAGGAATAATCGTATATGCCTAGTGAAGATAATAGCGGAGGGATGAGATATCATTCTTGTATGTGACTACATCCTTTATGATGCTTATTCGAAGCGACAGAAATTCACTAAGAACATTGTTGACGTGGATAATCGAATTGACTATCCCTGAAATCCTCTACGAAAACAATATGAATACTTGAGTGTTGTAACGACAACAAATGATATTCAAACTACTGACTACGCACATAAGTAGGTAAAGCATATAAAGTAAATTAATACACAGGCTGTGAAAAATGAAGTCTTCGTTGTAGAGTACACTGTTGGGCATATACAATTCCAAAGTGCTCTCAAAGGGGGGGAGTACTATGAAATGTCACCGGCCGTCCAACAATCTATCAGTCAATAAATAATCAGAAAGAAATGGAGATGCTCCCCTGAAGCCCTGTTTTCTGTTCGGAAAAGAAAGAGAGAATATCGATGATAACATAACAATACCCTCATAAATAATCCAACAGTAAAGCTTCGGATATGCTCCACAATCTCGAAAAAAATTGATTACAAGATCAGATAAGATGTCACCAGAAGTCATTTCACCTCAGTCAATGAGACCAAAAAATATTTCTGAGAATATATCCTTATATAATTAGTAGCTGAATTTGTGAGAATACACATTCGACTAATGCGTCGTAGCAGTGTGGTGAGAGCTGTCTGCTAGCCAAAATTGTTAGACAGTAATTTACGTCAATGTTTAAGTCCGAAAAATTGGTCATGGGAAAAATATGTACAAAGACAAACTCAACAAAATGTCGGAGCCGATTTTTCGTTGGCGGATGCAATTTGCAGATAGATAATCTGAACTTCAAGAAACGGCCACAAATAGATGAAAGATTAGGGTTCAGCGAGAAACCACCAATCAGGAGACTGTGTTTGTTTGCTTACAATAATCTATAGTAATGTACATAAAAATCTATAAATATCTGTTGATTTACTAAATAAACGATCTGTTGCCTGGCCGTAAACATTTGCCGTTACAACAGTAATTATTAATCAAATGTCCATAAGAAATCCATCGTAAATGTATGAAGTTATTTCACTAACACTGTGTCCTCAAGACTATACTCAAAATGCTAAATACGTATTGGAATACTACTACTTTGTCGCTTTTATTATTATTTCAACAAGCCATTGACAACCATCTCCGTGACAAAACAACATTCATTATTTTATTCACTGTAAACAACTCTTGTTGTTGTTGTTGTCAACTTCATTAGCTGTCGCCTACAAATTATCTTATTGTCATTGCTGTTTATTCATTGAATCACGCATGTCATCAGTGAGTCCTGCTTAATTCCGCTCAATAACAATAACAATTACTATTAATAGTAGTAATGGATTCAGTGAAGACAACACACGAGGTATCGTATTTGTCAGCCATTTACAGTCTATAGATAAGATGAGAAATAGTGATTAGGTTTCTCGTTCTCATAAATATAATCAATGCAACACAAAATATTCAATTAGGCTTCTAGTGAAAACAGTAGAAGTGTTCATTAAACGAAATTTTTTGCGTTCCGAAAAATTAAGCAATGAATAGTAGTAGGTTTATCAGCCAATTCCAGATTTCAAACATGTCATAAATCACTGACTGATCAACTCTTTGTTTCTTTTTACGATGCCTCAATTGCACACCTATATATTTTCCATGTCGTGAGAAGGAAAACTCTCGGAAATCAATTCATGCCTCACCAGTCTTGAAGTTGGAAATGACTGGTGAAGCCAAAGGAAATTTCAGTTGTATACAGCACAATCTTGTCTACCAGATAGCATGTCTTAATCCAGGGTGAATACATACTTGCTGGCCAACATTATATTATCACCTATTCATTAATCCATATTAATTTGATGGCCATTGATTACTCAGTAGATGTTTCCATTATCATTATTGTGCATTTTCTCTGAGAAAAACACACACTTAAATAGAGGTTCGCTTTCTTCATCCTTTGCAATATGAAGATATATTTTCCTACAGGGAAATTCGAATCATGTTGACTTGAACATAACATATAATGAATCATTTCTTGGGCGATCATTTTCTTTCAAGGACTATTAAAGTAGCATTAATTCACTTTCTATTTTGTTTTGTGGACATATTTTCTCTTCGCTCATGAGAGTAGCATTTTCACAGGCTTGAAAGCTCCTCAGTGGTAAAGTCTCTGTGGTTGAATGACTGGTGACGAGGGTTCGAATCTCAGATGGGACATGAGTTCCTTCAAGTCAGTTGCAGATATGCTTTTCTGACTAGTTCCAAGTAGCACGAGGCCTAATTCCGAGGCTGGAACTGGAAAGGATCCAGGAAGCTTCATATCATACCTCGTAATTATTTTATTCCATCACTGCTCAACACACGAAAGCCTAAATCATTGCTTATTTTGTGAGTTGTTTCTAGTTTTACACAGAGTATTATTTACAGTAGAACCATAAACCATGAAGAATTTCAAATGAGAACACAGTTTCACAAGTCGAAAGAAGACAGAATATAGTCTTCATAAAAACAAGATGGATTGAAGCGATTGCAATTCTTCTTAGGTTGTTAATTATGATTTACAGTGTGAGATAGAATACGTAGATATGTGTGTGTGGATGTGTTTAATGTGCGATTGACGCTATGTAATTAGCATGTTAACAAAATTGTGAAGAGGAAACCAATTCACATCAGTCGAAATGTCATCATCATGATGAGATTGTGGTAATTGTAAACTGATTGCATTCTAATGAAAAGATGTAAGCTAGAGAAAGGATACAATCAGAAGCACATTGAGTTTATGAATAATGGATGAAGAACGTTTCCAAGATAATGAATTCAGAGATTTCGTAATGAATACTGACACCTCCACAGTACGATACTACTGAAGGCTAACTACGGTTGTAGCTTCCATCCAGACTTTGTGGCTAATGTCCAACATGGTCTTCTTGGATCTGTGTACGCTTAGTTCCCTAGGTGGTGAAAATCGAACGACTAATTCACTAACTGGAGTGAAGACATTTTGAATATACGATGCGTTTATTTGATACAACGCAAGGTGATGCAGTATAAATAACTAGGTGATTGTGAGGAATATCTTCCGCTCGAAACGTCAACCAGTAAATGATATTATAACACTGTGTTGAAGTAAATGATCTTATCTAATATGTGTGAGTAATTCACTTCTTTCTCGATAACCATGGTGGAGTGTGTTCTTTGATGCCTTTGGAAATTGTGTGCTGTAGGCGTTTCGTCAGGATAACATATACCCATCAGTGTAGAATGTTTTTCTACGTTACTGCGTTAATGCTTCTGTCACACCTTATTCGCACGTGCTCATTGACGCTTAACCGACTTTTTTCTCCTTATCATGAAATATGAAACGAAGCGCAAATGTTTGAATTTCACAAGCCTTCTTCTATATAGTTGTCTATGCTTGGGGAAGTTCAGATCAATGAGGAATATAATACAGTCACTTATGTTTGTTTTCCTTCGACAAAAAGCAAATAATTTTAATGGAACATCTTATGAATAAACAAAGACAATCATATTCATATAGATTCTTCAATCTGAATCGACCTAGAGAAGAAATAATGTTAGGCAGCAAGTATGTATTCACCCTGGTTTACGACATCTTCGGTGGTAGACAATAACGTGAAGAATATCAATGCATTTGCCTTCTGCTGCTCCAGGCACTTCCAACTTCAAGACTGGTGAGGCTTGAATTGGTACACTAGAGTTTTCCATCTTACTACATGGAAAACATTTCTGTGTGAACATGACATATAGTAAAGAGAAACAAGGAGTTGATCAGTAATGTTCACACATAAAATTGATTGATGAACGCTACATTTGTGTACGCATTTGTCTCCGTACTACATCGTACACATTATCTCACTAGTCTCATAACTAAAGATAACTCAGTCTTCTGAATGAATAATTTTACTCTATGGTAGTGACCTGTATATCCACAAAAATACTCTTAGAAGAATGGGAGTTCAGGAATTCAGAATCAGAATGTTGAAGAGGAATACGAACAAAGCGTGTAATTATCTCTGTGCTCCAGCTCACCTGTTGTTGTTTACACCTTCAAAATTGTCCATCTTGACAATATATTCAGGCCTAACGTCGAAAGGATGAAACAAGCTCATTACCTAGTCAAATACCTCTAACTTTATCACACATGTGCATCGGTTGCAGGGTGGTTAGGACTCTCGCCGACAATGCACATGATCCGAGGTACGATCCCCTGCCAACGGAAACCTGATATCTATGGTCGGCCTGCAAAATTTGGGCTACCGATATCCATGCTAAAAATTCCATACTTGTACCAAAAATACAGTATGGAATCAAGCTGTAATGAAAAATAATACCACTATTCATTGATTAATTTTTCGACAGTGTGAAGTCTTTAGCATTCAAAGACTTTTCTGCTTAACTGAGTACTTCTGTTTTTGTCACTAGAAGTCTAATTAATAATCTTGTGTTGCATTGATGATATTTATGAAAACGAGAAACCTAATCACTATTTCTCATCTTATCTATAGACTGTAAATGGCTGACAAATACGATACCTCGTGTGTTGTCTTCCCTGAATCCATTACTACTATTATTAGTAATTGTTATTGTTATTGAGCAGAATAAGCAGGACTCACTGATGACATGCGTGATTCAATGAATAAACAGCAATGACAATAAGACAATTTGTAGGCGACAGCTAATGAAGTTGACAACAAGAGTTGTTTACAGTGAATGAAGGAATGAATGTCGCCTTGTCACTGAGATGTTTATCAAATTACTCTTCATCGTACTATCTAATCCTCCAATAACGAGGTAGATGTAGTCGGAAAGACTAAAAGCTGTGTAATTTAACACACAGACTAAGTAAAATCTACAGCTTGTTGACCGTCACGATTCAACACTCCACTGATAAACATTTCCATCACACAGCAGCATTAATTCCTTCATTCACTGTAAACAACTCTTGTTGTTGTGTTGTTGTCAACTTCATTAGCTGTCGCCTACAAATTATCTTATTGTCATTGGTGTTTATTCATTGAATCACTCATGTCATCAGTGAGTCCTGCTTAATTCCGCTCAATAACAATAACAATTACTAATAATAGTAGTAATGGATTCAGTGAAGACAACACACGAGGTATCGTATTTGTCAGCCATTTACAGTCTATAGATAAGATGAGAAATAGTGATTAGGTTTCTCGTTCTCATAAATATAATCAATGCAACACAAGATAATTAATTAGACTGCTAGTGACAAAAATAATAGTATTGAGATAACCAGAAAGGTCTTTGAATGCTAAAGACTATACAGTGTCGAAAAATTAAAAATGAATTGTAGTAGGTTAGTTGAATGATATAATTAGAAGTACTCGGTTCGGTAATGAGCTTATACCTTCTTTTCTACGTTAGGCCTGAATATGTTGTCTAGCTGGACAATTGTGAAAGGTGTAAACCACAACGGGTAAGCTGGAGCACAGAGATTATTAAACGCATTGCTGGTATTCCCCTTCAACATTCTCATTCTGAATTCTTTAACTCCTTTTATCTAGGAGTATTTTGTTGTGGATGTACAGGTCACTATCATAGAGTGAAACTATTGATTCGGATGACTGAATCATCTATAGTAATGAAACTATCTTGAAAATGTTTACGATTCAGTACGACGAAAAATGCGTACCCCAATGTCACCTTTATCAGCCAATTCCTTGTGTGAAAAATGTCGTAAATCTCTGACTGATCAATTTTTTTTTCTCTTTTTACTACACATCAAGTGAACACAGAAATATTTTCCATGATGTGACAAGGAAAAGTCTCGTGAATCAATTCAAGCCTCATCAGTCATGAAGTTGGAAATGACTGGAGAAGCAGAAGGAGAATTCAGTGGTTTAAGTTACGTTATTGTCTACGAGCGAAGATGTCGTCTACCAGGGTGAATACATACTTGCTGTCTAACTTTGTTTTTCCGCTAGATCGATTTAAATTTATGGGTGGATATGAATGTGATGGCTTTTTTTTTATTCATTAGATTTTTCCATCATTTGAAAATATTTTCTGAGATAGTACTTTTAAATTCACATTCACTGACTTAATTCCTAGCTATTTGAAGACACATTTTCATATAGGAAAATTCAAATCATGTTGACTTGTACATGAAGGTGTATAGTTTACTAGTATTTGTATTGAAAGAAGACTATATCGTTCGGTGATAATAATAATAATGGTAGTAATAGTAACAACGAATTGTGTAAACAGAAGACACAAGTTTTCGTAGTCTGCGTGCGTCAATCGATAGTGAAAATATACATAGTGATTTGATGTTTCGTGCATATGCATATGTAAATGGGCACGAACATTGAACGTTTGTTTATTGGAACTGTTAGCCATTGGCGTGCATCTCGAAGTCGCGAAGGTTTCAATCGTATACATGTTGGAAGAAGACGAAATAGTAGGAATAAAGTTCATTGTAGCTACTGAAAAACATTTGTTTACAGACTTTATTTATTTTGATTTTAATTGCCATACAATATAGCCTTGTTGTAAATACTAGTAGTGTTTTGGAGTTAAAGTCGAGAAACCGACATAGTAATCATTCGATCGGAGCTAGCGTCTTTGCAAATAATGGGAATTTGGGGTTAAATTCTTTGACAATATATCAGAGTTGCGAAAGATGAAAAATTGAACTATTTGTTTCCCTTTTGTAATTTTCATTCATAGTTCTGTAAAGCATAAGGCATTTGCAATTACTGTTACAAGTTCTATTCATTATCCTTAAGATTAATTAAATTAAGTATGCATGTTGAGTTGGAAAATTTGAGCTATGATTTTGCACTACTCACATATTTATAAGTAGGTAATTTGTCCCTCAAATGTTTCTCAAACACAAGCGAATGAGTGTGCTTTCCACATGATACTTAATCCCGTGCAAAATTATTTTTCTCCTTATCATGAAATATGAAACGAAGCGCAAATGTTTGAATTTCACAAGCCTTCTTCTATATAGTTGTCTATGCTTGGGGAAGTTCAGATCAATGAGGAATATAATACAGTCACTTATGTTTGTTTTCCTTCGACAAAAAGCAAATAATTTTAATGGAACATCTTATGAATAAACAAAGACAATCATATTCATATAGATTCTTCAATCTGAATCGACCTAGAGAAGAAATAATGTTAGGCAGCAAGTATGTATTCACCCTGGTTTACGACATCTTCGGTGGTAGACAATAACGTGAAGAATATCAATGCATTTGCCTTCTGCTGCTCCAGGCACTTCCAACTTCAAGACTGGTGAGGCTTGAATTGGTACACTAGAGTTTTCCATCTTACTACATGGAAAACATTTCTGTGTGAACATGATATATAGTAAAGAGAAACAAGGAGTTGATCAGTAATGTTCACAGATAAAATTGATTGATGAACGCTACATTTGTGTACGCATTTGTCTCCGTACTACATCGTACACATTATCTCACTAGTCTCATAACTAAAGATAACTCAGTCTTCTGAATGAATAATTTTACTCTATGGTAGTGACCTGTATATCCACAAAAATACTCTTAGAAGAATGGGAGTTCAGGAATTCAGAATCAGAATGTTGAAGAGGAATACGAACAAAGCGTGTAATTATCTCTGTGCTCCAGCTCACCTGTTGTTGTTTACACCTTCAAAATTGTCCATCTTGACAGTATATTCAGGCCTAACGTCGAAAGGATGAAACAAGCTCATTACCTAGTCAAATACCTCTAACTTTATCACACATGTGCATCGGTTGCAGGGTGGTTAGGACTCTCGCCGACAATGCACATGATCCGAGGTACGATCCCCTGCCAACGGAAACCTGATATCTATGGTCGGCCTGCAAAATTTGGGCTACCGATATCCATGCTAAAAATTCCATACTTGTACCAAAAATACAGTATGGAATCAAGCTGTAATGAAAAATAATACCACTATTCATTGATTAATTTTTCGACAGTGTGAAGTCTTTAGCATTCAAAGACTTTTCTGCTTAACTGAGTACTTCTGTTTTTGTCACTAGAAGTCTAATTAATAATCTTGTGTTGCATTGATGATATTTATGAAAACGAGAAACCTAATCACTATTTCTCATCTTATCTATAGACTGTAAATGGCTGACAAATACGATACCTCGTGTGTTGTCTTCCCTGAATCCATTACTACTATTATTAGTAATTGTTATTGTTATTGAGCGGAATAAGCAGGACTCACTGATGACATGCGTGATTCAATGAATAAACAGCAATGACAATAAGACAATTTGTAGGCGACAGCTAATGAAGTTGACAACAAGAGTTGTTTACAGTGAATGAAGGAATGAATGTCGCCTTGTCACTGAGATGTTTATCAAATTACTCTTCATCGTACTATCTAATCCTCCAATAACGAGGTAGATGTAGTCGGAAAGACTAAAAGCTGTGTAATTTAACACACAGACTAAGTAAAATCTACAGCTTGTTGACCGTCACGATTCAACACTCCACTGATAAACATTTCCATCACACAGCAGCATTAATTCCTTCATTCACTGTAAACAACTCTTGTTGTTGTGTTGTTGTCAACTTCATTAGCTGTCGCCTACAAATTATCTTGTTGTCATTGGTGTTTATTCATTGAATCACGCATGTCATCAGTGAATGTGCTTTATTCCCCTCAATAATAATAATAATACTAATAATAGTAGTGATGAATTCAGGGAAGACAACACACGAGGTATCTTATATGTCAGCCATTTACAGTCTATAGGTAAGATGAAAAGTGTTGATTCGATGTCTCGTTCTCCTAAATTCCATCAGTGCAACACAAAATATTGAATTAGCCTTATAGTGACGAAAATAGAAGTATTCAGTTAAACAGTAAGCTCTTTGGATGCTTATGGAGACACCGTGTCGATAAATTATTCTTTGAATAGTAGGTTTGATGTGTGATAAAATTAGAAGTATTCGGCTAGGTAATACGCTCCTTCTTTCTCATCGACGTTAGTCCTGAATATGTTGTCTAAATGGACAATTGTGAATCGTGTAAACCAACACAGGTTAGGTAGAGCACAGAGATAATCATATGCGTTGCTCGTATTCTCCTCCGACATTCTCAGTCTGAATTTTTCACCTCCCATTCATCTAGAAGTAGTTTGGTGTGGATATATATACCACCATTTTGAAGTGAAATTATTGATTCAGACGACTGCCTTATCTATAGTAATAAAACTACTTTCAAAATGTGCATGATGTAGCACTTAGACAAATGCGTAACGTTATGTAACGTTCGTCAACCAATTCTTCTTCTGAAAATTATCATAGAGCGCTGACTGATCAATTATTTGTTTCTCTTCACTATACATCATGTTCACACAGAAATGTTTTCCGTGTAGTGAGAAGGAAAAGTCTCGTGAATCAATTCAAGCCTCATCAGTCATGAAGTTGGAAATGACTGGAGAAGCAGAAGGAAACTTCAGGTATATCTTATTGTCTACTAGGGAAGATGTTGTCAAGCAGGGTGATAATAAACTTGCTGCCTAACATTATTTCTTCACTAGATCGATTCATATCCATGAGTGTATATGAATGTAATGGCTTTTGTTTGTTTATTAGATGTTTATATCATCATTTTTGTGCATTTTGTGTGAGAAAATCTCACATATTCTCTTCGCTCCATAGAAAAGTGTTTTCATCGGCTTGAATAGTACCTCAGTAAAAAGGTCTCTGAAATAATCACTAGAGGATGATGGTGCGAATCTCGGAAGAGACATGAATTGCTTCAAGGCAGTTGCGGATACGCCTTTCTGACTAGTGACGACTAGCACGAAGCCTAGGTTCGAGACTGCAGCTGAAGAGGATCCAGAATCTTCATAGCATTTCTCGTAAATATTTTATTCCATCACTGCCCAACAAACGACAGCGTAATTCTTTACAGTATAATCATAAAGCATGAAGAATTTCAAATGAGAACACATTTCCACAATTTCAAAGAAGACACAGCATTGTCTTCTTCAAAACAAGATGGATTGAAGCGATTGCAATTCTTCTTAGGTTGTTAATTATCATTTACAGTGTGCGATAAATTAGGCAGATGTGTGTGCTTGTGTGCTTAATGTGAGAGTGATTCTATTGAAGTAGTATGTCAATAAAATTATAAAAATGAAAATAATTCACATCAGTCAAAATGTCATCATCATGATCAGATTTTGTTAATTGTAAACTGATTGCATTCTAATGAAAAGATGTAAGCTAGAGAAAGCATAAAATCAGAAGGACATTGAGTTTATGAATAGTGGAATAATGGACTTTCCACACAATGAATTCAGAGAAGGTTTAATGAATTTTGTCGCCTCCACAGTAAAGTATTACATAGAGCTAATCACTTTTTTAACCTCGCATAGACTACTAGCTTTCTAGTTTTCTAGGCGGTCCCAAGCCCCGATAAAGCGGGAGGGTTTGGGCGTGGTGCTAGCAACTCCACCACGAAAACTCAACCTAACCTCTACAGAAATTTCAATGCAACAATGTAATAAAAATTCTAAAAAAAATATAAGCAATTACCTTATTTTTCGCTGGAATCGGGGAAGTGAAATGACGCAGGCTGGTCAAAGCCTTCGAGAAGCCAGTCAGCCAATATGCCTTTTTCGATGAAAGGAAAAATAAGGATGGGTACCTGGATGTCCGTACAATGCACGAAACTGGAAAGCCTGTCCAGGTAGCCGCAGAAATGAGAAGGAATAGAATAGAAGTGCTGGGAATCCTCGAGAGTAGATGGAACGGATGTGGTAGGTGCCAACTGCCAACTAGGGAGATAATAATCTATTCCGGTCACCCAGAGGACAGTCACGAGCACACCGAATGAGTGGCCATCATGATGTCACCAACAGCAGCCAAAGCTCTCATCCATTGGGAACCAATCTCCTCCAGGATAATGAGAGCTAGATTCAACTCAAAAGGAAGGAAGGTTACAACCATCCAATTCTATGCGCCTACAAACGTCTCAGAACAAGGAAAGAAGGAGACGTTCACCAGACAACTACAAACAGTAATGGACAACGTCCTGAGTGGCGATATCAAAATCCTGATGGGTGGTATGAATTCGAAGCTGGGAGGAGACAATACTGGAAGAGAACTGACCATTGGTCGCGAGGCCCTTGCTGAAATGAACGACAATGGTGAACTCTTTCAGACTTCTTTGCCTTAGGATCTCCGTATCTCCTTGGAATAAGCTGTAGTGACCTATTTTATTGCTCATCATCGTAGTATACTTTCGCTATGTAATTGAACTTTGTTTTGTTTATCACTATAAAGATTGCGTGTTATCAGCTGATACATTTTTGTACTCGCTCAACTTTTGAATTTTGATTACTGCCATAATACACGTTCGTACTCCTTCTCAAGTGGATTTTGATTTACGTTATGGATGTTGAGTAATCACAATGTTAGAAGACAATAATAAAGGCGAAGTAGTGCATGGATATACGTGTACACCAGTTCGGTCAAATAGAGTACCACAACAAAACAAATCAATTATCACTCTGATGAAGAAAATGAAGATATTCCATGTCCACTTCATATATGACTTATATCAAGACAGTAATGAGTAGGAGTGATTTAAAGAAATAAGAGAAAATCACCACTGAAGGATATCACATCTCACTAATGATTCCTTCAATTACGATGCTGATGTAGATGGAAGGAATCCTAATTATCAAAACCGTGAAAACCATAGAATGTAACACATATCGAAATCGTGTATTTCACCCTTGTGATAATTCCAGTGTTACTTTAATAGGAAGTCTCAATCACAGAAAACCATTCATTCATTCATTATAAATAACTCTTTTCTTGATATTTCAACTTCATTAGATGTCGCCTAAAAATTATCTTGTCGCTTTTTATTTTTGTTTACCCACCAAATCATTTCCATCATCACACACACACAAACACACAAACATAGGTAGCATACGATCTCTTGCTTCATCCTGAGTAGTGTGAACAAAATAGTCTCATATCGTCAGATGGAAGTGAAGTTAACTTCAACATGAAAGTATATGCTACACGACGTAGTAGAGTAGAACAATACAGGGCTGTATTGCACATCAATAACAGCAGTGTTGATAATAATAATAATAAAACTATTAGTAATTGTGATAATAAATTCCGTAAATAGATAGATCGCACACGCCTTCATTATTTACAACCATCTGTATGTAGCTAAGATGAGAAATAGTGATTTGGTGTTTTGTGCACGTATCAACCGAGGAGAAGATTATTATTCAAGTGTTGGTTTGTAGGGATTTGATTGGTTACAGGATTTCATCATGAGCCGACGTTGGTTAGAGAACCATTGAAATCTTGTAACCGATCGCATCCCTACATTCAACACTTGAATATCAGTGAGATGCTCCCTAACGACTTGTCCTATTCAGGTAGGTCGTTACCTGAGGTTCTAGTGAGAATTTGTGACCAATAGGGTACAGCAGGTCGGGTGTGGGGACATATACTCATCGAAGACATTGGCTAGGGTTTGCGCTATGCCGTGAATTGATAGAAGTTAGAATTCATTGGCTATCCATTGGATCGGATCTCAGTGATTTAATGGTCTCCTACCTAGCTACCGTTGTAACCAGAAGGTCCTGGGTTCTAACACCTGTGGTGGGTGCATACTGATGAAGATTTTCAAACTAGGACGAAACAGCTGTCCAGTACTCCCTGGCAGGTTTTCCAATTGTTTTCTAACTAATGTCAGCTCATGATGAAATCATGTAACCAATCAAATCCTTTCAAATCAACACTTGAAGATGGGACACACCTTCATTATATACAACCATCAGTATGTACCTGAGATGAGGAACAAGGATTCTGTGTTTTGTATACGTATCAACGGAAGAAAAGATTAATAATAATACTACTGATAGGAAAACGCCTCAGTATAAAACAAGAGTTCATATACATGTATGTGTATGAGAAAAATTAAAATTTAATCATAACGGAAACAATTTTGTGAATAAACATAATTTTTAATAACAATTTAATTACTTGGCAATATTTAACGAGGTTGAAAAATGACGAAAGTTATAGTAACTGAATGAAGGGATGAATGTGTTTCTGTGATGGAGTATTCCTGTGAAGTTAGTGTTGAAATTATGATTTGGAATAGATAGAAAATGTTTCTTTGTGTTACATTCTGTGCTTTTTAAGGCTTTTATAACTATGTGCTGTGAACAATGATTTCAGTGACAATATTCCATGATTTTTGACTAACACATAATTTCTTCTAGTCTTCTTTTAAATAATTTCGCGTTGGGTGTAATTGTTTCTTCCCAATTCTGTATCCACTAATATTCGTTATGTGTCAATAGAAGCGTGTACCCTTCATCAATGCCACCTGATAAGGAAACTTTATGTCCACTGAGGTTGATGCTAATGTTACATGTCTTGATGAGTATCTTTCTTATTTGTTTATTGGAGCTGACAGTAACACTTGCAGTCAGCCCTTTTGGCCAACGATCATTATGTTGGGGTTCAGGAATAGCTCGATGCTTTGGCATTTGCTTTGTATGTGGTTGTAAAATCTGTAGAGGTTACCGCTTCCGTCATCTGTAAGTGGCGCTGTCGAAAGTTGCTATTGTTGGATCTGTTGAATATCATATGACCACGAGGATGGAATCAAAAGTCGTGATTACTACACACTGAATCTTCATTAGATACACCGCTATTTTTGAAATAAGCGAGAATTCCGGTGAATCCATTTACGTGGGATTTGTGAACATGCTAAGTGATGGACAGCGGTTACGAATTAACTCAGTTTGGAGGTTGACAAGCCAAAGAAGTGACTCAATTCTGATAAAACAATGGATTGGTAAATGAACTTGGATCTCCGGTAATATATAAGTTAATACAGTTTAAATGAGTTTCAGCTAATGCAGGTAGCTTTTCAAAGTAGTCGGTTGCTGTCAACATTTATGTACTGTCTAAATTATCATTTTACTGTTCAACAGATCAAATGATATGAAATTAAAAACTGTTTATATGTGAATGTGTTGGTCTCTTCGACAATTTAATAAGTGATTTTTCAGATGATTTCATTCTTAGAAGTTACTCCGTCATAACGGTGAACAAATAAACGTCTTTTCATTAGGCCGAAATGATTGAATGTAGGCATTTGATGTTTAACCAAAGGATTAATAGACGATGATATGCTACCTCTGGAATGTCACCAACGGTAATAAAAAGGGGCCAGTAACTTCTCAACCACTTCCTGATATCCTTTTTTCCGTTATATCACCTCAAGAAAGTTCACTTACAGCTTCTGCTAATTTGGTGTCGATTTCCACTGACAAAGTAGGCTCGTTTCTTCTCATTTTTCACTGAAGACTTGACAGTCTACGCTCTGCTTTAATCATGTAAAGTGGCAATTCGCGGCGGTCTCCTTTCCCTGCTAGCGGAGCTTCATTATAGACATTCTCGATCTTACATCCGCATCAATTAAATATTCAACATTTCAAATGTTTGACTGTTTCGCTTTTTCCTGACAAGAAGATAGATTGGGCCATCCCACAGTTGTTTCATAGAAGCAAGTAGACCAATTTTTTATTTTTTTTACTTTTCTATACTTGATTACAGCTTGATTACACACTGCATTTTTTGGTACAGGTATGGAATTTTCAGCATGTGATATCAGTAGCCAAAAGATCCACAGTGGTACGTAAAAGCATATTTAAAAGTGTGCACGAGTATTGATCACAATTCTCAGGTGAACTTTGATGAGCTAAACAATATGGAATCAAGCAAATTTTACGCATTTTGATACATGCTTAACTCAGGCAGCTACAAGTCAGCCGTCTAACAATATATCAGTCTATAAGCAATCGGAAAATATTGGAGATGCTCCACTGAAGCCTTCTATTCCGTTCGGAACAGAAACAGAGAATACTAATGATAACATTAGCATACACTTATATATAAACGAACTGTCAAGCTTCGGATATGCACCACAATCTTGAGGAAAATTGATGATGAGATGAGATAAGATGTCAACACAAATAATTTCACCTTAGTCAATGAAACAAAGCAATATTCCTGAGAATAAGTAGTTGAATACACACACACATGATTACACATTCGACTAATGCGTCGTACAGTACAGTACTTATTAATCAAATATCCATAAGAAATCTGTCCTAAATTAATGAAGTGAATTCACTAACACAGTATCGTCAAGACTTTACTCAAAGTGCTTATTATTTATACGCATACTACTATTTTTGTGACTAGTAGTCTAATTCATTATCTTGCGTTGTTTTGACATATGCGTAAATCATCTAATCACTATTTCTCATCTCAACTTTCAAATAGATGCCTCCTAGTAAACTGAGGAAACTTGTGTCTCTTCTGTTTACAGAACTGATGACTATTGATATTTTACTTACTTGATAGTGTGAAATATTCCCATATTATGAATTAAAAGTCAATCTGAACAAAGAATATTCTTTTCAATAATTTCTCTTCAGGTTTATAACAATGATAAAATATAATATTCGTGGTCGTTACAATAAAGACCAGTTATGCGGCGGCGGACACATTTTTAACGTAGAATAACAGATTAGTAGTTATGGGGTGTCAAAATAAATAATCATATTTGTGTGACAAACGTGCTAGGCTGAAATCGATTAAAAATATTGTAAAACGGGAGACAATGGTGGTGATTAGTTGTCATAATAGATTCGTTGAGTGTGGTGTAGGAAAATAGACAAATCAGTTCAAGGTTATAAAAGATGTCAGGTGAGTGAGTGGCTAGTACAAAGTGATCTGAGTTAAACAGGAGATGGTAAGACTGGAATGAGAGGTTCATAGTGAGATAACGAATATGTTAAATGAAACAGGTGGAGGCATATATTGAGAAAAGAGATAATATCACTATTAATAATTCCGTATAAATGAAAATTCGATATTAATGAGGGATGTTTGCATAAAAGGCATAAATTATGACGAATAATAATAACTGTAATAATAATATTTATAATAATAAGCAAAGTAAAAACGAAAGAAAAAAACCAAGAGGGTTAATGGGAAGGAGCACTCTTGGTGAGAAAGCAAATCTTCAATCCGAGGTTGGCCACGATAAGAACAGCGTCTGGATGTGTTCTTTTTGGATACACAGTTCCGGTTCAGTCGATCTTATTGCAACAGTTTCAGCTATGTGTAGGAGACGTAAGAGAAATGTACTTGATAACGACTTCAGAATTCGGTATATAACCCTGAAAGCTGTGTTGACACCGATGCGATGTCCAGTATCGTCCAAGTGTGACAGGATCGAGCTTTATATGCACTTAATTTTCCTTCTGCTGAACCAAGCTGGTAAGTGTTCTCGAACCCGTAGACGAACCTGCATAATCGTGCGCCCTATATAACTTGAACCACAGGAACAGTTGAAATGGTATATGCATGAATAAGAGCTAAGGTTAGGTAAGACATCTTTGAGTTGCTGACTGAACATTGGACGGCTAGTGAAGGATAGATGCAGACGTGCAGAGTAGAAGGTTTTCTTGATCGCCCTGGTTGAACGTTGGGAAAGAATTTCCGCAGGAGTATCTCCCTTGAATTGGAGATGTAAAAACAAAGGCTTTTTCTCCACAGTTGTCAGTTCATGTTTGCGACTATTTTAACCTATGTTGACATTAATGAACTTCTCTGGATATCCGTTCTCGCTTAGAATGTCTCAGATGATCTGGAGTTCTTTCTCTACGCACTCTTCAGAACAAATAGACCTCACTCTAAATGCTAAGCACCTGATTAGATAACGTTTGTATTTCATCGGTACGAAGCTAAGGAAATGTATGTACTGGGCTTTAGTCTCTAGCTTTCTAAATATGGTTCTTTAGATGGAACCATCCTCTCTTCTCGTTAGTAGGACGTCGAGGAAGTGTAAAGAGTCGTTGTATTCTCCTTCGTAGGTGAAATGGACCGCTGGGTGAGCTTTATTGAAGTTGCTCAAAATCAAATCACTATTTAACCCTTCATCGTACACTACAAAAGTGTCATCCATGTAACGACAAACCATTTCCATTTTCGCTATTTCCTCTTTCAACGGACTATTTTCTAGTTTTCCTAGAAATATATTCAAGTATTGGTTTTGTAGGGATTTTGTTGGCTAAAATAGATCCCAGTGGGGATCCATGGCTACTCCATCAACCTGTCTGTATATTTCATTATTAAATAGGAACTGAACATTCGTTGTGCATTTAACAAGTAGTTGTTTCAGATTACTGATAGGAATATCAGTGCACGATTTCTTTTCTATAATCTGTTCACAGATATAATCGATGGTTTCCACTAGAGGCACGTTCGTGAATAGAGATGAAACATCAAGTGATGCCATATATTTGCCAGTCGCGTTCAGGTTTTTGATCTTATTAACAAATTGAAAGGTATCCTTGACGCTGATTGGGTGAAAGAGACATGTCTAGTATGGGGCGTAGGGGTACTCCTGATTTATGCAATTTCGGTAAACCATACATGCGTGAGATGGTGCTCCCTGTAGGTTTTATGTTTTCGGAAGTTTTTGGTGATAAATAGCCTTTACTCTTCAAATCTTTATTTTCTCCGTATGATCTTTCATCGCTTTCGGCTTCTGAAACTTGCTTCCGTCAGCTAGTATGGAGTTCATCTTATTGATGTAGTCCTGCTTATCCATAATTACTATCCCCGGCCCCTTATTCGGTCTGGTAATTACTATGTTTTCATTTTGTCTTAGTCTTTTGAAAGCTTCTCGATGCAGTTCGTTATCTGTTCGTTATCTCACTATGAACCTCTCATTCCAGTCTTACCATCTCCTGTTTAACTCAGATCACTTTGTACTAGCCACTCACTCACCTGACATCTTTTATAACCTTGAACTGATTTGTCTATTTTCCTACACCACACTCAACGAATCTATTATGACAACTAATCACCACCATTGTCTCCCGTTTTACAATATTTTGGTAATCGATTTCAGCCTAGCACGTTTGTCACACAAATATGACTATTTATTTTGACACCCCATAACTACTAATCTGTTATTCTACGTTAAAAATGTATCCGCCGCCGCATAACTGGTCTTTATTGTAACGACCACAAATATTATATTTTATCATTGTTAGAACCTGAAGAGAAATTATTGAAAAGAATATTCTTTGTTCAAATTGACTTTTAACTTTACTTATTGTTATTGAAGTGTGAAAGGACCTTTGTATTGTCGAACTCTAATTGGTAGTGTGGTACATACTTCCATGTCGAAGTCAACCGTATGAGATTTTGCCTTCACACTGCTCAGGATGAAGCAACAGACCATATATTATATATGTGTGTGTGAGTGTGTGTGTGTATGAGAATGATTGCAAAGCAACAGTTGTGGAAACGATTTGATGAATAAATAGTCGATGGTTAATGAGGATTAAGAAAACAAGAGTTGTTTCTGATGAATGAATGAGTTTATATGGTTGAATTTATTGTGAAAGGAGCATTGAATTTATGACAAGAAGGGAGTGGAACATTTCAATGCGCGATACACTTGATGCTCTTCAAGGCTTTCGTCGATATCATTCATCCTATCTACCTCTGCCTCCATATCGTCAATGACAGACAGAATATTGAGATGAAGAATGATTTTGGACTTTATGTTCCCGAAATTCTTTCCATCATTGTCACTGATCGACTTTTGGGGGAAGTGAAGTGTAGTGAGAGTGAAAACTCCTTGGTCTTTCCATGAAAGCGAAGACTGTATTACTTCTTCTAAAAAAACATAGAGATTTGCATAGATACCAAAGTTAGTCAATAGAGATGCATAGACAGTGAGCAGTTGTTCATGTTGAATGTCAAAAATTCATAGTCGTGGGAGGAAAGGAATTCACGTCTATTGACAAATCAATCAGAAATTCGCTTTCCTCGTCTGCGTCACAAGGAAAAGAGCCGGATAGGGGGATTCTAACTCCAGTGTCTGTTTCGCTTTCACTTTATTTCAGAGATTTTGGATACTGTCTTTAGAAATTGTATTTCAGTCAGATATGTATGACTACCAACATGCATAATCGTATGACCACTGAATTCTACGCCACAGTGATCTCCAATTCTCCAAACATCGACGAATACAAACAAGAAGACTAGTGAAATTTAATTACCTCCGCTTCACTTCATATCTAATCATAAGGAGAAGACAGGCGTTCAAGTGTTCATTGGACAAGTGTGAATAAGGCATGAGAAAAACAACTTAAGTAGTAAGAAGCATCAAAATGGACACAAGATTGTCAGTAGTGAGTTACTAGTAAACAACAGGAGCTTCAAGCAGAAAGCAGTTTGAGATAATCGTGGTGTGAGAAACTACAGAACTCTGTTATGCTTAATTTGTTCTGGGTTATGTTGACGAACAGAAAGTATCGAAAAATATTCAGACACTAATGTAACGTTCATCAACCAATTCGAGATGTCAAACATGTCACAAATCACTGACTGATCAAACACTTGTTTCTTTTTACTACAAAACATGTGAACACAGAAATGTTTTCAATATAGTGAGTGTGAAGGAAAACTCTCGGAAATCAATTCATGCCTAGACAGTATAGAAGTTGGAAGTGACTGGTGAGGCCGAAGGAAATTTCAGTTGTATACGTCACATTATTGTCTACCAGATACACGTCGTAATACAGGGTGCATATATATTGCTGCCCAACATTGAATTTTCAACTATTCATGAATCTATATCAATATGATTATTTATTATTATTGTATCCTTTAGTTCCTAGAGGAACATAGGGCTTCAGCTGCGCACCTCCATTGACTTCGGTTTTCTGACAACTTTTTCAACCTGCTCCAGGTCTGTCCACATGCTTTCATCTCCTCCTCGCATGACCTCCCCAAAGTCACCCTTGGACGACCAACTCGCCGCCTCCCTTTTGGGTTCCACTCGAGGGCTTGTCTAGTGATGTCACTTGATGGTTTCCTCAGCGTATGGCCAATCCATCTCCATTTCTTTCTGCCTATTTGTTTAACAATCGGTTCCTGATTGGTTCGCTCCCAGAGATCCCTGTTGCTGATCTTTTCTCGGCCATCTGATCTTGAGTATTGAGCGGAGACAGTTGTTAATGAAGGTTTGAAGTTTGTTTGAGATGCTATTTATGACTCGCCAAGTCTCTGATCCGTATAGTAGCACTGACTTCACATTGGAGTTGAAAATCCGGATCTTATTTTTGACGCTGATTGCTGTTGACCTCCACACAGATTTGAGAGTAATGAAAGCTTGTCTTGCTTTTCCGATTCTGGCTTTGATGTCCTCGTCAGTTCCGCCTGTAGTTGAGACGATGCTTCCCAGGTAGGTGAAGGAGGTTGTTTCTTTCAGGTTCTTCCCATTTATGCTTATTGTTGTCTGTTGTTGTTGTTGCTGTTGATGTTGGCTAGGAATCTTCATTATCTCTGTTTTATCTATGTTCACGTGAAGTCCTATCTTTGATGCTTCTTCTGCCAACTTGTTACTTTTCACTTGCATATCTTCCAGTTTATGGGAAATCAGACATATATCATCGGCGAACTCCAGATCCTCCAAGTCTGGTTTGGTAATAACTATGTTTTCATTTTGTCTTAGTCTTTTGAAAGCTTCTCGATGCAGTTCGTTATCTGTTCGTTATCTCACTATGAACCTCTCATTCCAGTCTTACCATCTCCCGTTTAACTCAGATCACTTTGTACTAGCCACTCACTCACCTGACACCTTTTATAACCTTGAACTGATTTGTCTATTTTCCTACACCACACTCAACGAATCTATTATGACAACTAATCACCACCATTGTCTCCCGTTTTACAATATTTCTAATCGATTTCAGCCAACTAGCACGACGTTTGTCACACAAATATGATTATTTATTTTGACACCCCATAACTACTAATCTGTTATTCTACGTTAAAAATGTGTCCGCCGCCGCATAACTGGTCTTTATTGTAACGACCACGAATATTATATTTTATCATTGTTATAAACCTGAAGAGAAATTATTGAAAAGAATATTCTTTGTTCAGATTGACTTTTAATTCATAATATGGGAATATTTCACACTATCAAGTAAGTAAAATATCAATAGTCATCAGTTCTGTAAACAGAAGAGACACAAGTTTCCTCAGTTTACTAGGAGGCATCTATTTGAAAGTTGAGATGAGAAATAGTGATTAGATGATTTACGCATATGTCAAAACAACGCAAGATAATGAATTAGACTACTAGTCACAAAAATGGTAGTATGCGTATAAATAATAAGCACTTTGAGTAAAGTCTTGACGATACTGTGTTAGTGAATTCACTTCATTAATTTAGGACAGATTTCTTATGGATATTTGATTATTAAGTACTGTACTGTACGACGCATTAGTCGAATGTGTAATCATGTGTGTGTGTATTCAACTACTTATTCTCAGGAATATTGCTTCGTTTCATTGATTAAGGTGAAATTATTTGTGTTGACATCTTATCTCATCTCATCATCAATTTTCCTCGAGATTGTGGTGCATATCCGAAGCTTGACAGTTCGTTTATATATACGAGTTCTCCGTTTTCATTCATTTCTCCTAGAGCTTCTCTACCCATGATGAGTTCCCTTCCCGTATTGTCTGGTCCCAGTTTGGCGTTCATGTCTCCCATTAGTATTTTCATGTCGCCAGCTGGAGTATTGTCCATTGTTGCCTGTAGTTGCCTGTAGAATTCTTCTTTCTTCTCGAGGTCTGCGTTGTTTGTTGGTGCATAACATTGTATGATTGACACTTTCCTTCCTTTGGAGTTGAACCTGGCGGTCATTATCCTGGACGAAATCGCCTCCCATTGTATCAGGGCTTTCGTTGCCGTTGGTGACATCATTATAGCCACGCCCTCGGTGTGCGTGTGGTTATCTTCTGGGTGACCGGAGTAGATCACTGACTCACCTGTTGACAATTTGGTGAGTCCACTCCCATTCCATCTGCTCTCACATATTCCCAGCACTTGTATTCCGTATCTTTTCATCTCGTTGGCGATCTGGGCAGCTTTCCCAGTCTCGTACATAGTTCGGACGTTCCATGTTCCTACACAGACTTTTTCTTTTGGTGCAAGGAGGTTCATCATACTGAAGTTTCTTTAGCAATTTTGTTTACAGGGTGGGGTTGCTAGCCTCACGCCTGAGAAAAGAATGATTACATTAAGTAAAAGTTTAGAGAGAAGCAACCTTTTGGGTTGCTCCCCTCAAAATCAGAAAATAACGGACAAACAATGAGAACAACATCAACAAAGGAAACAGTTCACAGAAAAAAGGGCAAAAAGCGACGACAACTATACAATAAGACAACATGCAATATAGTTCAGTACATTTAACTAAAATGATATCTTAACCATAAACTCACTGACTTGGAGCAACTTGAACATATAAATCCAACAATATATACAATTATAGATGTGTTTATGTTTCAAAATTCCACAAATCCAAACAGTGGGTTATGTGTATTATCTGTCAATAAGATTGTATTTTTTGGATTCAGTGGGCTTTGTTTATTCAGTCGATGTTTCCATCATCATCATTATTGTGTATTTTCTCTGAGAAAAACACACACTTAAATAGAGGTTCGCATTCTTCATCCTTAGCAATATGAAGATATGTTTTCCTACAGGGATATTCGAATCATGTTGACTTGAACATAACATATATATTGAATCATTTCTTGGGCGATCATTTTCTTTCAAGTACTATTAAAGTAACATTAATTCACTTTCTATTTTGTTTTGTGGACATTTGTTCTCTTCGCTAATAAGAGTAGCATTTTCACTTGCTTGGAAAGCTCCTCAGTGGTAAAGTCTCTGTGGTTGAATGACTGGGTGACGAGGGTTCGAATCCCAGTTGGGACATGAGTTCCTTCAAGTCAGTTGCAGATATGCTTTTCTGGCTAGTTCCAAGTAGCACGAGGCCTAATTCAGAGGCTGGAACTGGAAAGGATCCAGGAAGCTTCATATCATACCTCGTAATTATTTTATTCCATCACTGCTCAACACACGAAAGCCTAAATCATTGCTTATTTTGTCAGTTGTTTCTAGTTTTACACAGAGTATAATTTACAGTAGAACCATAAACCATGAAGAATTTCAAATGAGAACACAGTTTCACAAGTCGAAAGTAGACAGAATATAGTCTTCTTCAAAACAAGATGGATTGAAGCGACTGCAATTCTTCTTAGGTTGTTAATTATGATTTACAGTGCGAGAAAGAATACGTAGATATGTGTGTGTGGATGTGTTTAATGTGCGATTGACGCTATGTAACTAGCATGTTAACAAAATTGTGAAGAGGAAACCAATTCACATCAGTCGAAATGTCATCATCACGATGAGATTGTGTTAATTGTAAACTGATTGCATTCTAATGAAAAGATGTAAGCTAGAGAAAGCACACAATCAGAAGCACATTGAGTTTATGAATAATGGGATGAAGAACGTTTCCAAGATAATGAATTCAGAGATTTCGTAATGAATACTGACACCTCCACAGTACGATACTACTGAAGGCTAACTACGGTTGTAGCTTCCATCCAGACTTTGTGGCTAATGTCCAACATGGTCTTCTTGGATCTGTGTACGCTTAGTTCCCTAGGTGGTGAAAATCCGAACGACTAATTCACTAACTGGAGTGAAGACATTTTGAATAAACGATGCGTTTATTTGATACAACGCAAGGTGATGCAGTATAAATAACTAGGTGATTGTGAGGAATTTCTTCCGCTCGAAACGTCAACCAGTAAATGATATTATAACACTGTGTTGAAGTAAATGATCTTATCTAATATGTGTGAGTAATTCACTTCTTCTTTCTTGATAACTATGGTTGAAAAGCAAAGAGTGTAACACACATCGAAATGTTATACTCTTTCCTTTCATAAATGCATTACTCCCTTCACAATAAATTCAACCAGATAAACACATTCATTCATCAGAAACAACTCTTGTTTCCCTAATCCTCATGAGCCATCGCCCATATATTCATCAAATCGTTTCCACCACTGTTGGTTTGCAATTATTCTCATACACACACACTCACACACACATATATAATATATGATCTCTTGCTTCATCTTGAGCAGTGTGCATATAAAATCTCATATGCTTGAATGGAAATCAAGTCGACACTTCCACACTGTCAAGTCGAAGGCCAAGGACTGAGTTTCTGTAAAGGAAGGCTTATTTCAAAAATTCATGTGGTTACTGTGTCGAAAGCAGATAGATAGTCAGGGGAGTAACACATGCCCATTTATTTCAAGAATTAGAGGCCATTACAATAGGTTTAAATTTAACATTAATCCAAGAAACAGATATGGGTACAAGGAAGATTTAAATGTACTTCCAAGTAGCATGCATAAAAATACAGGAAATGGAAGTACTCAAAATATTTATACGTGGGCAACACAAAATATCAGCATATCACCTGAGGACAATACCAGCTACATCATCAGGATTTCTTCGTAAAATAATTTGAACGCAGAGGTTAATTTCAATTTTAGGTTAATTTCACTTCAATAAATCAACGACCATTCTGAAAACAAGTAAACGAATATGATCACTGAAATGACTCCTCATCGTACTATCTAATCCTCCAATAAGGACGTAGATACAGTCGGAATGGACGAAAGCTGTGTAATTCAACACAAAGACCAAGTAAAATCTACAGCTTGTTGATTGTCACGATTTCAACACGCTTTTGATAATCATCTCTATCACACAGCAACATTCATTCCTTCATTCACTGTAAACAACTCTTGTTGTTGTGTTGTTGTCAACTTCATTAGCTGTCGCCTACAAATTATCTTGTTGTCATTGGTGTTTATTCATTGAATCACGCATGTCATCAGTGAATGGTGCTTTATTCCCCTCAATAATAATAATAATAATACTATTAATAGTAGTGATGAATTCATGGAAGACAACACATGAGGTATCTTATGTGTCAGCCATTTGCAGTCTATAGATAAGATGAGAAATAGTGATTTGATGTCTCCTGCCTATCCATATCATCAATGCAGCACAAAATAATTAGTAAAACTTGTGTTGACATAAATATAAATATTCAGTTGAACAGATAGTTCTTTGTATGCTGAAGTCTACACAGTGTCGAAAACTAAACAATGAATTTTAGTAGATTTGATGTGTGATATATGTAGATATATTCTTTTAGGTAATGTGTTTTTTCCTACTTTTCGACGTTAGGCCTTAATATATTGTCAAGATGGTCATTTTTGACAGGTCTAAACCAAAATATGCGAGGTTGAGCACTGAGATACCCACACGCATTTCTCGTATTCCCCTTTGAATATTCCTATTCTGAATTCTTTACCTCCTATTCATGTTAGAGTATTTTATTGTGGATATGCAGGTTACTATCTTAGAGTGAAATTATTGATTCAGAAGACTGAGTTATCTATAGGAATGAGACGAGTTTTAAGGCAGGTAACATGACAAACTCTCACGTAATTTTGATTAAGCCACACAGGATAATGTGTCCTAGTTACATAAGTTGCTGATGATGAACATCTTAGATATTGGCTGTTCTGTGTATAAGTTCTTTCGAAGAATTTCGCAGCCTTCAATCTTTTATCATGTGAAGTGACAATATTCATGAAATTGAAAGGCAATAGAATTCTAGGAATAAATCCATATACACTTCTACAATTTGGAAACAAAATAATAATTTTTTCCGAACAAAAGCATTTATGCAGAACGGAATTTCCAGCATTCTTCTGGAATCAACGGGGTGATCCGTTATCAGATTCATAATTGCACCAATGCCCAGAGAAAGAATGGAGTGGTTCGAATAAAGAATGTGTGATCAAGAGTAAATAATATGCAAGGAATGCGTAGCAGACAATAGTTACCCGTAAGATAATAATAAGAAGAAGAATAGACCAAAACGAATATTCACATAGCAAGCGTGCTAAATTTCATTAGCAAACAAAATTGTATGTATGAAGTAACGACATAGTACAATCACTATAAAACCGTCATACTACACACCAGTAACTAATAGTATGAAGTTTAACAGGACGTAAACAGTAGGAAATGGTAGATAAGAAGAGAATTTCTAATGTCAGTGAGAATTTCGATAAAAAGCAAAATAACAAGTTCACTAATATTTGTACACTCTCATCGTATTTGGAAACATATTTCTCTCTTCAAAATTCATTATGTATCTCAATGTAAATTGTGTATCAATGTGTATCAATGCGACAGCTTGTCTTTTTTATCACAACTTCCTGTTTATTTAGTCATTTTATTATTTTTACATATTTAATCCCTGATTGCATAAACAATTATTCGTCACATTAGTTATGATCCCACTAGATTGCTTTTATCCAAACATCCTGTCTGACGTGGTTATTTCTACATTTCTACCCGCTAATTGCACAATCAATGTCAATCTTCTCAGTTATTATGATGATACTTTGTTTGAGCTTTGTCCGTCCCCCTGTTTATTGTGGCATTTTAATTCCTAATTGTAATTCTATTAACTTGACCCCTGACCAGAAGTTATTCTGGAACTTTCCTACTCATTTATTATAAATACACGAATGTACAGCTGCCTAGTTGATGGTGACTTCCTCGAAAAGAAAATTTTCTTCGCTGCAACTGTCTTTTTATCTTTTATTCATTGTGTTGCCAAGCGGATATTCGATTTTTGGTTTTCGGAGAAAGATTTCCATACACTCACTCTATTTCAGTTATCTCAAAAAGGCAAGAGAAAGCATATTCGTGCATGAAACCGTCCAGTGCGATTTGTTAGACGGATTTGAACAACCTGATAATAGCCTAAATATTCCAGGGATAAACGTCTCAAAGGTTGGATAAGTTCATTTGTTATGTCATAAAAGAGAAGACGTATTAATGTCAGTAAAATGTTTGAGCATTGTCGAAAAGATCAAATAAAGTAGTATAATTATATTTTACGAGCAAAATTACTGCTCGAAATATTACCAATAACAAAACTTATCATTGCGTGTAAACTATTGAAATATAATTATACTTTATCCAGGAGAAGTATTGTGTGAAGTCGATTACGTCTCAGGTAAAACGGATATCTCATATTCATTTAATTACAATTACTGATGCATCATTATTGCTGTGTCATATTAAAATAAACTTATCTAATACAGAATTACATTTAACTTCAATACCAAATGTCTTCACCTACATAAATGAATTCATAGCTGACGTTTTTAGCATCTGGTGATTGAGGGAACACAGCTTCACGAACACCTCTTGTAATATCACTCACAAGTTCCAATCACCGTTTAAGGTTGACTCGTGAGCATTCGTTAAAATGTCTCTGAAAACCACTTCTCATCGGATACTGTACTTACTTTACATCTTACCACGGAAAGACAGCTAATTTACAAAGAATACAATCTTATCATGTCGAAATTTTGATGGATTTGAATTGTCTTCATTTTCTTAACATTTGTTGACCTACTACTCAAACATATAATCACTCACACATTGTTCATATCTTTGCCTATTCTATCACACACTGTAAATCATGTTTTACAACCAAAGTAAAATTACCATGAATTTAATTCATTCTATTTTTGTAAAGACAATATTGCGACTTCTTTAGAATTGTCCAAAATGTGCATGTATTAGAAATCTTTCATGATTTATGATTCCAGTGTGAATAAAGTTCAGTGTTAATCTGAAAAACAAATGCAACAATGAATTAAACTTTCTTATGTTAAGCAGTGATGAGTTAGGGTAACAACAAGATTTGCAAGAAAACGTCTTGGAATCTCTCCAGCTGTTTACATTTTTAAATGTGATATGAAAACGTGTACACAGGCACAAAATGTTCAACTCTGTTTTTCCTCACTCCTCAAGCAGCGCAGTGTTGTTGTTGTTGTTGTGATTATTTTCGTTTCATATATGAGATGATATGTCATGCATCAGCACAAAATTTGACAATTCTGACAATGATAATGAATGCTGACTGTGATGAAAATATTCTACATTCACGAAGACGAAGCAGTGAGAACATATTGAATAGTAAGTTGGTAAACACAGAGACATACAAGCATTAAAATGTCACAGATAAGAAATGGTGTTAGACGTGACACGTTTCAATGCCTAGCAATGGAGAAGTGTGCACGTTTAACCAGTGTGATTGAGGTTCACAATATTTGTAGAGATAGTCGTTCTGAATAGTATCTCACATAGTCCAAATTGTGACCACACCTTTTCGAGCCTTGTTTGAAGTGAGTGAATTTTCGAAAAGAGGCCATAATTCTTCGAAGAGAATATATTCACTGGCTAATTTTGACCAATTTTTGTATCTTCCTCTCCAAAATGTTTATGCACAGCACACTCATGAGTTCAGTCTCTTTTTGTATAGGTTAATAGTTTCCTTATTTAGCATTGTATGGAGCTGTGTTTTGAAGTGATAAGTCGGTTTCATTTAGTTTTCAGTGATGTAGATTCTTACTATACTTTAGTGAGCTAAAATGTTGTTCCAGAATCCGGCTACAATACACAAAGGTGTGCTTTACTTATCAAATATAACACTGCAATCGTGAGTCATGACAGCACTGCAGCAATGGATTTTCAGTGCTCATCAACTTTATCCATAACTAAGTGAGATGAATGTCGATCACGAAGACTTCTTACATTATTAGTTGGGATTTATTGAGGTGTAAACATGAAATAGATAGAGCAGATCATCACAAAATATGACGCCAAATAAGACAGAGATATGAATATTAGGATTCAACTTTCACATGTGAATCAACTGTATGCGTGGTTCTGTTAACGGAAGGGATTGATCCAACTTGATATTCATGAGAACTGAATTTTCACATTTTTTCGATAGTACGATGAAGAGTCATTTCAGTGATAATAATCGTTTACTTGTTTTCAGAATGGTCGTTGATTTATTGAAGTGAAATTAACTTTAAACTGAGATCATCCTCTGCGTTCAAATTATTTTACCAACAAACCGTGATGGTGTAGCTGGTTTTGTCCTCAGATGATGTGGTGATATTTTTTGTTACCCACATACAAACATTTTCAATACTTCCTTTTCGTGTAATGCTTGTTGTATATGCTGCTTTGAACGAAGTTAAACGCTTCCTTATACACATGTCGCTTACTGGGTTTACCCTTGAAATTAAACCACTTGAAATTGCATCTAGGTTTTTGAAATAATCAACCGGGTACCCTCTTTGAAAAGTTTGAATGATCCCAATCCATTTCTTTGGAGGAAGAACAGAAGTACTTAGGGCGCTGCCACTGTATGATAGCATAAAATTGCCTCCTCCTTGGACCAACGAGCAAATATGCACATTTTTACCTTCCGTGACTACCCATCTGCTTTTGACTCAGTATCTAGACGATTTTTGTAAATAAGCATTCCCTTACACAAATTGAGTCCCTGGCTGTCGACTGGTTGCGTCCATATATATCTAAGAGAATGCCCTACCTTGTTAGTAAGGGTGAATCTTCCTCTACCGTGCTTACTGCAGCTTACAGTCCACAGGGTGCTGTTCTCTCTCCTTCCCCTTTTCCTTTCTTTTAAGGTGACTTAACTCTTCCGAAGAAAGTTGACTTCTTCCAATACGCTGGTGATCTGACCGTCCCGCTTCGTGTCAAGTCCCAGTCAGACTGTCACACACTTCATTGCTTTTTGTCGGACGTCAGTCACTGTTCTAAACTAAATAGAACTGAGATGAATCCTCAAAATGCACGACTACTATTTTCTGCTTTAGACACAAGACCATGACCAACAACGACTGGCGAAATAGTCAACTTTTCCATATAATGAATTCACAGATGTTTTAATGAATGCTGACGCCTCCATGGTAGAATATTCTTCAAAGTGGTTTTCGTGGAGCTGTGTACGCTTAGTTCCATCGACGCTTAAAAACCGAGCGAGTAATTCACTTTCATGCCCCATAATGTGTCTGAATATTTTCCGCTACTTTCCCGTCGTCAACATAACCCAGAAGTAATTTAGCATAACAGAGTTCTGTAGTTTCTCATAACACGATTATCTCAAACTGCTTTCTGCTTGAAACTCCTATTGTTAACTGATAACTCACTACTGAAGATCTTATGTGTCCATTTCATACATCCCATGATTAAAGATGTTTTTCTCAAACTTTATTCACTTTTGTCTATTGAACACTTGAACACTCTTCTTCTCCTTATCATTAGATATGAAGTCAAGCGCCAGTGATTAAAATTTCACTAGCGGTTATGCATGTTGATAGTCATACATATCTGACTGAAATACAATTTCTACAAACAGTATCCACAATATCTGAAATACAGTGAAAGTGGAACAGACACTGAAGTTCGAATTTCACTATCCATTTCGTTTGATAAAGAAGTAAACGAAAAAAAGCAAATGTGTATTCATAAAGTTCAAAATATTCAGACGCATTATGGGGCATGAAATTGAATTACTCGCTCAGTTTTAAAGCGTCTATGGTACTAACCGTACAGAGCTCTACGCAGACCACGTTGAACAATATTCTACTCTGGAGGCGTCCGCATTCATTTAAACATCTGTGAAGTTTTTATCTGGAAAGGTTCGTTATTGCACCAATCGTCGTAGATTACGGCCTTGTGTCTTAAGAAGAAGTCACTGGTCTGGCATTTTGAGTTATTTACCTCTATGCTATTTAGTTTAGACCACTGACTGACGTCTGATGCAAAGCAACGAAGTTTGCGACAGTCATTTTGGGACTTGACAGGAAACGAGACGGTCAGATCAGCAGCGAATTTGATGAAGTCCATTTTCCTCGATTGAGGCAAGCCATCTTAGAAGAAAGAAGACAAAGAAGGAGTGAGAACAGCACTCTGAGCACCACGAAATACAGTAAGTACGTTAGAGGTAGATTCACCCTCACATACAATGTAGTGCATTCTGATAGAGCAACTAGAACGCAGCCAGTCGACAGACATGGACTTATTTTGTGTAAGAGAATGCATATTTGCAAAAATTTTCTAGATACTGAGTGAAAAGCAGATATGTAGTTACGGAAGGTAAAAATGTGCATATTTGCAGGTTGGACCAAGGAGGAGACAATTTTATGACATAATACAGTGTGAACGCCTAAAGTACTTTTGCCCTGCCTGCAAGCAGACTGATCGGGATAATTCAGACTTTTCCAAGGGTTCACACCGTTGAGTATGAGTAATTTCTCCAATGATTTCAATAAAGTAGAGGTAATTGTAATAGATTTAAATTTTACATTTATCCCAGAAAACGATATAATAATAATAATAATTTATTTTCATATAAACATAAATTTACATGAAAATGCATGCCATTTTTACAGGCACGATCAAGGATGATATAATGTCAAATCTTAAATTGTCTACAAGTTAATAATGTTTCAACAGTTAAATATTTGATATATATATAAATACACATTGTCTGAACTAGGCTGTATAGTTATTGAATTGTACAATTGTCCTCCAGGTTGAGCGGGAAAATCGACTTCGTTTCGTTTTCATCCCGTGGTTGTAGGCATACGATAATCAACCAATATTGAGGTAAGTACAACGTTTACAAGGAATTGGAAGCTGTTTTAGAAAAATTAAAGTGCTGTGGTGTAACATTAAAGTGTAATAGATTAAGTGAGTGAAATATATCATTAATAAACACATTTATATAGAAAACAGAATGGGGAAGTAATTAATCCTTAGGCCGACAACGTTCATTTGCAATGTATAATGAAACCAATATATTTTATACTATCATGCGTTCACTTTTGGCTTTAATACAATTATTTTCAAGCCAGTTGTCTTTATTTCATGTCTTTTTTTCTATTTGGTGCACAACCGTACCCTCCAGAGAATAGGAATAGAATAAGTCGAATCAAATTCATAAAGAGCTATAAAATGTTAGGTTTAATGGAATATAATGAGAATCAAGTAAAGACGTTATTAGAAAATAAGTGAGACAAGATATTGTGAAGTGGTATTTAAAGATCTGACAATGGATAGCAAGTTAATTCATAAGATGCCCCATAAATCTGTGCAGATCCCACGTGGTCGCATCTCAACAATAGGCTGAGCGAATGGTATATATTTAAAGGTAGAAGCATTATCTGTCAAGGCGTTCACTATTATCTTTTTCAAGATAAAGATCTAAGCCCTCATAAAAATCAGAAATATCTCGAGCCTTTAATTTGTATATTGCTGTTCCTGCAGAATGGGGCGATTCACCTTAGTGACCACCACCATATCTACTGATCAGCTAACGCCACCCTCCCTCCTTTTTTGATGTTAGGCTCTGAGACTATGATTATTATGGCTACCGCAAATATATTGCTTGGTACCAGACATGTTCGTACCCCATATTCCATCTCCCTAGCTTTCTTAATGAGTGCTTCCAATAGGTCTCCACGTACATCTTTACGAACATATTATATATGTGTGCATGCATCCTGATGAACAGATTACTTTATAAGAAGTTAAAACCTTAAAGAGTAAAACGAATAGGTATTGTGAATAGTGGAGCAAGATTTAGCAGAATACTATAGTTAAGGTTCAATTTAGGTAGTATGGACTGAAGGTAAGGTCGGTTGGCAGGACTTAGTGTACTAAATTTTCATGACAGTCTTATATATAGTAAACATCTGACATTGCAAAGTAACGTGTCTAGACATATTATAAAAAGATATTAACACAGAACCAACGAAATTTTGGCGTTTTTTAACAATACTGCAGTGTGTGTATACTGAAGAATGGTGGTTAGTCTACAGGGAGCCGTAGAGTAAATCAAACCATATATGATAAGAGTATAATCAATAATATAGTTCGTATATCAAATATTACACTAGGTTCAATAATTGAGTGTTATAAGGGAAACAAGCGTGGTAAAGCAAGAGAACATTTGATGCATAAATATTTTAAGTATTTTAATATCCATCTAATTTAAGAGTTGAACATGCATGATTAATAAGTATTATTATATTAGTATATACATATGTAAAACGTTAAAAGGTGTGGATGCTATTACAATTATTTCCAGTGTTACTTTCACCAACACAACTTAGTGAAAATTATAGAGAATAGAAATCAGTAAATTAGTTAACGTTCGCTGCGTGAGTATTAGAGTCGAGATATACGTATGTGACTATACTGAAGACTGGACTGGCCTTCAATTTCCGTTCTACCAACAGTTGTGGTCTTTTAGACGAGCTAGGGTGGACATGTTAAAGTGTCTTTCTAGGCTCCGTTTGAACCCATCAGGGTTTTCACAACATCTTATTTCAGGTGGTAGTTGGTTCCAAAGAGTGCAATATTTTATGGTGAAAAAGTTTGCCCTAATGGATTTTCTGTGGGTAGCCACCTTGACAAGGTAGTCGTGGTTTCGCAGCTGATATGATTTAATATTTTCCCAAGTTATGGATGAGTTACTGTAGCAGTGTTTCCTAATGACTTTGAAGAGTAGAAATAGGTTGCACTTCACTCTCCTTAACCACAGAGGCTCTAATTTCAGACGTACACACCTGTCAACATATTCCACTTGTTGGTCGAACCCTATTATGCGTTTCGTGAGGAATCTCTGGACACTTTCGATTTTTTTTCTGTCTACAGTCCTGAGGTTACTAAATAGGAGAGCACAATATTCAAGTTTGGGACGGATACATGTCCTATATATAGCTAATCTTGCTTCTTGGGTGTAGAAGTTACGCAGTACAAAGCCAGTAAGTCGTTTACAGTCAGATACAACCTTATTTGCGTGATCGGAAAAGGATAAATCTGAGTATGTTATCCCGAGGTCTGTGACTGTGTTCAGTTTTGACAGGAGCTTCCCGTACATGTATAGGCACATTATCGGTTTCCAGCGTCCAAGGTGGGTTATACCGCACTTGTCTGGGTTGAAAGTCAGTTGCCACTTTTCGCTCCAATCGCCTAGATCATTTAAGTCTTGTTGGATCTTGCTTTCGACGCTCATATCACCGTACCCATAATCATATACTATCTTGAGATCATCTGCAAAAAGGTATGGCTTGCCATACTTGATTACAGAGACTATGTCATTTATAAATAAGAGGAATAGAATAGGGCCAAGAACACTACCTTGTATTACACCACTGGTTATCGGCTTTGAGGAAGACAACTGGTGGTTGATTTTGACTAATTGCTCTCTTTCTGTGAGAAAAGAACTTATCCATTTGTGAAGATTTCCGGTTATTCCGTAGGATTGGAGTTTTGTTAGGAGTCTGATATGTGGGACTTTATCGAAGGCCTTGCTAACGTCAAGAAACAATGTTGTTACCGAACGCCCATTATCAATGCTTTGTGTGATGTAGTCAAAATAATCTAAGTGGCAAGTAATGCACGACCTTCTACTTAAGAAACCGTATTGGGATGGGGATAGTAGGTCATTTGACAGCAAGTACTGAATGATTTGAGTCTTAACTATCTTTTCCATTACACGTGAAACTACAGACGTGATGTTGATGGGGCGGTAGTTGTTGATATCAGCTATAGGCCCGTATTTATGGATAGGTACAATATAAGACTTCTTCCAGCAGTTAGGGTATGTCCCATCGCTTAATGAAATTGAGTATAACTTGAGTAAGAGTAAACTCATGTCATTACCACCTTTTTTCAGCAGAACGGAAGATATACCGTCTGGGCCAGTAGTGTTACTAAGCTTAAGATTTGCGACAGCTTTATCGATCTCATGTGTGGTGAAAATTATGTCACTTAAACATTCGTCTGTTTTACGTGGGAAATCCACGACTTCATCGTTCTCTAAGGTGTATAATCTGGCGAAGTGCTTGCTAAACAGTTCACATATCGCCTCATTATTTTCGTAAGCAATGCCGTCTAAGTATATTATTTTCGGATAGGGTGTTTTGGAGTTCATCAACCTACTTTTAAAAAGTTTGGCTATTTCTCCTGAGTTATGCGGTGCATGAATGGCCTGCATTTCTTTGTTTCTGAGGCCTATATTTCTCAACTCTTCAATTCTACTGAGAAGGGACGTTATGGCAATTAATGACGATAAGTCATGATATCTGTAGTATTTTATTGAGTGCTTACGTAGACTTCTTCTAAACGATGTCGGAATATAATCACTTTGGGGGAATCTGAAGTTAAGAATCTTCTCGGGTGCAATGACGTCGTGAATTGAGTTAATATTCTGATAGAAGTTGTTAAGAATTGCATCTAAGGACTGGTTCGAAAAGTACGAGTCCCAATTAGAACATCTAATTAGGTGCTGAATAAAAGGAAGAGCCTTACGTATTACCAAACTGCATGTACAACATTACAGGAAAAAAAGTTTTGCAAATGTTTGAATGTGGGTAACCAAAAATATCAGCATATCACCTGAGGACAATATCAGCTACATCATCAGGATTTCTTCGTAAAATAATTTGAACGCAGAGGTTAATTTCAATTTTAGGTTAATTTCACTTCAATAAATCAACGACCATTCTGAAAACAAGTAAACGAATATGATCACTGAAATGACTCCTCATCGTACTATCTAATCCTCCAATAAGGACGTAGATACAGTCGGAATGGACGAAAGCTGTGTAATTCAACACAAAGACCAAGTAAAATCTACAGCTTGTTGATTGTCACGATTTCAACACGCTTTTGATAATCATCTCTATCACACAGCAACATTCATTCCTTGATTCACTGTAAACAACTCTTGTTGTTGTGTTGTTGTCAACTTCATTAGCTGTCGCCTACAAATTATCTTGTTGTCATTGGTGTTTATTCATTGAATCACGCATGTCACCAGTGAATGGTGCTTTATTCCCCTCAATAATAATAATAATACTAATAATAGTAGTAATGGATGCAGTGAAGAGAACACACGAGGTATCGTAGTTGTCAGCCATTTGCAGTCTATAGATAAGATGAGAAATAGTGATTTTGTGTCTCGTGCCCATGCATATCATCAGTCCAACACAATTATAATAACAATTAGATTACTAGTGACAAAAATAGAAGTATTTAATTAGACAAAAATTTCTTTGTATGCTGAAGACTACACAGTGTCGATATAAGTAGGTTGGATGTGTGATATAAGTGGAAGTATTCGGCTAGTTAATGAGCTTATTCTTCTTTTCGACGTTAAGCCTGAATATGTTGTCTAGATGGACAATTGTGAAAGTTGTAATCCACAACGGGTGAACCAGAGGACAGAGATAACCATACGCATTGCTCGTATGCCCCTCCAATAATCTCAATATGAATGTTTCAACTCCCATTCATCTAGGAGTAGTTTGGTTCGGATATACAGGTCAGTATCATAGAGTGAAATTATTGATTGAGAAGACTTAATTATCTTTAATACTGAGACTAGTTTGAATATGTTTACGTTGGAGTACGGAGACAAATGCGTACCCTATTGCAACGTTCATCAGCCAATGCCTTCTGTCGAAAATATCATAAATCACTGACTGATCAACTCTTCGTTTCTCTTCACTACACATCGTGTGCACAGAGAAATGTTTTCCATGCAATGAGAAGGAAAACTCTCGTGAAACAATTCAAGCCTCTCCAGTCTTGTAGTTGGAAATGACTGAAGACGCAGAAGGAAATTGCATTGATATACATCAGCGAAGATGTCGTCAACCAGGGTGAATACATACTTGTTGACTAACATTATTTCTTCACTAGATCGATTCATATCCATGAGTGTATATGAATGTAATGGCTTTTGTTTACTTATTAGATGTTTATATCATCATTTTTGTGCATTTTGTGTGAGAAAGTCACACATATTCTCTTCGCTCCATAGAAAAGTGTTTTCATACCTTGTATAGTACCTCAGTGGTAAGGTCTCTGAAATAATCACTAGGGGATGATGGTTCGAATCTCAGAAGAGACATGAAATGCTTCAAGGCAGTTGCAGACACGCCTTTCTGACTAGTGCCAAGTAGCACAAAGCCTAACTCCGAGGCTGGAACTGAAGAGGATGCAGGAATCTTCATAGCATTTCTCGTAAATATTTTATTCCATCACTGACCAACAAACGACAGCCTAATTCTTTACAGTATAATCATAAAGCATGAAGAATTTCAAATGAGAACACATTTTCACAAGTCGAAAGAAGACAGAATATAGTCTTCATAAAAACAAGATGGATTGAAGCGATTGCAATTCTTCTTAGGTTGTTAATTATCATTTACAGTGTGAGATAGAATACGTAGATATGTGTGTGTGTATGTGTTTAATGTGCGATTGACGCTGTGTAATTAGCATGTTAACAAAATTGTGAAGAGGAAACCAATTCACATCAGTCGAAATGTCTTCATCATTATCAGATTGTGGTAATTGTAAACTGATTGCATTCTAATGAAAAGATGTAAGCTAGAGAAAGCATACAATCAGAAGCACATTGAGTTTATAAATATTGGAATGATGAAGTTTTCCAAGTAATGAATTCAGAGATGTATTATTTAATTCTGTCGCCTCCACAGTACAGTATTACTTAGAGATAACCACTTTCGCAACCTCGCCTGGACCACTAGCTTGCTAGTTTTAGCCGGACTCAAGCGCCGATAAAGAATGAGGGTTAGGCCGTGGTGCTGGCAACTCCAGCCCTGAAAATCAACTTCACTGCTACAGAAACTTCAATGCATCAATATATAATCAAAATTCAAAAAATATAAACAGTTACCTTATTTTTGGATGGAATCGGGGAAGTGAAATGACGCGGGCTATTGCAAACCTTTGCGAAGCCAGTCAGCCAATGTGCCTTCTCTCGATGAAGTACGTGGATGAGTACGTGGAATGTTCGTACAATGTGCGAAACTGGAAAGGCTGCCCAGATAGCCACAGAAATGAGATAGGAGATATAGAATAGAAGTACTGGGAATATGCGTGAGCAGATGGAACGGGTGTGGTAGGTGCCCGCTACCAACTGGGGAGACAATAATCTATTCCGGCCACCCAGAGGACAACCACGAGCACTCCGAGGAATTGGACATCATGATGTCACCAACAGCAGCCATAGCTCTCATCCATTGGGAACCAATATCCTCCAGGATAATGATAGCCAGGTTCAACTCAAAAGGCTTCATGGTCTAAGAGCTAGCTCACTTTGTAACTAGATGGTCCTGGGTTCAAACGCCGGTGGGTGCATACTAATGAAGAGTCCCGAACTAGGTCGAAACAGTTGTCCAGTACTCCCTGGCAGGTTTTCCAGTGGTTCTCTAACCAATGTCAGCTCATGATGAAATCCTAAATGACTATTAATTAGACTACTGGTGAGAAAACGTATCAGAATCAAGCAAGAGTTCGTATATATGTACGTGTATGGGAAAAATCTAAATTTAGTGGTAATGAAAATAGTTTTATGAATAAATATAATTAGTACTAACAATTTAATTACTAGGCAATATTTATTGAGATTGCAAAAATGATAAAAGTTATACGGAATGAATAAACGAATGAATGTGTTTCTGTGATTGAGTATTCCTGTGAAGGTAAGGTTGAAATTATGATTTGGAATAGATGGGAAATTTTTCTGTGTTTTACATTCCATGTTTTCCACGGCTTCGATGACTGTGTTGCCTTTCATCTACATAATCACATTGAATGAAAGATTCAGTAGTGCTGTGAACAATGATTTCAGTGACAATATTGCATGATTTTTGACTAACACATAATTTCTTCTAGTCTTCTTTTAAATAATTCCGTGTTGTGGTGTAATTGTTTCTTCCCAATTCTGTATCCACTAATATTCTTTATGTGTCAATAGAAGCGTATACCCTTCATCAATGCCACCTGATAAGGAAACTTTACGTCCACTGAGGTTGATGCTAATGTTACATGTCTTGATGAGTATCTTTCTTATTTGTTTATTGGAGCTGACAGTAACACTTGCAGTCAGCCCTTTTGGCCAACGATCATTATGTCGGGGTTCAGGAATTGCTCGATGCTTTGGCATTTGCTTTGTATGTGGTTGTAAAATCTGTAGAGGTTACCGCTTCCGTCAGCTGTAAATGGTGCTATCGAAAGTTGTTATTGTTGGATCTGTTGAATATCATATGACCACGAGGATGGAATCAAAAGTCGTGATTACTACTTACTGAATCTTCATTAGATACACCAGTGTTATTGAAATTAGCCAGAATTCTAGTAAATCCGTTTACATGGGATTTTAGATCATACGCATTTACTTAGTTTGGGGATTGATAAGCCAAAGAAGTGACTTAAAGCTGATAAAACAGTGGATTAATAGAAGAATTAGTATCTCCGTTAATATTTAAGTTATTACAATTTAAATGAGCTTCAGCTAATTCACGTAGCTTTTTAAATCAGTTGGTCTCTTTCAACATTTCTGTACAGTCTAAATTATCATTTTGTTGCCCGACAGATCAAATGATGGGAATTCAGGGACTGTTTATATCTGAATGCGTTGGTCTTTTCGACATTTTAATAAGCGATTTTGAGGATGATTTCATTCGTAGAATGTACTTCGTCATAACGACCAACAGATGAACGTCTTTTCATTAGGTTGAAATGAGAACATGTAGGTATTTGATGTTTGACCAAAGGAATAATAGACTAGGTTGTTGTTCTCACTCGGTTCATTTCAGAAACACCATTACTTGATACTATTGAACGTGGCACTTCAACCAAGGTAGATGTTGATAAGACGAAATTTCCAGGATGTATAATGTGAGCGATGATATATCTTCTTTGAAGCTCTTGAGTATGATTTAAATACCATAAACGCTTGAGATCATGACATCACAAAGCCGTCATGACGTTTCTGTCAAGCTTGTGCAATAGTAGCCTTGACTGTCCCATGTGCAATGTCACCAACGGTAATCAATCGAGTCAGTAACTTCCGATTCATTTCCTGATACCCTTTTTCCATTATATCACCTCCAGAATGTTCACTTACTCCTACTGTTAAATTTGATGTCTATTTCCACTGACAATGAAGGCTCATCTATTCTCATTTTCCTATGAAGATTTGTCAGACTACGTTCTGCTTTAATCATGCAAGGTGGTAATTGTGGTGGTCTCCTTTCCCTGCCAAAGGATCTTCATTATAGACATTTCGCAATCTCACATCTCCATCAGTTGCCTCCAAAACTTACTCAATTAAACATTCTACATTTCGAATGTTTGGCTATCCTGGAATCTGGCTTGAAACATTCTCAACAACTCAATTTTTACTGTTTCACTTTTCCCTGAAAAGAAGATAGAACGAACAAGACCCAGCATAAGACTGGTGGAAACGTGAAAAGTTGATTTAGTTTCTATTTACTGTTTGCCGTAAAAGCTTGTGGCCAATAAAAGGCTGACTTACTAGTTATTCTGTTAGACAACAAACGTCCGGTTCAGCGGATTTCAGACGATCATTCATTAGTTGAGTCCGTTTCTATTGTAGGTGTAGAGGCAGATGTTAGTCAATACACTTAAGATCGATGTGTTGTTTCAATTTGAATGCCACCAAATGCACTCCCACGTTGCTTAATCGGAGGTAGCAGCAGATCTACGTGAAGTTCTATCCGTGACCAGACTAAACAACGCCCTTATGTACAGACGATGTGTAAAGGGATTAAAATAAACAATATTCAACGGAGAGTAGAATTCATCCATTGCATGCATGAGAGATACCGTTAACCTTCAAGAAAATAATTACTACAGACCCAGTGGAATATTTGTACATTAGGTGAGATAAATTTCAATAGCAAACAATAGTGATAGTTGCAGAGTAACGATACAGTAACGAAATCGTACAAAAATCATACTACATATTGTTGGTAAATAGCATGAATTTGAACAGAAAGCACACAGTAACAAAAGACAGATAAGTAGGAAATATAATTGATTATGTACCCTACAAAACAGTTCATGAAATGTATAAATCACACATGGAAGAGTCGAGAAATAATGCAATCTATAGGCTATCAGAACAATACACAACAGTGTTATAATTGGGAAAGAAGACATTGTTTAACGTAACAATTCCACTTCACTATCTGATCTCTGATATTAAATCACATTGTGCATCAATAAACTGCGGTTATTAGAGAATTAGGTAGGATTTATGCATATCTACTATTCCCCAAAAATGCCAAGTGATTTCAAATAATTCATGGTAAATGTTATTTATTGTGATATCTTGAGGCTATTAACAGGGGAGAAGAAGGATTTAAATATAAAGTAATAAGAAAACGTAATTTGTCTGAATTGTGTTATGGATTTGCGCAACACATTTCGAACAATCAGACCCATCACACATGGACTTGTCATAGGCATATATATGAAATTAATAGAGAATTAAGAGGTGATAAAATAGACTCAGGTCCAGTTAAAAAGGACATATTGAAGGTCAAAATAAAAATGAAGATCACTAAACTAAAGAACATAGGTAATAGGACATCTCCTATGGTATCAAAACAAAATTTACCAAGTAATGTTTAATGTGATGACGAATTGTTACGTTGAACGCATAAAGGTGGTTCTAACTTTCTAATTGCCAACAACGGCTTCCACAAACCTCAGGATACGCCGCAAACATGTTTTACTGATGGGTTTAAAAGATGTGTTAATGTAAATTTTGTGTCCTATCTCTATAATATGTTTCTCAATAGAGGAGCTAGGTATCCTGTTCTCACCATTAATGGGTTCTGAAGATTCTATTTGTTTCTTGAGCCATTTAAGAATATGCTCTGAAGGCCTTGCTTGCAGAGATCGATGAGTCCTCACTATGTATGTGTGTCCACACGTACATTCAAATGGGTAAATGCTATGGGATGTGACATTACTAATCGCATTTTCATAGGGCTTAGATAAATATGTTGGCTTCACATTCTCTATAATTATGATATAAGTCTTTGTGTAGTTATAAAGCTGCTAAGATGCACCATATAGAAAGGCTTGATGTACAAGTCTTTCTTAGTGGCCAGTTGTGGGATAGGTCTTGATGTTCTGACTAATTTATATCTCCTGATGAACTTGTCTGCATAATTGTTATCAACCAGAGTTTGTGTCAACACTTTTTCTTCTTCATCAAGTGTGTCTGTCTTCAGTGCACATTCGTTGGATTCTACTGAAGAGGCACCTTACTAAGCATTCCGTTTCTTGATATATGCCTTAGCAGACGGAATGACGGATCTCTCAAAAGATCTATCCACCGAAAATGTACATGGAACGGACAACTAACTAATTTTTACAGTTGGACGCCTATTTCCAGGAAAAGGAACCTGATTGATTCGCTCTGCTCTAGGATGAGGAAATTTGTAGTTCTGATTGCGTTGACTCAGAACTTGACTTCTTAAGAGGCATGCTTGCAGAAAATGCTTACCCTAACTGATTTATTGACAGAAACATGAAAGATAAGTAGTGTAAACTGGTCACCGACTCAGTTCCAAAGAAAACCTTATTCGTGAACTTGAAATTCATAGGTGATCAAGCTTCAGATATGCTCAAAATCTGTCTCTCCACTAAATTGGTCAGTAAGACGTTCTTTGCAGCGAAATTACATATGATGTTCACCAACCGCAAATTGTTCTCTACCTCTGTAAAAGATAAGCTCCCGCGTCTGGTCGCCTCCATGTGCATCCTTCAGTTGGTACATTGACCGTAGTCAGAGGACGCTGCTTCCCACACGGATACGAGAACATATTCCAGCATGGTTTTACAAGGAGAAAGGAAGTGTGTGTGCGAAGCTGTATTCTGGATCACTTGATTGACTTCCGTCACTCTGTCAACCCTGACCATGATTTTAAGTTAATATAAAGAATCCATGCTAACTTCCTGCGTTTTCTTCGATACAGAATTCTAAAGACAACTGAGGCCTTGTCGATTCATGACTTAAAGCCAGACCTTTGTGTACAAAAGAAGTATGTACATTCCCTACTTCTACCATGGCCGTAGAGGGATAGACATTTATTTATTTTGTTTATTTAGTTATTCTATGTACTTTTATCTTATTACTACGATTGTTATTATTACTATTCTCACTCTGAATCTTTTCAACTTGACCCACTTGTCATTCTTAAACCGAAATAGTTAATTTTTATATTTTTACAACATTGAATTCTATGATATCAAATTTCACACCATGTCATGTAACATTTTATATTCGCCTACTCATCCTATAATTACGTACTCCTTTTCAACATCTATACACCTTATGTATTATTCTATATATGACATTAATTATTTTGGCACTGTGATTAAAATCCCAAATATTTTAATTGTATTTCATACTATTATTATTTCATGTGTTCACACTTTTGATCCAATTCCCTCATTGGATATAATTTCTTTTAAAAAAAACCATATATATATATATATATATATATATATATATATAATAAATTCGTTGTTGAAAAGAGTCTCTTCGATGAATATTGTGTTCTTAATGCTACAATGAGAATTATCAAATATTCGAAGAGACAACTCTCCATGCGAGAATAAATCTTTTGACGTTTTGGTATATGCCAAACAAGATGATATCATAATTTCATATTCTCAGATAGATAGCTCTAAACATAGAAAATGTGTTCACGTTCTGTTTACTGAATTCATTATTGCTATTATGATTATTATTAACACTGTTGTTATTGAAGCGTGAATAGAGCATTATGTTGTTTTTTTGCAGTTGGTATATCATTTCAGGTTGAAGTAAGTATCACTTCCATTTGACCATATGAGATTTTGTTTTCACACTCCTCAGGATGAAGTAAGAGATCGTATACAAATGCGTGTTTATGAAAATAATTGCGATGCAATGAAGATGGAAATGTTTCGAGGAATAAACAATAATAAGAATAGTAAGATAATTTGTAGCGATGGTCAATGAAGATGACAAAACAACAAGAGTTGTTTATAACAAATGGATGAATGAGTTTTTTTGTATAATGGAAATGGTCGTCAAATGGTTGATGAAATTTTGACATGGAAAAAATACAAGATTTTTTATGTGTCTCACGTTCAGTGGTATTTACAGCTTTCGTAGCTATCAACACTTCTTTCCATTTGCATCTAAATGTTAATTGAAAAATTGAATAATGAGATGAACAATGATTTCATTGTCACTGCTTTCTTGAAGTAAGCAAAATGAAATGAGAATACAATCTCTTCAGTCTCATCATCCTGGCGAAGATTGATTTACCTCTTCCAAAGGAACAGAGGGGACTGAATAGATCAGGGTTTGTCGAATGAAGCCCATACAAAGAGATAGAGAGCACTCGTTCTGACTTAGCTTGCAGAACTGATGTTTGGCTCCATATTGAACATCGGATGGTTGATGAAGAGAGCGAAACGTGAGTAGGAACTCTGATAGTCAGCCAACCATCCACAAAAAAGAAATATTCAGGAGGAAATGGAGGTGTTCTATTGAAGCCTTATGTAACATCCGAAATTCAAACAATTAACAAGAATAAAATTGATATTATTCATATACATTTGTAAATTGTCGTTCGGTGAATCTTCACCGATTCTTATTATTCTCAGCTAAAATTAAGTAGAAGGTAAGATTAGATTCTATTATAAATAACTCTGTCAGCATCAACAAAATATACGAACGTTTCTGAGAATCCTTCTTTCTGCGATAGCTGGCTGGAAATGTGTTCTCTTCCTGCATTGTCTCCTCCCACCTTCGCATTCATATCACCCATCAGGATTTTGATGTCGCCGTTTCGGACATTGTCCATTACTGTTTGTAGTTGTCTGTAGAACGCCTCCTTCTTCTCTTGTTCTGAGACGTTTGTAGGCGCATAGCATTGAATGATTGTAACCTTCCTTCCATTTGAGTTGAACCTAGCTGTCATTATCCTGGAGGAGATTGGTTCCCAATGGATGAGAGCTTTGGCTGCTGTTGGTGACATCTTGATGGCCAATTCCTCGGTGTGCTTGTGGTTGTCCTCTGGGTGGCCGGAATAGATTATTGTCTCCCCAGATGGTAGCGGGCACCTACCACACCCGTTCCATCTGCTCACGCATATTCCCAGTTCCTCTATTCTATATCTCCTATCTCATTTCTGTGGCTATCTGGGCAGCCTTTCCAGTTTCGCACATTGTACGAACATTCCACGTACTCATCCACGTACTTCATCGAAAGAAGGCACATTGGCTGACTGGCTTCATGGAGGGTTTCAATAGCCCGCGTCATTTCACTTCCCCGATTCCAGCGAAAAATAAGATTATTGTTTATATTTTTAGAATTTTTATATATTGTTGCATTGAATTTTCTATAGCTGTTAGGTTGATTTTTCGAGGTGGAGTTGCTAGCACCACGGCCTAACCCTCATTCTTTATCGGCGCTTGGGTCCGGCTAAAAACTAGCAAGCTAGTAGTCTAGGCGAGGTTACTAATTACTGCAATCACTACTAACTTATGAAATATTGATAAGAATTAGAGAGTTAATATGATGATTTGGTGAAGTGAATTCGCCTTCTTGTATAAGTGACTAGAATAGTTAAGCATTTCATATATTTGAAGCATTATTCACTTATGTGTTTTAATACTAAAATTCTGCATCTCAGGCGGCTTCTTATATAACCACATAACTCGATCCGCTGCTGACGAACAACTGATACTTATGGTCGGCCTGCAAAATTTCGGTTACCGATATCCATGCTGAAAATCCCATAATAGTTACAGAAATACAGTGTGGAATCAAGCTGTAATCAAAAATAAATAAATAAAAATAAATAAAATATTAGATAATTTGTTTAACGAAATACGTTTTCAAATACAAGAAGAAAGTTTCAATTATTCACGTATTTGGTCATCTACGATTCCTGTTAAGGCACAGTTATCAAGACTATTCAAAGGCTTTATTACAGTTTATTTGAATACTTCTATTTTTGTCACAGAAGTCTAACAAATTATCTTGTATTGCTTTGATATGAGTACAAAACACCAAATCACTGTTTCGAATCTGTGCTTACCTGTGAATAGTCGACTGTAAACTATTAAAACGTGTGTTCGTCCTCCATTTACTCATTATTACGATTACCATTATTTACACTGTTGTTATTGATGTCCAAAAGAGCCCTGTATTGTTCTACTCTACTACGTCGTGTGGTATATACTTCCATGTTGAAGTTAACTTCACTACTCAGGATGAAGCAAAAGATCATATGCTATCTAAATTTGTGTGTGAGAATAACTTGAATGCAGTGATGATGGAAATGATTTGGTGATTAAATAAAAATAAAAAAGGTAGCCGACCATGTACATAGTCCAGGGTTCGATCCCCGGCCACAGACGCACTCCTTTACCTCGCTAAGCCAGAAATAATGCTGATAAAGAGGAAAGGTTTGGCATGAGGCGGCTAGCAACCCTATCCTGTAAAATTAAACACTGCTACAGTAACTTCAAGCCACTAGCTTGAAGCCCTATGTTCCACTAGGAACGTGAAGGAAATAAAAAGATAATTTGTAGGCGATAATTAACTAAACTTTTGAAAACAATCGTTGATTATAGTGCATGAATATAATTTTTTGATGGAGACATCTTCCAAAGCAGTGATGATGTTATGTCAAGAAGGAAAAAGAAAGTTTTTCTGTGTGTTATACTGTATGGTTTTAACTGATTTGGTATCTATCATCCCTTTTATCTATAGTTACATCAAAATTGTAACTAGAAGAGTTAACAGTGAGATGTGGAATAATTTCCGTGATCATGTTCTTTTACACGTTGGACAACCGACTTATTGCTGATAGAAAAGATGAATTCTGGAGTGCAATTCATCTGAGACATGCTGTCTCATAACTTTTTATCTGCCTTATTAACGTTTGCAGTCTGGTTAGATTTTTTGGGTGCAGTTGTTGGTCTTATTATAATTCAGGCAGGAGAGATTCAGAACCTGTATGAGGTTGATCTAAATGGTCGCTAAATAAACTCTCTACGACACAAACTGAGTCCTGGGTCACTAACTGGTTGCATTCCTACTTCTCTAACAGAGTGAAGTAAATCCTCCTCTGCTGTGCTCACTGAAGCTAGGGTCCCCAAAGTGCAGTGCTCTCCCACTTCTCTTTTATTTATTTCTACATGAGTTACCATCTTCAAATGACATTAATTTTGCCAAATATGCTGACGACGTGACTGTATCTTTGCCTGTCAAATGTCAAAGTGACTGCTCTAAACTAAATGGCTTTTTATCAGAAATCAGCCAGTGGTTCAAGGAAAACGGTCTTACCTTAAAACCTCCAAATGCCAAACAGTCAATTTCACATTTAGGCATGAACCTTACCTAAAAAGACTGGTTAACACTCACCTCACGAGGTGTGTAATATAGGTAGCACTGAAATAGAAACCAAGTCGGAAGGTAAATACCTAGGCGTCATTCTATCTGCTATTTTTCCTGGTCGTCTCACATCTTGATGATTTCTAAGAAAATATTCTGTCTTACCTTCTACATCCAGAAGTTAAGACATTCTGGTACTCCTACAATTCTTTAACTCTCGCATTCGCGTATTATTCTCTAATGTCCTCCATTAGTTTTTCAAGGGCTACTGAAGAAAGACTATACCTTATTACGCAAGATGTTAAAGGTTGTCAGCAGGGTAAGCAACGTGCCACTTAACCAGCTTGTTAATATTCTGGTTGACAGGCACTTGGACTCATGTGAAAAATGGGCTAAATCCATTCTATCTATCTAACTCACACCATCAGCTTCATTCACAACTTTCATCTTGTATCTCATCAGGGAAAACCAGAAACCTGCCTATATAGAAAACTATATGCTGGCACTAGGAAGTACAAAAACTCAACCATACCCTACTTAGCTCGTGTTCTGTGCGATGAAGAAAGCATTAGCCGTGAAACTTATAGCCTAATAAAACGTCAATAGAACAACTGGATCTCGTCTTTCTAACTCATATCATTTATAGGTGCAACGTTTTCTTTCTTTCTTTTCCTTTTCTCTCTCTTTTTTTCTGTCAGGTGCTGGTTTGTTTCTCTCTTCCTTACAACTCTCTTAAAACATTCTTCTTCGTTCTATCACACTCTGTATATCTCGACATTTTGTTACCGCTTACGCCAGTAAATATGCAAGCACCTACTTTTCTAACACCTTCAAACACTCTGTTCAATTTTGGCTTTGCTGCCGACATGCTAATATGTTGTTGTCATAATGAACTGAGATTCCCTTAATCAATATAGAATTTTATTTATTGTTAGTGTACTGACTGGATGCGCAATACTCTAGTGAAATGGTGAGAATTCCATTCTGTATCACAAGTACTGTTTTAAGAATAAAGCAAATTATCATTATTATTATTATTCACAAGACAATCTATCCCGCTTTGTTTTCCCAGGGAATTTGTGTATGTGATGCACTCAAAGCTGGTTATATGACTATATATGCCTCCTATGTCCTCATAAAATGTTGTTTTCGCGGTATTTTTCCTCGTCGTCTAGGCTTCCAAACATGCTTAGAGGTTAGAGGAATTGATAATAGTATAAACAAATCTAAGAAACTAAATCCGAGTACTATGGAATTCTTCTAAGAAATCTGAGCAATACTTCCAGTAGATTAATCAGAGGAAACGTCTGAGTTACGCGTCAAATACAAAAGATAAAATTTAATCAATGTGCGGAACTCAAACTGTGCGGTATATAAACCTGAATGCCGTGAAATTCACTGTCATTGTAGGTGATACAAAATAGGAAAGCCATGTCATGGGCTATCGATGACCAGATTAAACAGCGCGCTAATTTACAGATAAAAAACGCAGAGAAGCGAAAAGGCAGTTTTGAGCAGATCGGGGAATATATAAAGCATAGGCAGCAGATACCGATTAAACATGAGGAGATAATTACTATAGGTCAAATAGAACGCGTATCTATTAAGTGAGGTAAATCTCAACTGCAAACAAAATTCATAGTTACTGGGTAATGATATAGTAAAGAAAGTATAAAGATATACTACTTACTACTCATAAGTAGTATAAAGTTGGGCAGAAAGCATACAGTAACAGAGGATAAATAAAAAAGGAATTCAAGTGTTGGTTTGTAGGGATTCGATTGGTTTACAGGATTTCATCATGAGCTGACATTAGTTAGAGAACCAATGGAAAACCTGGGAGTACTGGACAGCTGTTTCGTCCTAGTTTGGGACTCTTCAGCAAACTAGGACGAAACAGCTGTCCAGTACTCCCAGGTTTTCCATTGGTTCTCTAACTAATGTCAGCTCATGATGACATCCTTTAAAAAAGGATTGACATTTTTGAACTGACAACTTGTCTCTTACCTGATTTTTCCATACAATTTATCATGCATTCGCGCTATTAATTTGAGTATTTCAATTCGGATACCTTCAAGTTTAATGCGGACTAGATGTTTACCGTTGAGAGTGAGATTTACACCACCCCGGCCACATTGGAACACGCTTAAATGTCTGTTACTTTAAGGGTTTTACTTAAACTCTTTGATTTTCGACATTCATCATAATACGCTTAGATAAGTTCTGACACTTAGATTGATTAGCAGTCGTGTACTCATATCTCCTGCTCTACAACTATGCCATTTCATATGAGCTTATTTTCTATCACGGATTCTGAACTTTTTATTAAATTATCACTATTTTAAGCTATCATTACCTGAGGGAAAGGCGTTGCAATATGTAGAAATCATCATTGTCTTCGATCATGTTTGTCAGTTCTAACTCGGAATGTCTACGTTTTTCAAATTTAAATCGGTGTACAAAGATGGTGTCTGATATCAACTTCATGTAACCACAGATGACAACTTGAAATTGGATATTAAATGGTGAGCAAAACAAGTTTTCAAATACAACCAGAATGTATTAATCCTTCAAACAGTGAATAGCTTCAATGTGTCGTTAAGTATGTTCACACGGCCTACTGTTTATGCAAATACTTGTATTTTTATCACTAGTAGTCCAATTAATTATCTGTCGTCACTTTTACAGGTGTACAAAACTGTACATAACTGGGATTACTTATCTTTAAATAGATGGCTGTATATTTTCAAAACTCGTGTGTTGTGTTCACAAAATTTATTATTTTCATTATTATTTTAGTAAAAGCAGAAAATTGTATTGTTTTTCTGTAGTCTACATATTGCATTACATCAGTAGAATTAAATGATTTGAAAGAACAACAATAATAATTTTTATTTGTTCAAGATAATAATGAGATTTAAGAAAACAAGAGTTGTTTATGATGAATAAATGAATAAATGTTCTTGTATGATGATATTCCCCTGTCAAATTGTTACTGGCATTTCATTGGTTCTTTTACGACCACAAAAAGTATTTAAATGGATGTCTTGAGCTGTTAGTTTGTGAATTGAAGAAAAAATGGTCTCAGCAACTTACCTAGCCGTCATTCTTTCAGTCTTTATTTTCAGCGAATGCTTGGACGGTGAGTTAGTTTTGATATATACATTTTATTTATGCTAATCTCCTGTTGATTTCACGAGATACTTTTAAGCGATCTTCTGAAGCTGGCCCCACGATTACACATGCTCTTTCATCTCCTCCTTACATAGTCTTCGCCATGTTACCCTCGGACCTATGCCAAACCAGTTATTTCCCATTCGGGTTGCACTCCAGAGATGATCTGGTGCTCGGTTTCACTTGACAGTCTCCCCAGAGAGCGTCCGACTCATCTCTTCATTTTCCTAGGCATATTTGCCTAGCGAGTTCTTAGTTGGTCCTTCTCCAGGGTTTATTTTTGACAATTATTTCTGACTAGCCATTTGATCCTCAGTATGTAGCCAGTGAAATTCTGCAATAGCTTCATGAAAATGCTGTTTCTGGCACGAAAGACGTTTAGAAGACCAATGTAGAAGAACTGAGTGACTTAACATTTTTGTCTGAGATCCGAAATTTGTTCTTTATGCTGAAGGCTTCAGATTTCGAAACTTATTTCAGAGTAATGAAGGTTTGTGTTGCCTTTCCGATTCTGGTTTTGACATTCTCAACCACACCGTCCGCCTAGAGTTGAGGAGATGCTTCCTAGATAAATGAAAGAAGTGACCTCTTCAAAATTCTTACTGTTGAGATTGATTAGTGTTTGTTGTTGTTATCGCTGATTGGTTATTTTCGGTCCCTACATTTTTTCCATATCCACTTGAAATCATGTATTCACTGCCTGTTTTTTTTCTGCCGACTTACTGGTTTTGCCTGTTATTCTTCAACTTTGCATGCCATCAGACATTAGTCATCCACGAAATCCATATCTTCTAGAATCTTCTTATCGGTCAAATGTATTTCTGGCTTCTCATTCCTCTAATTGTGACGCATTATCCAGTTCAACACAATTAGCGACTTTCTAGTCAAAAAAGATGAGACAGTAGCCATCTGTTAACGTAATAGTGGTTTGTTTCACGACCATCTCTTGCAGCTGACTTAACTGAAGCATTAGCCTTCTCTGTTTTATTTACTTACAAAAATATTAATTATTTTAATGAATTCAGTGATCTTGAACAGTTTTACCAACTACCAATAAATCTGAAAGAAATGTCGATAGAAGGGTAGAAATGAAGAGGTTTTACTCAAAACAGGGAGAATCTAATACATTTGAATTAGATATGTTAGCTATTTTGATTCTTTTAAGATGAAATCAGGTCATGCCTAATTAATATATATAGGAAGTGTTGTTCATCTGAATCTACATAGATGTCTATATTTTCAGTTAACGAACAACTGCTATACATCAGAAGCTAATGTAATGCTGAATTTGTGGATGACAGTAGAATGAACAATGTGGCACATGTTGAGACCAGTTTTTCAATGTGTTTGCTTATGTATACAGCTTTTTGTGTGTGAAAAATGATTCCTATAGAATGTAACTTGCCTTGTTCATGTAGATTTCTCCTGAGAAATCCCCAGCGTAATCCAGCCGATTAGTCAAGCTATAATATACATGAAATTATGAAATCTGATATACAAACCATAAGTTATGAGGTGTCTGTGCGTGATAACCATAAAATGCACGATCACACAGCGAAGCTTTGTCATAGGTGGTCCACGTCCAGGTTACACGGTGGGTGAATGCTAGACAAAAAATAAATGGATTCTAATGAGCAATGTTCATAGGTACATAAATAGGGCATATACAGCAGATAGTGTTCAACTAACTATAAGAAAATAATTACTGTGTGTCAAATAGAGTATTAACAAATAAAGCGAAATAAACTTCACTGGAAAACATCAATTAATCATTTTGGGGTAATTTATTCAACAGCTCGCAGTAAGTACTCATACGTTAATTATATTATCTAATTATTTTATTTATTTAATTATTGTGAATTAAGATAAATCTGACTATCACTGTAATTTTTGCTGACCACCATCACATTGACTTCTGATAGACGTGAAATCGTAACTCATCTACCACGAATAATATCACATCATATTAAATAATTAATATTCTATTAGGTTCGAATAAGTCGGTTTTCAGTATGTTTACTAATGAATATAGGTTACGTGTGTAGCATGATACACATAGAATGAGATTTATCTTGTCCATGTAGATTTTCAGAACAGCAGCATAGAGCTAAAGACAAAAGGAAGAATAACAAAGGACAGATATAAATGGAATTAACAGTCCGTTTGTCATCTCCATTATACATAAAAACTTTTCAGTATTAGCTGTCATATATTTGCACTATTAATCTGAGTATTTTCAGGCGAATTATTTGAAGTTTGAAGTAGACAAGATTATGCGTAGTTAGATCATTCACTATCGTGTATGCATGTCCCCTCTTACGCCACTATAACCTTCAGTCTGAGTTTATTTCTGATATATGCCATCTTTTCTGATACATTTGATAACTTAAGAAATTCGTAAACTATGAATCACCAGCTTATGTGACGCTTTAAATAATTTCGTCCCCAGTGTGTTCAACAATAATTAGAGAAATATTGGTACAGGATGATATTTCGTCTAATCACCGATCTGAAATGAGCTTCACGAAACCATAGATGACAATTCGAAGCTGAATATGGCGTGGTGAACGAAATTTCTTTCCATATATGAACATGACGTTTTACACATTGAATCAATTCGCGTTTTCGTTAGGAAAGTGTCATCAAAAATATTCAAAGAGCCTTTTGTTTGCCTGAATACTTTTATTTTGCTCACAAGTAGTCTAGTTATCGTGTGTTGCTTTGATATGTGCACATAAAACACAAAGCCACTATTTCGTATCTTCGTAGAGAGATGGCTATAAACTGTCAGAATTCGAGTGTTCTGTTGACTGAATGCGTCATAAGTGTTCTTGTTGCTGAAATGTCAACGAAACATTCTATTGTATTACTCTCCTCTGTGGTATAGACTTTCATGTTGAAGTCACTTTGATTGCTTTATTACCATATGAAATTTTACTTTCCGACTCACTTATGAGAAGAATATAAGGGCAATGACAGTGTAAATGATTGGCATAAACGATAATAAGGTATTTTATCAGAAGCATTAAATGAATTTGGAAACAGTTGTATATAATGACTGAATGCCTTATTGTGATAAACTTTGGTGTCGAAGGGATACTGAAGCTTCTGTCGTTCTTTATGGCTAGAAGATATACATCACATTTGACAGTCAATAGAAGTGATTATGTGTACGATTTTCTTATCTACGATTCTTGTTCTATTTGTTTCAAAAGGTTTAAATGGTGAGTTTACATATAATTTGATTTTCACAAAGTGTGCATAATTATGTTTTTTGTGAATAGAAACTAAACTGAGTTATTCATAAAATGAGGGAAATGAGGGCAATTTTGTTTAATCGCAGCGAAAAGACGGATGTATTTCCAAATGTAGTTAATCTGAAAATATTCATAATCGATTACATACAGTCTCTCTGCTCACTTCACCTACTGAGAATAATAATAAGTTTCTTTATTGAAAACTTGACAAGTAACCATTTTATGGTATTTAGTCCACCATGCTACTGAACGTGTCATATATACGGTAGTGACATCAGTATTCAAAATGATTCTGGTGGGCGGTAAACTCTCTAAATGTTTCTTATAATACTGACCGGTCGCATATTTAAAGCTAGTAGCTAAGTTAATCGTGGCTTTACTCCTCTTTGTTTCATTTATTTCAAATATTAACAATAAATTTATAAATTTGATGACCTCAGTCAGTCTTACTGGCTACCAATAAATGTAGAAGAAATATCAACAAAAGGGTAGAAATGGAGTATAAAATTTGTTCGATGAGAGAGTTGATGGACCACTGAGTGTTTCACTAAATAATAAGATAACTTCGTATCATTTAGAGAAAGACTGAGTGGTTTGAAATTGCGAATTGAATATAGAATTACGAGAGGCAAATTTCCCCATCCATATTTGTGCAGTAAATAATACTATATCATTTTGCTCAATATCACGAAGAAAAATCTAACTACTGCTGACTACCACCTCATTGACTACTGAGAGACGTGAAGTCGTAACTCAACTACTACGACCAATTTTATATCAAAATTATCAACAATTATTCAGTGACTCCGTTTTGGATATACTACACTCTGATTTTTAACGTACTCAGGTATTCTGGCTACTTAAATAATGACGGCGAAGTGAATAACATGGTTCATATAAAGACCAGTTATTCAATATATTTGCTTAGAGTGTCTGCAAAATGATGCGTATAGAGTGAAAATTATCTTGCGCATTTGCTAAATGTATTATACACGAAAACCGAGGAAATATTGAACTGGGGCGGGGTGAGTGTTTGACGCACATAAGCTAGTGAACATGAAAGGAACGTAGCGCGATGGGTAAACGGAAATATGTCAAACGCAATGGCTTTAAATAATGAAATTGTCTAAAAATACTTGTGTGGATGCATACTGACTGAAAGATATGAAGAAGAATAGATAGTGCGTGAAGTAGATGACCAGTTAATTGAAAATCTATTTTATAGATTCGCTTAGTAATTTATTTCAACCACAGAAAGGCATACAATAACATCTTTTTCCTATTACAATTCTCAAAAGTTATGTGTAATTACAGTTTTTGTTTATTTAATTTGCTTAATTATTGCAAACTGAAAGTTAATACTCATGACTAAACGAGTCTTTGTATAACTGAAATGATTCCGATGGAACTGTTTTGGAATACAACAGTGATATTATTATGAATAACTGATATACTCTAATAAATAAATGCTACACTTAAAGTCAGTCTGAACGAAGAAAATCTTTTCCAATAAATTCTCCTCTTCATGTTCTTGTAGTTGTAAAATATAATATTTGTTGTTGGTACAACGATAGGCAGTTACAGATCTACGTGAAATAACGGATTATTTATGAGATTACAAAATGAACAGCGTTTGTCGCACAATTACTATTTATTTTGTCACCATATAACTAATCTGTAGCTCACGTAAAATATATCCATAGCATAACCTGCCGTTACAGCAGCGACAACAAATATCATATTTTATATTTGTTAGAACCTGAAGAGGAATTATTCAAAAGAATATTCTCCGTTTATGATATGGGAATATTTCACATTTTGAAAACTACTACATTTACACAAAATTTCATCTCAGAAATTTTTAAACTTCGTACTTTACAAATATTTTATAGCGTCAAAACAATATCGACTCCGTAAGTGATACTGAATTAACATTTTAGAAAATAATAATGATTCCAGTACCAGGCATGAACTCAACTGATATAAGTTTAGAACTTAAGCACTGTGGTAGAGTATAACTCCATTATGGATAAGATTCCATTTTGATAAATGACAAAGTATTATACAGAAATATTAACTGATGGCCATATTTTGAGCACAAACTATTGCCAGTCATAATCATATCAAGATACTACTAACACAATTTTCTTGTTTCATTTATATACATCAGTAGAAATTGATGATTAGACATTTGAATAGAATCAGTATAAGATAAAGTACATTCAGGATAATTATATTACTGTTATCAGTAAAATACACTAAGATAGGAAATAAGATGGTTCTTACAGTGAAAATAAGTAACTTCTTAGAATGTTATAATATGAATTGAATACATTTTAACATTATTTATTATCTTCTGATTTCACTGGCAATAACATTTTCCATATCTCTGGTATTTTTGTTGAGTCACTTCTATTGCATGTGTTGGGTGTAGACTCGATGAACCAAGATTCAGTAATCAGTCTCCCTCTCTCCACCTACTTATTCTACTTTTTAGAATTTTATTCTCTCCTACCCTGTTGTGTAGTTTTATGTTAATGTATGTACGCAGTGAATTATTTGGGTCGTCTTTTGTACTACTTAGTACTATTGCTCGATTTATTAGACATTTAACTAAGTCAGCCTATACTTTATCTTATATTGATTTTATTCAAAAGTTTAATCAATTTTACTCATGTTAATAAATGAAACAAGAAAATTGTGTGAGTAGTATCTTGATATGATTATGACTGGCAATAGTTCGTGCTCAAAATATGGCCATCAGTTAATATTACTGTACAACACTGTGTGATTTATCAGAATAGAATCTTATCCATCATGCAGTTAGGCATGAACTTCTTTCAGATAATCGGAGACGTCCTTCATAACGAAGCGTTTTTGAAAGTTTATACGTTCATACACTTGTAATACACCACAAATTGGCAAATTAGTATTTTTGGATTAGGTATGTCTGCAGGAGATATTATACCATTGGATTTTGCCGTACAAAACGATTCTTAAATACATTGATTATGACAGCTCACATTGTGTATTAAATTACTGTATATATATTCTTATTTCCAATACACAGTCATACTATAGAGTTTTAGTGATTAAATCACATTACTTAAAAAGCTAAAGATTGAAAGTTTGTAGTGGTATAAATTTACTAACAGTATTGATAAAACTACATAGGTGTAAGTTCATTCAGTTTTTGACAGATTATTTTAATTTTTGCACAATATATTCTCTGGTTAGCCTGCTGAATTTGGCGTATTTTCGAATATTTATTTGAAAATCCAACCTTCATTTAATTCAAGTTAACTTATTACTCTTGCAGTTTTATCTATTTGCAATAATCATTTTCACCATGTATCATATGGAGAGTATGTTACATTTCCTGCCATTTTAACACCAAAAATATTTCAGAGTGTTTCAGATAAATGCTGAGAATTTTATATTGTCCCAAGCTTATCCGCTTAAATTATCACTTGCCATAAATGATGTAAACTAGCCGTTGCTTAAATAACTGATGGCTTTTGCAAAATAGCGATGAGTACCTGGAACGCCAGTAAAAAATGGAAATGTAAATTAGTCTGAGGTATGGCTATGGAACACATCAGATTCGACTGTGATTTTGTCTCGACTTAAGTGAACTGAACCAAGTGAATAACCAACTGAGTGACCTCCAACAACCGATTAGATGAATTGTGTATTGAGCTACCATCTGAGAAGAAACATTTTTGGAAAAAACTAAGTAATACGAAATAATTGCAAGCATCACTAGCTCTGTTTCGTTCTAGATCCAAGCGTCAGTGGTGCAGAATTTTGTCACTAAGGAAGGATAGTTACAACACTGTGTGACCACTCCATTTATCTGTGCGAAGAGTTATTCAGCGTATCATTTTACTTTAGATGATTGGTAGATTGGTATTAAAACACTTGAATCACGAATTGATTGCATAAACCGTTTTCGCAAAGATATAAAATATGATCTCAATATCCATATCAGATTTCCTCCTTATCTTTCATAATTGTATTTCTTCTCTATTATTAACATTTCATCGATATAAACGACTACATCAAGACCATCTAATACATATATGATTTTCGAAAAATTCAGTGTCTAAACAGTGTTGATACTATTGTACTGCAGGTATCTCTCCATTTTTTGTCTCAGAGGCAGCTGCTGTTGCTGATCGTTCTGATATACAAACATTCTTGTTGGGCACAGTTTAGACTTCATAAAGACTTAGAACATCAACATAATCAGCACAGTGGATAAAAAACCCTCTGGTAAGAAGATAGTTCAACAACAACTGTTAGTACCATTTGCATAATCTTTGTCCTTACACATTGGCATTTCAGCCCTTCGAAGAGGTCTATTATCCAAACTGTGTTGAAATACAAAATAAGGATGGAATCTTTAGCGTGATTCATGTCTTTTACCCATGTTTCAGCCTTTTAATAATGAAGCTGTCCATGGTGGTTACCAGAAGTCATCAGCTGCTCGTTCTTTTGATTTGCTACAGTTTGTTTCAGCTGTGGCTTTTATGATAAAAACACTCATCGATTCTACTATAATGCTCATGTTATATGTATATATTTGTATTTGTATATGTATATATTTATTATCGTTATGTAGAATATTATTTTACTTCATATGAAAGGTTGTGGCAATTTCAATCCTTTTATTCTATGAAAAATGGATTGTTTGGTGACAAAATGAATATGTTCGCTTTACTTGGAATTCAGTGTGCGATCAAAAACAGTATGAAACAAGATCGAAATACTGAACTAGTTGCTGAAATTATTACCGTTTTGATTAATCTTTAGCATCAGGAAACACAAGATGCATGATTTACTAGCCTGTTTTTCACGTTCGCTTGCTTTACATAATTGGAATCAACATGGAGTTAAAACGTATTGCAATGTGCCAGTTGGCAGTCAATGTTCTTCAGAATGAGAAGTTAAACAACCTGGAGGTTTGTTTACAAAGAGCATGAAAAATAAAAGCAATGCACTGTTCGTAAACTAGTAATTCTGTACGCTCGTACGAAAAATATCAGTTTGAAGTTCTTTGTTAACTTTCTGAAAAAACAAACAAATTTTAATTTTATTTGCGAAACGGAAGCATTTCAAAGTTATATTTCACAAAACCTCCCTACATCAATTAAGTCTATACCTATTTTTGAATAACATATAAAAATTTAATTTTATTTAATTTCTATGAAAAATGATCAAAAATTATACTGTTTCACATCTAAATTAAACTGTTTGTAGGTCGAGGAGAAAGTAAGCAGTAAAAACTTGAAAATGATGTAATGAGTTTCCTATCTGAAAATAAATTCCAAGTAATCCGGAGAGTTTCACTGATTTTGAAATCCAATTTTTTTATGCATTCAACGTCTGATATCGTTTTTACAGTAAATTGTTCTTGTTTCCTTGAATAATATCTTGAGAAAATATACCTTGAAAGTAACCACTGAATAAACAATTTAATCTAGCTCCGCTGCTCTTCAGCGGCTGACATCAAGAATTTCCGATCAAAAACCTAATCAATGGTATCCAGTAGATCGAGTGTGACAGCAAATACTAACCAAAGTCATTGATTGTTAGTAAAAATATGTAGAAAATTGAAATAAGTTGGAATCAGCATGTGTTGTGTGATAGGAATCAATAGGTTTTATGCAAATTGGCAGTCATAAGCCAGGCTGAAGATTGACCAACCAGTCTTTTCTTTGAAGTCCTACTTGGAGTCAATCGTAAGCTGGAGTAGCTCAGTGGTAATAGCTGTGCCTCCTGCATTGAGCGGCATGATAAAATCTCCAATGGGACACACACTTTGTTGGCGAGTACCACTATGTGTAAGAGCATGAGCTTAGGGCTCCCTGCTTAAATAGGATGGATTATTTATCCTTCTCTTCTTGGTCAACAGTGGCTGTCTAACTGGTATCGAGAAGCAATAAAATATAGTTTGAAATTAAAGATATCCTTGCGAACTTTAAAACTGAATGTTAATCCAATAACATATGGGACTCCAACTACCAGTTTCACAATTTCATCAAACAGGTACCATATCGGTCACTAAAAGCAGCAGTGTTAAGAAAATGAATAATGATTAGGAATAGTAAAGTAACTTGAGTCCACAAATAGACATGCTTTACAGCACCTGAAAAGATGTTAATGAATGATTACCACCGGAGTAGTAAATAAGTAAAACCTCTTCTTTTACTAAGTACTATGATAGGCATTGTCAATCTGCATGACAAATCTAACCTGATTTCCTTAGAATATTATGAAAAATGTTAACACAAAGTTTAAGGTAGTTGTTTTAATTTTCATGCTTGACATTGGTGTCAAATGAAGCAGTATTTTCGGGTTAAAAGTCAGTGAAATAACTAACTTACATTCAATTGTTTTTAAAGAATTGACAGCTGAAAAGATGCAACGTAGGTTTTTCTGGTGATATCAGTATAAATTTGAGTGTTGTTGGTAGTTATAATAATAATAAAAATAACATAAATGATAATTGTTGTATCTGAAGTCTGAAAGTGGTTTTTATAATTCACAGATATCTGAAATTTTTATGGGTTTACCGATGACTAACGTATACACTGGTTGTTATTTCAGCTAAAAGTTTAATGTTGGCTTGTCAGAACAGTTTAGATATTCCATAATGATATAATTGTTTCCCACTTTGAAATAGGGATTAAATTATGACAGAACTTATCTTTTCACAGCTGCGACAATTGAGCGATTTTCCTAAGTGGCCGGATGTAGGTGGAATATAGAATTTTCGTGATACAACAATGGTATTGTAGATATCTTTCTTGAGTTTTGTAAAAAGACACACACTAACTAATACAATGAAGATATAATGTGGAATTACATTTTTTCATTCGGAACCGAAGGGCTGAATAATAGTAGTGATAAATGGAAATCCATTTCCTGGTAATTTAAACACACATCATATGACACTCAATGTCTCGGTATGAAACATATATGCGACAGGTTTTTGGGATTGTCTCTGAGAAAACTGGTTTTGCATTTACGTGAGTGTAGGATGACAAGTTGGCTTAATCGATAACATTTCACTAGTAGTTCAAGACACGAAAAATATTTTTCTGACTGAGAAAGTAACGACAGAAGTATTTCAGTAATGTGTAACTACTTAACACAGTAGTGTTAGGTAGGTTGAGAGGAGCTTGGTAGGAGCTTTTGGGCATTTCTTTGCAAACAAAGTTATCCCCGGGAATGCTTCCTTCATGTGAAAAATTAAAGTATTATGTCATACTGAGGCATTTTTGTTTTGATTTCTCCATACTCTGAGTGAATAGCTTGTTGAACGAAAAATACTCGACTGTTTTGTAACTTAATCTGTGCATTCTAAATACAGAAATAAAGGGTAAGATTCCTACTTAATATACCCTCATTCATGTCTACATGCATTACCTACTGAAATAGTTCAGGGAGTCAAGTTTTACACTATGATAATTACAAAAATGAAACTATAACACTCTTCATGAGTAATTAGAAAGTAAGAACAATTGAGATGAACGCCGTAGCATAATTAACAAAAAGTGCATGAAATGACAACCAGATATTTTTATTCATTCCATGTAGACGGTGCTAATGAAAACAAAAAGCTCACCTCTGGGGGGTTGATGAACATGCCTATTGTTATGACCAAGAATATACTTGTTTAACACATACAAATATAATGAGTAGTTTGTCTAATTCACATTGAGAGTATAAAATATGGTATCTTATCAAGTTCATCACCACTGTTTGTGTTAGTCTCAAGAAATACTGAACACATCGTTTAAATACGATTTCAAACTCATCATTTCGTGACACCATAGCGGAAACATGAATTTTGAATTCATTCAGAGTTGAATTGAAATAGAAGTAGCGAAAGATCAAACAAGAAAAGCCTCAGAGAAGAGATTTTATGAATAATTGAAAATTTGATGGATGCATAAATTTCGATATATTTTATGTTCGTCAAGGTAAAATAGATGAGAGAATAAACTGGTAGTTTTTCAGAGGAATTATTGCAAAATATCTTTGACAGTAATGCGTGCAAAGTCATTGATGAATCTTAAGTTTACCACTTTGTTGACACTAATGTTGATCGTCATTTTGTAATTGATTTTAATTTTCTTTTGCTCTTTGAAAATCTATTTTCAGTCATGTTTCATTCATTAATTTTACATTCTCACTTTTGAGGTGTTCACACAATTTCAAACGAAGTCATTAAATTTTATAATCTACATTTTTGTCGATTTCTGAATATTAGAGGAAGTTGGTAAGTATTAAAAGCGCTACCTTTTATCTTTGCTTACAACTTAATGGTTCACAGTGAGTGGCGATGGTCTTGAGAACTATACGCTGTCCGAAGATTTTTCACTACTTGTTAGTTAGTAAACAATAGTGACTTAACGGTTAAGTTATTTTGCGCTCTAAATAGTTACTTCGAGTTTCGTTCTTATAAACGTCTGTAGTCAGAGGCTTCCTTCATATGCATGAAAATAAGATTGCAGAACTCTAGTTTTTCCACTTCAGTGGTGTTATCTTGTTAATAACATAAAGTTTTGCACGTATCTTTGCACAAACATATATATATATATGTAAACATGAATGTTTGTGTTTCTATTCATTGGATCATATGCTAGTTGTTTTCATTCAAAATTATTTCCGTCTAAAGAAGCGTATGGTAAGTCGTTTCCTCCAAATTAACAGTTTTCGCATCAATGAGAAAGTGAATGTTGATAAAACTTATGCATTTCTGTTTAACGGAGTTCATGTAGCCTTGTTAACGGTCAGTCGACATTGTAGGATCTTGCACGTAACAGCAAACTAACAACAATATAAGGTTTTGTTCCGAAATGGTCCATTGGCTTAGTGACAGCACTCTTGAATAAATCTGTTGGTGTTATTTTATGAGTTTCACGGATAACCTTCATTTAAGTACTTCACATGCGTGGTTATACATAGAAATATTTATATGGTTTGACTCACCGTCTTCATACAAATTTTTTAAACGCAAGAAATCCAGTGGCTTCAAGTTTAAATATTTTGTTGTAGAATATGGAAACTATGCTACGTCTAGCGGCTCTAATAGTTGTAACGTTAATTCGAGACACTTTTTTCTATACTTAAGCAGTCTTAAGTTATTGGAAGTTAATGAGTGTTTATTCTGTTTACAATGCTCCCATGAGACGTTACGTAAAATATTCTTCTGTTCTGAATACTTGAGTGGCAGTGGTAAAGATCCTTAGCTTTCAAAAAGTTTGCCATCTCATGAAAACATGGTTTATATTCTCTCTTCGTAACAAATACAATTTCCAAATAGTTTTATTCAATTTCTTACCAAAAAACAGCCTTGTGAACCAATAAACCTGACGAAATAAGTGTACATTTCTGAAGACCTTGGATAATATGTCCGCATAATATTTTTCAGTATTTGTTGCTGCGCTTGTCCAAAAACAAGGTAGTTTTAAGCTCACCTTTTACAGTTGAATTATAGGCGTCTGACTAACGTTTGAGAGTGCACCTGGAATAAATACTTGAAAAAACAACCTGCTCTTGCTGAACGTCGGATCTGATTTTCATTTTCTTTTCTCTAACTCTCTCCGACTGAGAACATTTTACATTTTTTGTAATGCAGATAAAGCTCGTAAGTTTACTGGCAAATAGTTTTAAAATAATTAGGATGAGGCTTGAGGGTTTATATTTATATATTCTGTACTTCACAATGAATGATGAAATTCCATGTGAATATAAAAATATATCATTATGGGAAATTTTTTCCTAAATTGTTAAGACGAATGTTCTCTGGCTGATTGTACAGACACATTTACATATTCCATTGTAGCCTCCCAACATATCTGGATATATGTGGAACAATCATTTTTACCCATGCGGAGAAACACACCCAGTTAATTACAATGTCTTGGGAGGCTTAATCTTTTAGTTTGCTTGTTAGAAGTTTAGCTGAATTATGTTAAGTGAAATCAATATCTAGCGACTATTGTTTTGCTATCACAGGGAACTGTAAGTGAACACATTTTTACAACTAATATACTAGTCAGTTAAATTCGGTTGTTATTTATGCATTTCTGTGAATTCCTTCTTGTGCACTGTAATTTCACTTCAATTCTGCTTTCCCACTACCAAGAACTTCCTCGGCTAATCAAAATTACAGGCAGATGTGTTTTTAAAATGCAACTATTGCGTTTCATTGCATATATCATCCCAGTTATTACTTTGTTATCATATCTGGTTCGAAATCCTTTGAAAAAAAGTAACTAGATTACAATAATTTATGTAGAGTGAAGCGTTAATTTGTAGATCAGTCAAGTATGCTATACTAATCTGCGTATAAGTCTCTTATCATTTGAGAAATTGTGATGTGTTGTGCATATTGCTACGTGTATGGATTACACCGTTTAGCATTTAATGCACATAATCTGACGTGAAGGTAAAGCCTGTTTTGAGTGGCTGGCTGTATTGAAGACAAAATCGGAGCTTCACATCAGTGTATAAGTTTTCCACACCACACACCAGAACATCAGTAATCGTCTCTTACCACTGAATTTCTTGTCTATACATTCATCTATTTTCCGTAGTTAAACTCCGGTAGAAAATGACAGAAGTTGAAAGATTTATGAATTTCCATATACTCTATGGACTTCAATTAAATCTGGACGGAAAATATCTGTTTTGCACTACTTTTAAAACATGAGGTTTTGATTAATGCCAATTAATTATTGAATTATTTTTTATCATATTATTTTGTGTAGTGCTTAAATTGACTCTTCTCAGCATTTCGACCTCTTCGAGGATTTTAGCGGATTATTCTGAGACAGATAAAATAAGCCCCAATGTACTTCTGTTAGAACGTTTTTTACACTTTGAAGATATTGAAGCTTCGAAGCAGTTGTAGTGAAGTTAATTGTGTAATTGTATTCGTTGAAATGTTTTATTTTTACAATGATTCCAAGCTCTAAGTATTACGATTAAATGCTATGTAATAATGAGATCAAATCAACTATACTATACTTAACAACTAGATGGGTCTTATTGTTTTGGAAACGGTAACTTCTGAGAATCAGAACTTTCCGTTTGTTTCTGTTTTGACATGTACTCTAAGGCATAAAAAAGAAGTTCATTTTTAAATATGTCCCACAATTGTAAAATATTGAGCTTAGTTGTGTAATGAAACCAAGAATGTTTTCCGCATTCATACAGATCACGGTGAGTATTGCACAGTAAACACCATCCTGATTTTATTGTAGGAAATGCTTTTCCAAAGAACTAACATTTTCATCTTACTTGAAATGAGGTCGTTGTGTGTCTAGATATTAGGAAGTGATTAATAGGTCAATTTATGTGTGATTGGACCACATAGGATCTCTTTGGTGTTACGAATTCATACACGTGAACATAGTTCCTTACTGTGAAAGTATTTAGTGATTACTGAATGACACATTTTGTTCATTAGGTGATATTTTCAGAGATAATTTCTACTTAATAATTCTTATTATAAGCATGATGAAATGCTATCATCAAATCTTGCAACATTAATCACACACCAGGCATCAGATGGAGCATTTTTATTTCCAATGATCCCCGTGAAATAATTTCCATGTTAAATAGATATATTTGCACTTAATTTTAACCTGTTTACATGAGAGCACACATTCAGAAAAATTAATCTAAATTTTGTCACCATATAGTTATTTCAACATATCAGAACAGCTAAACATTTTTCTTATTCATTGAAACTTAAGTTCTTCAAATTTATGGGTAGAGATTCACACATATAGATTTTCTCTGTAATTATGTTAAACTACTGGGAATATTTTGTATATTTATTGGTTAATCTTTGTTTGATGCCAAAAATTTTATTTAACAAGTGTTGCTTTCATAATACATTTAAATTTATGTGTTCATTATTTTTCAGAGATTTATGGTAAGTCGTTTTATTGATGAGCTTGCTCATGCTATTTCAATACTTTTCGTAATCAACCAAATAGATTGGGGAATTTTATTATAGTTTCATGAGATTCCTAGTTGAAGGATATAAAACCATCCTTTTTGAGACAAAGCTTTACTATTAAAGAGTAGTATTACATTTTCAGTTACTTCAATCACTTCACTCGCCAATGTTGTAATTTTGACTATGAAACATGCAGTGTGAATGCAGTGAAATTTACTTAAATTTACTTAAATATTTTCATTATTGTGCTACGAGGATCTTTCAAACACTTCTATTTTTTACTTTACAAAATCAGAGCATGTCGGTAAGTCATAATCCAGCGTTTCAACGTGATCATATGAAATATATTTTTTACAGTGCTTTTCATCCACAAGATGTTACTAATATAATGAATTATTTGCACCATTTCAAGATGAAGAACCTTAAAATTCAATAAATTTTGTAGGTGTCATTTGCACTATCTGGTGTTTGCTCTACATATAACATATTGATGGATTATTGAATTCTATCACAATCGGTAAATGATCAACACGCCTACTTTGAAATTTGGAGGTTGTGGGTCAACTGCTTGATGAGATCAGGGATGAGTAATGCCGAGTAGTTTCAAACTAGGACGTAACTCAAGTTTAGTACTCTCTGCTATTCATCGGTTCTCTAACTGAAGTCGTTTTGTAGTCATTTTCGGTATCGGTCAAATTATGGACAAATCTACACGCGAGAAACTATGGGTCTCTGTTCGGATAGAGATTATACATGGAAAATGGGTGGAATAATCACAACATAACTGTCAGTACGGCTATGTGTGGTAACTGTAGCACAGTAACTATACTGTTTACGACTATCAGTGATACAATAACCAACACAAATTCCAGAAAATTAATGAAAAGATCATATACAGTTTATGAGATAGTTCTACATATCAGCTTAGAGTTTAGTCAGTAATACAAAATAGACATCAGGTCAAATTTTGGAGTTAACATAGTAGTAGTATTATTGACTGATTTCAGTCATATTTACAAAACCACCATAGGAAAGCAAGTGTCATAGAAATATGTCAGAGTGCTTCTGAATGATTAATGCAATACATGTATGTAATACGAAATCAGTTCGTGACTGGCGAAGTTTCAATCATACCGACCCTGAGTATTGTTGCTGCAGTGGAGCAAACATAGAAGAGTATATAACAGTTACTTTATTGATGCATTATGATGTACACATTGTACTTAAGAGAATAACTTTAACACTACACACCATAAACTTACCGATATAAGACTTATCAGTGAATATGGAATTTCAACTATCGTTTCCAATGTAGAAAAAAGTAAGTTCCTTTCCAGTTATAAAATGCGCTGTGAAGATAGACTAAATTCTTTATAGAAATGAGAAGTGTTTATCTTCACAACTTCAAAAGGGTAAAAATAATCACCAGAACAGAGGGACATTATGATTCAGTTTATTGTATGTCATTTTCGCTACATATATTACAGTGAACGTCCACCAACGGGAAAACACATTGATGAATAAAATTCAATAAACTGGACCGTCGAGAATTCATGCGTACATCTGAAGAGAAACAAAACTGGTCCACGACATCCTGCTTCATTTTCCTTTCAAGTTCCTCACAAAATCAATTTCTAGTAGGAAAATTCAACTACTATCGTCGCGGATTTATTTCCGTTTATGAATTTGAATGAAGTACGAACAAGGGTTTGTGCGGAATAGAATATAACCATAATTTGTGCTTATACTTTCTTCCATTAAAGAATTACGTGAGTATTATGCTGTTTAATATTCTATCCCCGTCTTGAGTAGTTCTCATATTACTTCAAGGAATAAGTGTTTGAATAAGAACTGGATTTACCTGATGATTTGCATCGTCCAACATATTTTCAGATGGGTGGCGTATGCCTCCATTTATCCTCATTTATTTGCAACTACCTTATTGCACTTTCGAAATTCGCAATTCATGATGATGGAGACATTCTTCATCGTATATACTAAATAGCAATGAAATCGTGTTATGTTTTAACAATTGTGGAAGGAGTGAAGTTCAAATAAATTCCATGCTTCACTGTTGTAATCAACGATTTTACTACAATATATATATGTATGTGCTTATAGATATTTGTATGGATATATCTGCTTCTGAAAACATATACGGTGGAACTGCCCGTCAGTTTGTAAACAGGGGATATTACACTTACTGAGTGCTTATGACACTGAGCATGTGAATAATTTATACTCATCTGATATGTGTCAGTTTCCACCCATCATTATTGAATGTTTGGCTTTTATTCATGATAAGTTTGAAATTTAAGGCGTGTTGTCAAGTCTTTGAAACGACAGCTTAATGAATGAATTAGTATTTGGGCATATTCTTCGCAGTGTATTCAGGTAGCCTAGCAGCAAATCATCACTCATCAGTCATCGATTACAAATATACTCGATTTCAGAAACTTAAACGGGACTGTTTATTTTCTTGGTGTTGTGGTTCATCATGATGTACAAAGATAGTGTTGAAAAAAAAAACTAATGCGTCTCATCGAACATTGAAGTGTTAATTTGTATACACTACAAGTTTATTTCTTTGACGTATCAACATAAACCTAATAACGGAGAAAAGCCAATAAGAAATCCTCTGTACTCGATACCTAAAATTTCCCTTCACTTGTTGCTAGCAATAACCACAAAACGAATTTAATAAAATTAGTCATATGCTATCACTTTTACTACCAGGCTTTCGTTTATATCTCGCATACTTTTCACTTTGAAATAACAATTTATTCTCTAAACAGAGAAGTGTCAACGTAAGTCATGAGGCTGTTTTTGGAACATTCTTTTAATTAATTAACAATATATTTTGGATTCCAGAGGACGTTTGAAGTAGTACACGAATGTTAGTCATTTGGGTGTATTTAGTCTCATCCATATGGTGAAGATAGTTTTATCAAAAGATGAATGCATACACACCTTATTTATACGTACTTATTGGCAAGTAAAAGCCTTTTGTCAATTGCCAACAGCCCTATAGTAATAATTATAATCTAAAATACAGTACATCCACAAAATCCTGTGTTGCAGTAATAATGTGGTCATCCTGGATTCGCGGTAGGCTGATGGTTTGTATGCCAATCGAAAGAGGTTTCTTTTTTGTCCGCTTTAAACAGTGTATTGTGAACTTTTATATGCCTAGAATGGTTCTTCATGCTACAAGTGTACCCACTTCAACTAGTTTCAAACTCTTAACATGATGCTTATTAATGTCACCGATATTTCTGCTATTCTTAACATCTTACTACGTAATTATCGCCATTGTTAAAGAGAAGAAAGACTGTAAAGTATCAACACATAACAAACTAGATGACCAAAATTGACAGCCATGATAATTCACCTCCTGATTGCGGACTTCCACTGCCTTATACATGAATGAGATAGATGGTGAGATAAAAATTTGGCAAAGTTTTGTGCGTTTTTCTGCTATCGACATAGAAACATTCCCTCATACGTGAAAAACTATTGGCAAGCGATTATTTGAAAAGCATTAACATAGTGCATTTGGTGTTACTTTTTATTTTCTAATAGGCGACAAACAGGTAAGAACATTTTTACCAATGAAGGACTGGATGTTAACTGTTAATGATTATTTATTTTTCTAATTTTTTCTTATTCTTAGTTGAATTTCACACTGTATTTGTGGTGGAAGTATGGAACTTTCAGCACGCGATATCGGTAGCTCAAAGTTTAGCAGGCTGACTATTTATATCAGGTGCGCGTCGGCTAGGGATTGAACCCCGGAACATGTGCATGGTCAGCGAGCGTTGTGCTACCGACACACAGATAATCCCTTTGAAAAACCACAAAGATTAAATCATAGGAATGCAGGTTGTTGTAAAAATAATCATAGATCCCTAAAATTCTTTCTACAATAGATATTTGAAAGGCAACGATGAGATTTCTAAAACTTTTTTAAGAAAGATGTGACCAGTGTTGTTTGTTTACTGAATACTGTTTGATTCACATTTCAAATGTGATATCTGCTATTCTTGGAAAAGAATCTCCAAGATTGGTAATTGAAGACATTCAACTCAGCCATTTCTTGATATTTAGTTAGGGTGATGTTTTACCATGAGATATGTCATTCAGGTGGAATTTACGCCATACATCAGATGATGTATCTTCAGGAGTAGCCAAATTGAAATTCACTTTTAGGCTGAACCATTCTTATTCTCCTTGATGGCTGGGTGTTCAAGCGTATTGCGTTTCAAGGCATCCTTTTTTCTTAACGCTATAAAAGGTGTCACTCTTTGAACTGCAGTTTCTTAGTAGGTTTCAGCAATCTTCACCTTTATTTTACGATTGTGATAATTAACCTACAGCCTAATAGTACATTAAAACTATGAATTGAAAATGTTATCTTATATCTGTGCGAAAATATGGACATCGAGTATTTTTTCAAACACAAATTTGTCGATGGACTTAAATGTGAAATTGTAGTGCATTCCAGTTGTATAAATACAGTAACTGGGAATGAGGACAGATTCAAAATGGCAGCATTTGCTACAAGAAGATTTATACGTCAAACGGCCTAATGAGTTCTGCTGGAATATAGAAAGACAGCTTTTTAACTTTATTGCACAAATCTGACCATTACATACAATGTAGCCTATCAGCTTTTCAACTGTTTTTTAATGTTCATTATCCCGGATAGTTTGGTCGAAATTGGGTAAGTGTTTGGCAAGTTATTCCTGTCTAAATCCAAACTTACTGAACCGAATTCTTGCTGTACCTTCAGTAAACTACATTTAGGTTCAATTCTGACCATGATTCATTTCAGGATATTCTCCATGTTCTAAAGGTCACATATTAATTTGAACTGGCGATAAGGTGAAGATTTATACATTTTCCCAGCATACACCAATATATAATGCCAAAAAGTGATCTCGCTTATGCTTGATTTGATTATGAACTGGGGAGAATTTAAGGTGACATCACACAGCAGGTTTTTGAGCTGAATCCAAATGGGTAAGAAAATGTTGGTCATAATTCTTCAGACGACGTGGAGAAGATCGTGTGTAAGGGAAAATAAAGTTGAGGGACTGCTGTAAAACAAGTTTAAAATGACCGCACTGAACAGAGTGAAATAGTGATGTGCTACTGGAACCAAAGTAAAATTAATAATGAATAACATTGGAAAATTGTGTAGCCTGAAATGCCATGTACTACAAATCACGTTTAGAATTACTGTGGAACTTCAGTTCACTTTGTTTCCACAACACCAGATACGAAATCACATTGCTTTTCCTTGCACTATAGCCTTCTTGATTTGTTTATTTTATATCATTATGGACAACTGAATAGTCTGGCACTCAAAAATAATTGACTGACATTCATTTAACTAACCAATATCTGCCAATTCTATGACATAAATAAGACTTTTTAATTGATAACAAGTTGTGCTTCCCAGAAACATCAAGCACTCAGAATTAGCTAAAGAAAAAGAAAATAAATTACACCTGTAAAAGAACAAGAAGTTCAGTCATTGAATTCTCGAAAGCAGCTGTGCAATCACATTTATATACTTGTGTTTACATAGGTACGGTCATTATTTAATTTCACTTACTGACGAAGAATTGTGAAGGTGAAAGTAACCTTAAACTTGATATGAAAGTTTACAGATGTGAATATGGATTACAACGGGTTTAGAAACAAAACTGAACAGCATCATAAAATAGTTTTCAACGAATAAACATGTGAGTGGGATGAGTATGGAAATAAATTGAAATAATGACTTTTTTAACCGAAAATGAAAGGAATGAAAAAAAACAAAAGCGAAACAAAATCTAAGAAGCAAAACTAAACTAGATCCGCCTCAAATGTAGGGATTGCAGCAGTTTCTTTTGAAATCATAGCTTAGGCTTTTCGATGCATATGAAGAAAGGTTCTGCAGTACGAATAAGCTAGAAATACACTGCATTTAGCACAGATTTGTTTTCTTGTAAATGATTCTGAACTATGAGTCAGTTGGGATTCTGTGACAGGTGTTGACGAGGTGTTCAGCAATGGAGCTTCCGAGTCGAATATAGCGTTTGCTTTGGTACCGAAGTGCACTGTTCTGTTTTTGGTGTTGGTTACACGTTCTTCTCAACGAAACCTGCTGGATATCCATCTTGAGCAAGGGTATTTTCGGGGAAATGAGAGATACGAGATATGCATGAGGACCATTGCTGCCTCATGCACGTCTCATGACGCATTCGTATTATATTTTTAAAGTTGACCAGTGATTCACTGACACAATAACATTTCATGTCAGACATTTAGTGTAACTGTGTACTGTTCCAAAGAAGCTATACGTCTACTGATTCTTTCATCACATCAACAACATTTTAATATCAACTGATCTAAGATGAAGATATCTTGAATGTATTCTACGAATGAATCACCTTCTTCCTGTCACTTTCGGTTTCTGATAGTGAAATCAAAGCATTAGTGGACACGTGAGGAATAGAGAAAGGAAGAGCAACTTGTGATCAGACTGATATTACCAATACACGCGTTTTAAGCGACAAACATGCCAACCTGACAAACTCTACATATTATGGATCTGAAAGCCGTTATTTATGCTTGGTTTACGTTTGTTACCATCATCTGACAGCATAATAAGTTGATTTGGTTTCCACATTCCGCTTTCACCAGTACCAACTTTTGCATACTTTGAACTACATGAAACAAACTCCATCAAAAATGAGGTTTTTCAAATGTTATTTTTTCAATAAGAAAGTGTTAGCTTTGACATATCTAAAGTATATACATATATATTGACTTTTTCTAAGACTGCTTTTGTATATCCTGGCTTTTAGTGAATAATCAACTGAACGAAGGAAAGGTGAGTTCAAGTATTAAACATTCAAATGTTATTGGTTTATTAAAATTCTATCGAAACTATTTACTAAACTGAATTTTTCCATCATTCATTCATACCTCGACACTATTTGATGTATGTTTTTATTTTGGTTTCAGCATGATCAGTGATAATGTTTGCACTCAGTATGTAACAGTATATATCTACGCTTCATTCGATTTGTAAGCTGTAATCAGCGTTTTTAATTTTAATAAATACCATTTGCTAATAAATATAATATTTCCTGCTTATAACGAATGTCTTTTCTATGGATGTGAGTGGTGGAGTTTTAGATCCATTTGCAGTAATTTAATTCGGTCACATTTGAGTATTGCCATATATGACTGCTTTGAAAAGTTCAAGTGCGGCAGTGTTTCGCAGTCGAAATGCAAATCGATAGACGGTTTTTGAGCAGAAACTTCCTTTATTCATTTATCAGAGGAGAATAACCTAGAGGGAAGCTATAAGCGGTTAGTGCTATAAAATAAAATAAATTATTGAAAAAACGGCCGCAGCGAAGAAAATTTTCTTTTCCATGACTTCATCAACTAGGCTGTACATTCGTGTATTTTTAATAAATGGGTAGGAAAGTCCCAGAATAATTTCTGGTCAAGGGTCAGATTAATAAAAATTAAAATTAGGAATGTCATAATAAACAGGGGGATGGATAAAACAAACAGAGTAGCATCATAATGACTAAGAAGATTGACATATTGTGCATTTAGCGGTTAGAAATGTAGAAATGACAAAATAGACAGGATGTTTGGATAAGAAACTTATGTGATGAATAATTGTTTATGGAGTTAAGGAGTATATATGTAGAAATAATAAAATGACAAAATAAACAGAAAGTTTGGATATGAAAATATGGCAGTGTAAATAGTGGAGGGATTAGGAAAAACTTAAAAATAACATGGGTAGACAGGAAGTTTGGATAAGAAAGGCAATGGGATGGTCGTTACTAAAAAAGTGCCTGTTTATGATGCCCATGGGAGGGACAAGGGTTGACCGTTTTTCTTTTGGATACATAGCGTGGGTTTGAGCCATTTGGATGGCTAGAGCCTCGGGTATATCCAGATGTCCTAATTTGATAGGTTTGATCGAATGTTGTATATTAATTTTGAAGGACTTTTCGAATGTCGCCGAATGTCCTGAATTGACCAGATGTTCTGTCACTGAACTCTATACCCGTTTTCGTTCTCGTTTTACTAGTCAGGCTGGACAGTGTTAACAGGCGTGTTTTTTAAGTTGGCGCATGATACGACCGATGCACTCAGCTTTACAAGAGCCAGTAAACTGATATATGCACGATGAAGTAGCCCAATGCGACAGCTTTTCTTTCGCGTTCTTGCTGCACATTTTCTTGCAGGAAAACTTCAGTCGTAGGCTCTCAGCAAAGTATGATTTCCTCAGAGATTTGGAGGGACGTTTACGAAGGATTTCAGCTACAGCGTCACCTTTGAATTCTAGATTAAGCAGAAATATCTCCTTTGAGATTCTTGTCTATGAAATTGGGTGGAAAACCGTTTTCCATCAGAGTTTCTCAGAGATTACACAGTTCTTCGTCAGTCACTTCCTCGCTGCATATCTTCCGAATCCTGAAGAAAAGAGCGTATATCAGGTTCCTCTTTCTGCTTAAGGATACGAAACTTTGAAAGTTGATGAATTGTGCATTCCATGTGGGCTTTTTGTACATGGACCGTTTTATAGAGTTTTTGGGGTTTCTTGTCAAGTGGAGGTCGAGGAAGTGCAACATTCCGTCGTACTCACCTTCAAGAGTAAAGTCAATGTTTTGGTAGGTATTGTTGAAGGTTTGAAGGAAGTTTTCGAGGTATAGTTTCTCATCACAAATGATAAAAGTATCATCAACGTCTTACTTTTAGAGATAGAGATCGTCGATAGTTCTAGATGAGGAGTTGTTTTCTACGCTAGCTATGAGGCAGTCAGCCACGAAGGGTCAAAAAGGATAACCCGTTGCCACTCCATCTACTTGCGTGTATATTTCGTTGTTAAAACTGAAGCATACGTTGAAGGTGCATCGTAATAACAGCGCTTTCAGGTCGGCATACAAACGATGATGATACTGAATCGAATGTAGTCACAAAGGAAACATACAGTTTGTGCCAGTGGAATGTTGCTGAAAAGAGAGACGAAATCCAAGGGGACCATTTTCTTATCTGTCCCGTTGACATTCCTAGTTGAATCAATCGAATGTGTCACAGAGGTTGTGTCTTGACGGCACCTCTTTCACCGGCCAAATAATCTACACCAGCCATTTCGCGATTGTATGATATGGGGAATCTATCATATCTAGTATTGGTCGGAGTGGGACAACTTGTTTGCGCCCTTTAGATGACCCGTATATGCTTTGTAGAACCAGATGGACGCAGTTGTTCGTATAGTTTTGAAATGATAATGGATTCTCCTTTCATTTTCTTCAATATCTTTGTCAGCTGGTGGGATCTTTCTCTGGAGACTGCTTTTCAAACTCTTAATCATCAGATAGTATCACCGAGAGTTTGCTCAGGTAGTCTGATTTGTTCATGAAGAGCGTCGGGGAGCCTTTACCTGGTCATATTATGATCAAGTTTTCATTATCCTTCAGTTATTTCAGTTGCCTTAGATGTTCTTTGGTAAATTTGCTACGAAAGCCGGGTTTTTTGTTGATGTAATCGAGACAGCAATATAAAACGTTTGTTTTGAAAATGTCTGCTTTTTCACATGAGGTTGGGACCAGATCTTTCGTCTGGTCAAGACAATTCTTGAATTGAACTTTTGTGTTCAGTTCATTCACCTTTGACGTTGTATCACAAAACTTAGTTCAAAGTACTAAGGTTTACATTTGAATTGGAGATACTGGAACATCAGAATAACTGAACGCGTATTCTTCTGGACAATTAGGAAAGACGATTTCTTTGTTAACAGACTGAAGGCTTTGGTTTAGTTTCACCATAACATCATCTATTCTCTTCTTTGTAACCGTATTGGAGTAGTTTTCGAATGATGTTTTTTCGTCTTCAGATAACTCATAGAGAACGTGGGAGTTTCACAAGGGAATTCTTCCAGAAGAAAATCTTCACATTCGCTTCAGAAAGCTTGACGGGAAAACATAGAAACGTGTTCATTCCGTTTACCGTTGAACGGTCCTTGCTTCATTTCCAGGCATGGAGTGTGCACATTGAATCATGGGAATTATTAAAAGACGGTTGCTGTGAATAAACTTAACTATGCCAAACATTGTAGATGCATCTGGTTCAGGGTAGCAACACCACCGAAGGATGTATGTTTACAAATCAAAAAAAGGTTTGAAGGAGATATGAATTCATGCTTTGATTATGAATAGACTGAATGTATTTCATGCACTTAAATAAAAATCCGATAATTTGAAAGACTCAGTATTGATATTGAGCTACGTAATTTACTGTATACGTATGTCTTACTTTACTTTTAACAATTCTGAAGGATAATAATTTCATATCTGCAAACACCACAATATTTCTCTGTTTTACCTGTTATAATCCACGGCCCACCAGGTAATTATTATATAACTATTATTCCTGTGGGTTCCGAATGGGAGATAGGGGATAAGTAGCATATCTCCCGTTTAGTATTTTCTCCACGGGTAGTGTGAACTGGCTTCAAGATTGTTCATGAGCTTTAATATCCTCCTTACATGATCTCCTACGTGTCATAGTCGAAGAGGCGCTAATTCAGATGAAACTCCTTGGCATGGCGTGTGATGCCTCTAAATGGTCTTCTCACGGTGGCTGTAATGCATCTACTTTCCCTTCTACAATTTTGTCTGACTAAAGATTTTCAGGGAGTTCTCTACCGGAGCTCAATTTAGCATATTCCTTGTTATCATTTAATTTTCAATATGGAGAGAACAGTGCAGTTGGCAAAATCTTCAGTCTGTTGAAAAGCGTTTCGTGACAAGGTTAAGCTTTCAAACCGTTTAAAACTACTGACGTCACATTAGCTTAAGAAACTTGGACGTTGCTGTCCATTCCAAATGCTGTAGATTTGACAGTCATTTCTGAGAAATAATAGTTTGCCCCCTATTTCCAATCCTGTTTGTGTCATATCCATCCTTCATTTTTAAAGATTCTGTCAAAATCAGTAAAAGAGGTACCTTGCTTTATATTTATCGGTTGATTGATACCTTTATTTGCTGGTCGGTGACTATCTTCCTTTACTGGTTATGCTCACTTGAAATCCAGTCACTTCAGGGTCTAATGTAGAATTGTTGGAATTCACCTGGAGATATTCCATAGCATCCGACATTAAAGAATAATCATCTATGAATGCTAAATCTGCAATTGTGTACTTGTCAATCACACGCATTCCTGCTTTTCTCGATTTTGTAACCTGCTGTTTGGCTCATTTCTAGAAAATCAAGAATATTATCGATGAGACTAGTAGTCAGACTTCTCTTAATCTTGTCTTCATTCTTAAGGCCTCAATGAGATTTCCGTTTTGGCTCATTGGACAGATAACGTCATCACATAGCCTTTGAGTGAGGTTAGTGAAATTTTAGGCACTCCATAGTGTTGCAGCTGTATCTAAATCGTGGTTGTCTCTGTTGAATGCTTACTAGAAGTTAGTGAAGTTATTTGACTACTAGTCTATGCTCTATTCTTTTTTACCAACTCTTTTTCTGCTGTCAGCTTCCACGCATTTGCACAGAGCTATTTGTTGTCCTTTCTTTTCTTTCCTTGTGTAGATACGGTGCAATAAAATACTGGGGTTTAATGTTTTTGTAACACTAAGTGTTTCCTTATCATTCATTTTGTCAGTTACCCAAACCTGTCCTGAAAAAATAAAGTTCACTTTCATGTAATTCTGACATTTCGGCTGCAAGTTGTACAGGACATTTCTTTTCACACGTAAGCTACAGTGAGTTATAATGACAAATAATAACTCGATGTCATCACACCAAAAAATACGCGTGGTATCCTTGGAGGATATGAAAATTTCCATTTCGTTTATACGAGCAGCCAACCTGAAAATTTGGCAGGTTACCCGTTCCATGTCAGCTTTCTGCAGATGGGTGTTTTTAGTATTCCATCTTGTCAACGTTTTGGCGACTAGAAGTCAGGAAAAGATATTTATCGTTCGGATTCCTTCTCCCGAAAGGAATGTCTTCAAATATTCAGTGAGTGTGCCAGTGTTTATCTTCTTGAAGCAATATTCTCGATAATAAAGCGTATTGTTTAATTAAGTGAGCAGTCCGTGAACAGTGATACTACACTCAGTGAGAACACTCTTGATCAGAAACACTGACGTTATCGAAGGAATCTCATAGTGAGTGGCAGGAAGTATGTCTTCTGAGTGCTTCTTGTGGTCTACTAGTCGTTAGGTAGTGCGTCGAAAGAGTGACTTAGTCGCCGAAGAGAGTAACTCCTTGCTGAATGCCTTCCCTGTTATATAACTTAGTGAGAATAATGTCTGAATCAAAGTTCAAATCATTGAGATAAGAAGCTATGATAAGTTGTATTCTTGTTAATGATTACAACTGCAGAGTGTACTCACTTGAATTATCAAGTTTAAAATAGAATGTACCATATTATGTGAGAAGTCGAACCTATTCACTGACATTCGTATTTTTTCGTATTCAGAAACCTTTTACACTGAAAGCACAGACAAATAAGAATTATCTTTGTTCTGATTTTCAAATTTAGTTATGTTTGACAAGTCAGAGATGAGACTTTCAATACTAACACAATTCACAGTGTACCAGACAGTATGGTGGTTTCAATTGGCTAAACTTACTGAACATGTAGTGTATATCAGGGGGTTATTCTCAGTATCAAATCAACTGCAAGTATCTACACTTTTGCATGCATGTGTACCAGACATTAGTTTCATGGAGAATAAAGTCGTTGTGAATATCTTCAATACAGTTTAACATGTGGAAATTTGAAGTGTGGCAGAGAGTTCGATAAAATGATTCTGATGAAATCTATCACGATACAACACACTCAACGGAGACATACCTACAGCATCCGCATTATGGCCAGTAAAAGTTTCAGATGCAATCATTATTTTTCCAGTAGACACCGTTCATTCTATCACTCCCCTATTTTTATTTGCTTTTCATGACTTGTCTGCGTTTCTTTTCTCAATGTTCTGCTTCAATTTTTATTGATAAATGATTGCAGGTGAATTTTTTATTTTATTGAACTTATGTTCACATAATCACGAACATAAATGATAGTGTAAGTGTTATTAGAAGAATAAATAATAAGCACGTGCGATTCGCTTTGAAACCTCTAATTCGACGACGACCCACTGACATGACACTAAACTTTAAATTTAGAAATAAAAAAGCAGTATACAAAGCCAAACAATTGAGAACTTCTTGTCCTCACTTTTCACACTTCACAAAAGTGTAAATTCGTAATATTTCACTTACACTTATTTTGTGATATATATGAACACGGACCACTGTGTCGTTTTAGCATAGAAAAAAATCAATTCAATTTTTGATATGATTACGAGTAATAAACATTATCCGGAGTTTCACTCAGGGAGTTGTGCTACTTCTTTGTGCTTTAAGAACACAATTTTCAGCGAAGAGACTCTTTTCAACGAATTTATTATCAAGCTGTACAATCGTATATATATGGTTTTATAAAGAAATTATATCCGGTGAGGGAATTAGGTCAAAGGTGTAAATACATGAAATAATAATAGTATGAAATAAATTTAAAATATTTGTGATTAGGTTCATAGTTTAAGTCAAGTGGAACAATAATTAATGTCATATATAAGATAATACATCAGGTGTATAGATTTTGGGGAGAGGCATATAATTGTAAGATTAATAGACGAATGTAAAATGTTACGTAACATGGTGTGAAATTTGATACCATAGAATTTAATATTGTAAAAATAAAGATAAAAAGTATACACATGAATAATTTTTGGTTTAAAATGTCAAGTCGATCAAGTGGAAAAGGTTCAGAATGAGAGTCGTAATAATAATAATAATGATAATAATAATAATAATAATAATGATAATCGAAGTAATAAGGGAAAAGTACATAGAATAATAAAATAAATAAATGTCTATCCCTCTACGGCCAAGGCAGCAGTAGGGATTGTACATACTTCTTTTGTACACAAAGGTCTGGCTTAAAGTCATGAATTGCCAAGGCCTCAGCTGTCTTTAGAAGTCTGTAACGAAGAAAACGCGGGAAGTTGGCATGAATTCTATATAAGACCTTGAAATCATGGTCAGGGTTGACCGCGTGACAGGAGTCGATGAGGTGTTCTAAGATAGAGCTTCGCACACATTTCCTTTCTCCCTTGTAAAACCAAGCTGGAATATGTTCTCGTATCCGTGTGGAGAGCATTCTCTGACTACGGCCAATGTACCTTGCTCCACAAGAGCAGGTGAACTGGTAGATGCACATGGAGGCGGTCAGACGGGGGAGCTTATCTTTTACAGAGGTAGAGAACAGTTTGCGGCTCGTGAACGTCATATGTAATCTAGCTGCAGGGAACGTTTTACTAACTGATTTAGAAAGACGATTTTTGAGCATATCAGAAGCTTGATCTCCTTTGAATTCCAAGTTCACGAATAGGGTTTTCTTTGGAACTGAGTCAGTGACCAGCTTAGACTGCTTATCTTTCATGTTGCTGTCAATAAATCGGTTAGGGTAACCGTTTTCTGCGAGTGTGGCTTTCAGGAAGTCCAGTTCTGAGTCGACGCAATCAGAACTACAAATTTTCCTTATCCTAAAGCAGAGTGAATGTATTAAATTCCTTTTCCTGGAAATAGGCACCCAACTGTAAAAATTAGTTAGTTGTCCGTTCCATGTACGTTTCCGGTGGATCGATCTCTTGAGAGATCCGTCATTCCGTCTGCTAAGGCACACATCAAGAAACGGAATACTTAGTTCCGATTCCTTTTCAATGGTGAATTGTAAAGAAGGATGGCAGTTGTTGAAGGCGAACAAGACATCATCAAGAACTACGTTCTTATCGCAGATGACGAAAGTGTCGTCTACGTATCTTTTATAAATGTCAAAATGCCCGATGGTTTGACTAAGTTGAGAATTTTCCAGCTTTGCCATAAAACAATCAGCTAACAAAGGACCCAGTGGTGATCCCATGGCAATGCCATCTCTCTGTCTATAGATCTCATTATTGAAGGTGAACTGAACATTCAACGTGCATCTCAATAAAAGTTCTTTGAGGTGGATTGTCGGTAAACCTATTTCCAAACCATGTGTATCAATATACTCACATAAATAGCTAACAGTTTCCATGAGAGGAACATTGGTAAATAGCGACGTGACATCTAATGAGAACAGGACTTTTTCTGAGACATTAAATTCTTTAATACTATCAATAAATTTAAACGTATCATCAATGGAAAACTTAGATACTTGCCTTCTGACTGGTTCCAATATTTCGGCTAGCCATTGAGCGATTCCATGATAAGGAGAGCCCGCCATATCGAGGATTGGACGGAGGGGTAATCCTGTCTTATGTATTTTTGGTAGTCCATACAAACGTGGTATAATGGAGCCTACTGGTCTGATGCGTTCGTATATTTCTGACGATATTGCTGACTTATTCCTCATATTCTTTAAGACATCAGTCAGTTGATTTTCAATTAAATGTGTCTTGTTCTTTTCACCGTCGGGTTTGGCGAATTTCGTTTGGTCAGAAAGGATCGCTGAGATTTTATCATTATAATCTTGGCGATTCATAACTACGACACCCCCACCTTTGTCTGGACGGCATATGATAATATCATCATTCTTCTCTAGCTCTTTCAGTTGGTCTATATGCTCTTTAGTCAGAAGATTATTCGAGCTAGGTTTTGAACTAGTATACTGATGACAGCAATCAAGAACTGTGGATTTAAAGTATTGGAATTCCTCAGGTGATGTGGGTGTAAGATCGTTGGTCTGATTAATAAGATTTTCGAATTGCACTTGGGTATGCAGTCTGTTGACTTTGGATGAACTGTTGCAGAATTTGGGGCCCAGTGATAGGGCTTGTAGTTGAATTTCAGAAAGAGTGACGGAGGAATAATTAAATACATATTTATTGGGGTCAGTCGGGAATCGCTTTTCTGCTAATACCTGCTTGAGACTGTCAAGATGCTTGAGGTTAGCAGACTGGGACTGTTTTTCAATGACACAAGAAACGTAATCCTCGAATTGCCGGCGTTCATCAGTCGAAAGTTCAAACAGAACATGACTTCTCAGAGTTATGTTCCTGTTTAATTCTACCACACGTGAACTGATTGCATCAATATGATTAAGTGTGTGGCGCTTTAATGTTTTGGAATTAGGACATATACGGCTACGTCTCAGCGCTTTCCAAAATAAATTAGGATATTCATTTTTACTGATACAGCTTTCAAGAAAGTTAATCTCGGATTTCACTAACGCAAGTTTGACAGAATACCGTAGGAAACCATTAAGTTCCTTCATCGTCATTGGGTCTTTGCATTTTTTCAATAATTTAATAATTCCCATTGTAGCATTAAGAACACAATTTTCAGCGAAGAGACTCTTTTCAACGAATTTATTATCAAGCTGTACAATCGTATATATATGGTTTTATAAAGAAATTATATCCGGTGAGGGAATTAGGTCAAAGGTGTAAATACATGAAATAATAATAGTATGAAATAAATTTAAAATATTTGTGATTAGGTTCATAGTTTAAGTCAAGTGGAACAATAATTAATGTCATATATAAGATAATACATCAGGTGTATAGATTTTGGGGAGAGGCATATAATTGTAAGATTAATAGACGAATGTAAAATGTTACGTAACATGGTGTGAAATTTGATAACATAGAATTTAATATTGTAAAAATAAAGATAAAAAGTATACACATGAATAATTTTTGGTTTAAAATGTCAAGTAGATCAAGTGGAAAAGATTCAGAATGAGAGTCGTAATAATAATAATAATGATAATAATAATAATAATAATAATAATCGAAGTAATAAGGGAAAAGTACATAGAATAATAAAATAAATAAATGTCTATCCCTCTACGGCCAAGGCAGCAGTAGGGATTGTACATACTTCTTTTGTACACAAAGGTCTGGCTTAAAGTCATGAATTGCCAAGGCCTCAGCTGTCTTTAGAAGTCTGTAACGAAGAAAACGCGGGAAGTTGGCATGAATTCTATATAAGACCTTGAAATCATGGTCAGGGTTGACCGCGTGACAGGAGTCGATGAGGTGTTCTAAGATAGAGCTTCGCACACATTTCCTTTCTCCCTTGTAAAACCAAGCTGGAATATGTTCTCGTATCCGTGTGGAGAGCATTCTCTGACTACGGCCAATGTACCTTGCTCCACAAGAGCAGGTGAACTGGTAGATGCACATGGAGGCGGTCAGACGGGGGAGCTTATCTTTTACAGAGGTAGAGAACAGTTTGCGGCTCGTGAACGTCATATGTAATCTAGCTGCAGGGAACGTTTTACTAACTGATTTAGAAAGACGATTTTTGAGCATATCAGAAGCTTGATCTCCTTTGAATTCCAAGTTCACGAATAGGGTTTTCTTTGGAACTGAGTCAGTGACCAGCTTAGACTGCTTATCTTTCATGTTGCTGTCAATAAATCGGTTAGGGTAACCGTTTTCTGCGAGTGTGGCTTTCAGGAAGTCCAGTTCTGAGTCGACGCAATCAGAACTACAAATTTTCCTTATCCTAAAGCAGAGTGAATGTATTAAATTCCTTTTCCTGGAAATAGGCACCCAACTGTAAAAATTAGTTAGTTGTCCGTTCCATGTACGTTTCCGGTGGATCGATCTCTTGAGAGATCCGTCATTCCGTCTGCTAAGGCACACATCAAGAAACGGAATACTTAGTTCCGATTCCTTTTCAATGGTGAATTGTAAAGAAGGATGGCAGTTGTTGAAGGCGAACAAGACATCATCAAGAACTACGTTCTTATCGCAGATGACGAAAGTGTCGTCTACGTATCTTTTATAAATGTCAAAATGCCCGATGGTTTGACTAAGTTGAGAATTTTCCAGCTTTGCCATAAAACAATCAGCTAACAAAGGACCCAGTGGTGATCCCATGGCAATGCCATCTCTCTGTCTATAGATCTCATTATTGAAGGTGAACTGAACATTCAACGTGCATCTCAATAAAAGTTCTTTGAGGTGGATTGTCGGTAAACCTATTTCCAAACCATGTGTATCAATATACTCACATAAATAGCTAACAGTTTCCATGAGAGGAACATTGGTAAATAGCGACGTGACATCTAATGAGAACAGGACTTTTTCTGAGACATTAAATTCTTTAATACTATCAATAAATTTAAACGTATCATCAATGGAAAACTTAGATACTTGCCTTCTGACTGGTTCCAATATTTCGGCTAGCCATTGAGCGATTCCGTGATAAGGAGAGCCCGCCATATCGAGGATTGGACGGAGGGGTAATCCTGTCTTATGTATTTTAGGTAGTCCATACAAACGTGGTATAATGGAGCCTACTGGTCTGATGCGTTCGTATATTTCTGACGATATTGCTGACTTATTCCTCATATTCTTTAAGACATCAGTCAGTTGATTTTCAATTGAATGTGTCTTGTTCTTTTCACCGTCGGGTTTGGCGAATTTCGTTTGGTCAGAAATGATCGCTGAGATTTTATCATTATAATCTTGGCGATTCATAACTACGACACCCCCACCTTCGTCTGGACGGCATATGATAATATCATCATTCTTCTCTAGCTCTTTCAGTTGGTCTATATGCTCTTTAGTCAGAAGATTATTCGAGCTAGGTTTTGAACTAGTATACTGATGACAGCAATCAAGAACTGTGGATTTAAAGTATTGGAATTCCTCAGGTGATGTGGGTGTAAGATCGTTGGTCTGATTAATAAGATTTTCGAATTGCACTTGAGTATGCAGTCTCTTGACTTTGGATGAACTGTTGCAGAATTTGGGGCCCAGTGATAGGGCTTGTAGTTGAATTTCAGAAAGAGTGACGGAGGAATAATTAAATACCTATTTATTGGGATCAGTCGGGAATCGCTTTTCTGCTAATACCTGCTTGAGACTGTCAAGATGCTTGAGGTTAGCAGACTGGGACTGTTTTTCAATGACACAAGAAACGTAATCCTCGAATTGCCGGCGTTTGTCAGTCGAAAGTTCAAACAGAACATGACTTCCCAGGGTTATGTTCCTGTTTAATTCTACCACACGTGAACTGATTGCATCAATATGATTAAGTGTGTGGCGCTTTAATGTTTTGGAATTAGGACATATACGGCTACGTCTAAGCGCTTTCCAAAATAAATTAGGATATTCATTTTTACTGATACAGCTTTCAAGAAAGTTAATCTCGGATTTCACTAACGCAAGTTTGACAGAATACCGTAGGAAACCATTAAGTTCCTTCATCGTCATTGGGTCTTTGCATTTTTTCAATAATTTAATAATTCCCATTGTAGCATTAAGAACACAATTTTCAGCGAAGAGACTCTTTTCAACGAATTTATTATCAAGCTGTACAATCGTATATATATGGTTTTATAAAGAAATTATATCCGGTGAGGGAATTAGGTCAAAGGTGTAAATACATGAAATAATAATAGTATGAAATAAATTTAAAATATTTGTGATTAGGTTCATAGTTTAAGTCAAGTGGAACAATAATTAATGTCATATATAAGATAATACATCAGGTGTATAGATTTTGGGGAGAGGCATATAATTGTAAGATTAATAGACGAATGTAAAATGTTACGTAACATGGTGTGAAATTTGATAACATAGAATTTAATATTGTAAAAATAAAGATAAAAAGTATACACATGAATAATTTTTGGTTTAAAATGTCAAGTAGATCAAGTGGAAAAGATTCAGAATGAGAGTCGTAATAATAATAATAATGATAATAATAATAATGATAATCGAAGTAATAAGGGAAAAGTACATAGAATAATAAAATAAATAAATGTCTATCCCTCTACGGCCAAGGCAGCAGTAGGGATTGTACATACTTCTTTTGTACACAAAGGTCTGGCTTAAAGTCATGAATTGCCAAGGCCTCAGCTGTCTTTAGAAGTCTGTAACGAAGAAAACGCGGGAAGTTGGCATGAATTCTATATAAGACCTTGAAATCATGGTCAGGGTTGACCGCGTGACAGGAGTCGATGAGGTGTTCTAAGATAGAGCTTCGCACACATTTCCTTTCTCCCTTGTAAAACCAAGCTGGAATATGTTCTCGTATCCGTGTGGAGAGCATTCTCTGACTACGGCCAATGTACCTTGCTCCACAAGAGCAGGTGAACTGGTAGATGCACATGGAGGCGGTCAGACGGGGGAGCTTATCTTTTACAGAGGTAGAGAACAGTTTGCGGCTCGTGAACGTCATATGTAATCTAGCTGCAGGGAACGTTTTACTAACTGATTTAGAAAGACGATTTTTGAGCATATCAGAAGCTTGATCTCCTTTGAATTCCAAGTTCACGAATAGGGTTTTCTTTGGAACTGAGTCAGTGACCAGCTTAGACTGCTTATCTTTCATGTTGCTGTCAATAAATCGGTTAGGGTAACCGTTTTCTGCGAGTGTGGCTTTCAGGAAGTCCAGTTCTGAGTCGACGCAATCAGAACTACAAATTTTCCTTATCCTAAAGCAGAGTGAATGTATTAAATTCCTTTTCCTGGAAATAGGCACCCAACTGTAAAAATTAGTTAGTTGTCCGTTCCATGTACGTTTCCGGTGGATCGATCTCTTGAGAGATCCGTCATTCCGTCTGCTAAGGCACACATCAAGAAACGGAATACTTAGTTCCGATTCCTTTTCAATGGTGAATTGTAAAGAAGGATGGCAGTTGTTGAAGGCGAACAAGACATCATCAAGAACTACGTTCTTATCGCAGATGACGAAAGTGTCGTCTACGTATCTTTTATAAATGTCAAAATGCCCGATGGTTTGACTAAGTTGAGAATTTTCCAGCTTTGCCATAAAACAATCAGCTAACAAAGGACCCAGTGGTGATCCCATGGCAATGCCATCTCTCTGTCTATAGATCTCATTATTGAAGGTGAACTGAACATTCAACGTGCATCTCAATAAAAGTTCTTTGAGGTGGATTGTCGGTAAACCTATTTCCAAACCATGTGTATCAATATACTCACATAAATAGCTAACAGTTTCCATGAGAGGAACATTGGTAAATAGCGACGTGACATCTAATGAGAACAGGACTTTTTCTGAGACATTAAATTCTTTAATACTATCAATAAATTTAAACGTATCATCAATGGAAAACTTAGATACTTGCCTTCTGACTGGTTCCAATATTTCGGCTAGCCATTGAGCGATTCCATGATAAGGAGAGCCCGCCATATCGAGGATTGGACGGAGGGGTAATCCTGTCTTATGTATTTTTGGTAGTCCATACAAACGTGGTATAATGGAGCCTACTGGTCTGATGCGTTCGTATATTTCTGACGATATTGCTGACTTATTCCTCATATTCTTTAAGACATCAGTCAGTTGATTTTCAATTAAATGTGTCTTGTTCTTTTCACCGTCGGGTTTGGCGAATTTCGTTTGGTCAGAAAGGATCGCTGAGATTTTATCATTATAATCTTGGCGATTCATAACTACGACACCCCCACCTTTGTCTGGACGGCATATGATAATATCATCATTCTTCTCTAGCTCTTTCAGTTGGTCTATATGCTCTTTAGTCAGAAGATTATTCGAGCTAGGTTGTGCTTGTTTTGTATTATGTAACTCGGTGAAGGGATAGTGGGTTTTCCACTTGGCTGATTCCGTTTGTAGTCATTTTGACATGCACTGTGACGGCCTATGTTGCTAGGCATGGTATATCAAGATATAATGATTTCACTGAATATATTTGCACTGAGTGTAAATAATGGAGAACGGGTTTCCGCTCATATTCATTCCCTTGGAATACACCACCTCCCCTTCTACCTATCCAAACTAGTGATTTACATTGAAAATGCTTCAGTTGAGCTTTGATGCCGCTAAAATTAACTTCTGATTGAATACATATTTGAGAATAACGAAAACTAACCATATAAACAATATTCATTTCAATAAGTTAATCCGACATCATGAAGAATTAATAACACAGATATTTACACAGACGTTATTCGCTTTAATGACACAATTTGCACGAGATTTACAGCCAATAAAGGAGTAAATCGACATACAAAATTGGGAATTCATTTGTTAATTGAAATCTCGATGAAATGCATTACAGGAACATTTCAACTGCGAATTTTAAACACGTTTATTACAAGTTGAGAGTAAATACGACTTTTGAACAAATTGAAAACGTGTATATCTACACTGAAGTGATCAGTGATATACAGCAGTTGGAGACGCTTCCTGAAGAACTCTTAACATCTTATGTAGTGAACCAGAAACGTGTGCAAATAAACACTCGTTCAACAGAAGGGTATTAGTATAAACGTAACTGAATAAAAGTAGTAACAATGTCAATATTCATGTCATATAAATAAGTGGGTTAATTTGAAAATGAGACTAACTATGGGTGCAAATAACGAATTTGGCAGTTCATGGAAAAAATATCCGATGTTTGATAACACATATTTTCATCGTCGCTCTACGTCTCGAATTCTGTTGTTGTAATTTTATTACATACATAGATATGTGAGAAATCGCAATTTTTACTCATAGTGCAAAATAAATCCACTTAGGATCAGTGTTTTAGGAGGCCTATTTTTCATATAGTATTTGCTAAATATAAAATAAAAATAAATTAATGTAAACGAACTGAATATGTAGTGAGGATCGCTTTTATTTTGCATAACAGTAAGTGGACATTTTTTGCAAGTCATAGTGCAATCTGTGAATGGCGTTTTGTGCGGCATAACTTTAAGTGAATTGTCCATCTTCATGTCGGAGAAATTTCTCAGTTAATTAAAAATTTAGGCAGATGCATTTTTTCTTAAGAATGCAAAATACGACAGATATTGCCGACTCTGCCTTTTTTCATACCAGTAAATACTTTATTGAGAGATCTAATTCAATAACTTTCGAAAAAACGATTACATTATAGTGATTCATCTAAGGTGAAGCGTAATGTTTAGGCCAAACTAATGTGCTGTTATAATATTTGTTCAAGTTTCTTTACATTTATGAAATTGTGACATGTCTTGCATAATTCTATAAGTCGATTACACCACTTGGTTTTAGAGAGTAGACTAAGTAGACGTCTAGTAACAATTTGATTTTGGCGGCCGGCTGCAATTCTATAAATAAGCCTGCAAGACGTAATGGGACCTTCATGATACAACATAGTAAGACATCAATAATTGTGTGCTAATAATGAGTTCTTTGTCTACACATTCATCGGATTTATACTCTTCTTTTATACTCAGTGGCCTTCAAATAGATCTGGATGAGAAATAATTATCTACAATACTTCTGCAACATGACATTTTGACCAGTTCCAGTGACCAGTGGAATTATTTTGGCCATATGATTTTGTGGAGTACTTTTATGGATAATTTTCAAGTTTAATTTCTTTTCGGGGATTTTATTCTCACAAGCTGTACAATCGCATTTATATAGATTAGTTCACATGGATGCAATTATTATTTGTTTAATTCCACATAGTAACGAAGGTGATTGTAATTTTCAATTTTATATGAAAGTTTGAAGGTACGAATATAGATTACAAGGGGCTTAGAGACAAGATTTTATAGGATAAAAAAATAGTTACAACGTATGCGAAAATTATTATTTCATAACTGGAGAAATAATTTTAAGTGAAATAGAAGGTGATAATTTTTTTCAACTTGATATGAACTACGAGAGGCTTAGAAACGCAGGGATAGAATGAATTACAGGTGTGAACAAAATGAGCACGCAAACAAATTGAAATCAAAATTTTCAACTTGAAATGTTAATGAGGAGGTGTGAATATAGATTACAAGAGGCATAGAAACAAAAAATTACACAGGTTTAGAATATAATTGTAAGATGGTTATTCTGCACGGATTACAAGTGTGATCAGGAGGAGCGTGGAAACAAACTTAAAATAACTAGTTTTATTGTACAGCTTTTGAGAATGAAGTCGTCGAAAAGATATCTTTGCTGAACTTCGTGTTCTCTTCTTTCTAATGTCCATATGGGAGTTTAATTTCTATTGGAACTTTGCCAGAATGTTCTTGAACAAGGGAGATTAGTTGTAGTGTCTTTCTGTCTGAAACGTTTTACACTTAAAATCTGATGAGGATTTGTACGAAAATTTGAATCAGTTTTAGCTAAGTCATTTGTATTATTGTATTTGTTCAAACTTTTTATTTTTATAAGGATTCCAAGCTAAAACCATGTTTTCTGTTGCTAAGAAGTGCAGCATGGCGTAAAAACATAAGGATTACAAGGGATACTGATATCAAAAGTGGCTTGCTTCCAAATAAATTATACTACTGTACAATATCAAGCTTTTCTGTACAAAAAGACCAAGAGGTTTCCTTCACACTCACTGGTCTAGAAAATGGTGGATTTTGAGCAGTACATAAAATTTTAATTTTACTGGCCTAAATGGTTTGTGAGAACGCTTTCGTATCTTACGGGATACGAGATGTTTGTCGTTCTGAGTGGTTCTCGATGCAACCAGGTTTTAAAGGATCATATATCGGTTGAGAATTACATAATAGGACTTGATAACACCTGCTTCGTGTTGTAAACTCATATTCGTGAACATTGTGATTACTGTTAGATAAATTTTGTTCATTGATGTCACTTTCATAATTCCTCTCTTCCTAAAAAATGATGTCTTGGCATCTCATTATAAAATGTTATACATCAGTCACCAAAGAGTGTTAAACGATTCAACGGTCAACTGAAACGTTTTCATATATATCATATATACATGAATATGATATGAAAACGTTTCAGTTGACCGTTGAATCGTTTAACACTCTTTGGTGACTGATGTATAACATTTTATAATGAGATGCCAAGACATCATTTTTTAGGAAGAGAGGAATTATGAAAGTGACAATCAATGAACAAAATTTATCTAACAGTAATCACAATGTTCACGAATATGAGTTTACAACACGAAGCAGGTGTTATCAAGTCCTATTATGTATTGTAGATAATTATTTCTCATCCAGATCTATTTGAAGGCCACTGAGTATAAAAGAAGAGTATAAATCCGATGAATGTGTAGACAAAGAACTCATTATTAGCACACAATTATTGATGTCTTACTATGTTGTATCATGAAGGTCCCATTACGTCTTGCAGGCTTATTTATAGAATTGCAGCCGGCCGCCAAAATCAAATTGTTACTAGACGTCTACTTAGTCTACTCTCTAAAACCAAGTGGTGTAATCGACTTATAGAATTATGCAAGACATGTCACAATTTCATAAATGTAAAGAAACTTGAACAAATATTATAACAGCACATTAGTTTGGCCTAAACATTACGCTTCACCTTAGATGAATCACTATAATGTAATCGTTTTTTCGAAAGTTATTGAATTAGATCTCTCAATAAAGTATTTACTGGTATGAAAAAAGGCAGAGTCGGCAATATCTGTCGTATTTTGCATTCTTAAGAAAAAATGCATCTGCCTAAATTTTTAATTAACTGAGAAATTTCTCCGACATGAAGATGGACAATTCACTTAAAGTTATGCCGCACAAAACGCCATTCACAGATTGCACTATGACTTGCAAAAAATGTCCACTTACTGTTATGCAAAATAAAAAGCGATCCTCACTACATATTCAGTTCGTTTACATTAATTTATTTTTATTTTATATTTAGCAAATACTATATGAAAAATAGGCCTCCTAAAACACTGATCCTAAGTGGATTTATTTTGCACTATGAGTAAAAATTGCGATTTCTCACATATCTATGTATGTAATAAAATTACAACAACAGAATTCGAGACGTAGAGCGACGATGAAAATATGTGTTATCAAACATCGGATATTTTTTCCATGAACTGCCAAATTCGTTATTTGCACCCATAGTTAGTCTCATTTTCAAATTAACCCACTTATTTATATGACATGAATATTGACATTGTTACTACTTTTATTCAGTTACGTTTATACTAATACCCTTCTGTTGAACGAGTGTTTATTTGCACACGTTTCTGGTTCACTACATAAGATGTTAAGAGTTCTTCAGGAAGCGTCTCCAACTGCTGTATATCACTGATCACTTCAGTGTAGATATACACGTTTTCAATTTGTTCAAAAGTCGTATTTACTCTCAACTTGTAATAAACGTGTTTAAAATTCGCAGTTGAAATGTTCCTGTAATGCATTTCATCGAGATTTCAATTAACAAATGAATTCCCAATTTTGTATGTCGATTTACTCCTTTATTGGCTGTAAATCTCGTGCAAATTGTGTCATTAAAGCGAATAACGTCTGTGTAAATATCTGTGTTATTAATTCTTCATGATGTCGGATTAACTTATTGAAATGAATATTGTTTATATGGTTAGTTTTCGTTATTCTCAAATATGTATTCAATCAGAAGTTAATTTTAGCAGCATCAAAGATCAACTGAAGCATTTTCAATGTAAATCACTAGTTTGGATAGGTAGAAGGGGAGGTGGTATTCCAAGGGAATGAATATGAGCGGAAACCCGTTCTCCATTATTTACACTCAGTGCAAATATATTCAGTGAAATCATTATATCTTGATATACCATGCCTAGCAACATAGGCCGTCACAGTGCATGTCAAAATGACTACAAACGGAATCAGCCAAGTGGAAAACCCACTATCCCTTCACCGAGTTACATAATACAAAACAAGCACAACCTAGCTCGAATAATCTTCTGACTAAAGAGCATATAGACCAACTGAAAGAGCTAGAGAAGAATGATGATATTATCATATGCCGTCCAGACAAAGGTGGGGGTGTCGTAGTTATGAATCGCCAAGATTATAATGATAAAATCTCAGCGATCCTTTCTGACCAAACGAAATTCGCCAAACCCGACGGTGAAAAGAACAAGACACATTTAATTGAAAATCAACTGACTGATGTCTTAAAGAATATGAGGAATAAGTCAGCAATATCGTCAGAAATATACGAACGCATCAGACCAGTAGGCTCCATTATACCACGTTTGTATGGACTACCAAAAATACATAAGACAGGATTACCCCTCCGTCCAATCCTCGATATGGCGGGCTCTCCTTATCACGGAATCGCTCAATGGCTAGCCGAAATATTGGAACCAGTCAGAAGGCAAGTATCTAAGTTTTCCATTGATGATACGTTTAAATTTATTGATAGTATTAAAGATTTTAATGTCTCAGAAAAAGTCCTGTTCTCATTAGATGTCACGTCGCTATTTACCAATGTTCCTCTCATGGAAACTGTTAGCTATTTATGTGAGTATATTGATACACATGGTTTGGAAATAGGTTTACCGACAATCCACCTCAAAGAACTTTTATTGAGATGCACGTTGAATGTTCAGTTCACCTTCAACAATGAGATCTATAGACAGAGAGATGGCATTGCCATGGGATCACCACTGGGTCCTTTGTTAGCTGATTGTTTTATGGCAAAGCTGGAAAATTCTCAACTTAGTCAAACCATCGGGCATTTTGACATTTATAAAAGATACGTAGACGACACTTTCGTCATCTGCGATAAGAACGTAGTTCTTGATGATGTCTTGTTCGCCTTCAACAACTGCCATCCTTCTTTACAATTCACCATTGAAAAGGAATCGGAACTAAGTATTCCGTTTCTTGATGTGTGCCTTAGCAGACGGAATGACGGATCTCTCAAGAGATCGATCCACCGGAAACGTACATGGAACGGACAACTAACTAATTTTTACAGTTGGGTGCCTATTTCCAGGAAAAGGAATTTAATCCATTCACTCTGCTTTAGGATAAGGAAAATTTGTAGTTCTGATTGCGTCGACTCAGAACTTGACTTCCTGAAAGCCACACTCGCAGAAAACGGTTACCCTAACCGATTTATTGACAGCAACATGAAAGATAAGCAGTCTAAACTGGTCACTGACTCAGTTCCAAAGAAAACCCTATTCGTGAACTTGGAATTCAAAGGAGATCAAGCTTCTGATATGCTCAAAAATCGTCTTTCTAAATCAGTTAGTAAAACGTTCCCTGCAGCTAGATTACATATGACGTTCACGAGCCGCAAACTGTTCTCTACCTCTGTAAAAGATAAGCTCCCCCGTCTGACCGCCTCCATGTGCATCTACCAGTTCACCTGCTCTTGTGGAGCAAGGTACATTGGCCGTAGTCAGAGAATGCTCTCCACACGGATACGAGAACATATTCCAGCTTGGTTTTACAAGGGAGAAAGGAAATGTGTGCGAAGCTCTATCTTAGAACACCTCATCGACTCCTGTCACGCGGTCAACCCTGACCATGATTTCAAGGTCTTATATAGAATTCATGCCAACTTCCCGCGTTTTCTTCGTTACAGACTTCTAAAGACAGCTGAGGCCTTGGCAATTCATGACTTTAAGCCAGACCTTTGTGTACAAAAGAAGTATGTACAATCCCTACTGCTGCCTTGGCCGTAGAGGGATAGACATTTATTTATTTTATTATTCTATGTACTTTTCCCTTATTACTTCGATTATTATTATTATTATTATTATTATTATCATTATTATTATTATTACGACTCTCATTCTGAATCTTTTCCACTTGATCTACTTGACATTTTAAACCAAAAATTATTCATGTGTATACTTTTTATCTTTATTTTTACAATATTAAATTCTATGTTATCAAATTTCACACCATGTTACGTAACATTTTACATTCGTCTATTAATCTTACAATTATATGCCTCTCCCCAAAATCTATACACCTGATGTATTATCTTATATATGACATTAATTATTGTTCCACTTGACTTAAACTATGAACCTAATCACAAATATTTTAAATTTATTTCATACTATTATTATTTCATGTATTTACACCTTTGACCTAATTCCCTCACCGGATATAATTTCTTTATAAAACCATATATATACGATTGTACAGCTTGATAATAAATTCGTTGAAAAGAGTCTCTTCGCTGAAAATTGTGTTCTTAAAGCACAAAGAAGTAGCACAACTCCCTGAGTGAAACTCCGGATAATGTTTATTACTCGTAATCATATCAAAAATTGAATTGATTTTTTTCTATGCTAAAACGACACAGTGGTCCGTGTTCATATATATCACAAAATAAGTGTAAGTGAAATATTACGAATTTACACTTTTGTGAGTGTGAAAAGTGAGGACAAGAAGTTCTCAATTGTTTGGCTTTGTATACTGCTTTTTTATTTCTAAATTTAAAGTTTAGTGTCATGTCAGTGGGTCGTCGTCGAATTAGAGGTTTCAAAGCGAATCGCACGTGCTTATTATTTATTCTTCTAATAACACTTACACTATCATTTATGTTCGTGATTATGTGAACATAAGTTCAATAAAATAAAAAATTCACCTGCAATCATTTATCAATAAAAATTGAAGCAGAACATTGAGAAAAGAAACGCAGACAAGTCATGAAAAGCAAATAAAAATAGGGGAGTGATAGAATGAACGGTGTCTACTGGAAAAATAATGATTGCATCTGAAACTTTTACTGGCCATAATGCGGATGCTGTAGGTATGTCTCCGTTGAGTGTGTTGTATCGTGATAGATTTCATCAGAATCATTTTATAGAACTCTCTGCCACACTTCAAATTTCCACATGTTAAACTGTATTGAAGATATTCACAACGACTTTATTCTCCATGAAACTAATGTCTGGTACACATGCATGCAAAAGTGTAGATACTTGCAGTTGATTTGATACTGAGAATAACCCCCTGATATACACTACATGTTCAGTAAGTTTAGCCAATTGAAACCACCATACTGTCTGGTACACTGTGAATTGTGTTAGTATTGAAAGTCTCATCTCTGACTTGTCAAACATAACTAAATTTGAAAATCAGAACAAAGATAATTCTTATTTGTCTGTGCTTTCAGTGTAAAAGGTTTCTGAATACGAAAAAATACGAATGTCAGTGAATAGGTTCGACTTCTCACATAATATGGTACATTCTATTTTAAACTTGATAATTCAAGTGAGTACACTCTGCAGTTGTAATCATTAACAAGAATACAACTTATCATAGCTTCTTATTTCAATGATTTGAACTTTGATTCAGACATTATTCTCACTAAGTTATATAACAGGGAAGGCATTCAGCAAGGAGTTACTCTCTTCGGCGACTAAGTCACTCTTTCGACGCACTACCTAACGACTAGTAGACCCACAAGAAGCACTCAGAAGACATACTTCCTGCCACTCACTATGAGATTCCTTCGATAACGTCAGTGTTTCTGATCAAGAGTGTTCTCACTGAGTGTAGTATCACTGTTCACGGACTGCTCACTTAATTAAACAATACGCTTTATTATCGAGAATATTGCTTCAAGAAGATAAACACTGGCACACTCACTGAATATTTGAAGACATTCCTTTCGGGAGAAGGAATCCGAACGATAAATATCTTTTCCTGACTTCTAGTCGCCAAAACGTTGACAAGATGGAATACTAAAAACACCCATCTGCAGAAAGCTGACATGGAACGGGTAACCTGCCAAATTTTCAGGTTGGCTGCTCGTATAAACGAAATGGAAATTTTCATATCCTCCAAGGATACCACGCGTATTTTTTGGTGTGATGACATCGAGTTATTATTTGTCATTATAACTCACTGTAGCTTACGTGTGAAAAGAAATGTCCTGTACAACTTGCAGCCGAAATGTCAGAATTACATGAAAGTGAACTTTATTTTTTCAGGACAGGTTTGGGTAACTGACAAAATGAATGATAAGGAAACACTTAGTGTTACAAAAACATTAAACCCCAGTATTTTATTGCACCGTATCTACACAAGGAAAGAAAAGAAAGGACAACAAATAGCTCTGTGCAAATGCGTGGAAGCTGACAGCAGAAAAAGAGTTGGTAAAAAAGAATAGAGCATAGACTAGTAGTCAAATAACTTCACTAACTTCTAGTAAGCATTCAACAGAGACAACCACGATTTAGATACAGCTGCAACACTATGGAGTGCCTAAAATTTCACTAACCTCACTCAAAGGCTATGTGATGACGTTATCTGTCCAATGAGCCAAAACGGAAATCTCATTGAGGCCTTAAGAATGAAGACAAGATTAAGAGAAGTCTGACTACTAGTCTCATCGATAATATTCTTGATTTTCTAGAAATGAGCCAAACAGCAGGTTACAAAATCGAGAAAAGCAGGAATGCGTGTGATTGACAAGTACACAATTGCAGATTTAGCATTCATAGATGATTATTCTTTAATGTCGGATGCTATGGAATATCTCCAGGTGAATTCCAACAATTCTACATTAGACCCTGAAGTGACTGGATTTCAAGTGAGCATAACCAGTAAAGGAAGATAGTCACCGACCAGCAAATAAAGGTATCAATCAACCGATAAATATAAAGCAAGGTACCTCTTTTACTGATTTTGACAGAATCTTTAAAAATGAAGGATGGATATGACACAAACAGGATTGGAAATAGGGGGCAAACTATTATTTCTCAGAAATGACTGTCAAATCTACAGCATTTGGAATGGACAGCAACGTCCAAGTTTCTTAAGCTAATGTGACGTCAGTAGTTTTAAACGGTTTGAAAGCTTAACCTTGTCACGAAACGCTTTTCAACAGACTGAAGATTTTGCCAACTGCACTGTTCTCTCCATATTGAAAATTAAATGATAACAAGGAATATGCTAAATTGAGCTCCGGTAGAGAACTCCCTGAAAATCTTTAGTCAGACAAAATTGTAGAAGGGAAAGTAGATGCATTACAGCCACCGTGAGAAGACCATTTAGAGGCATCACACGCCATGCCAAGGAGTTTCATCTGAATTAGCGCCTCTTCGACTATGACACGTAGGAGATCATGTAAGGAGGATATTAAAGCTCATGAACAATCTTGAAGCCAGTTCACACTACCCGTGGAGAAAATACTAAACGGGAGATATGCTACTTATCCCCTATCTCCCATTCGGAACCCACAGGAATAATAGTTATATAATAATTACCTGGTGGGCCGTGGATTATAACAGGTAAAACAGAGAAATATTGTGGTGTTTGCAGATATGAAATTATTATCCTTCAGAATTGTTAAAAGTAAAGTAAGACATACGTATACAGTAAATTACGTAGCTCAATATCAATACTGAGTCTTTCAAATTATCGGATTTTTATTTAAGTGCATGAAATACATTCAGTCTATTCATAATCAAAGCATGAATTCATATCCCCTTCAAACCTTTTTTTGATTTGTAAACATACATCCTTCAGTGGTGTTGCTACCCTGAACCAGATGCATCTACAATGTTTGGCATAGTTAAGTTTATTCACAGCAACCGTCTTTTAATAATTCCCATGATTCAATGTGCACACTCCATGCCTGGAAATGAAGCAAGGACCGTTCAACGGTAAACGGAATGAACACGTTTCTATGTTTTCCCGTCAAGCTTTCTGAAGCGAATGTGAAGATTTTCTTCTGGAAGAATTCCCTTGTGAAACTCCCACGTTCTCTATGAGTTATCTGAAGACGAAAAAACATCATTCGAAAACTACTCCAATACGGTTACAAAGAAGAGAATAGATGATGTTATGGTGAAACTAAACCAAAGCCTTCAGTCTGTTAACAAAGAAATCGTCTTTCCTAATTGTCCAGAAGAATACGCGTTCAGTTATTCTGATGTTCCAGTATCTCCAATTCAAATGTAAACCTTAGTACTTTGAACTAAGTTTTGTGATACAACGTCAAAGGTGAATGAACTGAACACAAAAGTTCAATTCAAGAATTGTCTTGACCAGACGAAAGATCTGGTCCCAACCTCATGTGAAAAAGCAGACATTTTCAAAACAAACGTTTTATATTGCTGTCTCGATTACATCAACAAAAAACCCGGCTTTCGTAGCAAATTTACCAAAGAACATCTAAGGCAACTGAAATAACTGAAGGATAATGAAAACTTGATCATAATATGACCAGGTAAAGGCTCCCCGACGCTCTTCATGAACAAATCAGACTACCTGAGCAAACTCTCGGTGATACTATCTGATGATTAAGAGTTTGAAAAGCAGTCTCCAGAGAAAGATCCCACCAGCTGACAAAGATATTGAAGAAAATGAAAGGAGAATCCATTATCATTTCAAAACTATACGAACAACTGCGTCCATCTGGTTCTACAAAGCATATACGGGTCATCTAAAGGGCGCAAACAAGTTGTCCCACTCCGACCAATACTAGATATGATAGATTCCCCATATCATACAATCGCGAAATGGCTGGTGTAGATTATTTGGCCGGTGAAAGAGGTGCCGTCAAGACACAACCTCTGTGACACATTCGATTGATTCAACTAGGAATGTCAACGGGACAGATAAGAAAATGGTCCCCTTGGATTTCGTCTCTCTTTTCAGCAACATTCCACTGGCACAAACTGTATGTTTCCTTTGTGACTACATTCGATTCAGTATCATCATCGTTTGTATGCCGACCTGAAAGCGCTGTTATTACGATGCACCTTCAACGTATGCTTCAGTTTTAACAACGAAATATACACGCAAGTAGATGGAGTGGCAACGGGTTATCCTTTTTGACCCTTCGTGGCTGACTGCCTCATAGCTAGCGTAGAAAACAACTCCTCATCTAGAACTATCGACGATCTCTATCTCTAAAAGTAAGACGTTGATGATACTTTTATCATTTGTGATGAGAAACTATACCTCGAAAACTTCCTTCAAACCTTCAACAATACCTACCAAAACATTGACTTTACTCTTGAAGGTGAGTACGACGGAATGTTGCACTTCCTCGACCTCCACTTGACAAGAAACCCCAAAAACTCTATAAAACGGTCCATGTACAAAAAGCCCACATGGAATGCACAATTCATCAACTTTCAAAGTTTCGTATCCTTAAGCAGAAAGAGGAACCTGATATACGCTCTTTTCTTCAGGATTCGGAAGATATGCAGCGAGGAAGTGACTGACGAAGAACTGTGTAATCTCTGAGAAACTCTGATGGAAAACGGTTTTCCACCCAATTTCATAGACAAGAATCTCAAAGGAGATATTTCTGCTTAATCTAGAATTCAAAGGTGACGCTGTAGCTGAAATCCTTCGTAAACGTCCCTCCAAATCTCTGAGGAAATCATACTTTGCTGAGAGCCTACGACTGAAGTTTTCCTGCAAGAAAATGTGCAGCAAGAACGCGAAAGAAAAGCTGTCGCATTGGGCTACTTCATCGTGCTTATATCAGTTTACTGGCTCTTGTAAAGCTGAGTGCATCGGTCGTATCATGCGCCAACTTAAAAAACTCGCCTGTTAACACTGTCCAGCCTGACTAGTAAAACGAGAACGAAAACGGGTATAGAGTTCAGTGACAGAACATCTGGTCAATTCAGGACATTCGGCGACATTCGAAAAGTCCTTCAAAATTAATATACAACATTCGATCAAACCTATCAAATTAGGACATCTGGATATACCCGAGGCTCTAGCCATCCAAATGGCTCAAACCCACGCTATGTATCCAAAAGAAAAACGGTCAACCCTTGTCCCTCCCATGGGCATCATAAACAGGCACTTTTTTAGTAACGACCATCCCATTGCCTTTCTTATCCAAACTTCCTGTCTACCCATGTTATTTTTAAGTTTTTCCTAATCCCTCCACTATTTACACTGCCATATTTTCATATCCAAACTTTCTGTTTATTTTGTCATTTTATTATTTCTACATATATACTCCTTAACTCCATAAACAATTATTCATCACATAAGTTTCTTATCCAAACATCCTGTCTATTTTGTCATTTCTACATTTCTAACCGCTAAATGCACAATATGTCAATCTTCTTAGTCATTATGATGCTACTCTGTTTGTTTTATCCATCCCCCTGTTTATTATGACATTCCTAATTTTAATTTTTATTAATCTGACCCTTGAACAGAAATTATTCTGGGACTTTCCTACCCATTTATTAAAAATACACGAATGTACAGCCTAGTTGATGAAGTCATGGAAAAGAAAATTTTCTTCGCTGCGGCCGTTTTTTCATAATTTATTTTATTTTATAGCACTAACCGCTTATAGCTTCCCTCTAGGTTATTCTCCTCTGATAATTGAATAAAGGAAGTTTCTGCTCAAAAACCGTCTATCGATTTGCATTTCGACTGCGAAACACTGCCGCACTTGAACTTTTCAAAGCAGTCATATATGGCAATACTCAAATGTGACCGAATTAAATTAATGCAAACGGTCCTGAAAATTCACCACCCGCATCCATAGAAAAGACATACGTAATAAGCAGGAAATATTATATTTGATAGCAAATGGTATTTATTAAAATTAAAAACGCTGATTACAGCTTACAAATCGAATGAAGCGTACAAACATACTGTTACATACTGAGTGCAAACATTATCATCGAACACGCTGAAACCAAAGTAAAAACATACATCAAATAGTTTCGAGGCATGAATGTATGCTGGAAAAAGTCAGTTAAGTAAATATTTTCGATAGAATTTTAATTAGCCAATAACATTTGATTGTTTAACACTTGAACTCACCTCTCCTTGGTTCAGTTGATTATTCACTAAAAGCCAGGATATACAAAATTATTCTTAGAAAAAGTCAATATATATATACTTTAGATATGTTAAAGTTAACATTTCTTTTTGAACAAACGAAACATTTGAGAAACATCGTTTTTGATGGAGTTTGTTTCATGCAGGTTGAAGTCTGCTGAAGTTGGTACTGGTTATAGCGCAATGTGGAAACCAAGCCACCGTATTATGCTTACAGATGATGGTAACAAACGTAAACAAAGCATAAAGGACGACTTTCACATCCATAATAAGTAGAGTTTGTAAGATTGGCATGTTTGTCTCTTGAAACGCGTGTATTGGTAATATCAATCTGAACACAAGTTGTTCTTCCTTTCTCTATTCCTTACGTTTCCACTTATGCTTTGATTGCATATCAGAAACTGAAAGTTTCAGGAAGAAGGTGATTCATTCGTAGAATAAATTCAAGATATCTTCATTGTTGATCAGTTTATATGAAAATGTTGTTGATGTGATGAAAGAAGCAGTAGACGTGTAGCTTCTTTGGAAAAGCACATAATTCCAGTAAATGTCTGACATGAAATGTTATTGTGTCAGTTATTCAAAGGTCAACTTTCAAAATGTAGTAAGGATGCAGCAGACAGGAATGATCCTAATGCACATCTCCTAGCTCTCATTTCCCCAAAAATACCCTTGCTCAAGATGAATACCCAGCAGGTTTCGTTGAGAAGAACGTGAAACCAACGCACTTCGGTACCAAAGTGAACGCTATATTTGACTCGAAAGCGCCATAGTTGAACACCTCGTCAACACCTGTCACAGCATCTCAACTGACTCGTAGTTCAGTCATTTACAAAAAAAACAAAACCGTGCTAAATGCAGTGTGTTTCTAGCTTATTCATACTGTAGAACCTTTCTTCATATGCATCGAAAAGCCGAAGCTATGTTTTCAAAAGAAATTAATATAATCCCTAAATCTGAGGCTGATTTAGTTTAATTTCGCTTCTTAGATTTTGTTTTGCTTTTGTTTTTTTCATTCCTTTCATTTTCGGTTATAAAAGCCATTATTCGACTTTGTTTCCATACTCAGACCACTCACACCTTTATTCGTTGAAAACTATTTTATGATGCTGTTCAGTTTTGTTCCTAAACCCCTTGTAATCCATATTCACATCTTTTAACCTTCATATCAAGTTTAAGGTTAATACCAGCTTCAATCTTCTTCGTCAGTAAGTGGAATTAAATACTAACTGTACCTATGTAAACACGTGTATATATATGTGATTGCACAGCTGGTTGTGACAATAATATTCGCTGAAATTTTTCTACTTTTCTCTCTAATATCCTGATGAGTATTTTTCCGCTATTTGAAAATGGATGTCTTGATGGTTCCAGTATTCCTGTCGCCCTAAATGCATGTTATTATTCCTATGTAAGCTTGAAATGTCAAAACATTCCTGAAGCTCACGAAAGTAGAAACTAATAAAGATAAACAAAGATTATCCATCCTCTTGCTTATCCTCATCTTGTTTCTAAAGTCCCACACAAAATAGATTTCTCATCTCCACATAACTAACATCCAGAAAATAGTTGAATAGGTTGAGGAGTGTGATTTTCCATCTGGTGTTTTTAACACAATGTGAATTAAGGTTCCACAGTAATTATAAACTGGATTTGTAGTACATAGGATATCAGTTTACACTGTTTTCCAATGTAATTCATTGCTATTGTAAATATTGCTTGGGTTTCACTAGCACACCACTATTTCACTATTTTCAATGCAGTTATTTTAAACTTGTTTTACAACTGTCCCTCAACTTTATTTTACCTTACAGACGATTTTCTCCGCGTAGTCTGAAGAATTATGACCAACGTTTTCTTACTCATTTGTATTCAGCTCTAAAACCTCTTGTGTGATATCACCTTTAATAGCTCCTCAGTTCGTAATCAAAACAAGCAAAAGCGAGATCACTTTCCGGGAGTATGTATGGATGTATTGCAGAAAAATGCATAAATCTTCACCTTATGGCCAATTCAAATAAACATGTAACATGGAAAATATCCTGAAATAGATCAAGATCAGAAGTGAACCAAAATGTAGTTTACTGAAGTTACGGTAAGCATCTCGGTCAGTAAGTTTAAGCTTAGACAAGAATAGCTTGCCAAACACTTACCCATCTTCGACCAAACTATCCGGGATGATGAACATCAAAAGACAATTGAAAGGCTGATAAGCTACATTGTTTATCATGATCAGAATATTTGCATTAAAGTTAAAAAGCTCTTTTACTACATTTCAGCAGAACTCATTAACCCGTTTGACGAATAAATCTTTTCAGCACATGCTGCGGTTCTCAATCTGTCCTCATTCGCAATATCTGTATTCGTACAAGTGAAATGCGCTACAATTCCACATTTAAGTCCATCGATAAGTTTATAACTTTTATAATGTATGTTTTGCCTATGTATTCTGAACACAAGTGTCTTTGAAAAAGTTACACGATGTCCATATTTCCACATGGTTATCAGAACAGTTTTTCAATTCATAATCCTAATGTGCTATAAGGCTATAGGTTAATAAGCACAGTCGTAAAATAAAAGTGAAGACTGCTGAAATCTACTAGGAAACTTCAGTGTAAAGAGTGACACCTTTTATAGCGTTAAGGAAAAAAGACAGCTTGAAACTGAATACGCGTAAACACCCAGACTTTAGGGAGTATAAGAATAGTTCAGCATGAAAGTCAATTTCAGTTTGACTACTCCCGAAGACACAACATCTGATGGATGGCGTCAATTCCACCTGAATGACATACCTCAGGGTAAAACATCGCCCTAATTAAATATCAAGAAATGGCTGAGTTGAATGTCTTCAATTACCGATCTTGAAAATTCTTTTTCAAGAATAGCAGATATCACATTTGAAATGTCAATCAAACAGTATTCAGTGAATAAACAACACTGGTCACATTTTCCTTTAAAAAAGTTTTAGAAATCTCATCTCTGACTTTCAAATAACTATTCTAGAAAGAATTTTGGGGATCTGTGGTCATTTGTATAAAAACCCACATTTCCATGAGTTATTTTTTGTGGTTTCGCAACACGATTTTCTATGCGTCACTGGCGCAGTGGTTGGGACACTTTCCGTACATGCACTTGGCCGGGACTTCGATTCCCGGCTGACGCACGCCTGATTTCAATAGTTGGCTGATTTAACGTGCTGAAAATTCTGCACTTCTGCCAGAAATACGGTGTGAAGTCAAGCTGGGAATAAGAAAAATTCGGAAAAATATATAATAATTGACAGTTTAAATACAGTCCATAATTGGTAAAAATGTTCTTACCTTTTTGTTGCCTATTAAGAAATAAAAAAATACCAAACACATTATGTTAATGCTTTTCAAATGATCGCTTGCCCTTAGTTATTCATGTATGAGGAAATATTTTTCATATAGATATCGTCTGTGCCTATGCAGTGGAAGTCTGCAATCAAGAGGTGAATTCTCAACGCTGTTAATCTCTGCTATCTAGTTTGTTCTGTGTTTATTCGTTATAGTCTTTCTTCTCTTAAACAATAGCAATAATTATGTAGTGAGATGTTAACAATAACACAAATATTGGTGACATAAATATGCATCCTATAAAGAGTTTGAAGCTAGTTGAAGTGCATTCACTTGTAGCTAGAAGAACTTCTCTATGCATATAAAAATTTGCAATACACTATACAAAACGGGAAAAAAGGCTTTCTTGATTTGCATAGAAACCGTCTTCCTATGACAAAACTAGAATGACTACATTACTATTTCAACACAGGATTTTGTGGATGTACTGTGCGTCGGTGGCACAGTGGTTAGAACTCTCATCAACCATGCACTTGGTCCGAGGTTCGATCCCCTGCCGACGCACACCTGATATCTATGGTTGGCTTGCAAAATTAGGGCTACCGATATCCATGCTGAAAATTCCATACTTGTACCAAAAATACAGTGTGGAATCAAGCTGCAATCAAAAAAATAAAACTTTAGATTATAATTATTCGTATAGGGCTGCTTGCAATCGACGGAAGGCCTTTACTTGTCAATTAGTACGAATAAGCAAGTTTTGTATGCATTCATCTTTTGATGAAACTATCTTCCCCACATGGATTAATCTAAATATACTCAATTGACTAACATTCATGTACTACTTTAAAGGTCCTCTAGAATCCAGAATACATTGTTATTAATAAAAAGAATGTTCCAAAAACAGCCTCATGACTTACGTTCACACTTTTCTGTTTACAGAATAAATTTTTATTTCAAAGTGAAAAGTGTGCAAGATATAAACGAAAGCCTGGTAGTAAATGTGCTAGCATACGACTAATTTTATTAAATTGTTTTTGGGACTATTGCTAGCAACAAGTAAATGGAAATCTTGAGTATCGAGTACAAAGAATTTCTTATTGGCTTTTCTCCGTTGTTAAGTCTGTGTTGATACGTAAAAGAAATAAACTTATATTGTATACAACGTAACACTTCAATGTTCAATGAGACGCAATAATTTTTGACTTCAACAATATCTTTATACATCATGATGAATCACGGCAGCACAAAACAAACAGTTCCATTTACACTTCTGAGATCAAAGCTATTTGTAATCGGCGACTGAGGGGGAATGACTTGCTGCTAAGCTACCTAAATACGTTGGGATGAATATGCCCAAATACTAATTCATTCATAATCCTGTCGTTTCAACGACTTGATAACATGCCTTAAATTTCAAACTTATCATGAATAAAGCCGAACATTCAATAATGGTGGGTGGAAACTGACACATATCAGATGAGTATAAATTATTCGCATGCTCAGTGTCATAAGAACTTAGTAAGTGTAATATCTACTGTTTACAAACTGCCGGGCAGTCTCACCCTACATGTTTCCAGAAGCAGATATATCCATATAAATATCTATATGCATATATGTATTGTAGTAAAATCGTTGATTAAAAACAGTGAAGCACAGAATTTAATTGAGCTTCACCCCGTCCACAATTGTTAAAACATAACACGATTTCATTGCTATTTAGTATAGACGATGAAATATGTCTCCATCATCATGCATTGTAATTTCGAAAATGAAATAAGGCAGTTGTGAATAAATGAGGATAAATGGAGGCAGACACCCATCTGAAAATATGATGGATGGTGTGAATCACCAGGTGAATTCAGCTCTTTTTATTTATTTATTCCTTGAAAGATTATGAAAACTATTCAAAATGGTCGACCGAATATCAAGTAGCATAATACTCACGTAATTCTTTAATGGACGAAAACATAAGCATAAATTATGGTTATATCCTATTTCACACAAACCCTTGTTTGTACTTCATTGTAATTCATAAACGGGAATGAATGCGTGAGTATAGTTGTTGAATTTTTCTACTAAAAGTGATATGTGAGGAACGTGAAAGATGTGGACGTTCACTGTAATATATACGCACCTAAAGTGATACATGCAATAAACTGAATCCTAATGTCTCTCTGTTCTGGTGATTATTCTTGCCCTCTTTTATTTGTTATGACAAACACTTCTCATTTGTATAGAGCGTTAAATCTATCTTCACACCATATTTTAAAACTGGAAAGGAACTTACCCTTCTCTACATTGGAAACGAAAGTTCAAATTCAAGAATAAGTCTTACATCGGTAAGTTTATAATGTGTAGTGTATAAGTAATTCTCTTAAGTCGAATATGCACATCATAATGCATCAATAAAGTAACTGTTATATACTTTCCTTTGTTTTCTGTACTGCAGCAACAATACTCAAGGTCGGTATGATTGAAACTTCGCCAGTCACGAACTGATTTCGTATTACATATATGTATTGCATTAATCATTCAGAAGCACTCTGACATATTTCTATGACACTTGCTTTCCTATGGTGGTTTTGTAAATATGACTGAAATCAGTCAATAATACTACTACTATGTTAACTCCAAAATTTGACCTGATGTCTATTTTGTATTACTGGCTAAACTCTAAGCTGATATGTAGAACTATCTCATAAACTGTATATGATCTTTTCATTAATTTTCTGGAATTTGTGTTGGTTATTGTATCACTGATAGTCGTAAACACTGTAGTTACTGTGCTACAGTTACCACACATAGCCGTACTGACAATTATGTTGTGATTATTCAATCCATTTTCCATGTATAATCTCTATCCGAACAGAGACCCATAGTTTCTCGCGTGTAGATTTGTCCATAATTTGACCGATACCGAAAATGACTACAAAACGACTTCAGTTAGAGAACCGATGAATAGCAGAGAGTACTAAACTTAAGTTACGTCCTAGTTTGAAACTACTCGGCATTACTCATCCCTGATCTCATCAAGCAGTTGACCCACAACCTCCAAATTTCAAAGTAGGCGTGTTGATCATTTACCGATTGTGATAGAATTCAATAATCCATCAATATGTTATATGTAGAGCAAACACCAGATAGTGCAAATGACACCTACAAAATTTATTGAATTTTAAGGTTCATCCATGTTTATTATCGAGTTTTGCCTGATACTGCCTACTAAGGTGCTGGAGACCCTCCAGTTTCTGTTTCAAAATGTCGAGACAAATTTTATCTTCCTCTTGAAATGGTGCAAATAATTCATTATATTAGTAACATCTTGTGGATGAAAAGCACTGCAAAAAATATATTTCATATGATCACGTTGAAACGCTGGATAATGACTTACCGACATGCTCTGATTTTGTAAAGTAAAAAAAGAAGTGTTTGAAAGATCCTCGTGGCACAATAATGAAAATATTGTACACGATTTTACCGTTAACTACGCCATATGAACCAAGACGAAAGGTGTTTTGTTTAAAAATAAGATATCCAATGGTTAAGTCAACAAATGACATTAATTTCGATGATGTTCTCATTCAGAGGAAGCTGAAGGATGCGACTTATGATAGGAAGTAGTGTAGATTTCTTCTGATCATGTTCAACCTACACATTTTCAGTAGAATAAAGCAAGGATTTGTTAGCGAATTGAACCCGAAGCACAAGATCTACTCAGAACTAGGATTATTGAAGTGAAGACTTTTTCTTTAATATTACAGGTGTTAATCCATTAATTTTAGCTTACTACAACCACTAGAAGCTAATCAGAACCTCTTCAGAAACTATAGGATTATAAGATGTAATAATACTCGCATTGTTATTGCAGTCCATGTAAAATGTACTGTCATTTAGAACATGAGTCAATATGCGAGTTGTCAATTAAGTAACCTGATCGATTACTTGTATTCAACAAAAATAAAAACCAATACTTAAAAATAAAAACTTCAGAAGATAGGTTATATTCACTGGTGTAGGAGAAATATACACACTACAAATAGGTCACGCTGAGTGGAGTTTCCAGGGACTAGAATTAAACAGTGTGGTCAAATGGTGATCTGCAAATCGAATAATGTAGACTAGATAAGCCTTGTGTCATCCATCTGATTTAAATAAGTCAAAAGAGTTAGTTCATCAGGCGTCTAACTCTGAGTGACGTCAAAAGCGTCAAAAAGACAACATTAGAACCATTTTAGAAGGGATCCAGAGTGAGAAATTAACAAAGTTGAAATGCACAGAATGAGGAGCGAGCAGTCGGAATTATACATGACCTAAGAAAGTATGCCGAATAAGTGAAACGGGTAGAGCAATAAACTTTTAATCCTACGACGAAAGTTATTAAGGACAAAATAAAATGTCAACATATTAACTGAGGTGCGATCTCATGAGAATGGACTCATGATATAGTAAATCATACCACTTCTCGAATAAGAAAAGAGTCCACAGCTAGAAAATTTAAGTAAATTTCACTGCAGTCACACTGCATGTTTCATAGTCAAAATTACAACATTGGCGAGTGAAGTGATTGAAGTAACTGAAAATGTAATACTACTCTTTAATAGTAAAGCAGTGTCTCAAAAAGGATGGTTTTATATCCTTCAACTAGGAATCTCATGAAACTATAATAAAATTCCCCAATCTATTTGGTTGATTACGAAAAGTATTGAAATAGCATGAGCAAGCTCATCAATAAAACGACTTACCATAAATCTCTGAAAAATAATGAACACATAAATTTAAATGTATTATGAAAGCAACACTTGTGATATAAAATATTTGGCATCAAACAAAGATTAACCAATAAATATACAAAATATTCTCAGTAGTTTAACATAATTACAGAGAAAATCTATATGTGTGAATCTCTACCCATAAATTTGAAGAACTTAAGTTTCAATGAATAAGAAAAATGTTTAGCTGTTCTGATATGTTGAAATAACTATATGGTGACAAAAATTTAGATTAATTTTTCTAAATGTGTGCTCTCATGTAAACAGGTTAAAATTAAGTGCAAATATATCTATTTAACATGGAAATTATTTCACGGGGATCATTGGAAATAAAAATGCTCCATCTGATGCCTGTTGTGTGATTAATGTTGCAAGATTTGATGATAGCATTTTCACCATGCTTATAATAAGAATTATTAAGTAGAAATTATCTCTGAAAATATCACCTAATGAACAAAATGTGTCATTCAGTAATCACTAAATACTTTCACAGTAAGGAACTATGTTCACGTGTATGAATTCGTAACACCAAAGAGATCCTATGTGGTCCTATCACACATAAATTGACCTATTAATCACTTCCTAATATCTAGACACACAACGACCTCATTTCAAGTAAGATGAAAATGTTAGTTCTTTGGAAAAGCATTTCCTACAATAAAATCAGGATGGTGTTTACTGTGCAATACTCACCGTGATCTGTATGAATGCGGAAAACATTCTTGGTTTCATTACACAACTAAGCTCAATATTTTACAATTGTGGGACATATTTAAAAATGAACTTCTTTTTTATGCCTTAGAGTACATGTCAAAACAGAAACAAACGGAAAGTTCTGATTCTCAGAAGTTACCGTTTCCAAAACAATAAGACCCATCTAGTTGTTAAGTATAGTATAGTTGATTTGATCTCATTATTACATAGCATTTAATCGTAATACTTAGAGCTTGGAATCATTGTAAAAATAAAACATTTCAACGAATACAATTACACAATTAACTTCACTACAACTGCTTCGAAGCTTCAATATCTTCAAAGTGTAAAAAACGTTCTAACAGAAGTACATTGGGGCTTATTTTATCTGTCTCAGAATAATCCGCTAAAATCCTCGAAGAGGTCGAAATGCTGAGAAGAGTCAATTTAAGCACTACACAAAATAATATGATAAAAAATAATTCAATAATTAATTGGCATTAATCAAAACCTCATGTTTTAAAAGTAGTGCAAAACAGATATTTTCCGTCCAGATTTAATTGAAGTCCATAGAGTATATGGAAATTCATAAATCTTTCAACTTCTGTCATTTTCTACCGGAGTTTAACTACGGAAAATAGATGAATGTATAGACAAGAAATTCAGTGGTAAGAGACGATTACTGATGTTCTGGTGTGTGGTGTGGAAAACTTATACACTGATGTGAAGCTCCGATTTTGTCTTCAATACAGCCAGCCACTCAAAACAGGCTTTACCTTCACGTCAGATTATGTGCATTAAATGCTAAACGGTGTAATCCATACACGTAGCAATATGCACAACACATCACAATTTCTCAAATGATAAGAGACTTATACGCAGATTAGTATAGCATACTTGACTGATCTACAAATTAACGCTTCACTCTACATGAATTATTGTAATCTAGTTACTTTTTTTCAAAGGATTTCGAACCAGATATGATAACAAAGTAATAACTGGGATGATATATGCAATGAAACGCAATAGTTGCATTTTAAAAACACATCTGCCTGTAATTTTGATTAGCCGAGGAAGTTCTTGGTAGTGGGAAAGCAGAATTGAAGTGAAATTACAGTGCACAAGAAAGAATTCACAGAAATGCATACATAATAACCGAATTTAACTGACTAGTATATTAGTGGTAAAAATATGTTCACTTACAGTTCCCTGTGATAGCAAAACAATAGTCGCTAGATATTGATTTCACTTAACATAATTCAGCTAAACTTCTAACAAGCAAACTAAAAGATTAAGCCTCCCAAGACATTGTAATTAACTGGGTGTGTTTCTCCGCATGGGTAAAAATGATTGTTCCACATATATCCAGATATGTTGGGAGGCTACAATGGAATATGTAAATGTGTCTGTACAATCAGCCAGAGAACATTCGTCTTAACAATTTAGGAAAAAATTTCCCATAATGATATATTTTTATATTCGCATGGAATTTCATCATTCATTGTGAAGTACAGAATATACAAATATAAACCCTCAAGCCTCATCCTAATTATTTTAAAACTATTTGCCAGTAAACTTACGAGCTTTATCTGCATTACAAAAAATGTAAAATGTTCTCAGTCGGAGAGAGTTAGAGAAAAGAAAATGAAAATCAGATCCGACGTTCAGCAAGAGCAGGTTGTTTTTTCAAGTATTTATTCCAGGTGCACTCTCAAACGTTAGTCAGACGCCTATAATTCAACTGTAAAAGGTGAGCTAAAAACTACCTTGTTTTTTGGACAAGCGCAGCAACAAATACTGAAAAATATTATGCGGACATATTATCCAATGTCTTCAGAAATGTACACTTATTTCGTCAGGTTTAATGGATCACACGGCTGTTTTTTGGTAAGAAAGTGAATGAAACTATTTAGAAATTGTATTTGTTACGAAGAGAGAATATAAACCATGTTTTCATGAGATGGCAAACTTTTTGAAAGCTAAGGATCTTTACCACTGCCACTCAAGCATTCAGAACAGAAGAATATTTTACGTAACGTCTCATGGGAGCATTGTAAACAGAATAAACACTCATTAACTTCCAATAACTTAAGACTGCTTAAGTATAGAAAAAAGTGTCTGGAATTAACGTTACAACTATTAGAGCCGCTAGACGTAGCATAGTTTCCATATTCTACAACAAAATATTTAAACGTGAAGCCACTGGATTTCTTGCGTTTAAAAAATTTGTATAAAGGCGGTGGGTCAAACCATATAAATATTTCTATGTATAACCACGCATGTGAAGTACTTAAATGAAGGTTATCCGTGAAACTCATAAAATAACACCAACAGATTTATTCAAGACTGCTGTCACTAAGCCAATGGACCATTTCGGAACAAAACCTTATATTATTGTTGGTTTGCTGTTACGTGCAAGATCCTACAATGTCGACTGACCGTTAACAAGGCTACATGAACTCCGTTAAACAGAAATGCATAAGTTTTATCAACATTCACTTTCTCATTGATGCGAAAACTGTTCATTTGGAGGAAACGACTTACCATACGCTTCTTTAGACGGAAATAATTTTGAATGAAAACAACTAGCATATGATCCAATGAATAGAAACACAAACATTCATGTTTACATATATATATATATGTTTGTTTAAAGATACGTGCAAAACTTTATGTTATTAACAAGATAACACCACTGAAGTGGAAAAACTAGAGTTCTGTAATCTTATTTTCATGCATATGAAGGAAGCCTCTGACTACAGACGTTTATAAGAACGAAACTCGAAGTAACTATTTAGAGCGCAAAATAATTTAACCATTAAGTCACTATTGTTTACTAACTAACAAGTAGTGAAAAATCTTCGGACAGCGTATAGTTCTCAAGACCAACGCTACTCACTGTGAACCATTAAGTTGTAAGCAAAGATAAAAGGTAGCGCTTTTAATACTTACTAACTTCCTCTAATATTCAAAAATCAACAAAAATGTAGATCATAAAATTTAATAAGTTCGTTTGAAATTGTTTGAACACATTTTCTAAAGCGATAAAAATGTAGTGACACTACAACAGTGAGAATGGAAAATTAATGAATGAAACATGACTGAAAATAGATTTTCAAAGAGCAAAAGAAAATTAAAATCAATTACAAAATGACGATCAACATTAGTGTCAACAAAGTGGTAAATTTAAGATTCATTAATGACCTTGCACGCATCACTGTCAAAGATATTTTGCAATAATTCCTCTGAAAAACTACCAGTTTATTCTCTCATCTATTTTACCTTGACGAACATAAAATATATCGAAATTTATGCATCCATCAAATTTTCAATTATTCATAACATCTCTTCACTGAGGCTTTTCATATTTGATCCTTAGCTACTTCTATTTCAATTCAACTCTGAATGAATTCAAAATTCATGTTTCCGCTATGGTGTCACGAAATGATGAGTTTGAAATCGTATTTAAACGATATGTTCAGTATTTCTTGAGACTAACACAAACAGTGGTGTTGAACTTGATAAGATACCATATTTTATACTCCCAATGTGAATTAGACAAACTACTCATTATATTTGTATGTGTTAAACAAGTATATTCTTGGTCATAACGATAGGCATGTTCATCAACCCCCCAGAGGTGAGCTTTTTGTTTCCGTTAGCACCGTCTACATGGAATGAATCAAAATATCTGGTTGTCATTTCATGCACTTTTTGTTAATTATGCTACGGCGTTCATCTCAATTGTTCTTACTTTCTAATTACTCATGAAGAGTGTTATAGTTTCATTTTTGTAATTATCATAGTGTAAAACTTGACTCCCTGAACTATTTCAGTAGGTAATGCATGTAGACATGAATGAGGGTATATTAAGTAGGAATCTTACCCTTTATTTCTGTATTTAGAATGCACAGATTAAGTTACAAAACAGTCGAGTATTTTTCGTTCAACAAGCTATTCACTCAGAGTATGGAGAAATCAAAACAAAAATGCCTCAGTATGACATAATACTTTAATTTTTCACATGAAGGAAGCATTCCCGGGGATAACTTTGTTTGCAAAGAAATGCCCAAAAGCTCCTACCAAGCTCCTCTCAACCTACCTAACACTACTGTGTTAAGTAGTTACACATTACTGAAATACTTCTGTCGTTACTTTCTCAGTCAGAAAAATATTTTTTCGTGTCTTGAACTACTAGTGAAATGTTATCGATTAAGCCAACTTGTCATCCTACACTCACGTAAATGCAAAACCAGTTTTCTCAAAGACAATCCCAAAAACCTGTCGCATATTTATTTCATACCGAGACATTGAGTGTCATACCATGTGTGTTTAAATTACCAGGAAATGGATTTCCATTTATCACTACTATTATTCAGCCCTTCGGTTCCGAATGAAAAAATGGAATTTCACATTATATCTTCATTGTATTAGTAAGTGTGTGTCTTTTTACAAATTTCAAGAAAGACATCTACAATACCATTATTGTATCACGAAAATTCTATATTCCACCTACATCCGGCCCTTTAGGAAAATCGCTCAATTGTCGCAGCTGTGAAAAGATAAGTTCTGTCATAATTTAATCCCTATTTCAAAGTGGGAAACAATTATATCATTATGGAATATCTATACTGTTCTGACAAGCCAACATTAGACTTTTAGCTAAAATATCAACCAGTGTATACGTTAGTCATCGGTAAACTCATAAAAATTTCAGATATCTGTGAATTATAAAAACCACTTTCAGACTTCAGATACAACAATTATCATTTATGTTATTTTTATTATTATTACAATTACCAACAACACTCAAATTTATACTGATATCACCAGAAAAACCTACGTTGCATCTTTTCAGCTGTCAATTCTTTAAAAACACATGAATGTAAGTTAGTTATTTCACTGACTTTTAACCCGAAAATACTGCTTCATTTGACACCAATGTCAAGCATGAAAATTAAAACAACTACCTTAAACCTTTTGTTAACATTTTTTCATAATATTCTAAGGAAATCAGGTTAGATTTGTCATGCAGATTGACAATGCCTATCATAGTACTTAGTAAAAGAAGAGGTTTTACTTATTTACTACTCCGGTGGTAATCATTCATTAACATCTTTTCAGGTGCTGTAAAGCATGTCTATTTGTGGACTCAAGTTACTTTACTATTCCTAATCATTATTCATTTTCTTAACACTGCTGCTTTTAGTGACCGATATAGTACCTGTTTGATGAAATTGTGAAACTGGTAGTTGGAGTCCCATATGTTATTGGATTAACATTCAGTTTTAAAGTTCGCAAGGATATCTTTAATTTCAAACTATATTTTATTGCTTCTCGATACCAGTTAGACAGCCACTGTTGACCAAGAAGAGAAGGATAAATAATCCATCCTATTTAAGCAGGGAGCCCTAAGCTCATGCTCTTACACATAGTGGTACTCGCCAACAAAGTGTGTGTCCCATTGGAGATTTTATCATGCCGCTCAATGCAGGAGGCACAGCTATTACCACTGAGCTACTCCAGCTTACGATTGACTCCAAGTAGGACTTCAAAGAAAAGACTGGTTGGTCAATCTTCAGCCTGGCTTATGACTGCCAATTTGCATAAAACCTATTGATTCCTATCACACAACACATGCTGATTCCAACTTATTTCAATTTTCTACATATTTTTACTAACAATCAATGACTTTGGTTAGTATTTGCTGTCACACTCGATCTACTGGATACCATTGATTAGGTTTTTGATCGGAAATTCTTGATGTCAGCCGCTGAAGAGCAGCGGAGCTAGATTAAATTGTTTATTCAGTGGTTACTTTCAAGGTATATTTTCTCAAGATATTATTCAAGGAAACAAGAACAATTTACTGTAAAAACGATATCAGACGTTGAATGCATAAAAAAATTGGATTTCAAAATCAGTGAAACTCTCCGGATTACTTGGAATTTATTTTCAGATAGGAAACTCATTACATCATTTTCAAGTTTTTACTGCTTACTTTCTTCTCGACCTACAAACAGTTTAATTTAGATGTGAAACAGTATAATTTTTGATCATTTTTCATAGAAATTAAATAAAATTAAATTTTTATATGTTATTCAAAAATAGGTATAGACTTAATTGATGTAGGGAGGTTTTGTGAAATATAACTTTGAAATGCTTCCGTTTCGCAAATAAAATTAAAATTTGTTTGTTTTTTCAGAAAGTTAACAAAGAACTTCAAACTGATATTTTTCGTACGAGCGTACAGAATTACTAGTTTACGAACAGTGCATTGCTTTTATTTTTCATGCTCTTTGTAAACAAACCTCCAGGTTGTTTAACTTCTCATTCTGAAGAACATTGACTGCCAACTGGCACATTGCAATACGTTTTAACTCCATGTTGATTCCAATTATGTAAAGCAAGCGAACGTGAAAAACAGGCTAGTAAATCATGCATCTTGTGTTTCCTGATGCTAAAGATTAATCAAAACGGTAATAATTTCAGCAACTAGTTCAGTATTTCGATCTTGTTTCATACTGTTTCTGATCGCACACTGAATTCCAAGTAAAGCGAACATATTCATTTTGTCACCAAACAATCCATTTTTCATAGAATAAAAGGATTGAAATTGCCACAACCTTTCATATGAAGTAAAATAATATTCTACATAACGATAATAAATATATACATATACAAATACAAATATATACATATAACATGAGCATTATAGTAGAATCGATGAGTGTTTTTATCATAAAAGCCACAGCTGAAACAAACTGTAGCAAATCAAAAGAACGAGCAGCTGATGACTTCTGGTAACCACCATGGACAGCTTCATTATTAAAAGGCTGAAACATGGGTAAAAGACATGAATCACGCTAAAGATTCCATCCTTATTTTGTATTTCAACACAGTTTGGATAATAGACCTCTTCGAAGGGCTGAAATGCCAATGTGTAAGGACAAAGATTATGCAAATGGTACTAACAGTTGTTGTTGAACTATCTTCTTACCAGAGGGTTTTTTATCCACTGTGCTGATTATGTTGATGTTCTAAGTCTTTATGAAGTCTAAACTGTGCCCAACAAGAATGTTTGTATATCAGAACGATCAGCAACAGCAGCTGCCTCTGAGACAAAAAATGGAGAGATACCTGCAGTACAATAGTATCAACACTGTTTAGACACTGAATTTTTCGAAAATCATATATGTATTAGATGGTCTTGATGTAGTCGTTTATATCGATGAAATGTTAATAATAGAGAAGAAATACAATTATGAAAGATAAGGAGGAAATCTGATATGGATATTGAGATCATATTATATATCTTTGCGAAAACGGTTTATGCAATCAATTCGTGATTCAAGTGTTTTAATACCAATCTACCAATCATCTAAAGTAAAATGATACGCTGAATAACTCTTCGCACAGATAAATGGAGTGGTCACACAGTGTTGTAACTATCCTTCCTTAGTGACAAAATTCTGCACCACTGACGCTTGGATCTAGAACGAAACAGAGCTAGTGATGCTTGCAATTATTTCGTATTACTTAGTTTTTTCCAAAAATGTTTCTTCTCAGATGGTAGCTCAATACACAATTCATCTAATCGGTTGTTGGAGGTCACTCAGTTGGTTATTCACTTGGTTCAGTTCACTTAAGTCGAGACAAAATCACAGTCGAATCTGATGTGTTCCATAGCCATACCTCAGACTAATTTACATTTCCATTTTTTACTGGCGTTCCAGGTACTCATCGCTATTTTGCAAAAGCCCATCAGTTATTTAAGCAACGGCTAGTTTACATCATTTATGGCAAGTGATAATTTAAGCGGATAAGCTTGGGACAATATAAAATTCTCAGCATTTATCTGAAACACTCTGAAATATTTTTGGTGTTAAAATGGCAGGAAATGTAACATACTCTCCATATGATACATGGTGAAAATGATTATTGCAAATAGATAAAACTGCAAGAGTAATAAGTTAACTTGAATTAAATGAAGGTTGGATTTTCAAATAAATATTCGAAAATACGCCAAATTCAGCAGGCTAACCAGAGAATATATATTGTGCAAAAATTAAAATAATCTGTCAAAAACTGAATGAACTTACACCTATGTAGTTTTATCAATACTGTTAGTAAATTTATACCACTACAAACTTTCAATCTTTAGCTTTTTAAGTAATGTGATTTAATCACTAAAACTCTATAGTATGACTGTGTATTGGAAATAAGAATATATATACAGTAATTTAATACACAATGTGAGCTGTCATAATCAATGTATTTAAGAATCGTTTTGTACGGCAAAATCCAATGGTATAATATCTCCTGCAGACATACCTAATCCAAAAATACTAATTTGCCAATTTGTGGTGTATTACAAGTGTATGAACGTATAAACTTTCAAAAACGCTTCGTTATGAAGGACGTCTCCGATTATCTGAAAGAAGTTCATGCCTAACTGCATGATGGATAAGATTCTATTCTGATAAATCACACAGTGTTGTACAGTAATATTAACTGATGGCCATATTTTGAGCACGAACTATTGCCAGTCATAATCATATCAAGATACTACTCACACAATTTTCTTGTTTCATTTATTAACATGAGTAAAATTGATTAAACTTTTGAATAAAATCAATATAAGATAAAGTATAGGCTGACTTAGTTAAATGTCTAATAAATCGAGCAATAGTACTAAGTAGTACAAAAGACGACCCAAATAATTCACTGCGTACATACATTAACATAAAACTACACAACAGGGTAGGAGAGAATAAAATTCTAAAAAGTAGAATAAGTAGGTGGAGAGAGGGAGACTGATTACTGAATCTTGGTTCATCGAGTCTACACCCAACACATGCAATAGAAGTGACTCAACAAAAATACCAGAGATATGGAAAATGTTATTGCCAGTGAAATCAGAAGATAATAAATAATGTTAAAATGTATTCAATTCATATTATAACATTCTAAGAAGTTACTTATTTTCACTGTAAGAACCATCTTATTTCCTATCTTAGTGTATTTTACTGATAACAGTAATATAATTATCCTGAATGTACTTTATCTTATACTGATTCTATTCAAATGTCTAATCATCAATTTCTACTGATGTATATAAATGAAACAAGAAAATTGTGTTAGTAGTATCTTGATATGATTATGACTGGCAATAGTTTGTGCTCAAAATATGGCCATCAGTTAATATTTCTGTATAATACTTTGTCATTTATCAAAATGGAATCTTATCCATAATGGAGTTATACTCTACCACAGTGCTTAAGTTCTAAACTTATATCAGTTGAGTTCATGCCTGGTACTGGAATCATTATTATTTTCTAAAATGTTAATTCAGTATCACTTACGGAGTCGATATTGTTTTGACGCTATAAAATATTTGTAAAGTACGAAGTTTAAAAATTTCTGAGATGAAATTTTGTGTAAATGTAGTAGTTTTCAAAATGTGAAATATTCCCATATCATAAACGGAGAATATTCTTTTGAATAATTCCTCTTCAGGTTCTAACAAATATAAAATATGATATTTGTTGTCGCTGCTGTAACGGCAGGTTATGCTATGGATATATTTTACGTGAGCTACAGATTAGTTATATGGTGACAAAATAAATAGTAATTGTGCGACAAACGCTGTTCATTTTGTAATCTCATAAATAATCCGTTATTTCACGTAGATCTGTAACTGCCTATCGTTGTACCAACAACAAATATTATATTTTACAACTACAAGAACATGAAGAGGAGAATTTATTGGAAAAGATTTTCTTCGTTCAGACTGACTTTAAGTGTAGCATTTATTTATTAGAGTATATCAGTTATTCATAATAATATCACTGTTGTATTCCAAAACAGTTCCATCGGAATCATTTCAGTTATACAAAGACTCGTTTAGTCATGAGTATTAACTTTCAGTTTGCAATAATTAAGCAAATTAAATAAACAAAAACTGTAATTACACATAACTTTTGAGAATTGTAATAGGAAAAAGATGTTATTGTATGCCTTTCTGTGGTTGAAATAAATTACTAAGCGAATCTATAAAATAGATTTTCAATTAACTGGTCATCTACTTCACGCACTATCTATTCTTCTTCATATCTTTCAGTCAGTATGCATCCACACAAGTATTTTTAGACAATTTCATTATTTAAAGCCATTGCCTTTGACATATTTCCGTTTACCCATCGCGCTACGTTCCTTTCATGTTCACTAGCTTATGTGCGTCAAACACTCACCCCGCCCCAGTTCAATATTTCCTCGGTTTTCGTGTATAATACATTTAGCAAATGCGCAAGATAATTTTCACTCTATACGCATCATTTTGCAGACACTCTAAGCAAATATATTGAATAACTGGTCTTTATATGAACCATGTTATTCACTTTGCCGTCATTATTTAAGTAGCCAGAATACCTGAGTACGTTAAAAATCAGAGTGTAGTATATCCAAAACGGAGTCACTGAATAATTGTTGATAATTTTGATATAAAATTGGTCGTAGTAGTTGAGTTACGACTTCACGTCTCTCAGTAGTCAATGAGGTGGTAGTCAGCAGTAGTTAGATTTTTCTTCGTGATATTGAGCAAAATGATATAGTATTATTTACTGCACAAATATGGATGGGGAAATTTGCCTCTCGTAATTCTATATTCAATTCGCAATTTCAAACCACTCAGTCTTTCTCTAAATGATACGAAGTTATCTTATTATTTAGTGAAACACTCAGTGGTCCATCAACAAATTTTATACTCCACTTCTACCCTTTTGCTGATATTTCTTCTACATTTATTGGTAGCCAGTAAGACTGACTGAGGTCATCAAATTTATAAATTTATTGTTAATATTTGAAATAAATGAAACAAAGAGGAGTAAAGCCACGATTAACTTAGCTACTAGCTTTAAATATGCGACCGGTCAGTATTATAAGAAACATTTAGAGAGTTTACCGCCCACCAGAATCATTTTGAATACTGATGTCACTACCGTATATATGACACGTTCAGTAGCATGGTGGACTAAATACCATAAAATGGTTACTTGTCAAGTTTTCAATAAAGAAACTTATTATTATTCTCAGTAGGTGAAGTGAGCAGAGAGACTGTATGTAATCGATTATGAATATTTTCAGATTAACTACATTTGGAAATACATCCGTCTTTTCGCTGCGATTAAACAAAATTGCCCTCATTTCCCTCATTTTATGAATAACTCAGTTTAGTTTCTATTCACAAAAAACATAATTATGCACACTTTGTGAAAATCAAATTATATGTAAACTCACCATTTAAACCTTTTGAAACAAATAGAACAAGAATCGTAGATAAGAAAATCGTACACATAATCACTTCTATTGACTGTCAAATGTGATGTATATCTTCTAGCCATAAAGAACGACAGAAGCTTCAGTATCCCTTCGACACCAAAGTTTATCACAATAAGGCATTCAGTCATTATATACAACTGTTTCCAAATTCATTTAATGCTTCTGATAAAATACCTTATTATCGTTTATGCCAATCATTTACACTGTCATTGCCCTTATATTCTTCTCATAAGTGAGTCGGAAAGTAAAATTTCATATGGTAATAAAGCAATCAAAGTGACTTCAACATGAAAGTCTATACCACAGAGGAGAGTAATACAATAGAATGTTTCGTTGACATTTCAGCAACAAGAACACTTATGACGCATTCAGTCAACAGAACACTCGAATTCTGACAGTTTATAGCCATCTCTCTACGAAGATACGAAATAGTGGCTTTGTGTTTTATGTGCACATATCAAAGCAACACACGATAACTAGACTACTTGTGAGCAAAATAAAAGTATTCAGGCAAACAAAAGGCTCTTTGAATATTTTTGATGACACTTTCCTAACGAAAACGCGAATTGATTCAATGTGTAAAACGTCATGTTCATATATGGAAAGAAATTTCGTTCACCACGCCATATTCAGCTTCGAATTGTCATCTATGGTTTCGTGAAGCTCATTTCAGATCGGTGATTAGACGAAATATCATCCTGTACCAATATTTCTCTAATTATTGTTGAACACACTGGGGACGAAATTATTTAAAGCGTCACATAAGCTGGTGATTCATAGTTTACGAATTTCTTAAGTTATCAAATGTATCAGAAAAGATGGCATATATCAGAAATAAACTCAGACTGAAGGTTATAGTGGCGTAAGAGGGGACATGCATACACGATAGTGAATGATCTAACTACGCATAATCTTGTCTACTTCAAACTTCAAATAATTCGCCTGAAAATACTCAGATTAATAGTGCAAATATATGACAGCTAATACTGAAAAGTTTTTATGTATAATGGAGATGACAAACGGACTGTTAATTCCATTTATATCTGTCCTTTGTTATTCTTCCTTTTGTCTTTAGCTCTATGCTGCTGTTCTGAAAATCTACATGGACAAGATAAATCTCATTCTATGTGTATCATGCTACACACGTAACCTATATTCATTAGTAAACATACTGAAAACCGACTTATTCGAACCTAATAGAATATTAATTATTTAATATGATGTGATATTATTCGTGGTAGATGAGTTACGATTTCACGTCTATCAGCAGTCAATGTGATGGTGGTCAGCAAAAATTACAGTGATAGTCAGATTTATCTTAATTCACAATAATTAAATAAATAAAATAATTAGATAATATAATTAACGTATGAGTACTTACTGCGAGCTGTTGAATAAATTACCCCAAAATGATTAATTGATGTTTTCCAGTGAAGTTTATTTCGCTTTATTTGTTAATACTCTATTTGACACACAGTAATTATTTTCTTATAGTTAGTTGAACACTATCTGCTGTATATGCCCTATTTATGTACCTATGAACATTGCTCATTAGAATCCATTTATTTTTTGTCTAGCATTCACCCACCGTGTAACCTGGACGTGGACCACCTATGACAAAGCTTCGCTGTGTGATCGTGCATTTTATGGTTATCACGCACAGACACCTCATAACTTATGGTTTGTATATCAGATTTCATAATTTCATGTATATTATAGCTTGACTAATCGGCTGGATTACGCTGGGGATTTCTCAGGAGAAATCTACATGAACAAGGCAAGTTACATTCTATAGGAATCATTTTTCACACACAAAAAGCTGTATACATAAGCAAACACATTGAAAAACTGGTCTCAACATGTGCCACATTGTTCATTCTACTGTCATCCACAAATTCAGCATTACATTAGCTTCTGATGTATAGCAGTTGTTCGTTAACTGAAAATATAGACATCTATGCAGATTCAGATGAACAACAATTCCTATATATATTAATTAGGCATGACCTGATTTCATCTTAAAAGAATCGAAATAGCTAACATATCTAATTCAAATGTATTCGATTCTCCCTGTTTTGAGTAAAACCTCTTCATTTCTACCCTTCTATCGACATTTCTTTCAGATTTATTGGTAGTTGGTAAAACTGTTCAAGATCACTGAATTCATTAAAATAATTAATATTTTTGTAAGTAAATAAAACAGAGAAGGCTAATGCTTCAGTTAAGTCAGCTGCAAGAGATAGTCGTGAAACAAACCACTATTACGTTAACAGATGGCTACTGTCTCATCTTTTTTGACTAGAAAGTCGCTAATTGTGTTGAACTGGATAATGCGTCACAATTAGAGGAATGAGAAGCCAGAAATACATTTGACCGATAAGAAGATTCTAGAAGATATGGATTTCGTGGATGACTAATGTCTGATGACATGCAAAGTTGAAGAATAACAGGCAAAACCAGTAAGTCGGCAGAAAAAAAACAGGCAGTGAATACATGATTTCAAGTGGATATGGAAAAAATGTAGGGACCGAAAATAACCAATCAGCGATAACAACAACAAACACTAATCAATCTCAACAGTAAGAATTTTGAAGAGGTCACTTCTTTCATTTATCTAGGAAGCATCTCCTCAACTATAGGCGGACGGTGTGGTTGAGAATGTCAAAACCAGAATCGGAAAGGCAACATAAACCTTCATTACTCTGAAATAAGTTTCGAAATCTGAAGCCTTCAGCATAAAGAACAAATTTCGGATCTCAGACAAAAATGTTAAGTCACTCAGTTCTTCTACATTGGTCTTCTAAACGTCTTTCGTGCCAGAAACAGCATTTTCATGAAGCCATTGCAGAATTTCACTGGCTACATACTGAGGATCAAATGGCTAGTCAGAAATAATTGTCAAAAATAAACCCTGGAGAAGGACCAACTAAGAACTCGCTAGGCAAATATGCCTAGGAAAATGAAGAGATGAGTCGGACGCTCTCTGGGGAGACTGTCAAGTGAAACCGAGCACCAGATCATCTCTGGAGTGCAACCCGAACGAGGAATACCTGGTTTGGCATAGGTCCGTGGGTAACATGGCGAAGACTATGTAAGGAGGAGATGAAAGAGCATGTGTAATCGTGGGGCCAGCTTCAGAAGATCGCTTAAAAGTATCTCGTGAAATCAACAGGAGATTAGCATAAATAAAATGTATATATCAAAACTAACTCACCGTCCAAGCATTCGCTGAAAATAAAGACTGAAAGAATGACGGCTAGGTAAGTTGCTGAGACCATTTTTTCTTCAATTCACAAACTAACAGCTCAAGACATCCATTTAAATACTTTTTGTGGTCGTAAAAGAACCAATGAAATGCCAGTAACAATTTGACAGGGGAACATCATCATACAAGAACATTTATTCATTTATTCATCATAAACAACTCTTGTTTTCTTAAATCTCATTATTATCTTGAACAAATAAAAATTATTATTGTTGTTCTTTCAAATCATTTAATTCTACTGATGTAATGCAATATGTAGACTACAGAAAAACAATACAATTTTCTGCTTTTACTAAAATAATAATGAAAATAATAAATTTTGTGAACACAACACACGAGTTTTGAAAATATACAGCCATCTATTTAAAGATAAGTAATCCCAGTTATGTTTTACGAGTTGATCACGAATTGATATCAGTTAGAGAACCACTGAAAACCAGGGAGTACTGGACAGCTGCTGTTTCATTCTAGTTTGGGAATCATCGGCAGTACGCACCCACTGGGTTTCGTAAAACATAACTAATCCTTACAAACCAAACTATATAAAGTTAATCTGATGCTCGCTAGTGACTTGCTACAGGTTGGAGTTTCCTGAGTTCTAGTGAGAAGTCGTGACCAGTGAGGTCCAATTAGATGTCACGTGTGTGGATGGATGTCCCACCAACGACAATGGTTGGGGTCGCGCTAAATCACGAATTAGTAGAAGTTAGAATTCACGAGCCATTGAATCGGGTTCCAGTGGCTGAATGGTATACGAGCTTGCCTTGTAACCTGAAGGTCCTGGGTTCGAAACCCAGTGGGTGCGTACTGCCGATGATTCCCGAACTAGAATGAAACAGCAGCTGTCCAGTACTCCCTGGTTTTCAGTGGTTCTCTAACTGATATCAATTCGTGATCAACTCGTATAACATAACTAATCCTTACAAACCAAACTATAGAAATCCCAGTTATGTACAGTTTTGTACACCTGTAAAAGTGACGATAGATAATTAATTGGACTACTAGTGATAAAGATACAAGTATTTGCATAAACAGTAGGCCGTGTGAACATACTTAAAGACACATTGAAGCTATTCACTGTTTGAAGGATTAATACATTCTGGTTGTATTTGAAAACTTGTTTTGCTCACCATTTAATATCCAATTTCAAGTTGTCATCTGTGGTTACATGAAGTTGATATCAGACACCATCTTTGTACACCGATTTAAATTTGAAAAACGTAGACATTCCGAGTTAGAACTGACAAACACGATCGAAGACAATGATGATTTCTACATATTGCAACGCCTTTCCCTCAGGTAATGATAGCTTAAAATAGTGATAATTTAATAAAAAGTTCAGAATCCGTGATAGAAAACAAGCTCATATGAAATGGCGTAGTTGTAGAGCAGGAGATATGAGTACACGACTGTTAATCAATCCAAGTGTCAGAACTTATCTAAGCGTATTATGATGAATGTCGAAAATCAAAGAGTTTAAGTAAAACCCTTAAAGTAACAGGCATTTAAGCGTGTTCCAATGTGGCCGGGGTGGTGTAAATCTCACTCTCAACGGTAAACATCTAGTTCGCATTAAACTTGAAGGTATCCTAATTGAAATACTCAAATTAATAGCGCGAATGCATGATAAATTGTATGGAAAAATCAGGTAAGAGACAAGTTTTCAGTTCATAAATGTCAATTCTTTTTTTTTTACAGGATGTCATCATGAGCTGACATTAGTTAGAGAACCAATGGAAAACCTGGGAGTACTGGACAGCTGTTTCGTCCTAGTTTGCTGAAGAGTCCCAAACTAGGACGAAACAGCTGTCCAGTACTACCAGATTTACCATTGGTTCTCTAACTAATGTCAGCTCATGATGAAATCCTGTAAACCAATCGAATCCCTACAAACCAACACTTGAATTCCTTTTTTATTTATCCTCTGTTACTGTATGCTTTCTGCCCAACTTTATATTACTTATGAGTAGTAAGTAGTATATCTTTATACTTTCTTTACTATATCATTACCCAGTAACTATGAATTTTGTTTGCAGTTGAGATTTACCTCACTTAATAGATACGCGTTCTATTTGACCTATAGTAATTATCTCCTCATGTTTAATCGGTATCTGCTGCCTATGCGTTATATATTCCCCGATCTGCTCAAAACTGCCTTTTCGCTTCTCTGCGTTTTTTATCTGTAAATTAGCGCGCTGTTTAATCTGGTCATCGATAGCCCATGACATGGCTTTCCTATTTTGTATCACCTACAATGACAGTGAATTTCACGGCATTCAGGTTTATATACCGCACAGTTTGAGTTCCGCACATTGATTAAATTTTATCTTTTGTATTTGACGCGTAACTCAGACGTTTCCTCTGATTAATCTACTGGAAGTATTGCTCAGGGTTCCTTAGAAGAATTCCATAGTACTCGGATTTAGTTTCTTAGATTTGTTTATACTATTATCAATTCCTCTAACCTCTAAGCATGTTTGGAAGCCTAGACGACGAGGAAAAATACCGCGAAAACAACATTTTATGAGGACATAGGAGGCATATATAGTCATATAACCAGCTTTGAGTGCATCACATACACAAATTCCCTGGGAAAACAAAGCGGGATAGATTGTCTTGTGAATAATAATAATGATAATTTGCTTTATTCCAAAACAGTACTTGTGATACAGAATGGAATTCTCACCATTTCACTAGAGTATTGCGCATCCAGTCAGTACACTAACAATAAATAAAATTCTATATTGATTAAGGGAATCTCAGTTCATTATGACAACAACATATTAGCATGTCGGCAGCAAAGCCAAAATGAACAGAGTGTTTGAAGGTGTTAGAAAAGTAGGTGCTCGCATATTTACTGGCGTAAGCGGTAACAAAATGTCGAGATATACAGAGTGTGATAGAACGAAGAAGAATGTTTTAATAGAGTTGTAAGGAAGATAGAAACAAACCAGCACATGACAGAAAAAAAGAGAGAGAAAAGGAAAAGAAAGAAAGAAAACGTTGCACCTATAAATGATATGAGTTAGAAAGACGAGATCCAGTTGTTCTATTGACGTTTTATTAGGCTATAAGTTTCACGGCTAATGCTTTCTTCATCGCACAGAACACGAGCTAAGTAGGGTATGGTTGAGTTTTTGTACTTCCTAGTGCCAGCATATAGTTTTCTATGTTGGCAGGTTTCTGGTTTTCCCTGATGAGATACAAGATGAAAGTTGTGAATGAAGCTGATGGTGTGAGTTAGATAGATAGAATGGATTTAGCCCATTTTTCACATGAGTCCAAGTGCCTGTCAACCAGAATATTAACAAGCTGGTTAAGTGGCACGTTGCTTACCCTGCTGACAACCTTTAACATCTTGCGTAATAAGGTATAGTCTTTCTTCAGTAGCCCTTGAAAAACTAATGGAGGACATTAGAGAATAATACGCGAATGCGAGAGTTAAAGAATTGTAGGAGTACCAGAATGTCTTAACTTCTGGATGTAGAAGGTAAGACAGAATATTTTCTTAGAAATCATCAAGATGTGAGACGACCAGGAAAAATAGCAGATAGAATGACGCCTAGGTATTTACCTTCCGACTTGGTTTCTATTTCAGTGCTACCTATATTACACACCTCGTGAGGTGAGTGTTAACCAGTCTTTTTAGGTAAGGTTCATGCCTAAATGTGAAATTGACTGTTTGGCATTTGGAGGTTTTAAGGTAAGACCGTTTTCCTTGAACCACTGGCTGATTTCTGATAAAAAGCCATTTAGTTTAGAGCAGTCACTTTGACATTTGACAGGCAAAGATACAGTCACGTCGTCAGCATATTTGGCAAAATTAATGTCATTTGAAGATGGTAACTCATGTAGAAATAAATAAAAGAGAAGTGGGAGAGCACTGCACTTTGGGGACCCTAGCTTCAGTGAGCACAGCAGAGGGGGATTTACTTCACTCTGTTAGAGAAGTAGGAATGCAACCAGTTAGTGACCCAGGACTCAGTTTGTGTCGTAGAGAGTTTATTTAGCAACCATTTAGATCAACCTCATACAGGTTCTAAATCTCTCCTGCCTGAATTATAATAAGACCAACAACTGCACCCAAAAAATCTAACCAGACTGCAAACGTTAATAAGGCAGATAAAAAGTTATGAGACAGCATGTCTCAGATGAATTGCACTCCAGAATTCATCTTTTCTATCAGCAATAAGTCGGTTGTCCAACGTGTAAAAGAACATGATCACGGAAATTATTCCACATCTCACTGTTAACTCTTCTAGTTACAATTTTGATGTAACTATAGATAAAAGGGATGATAGATACCAAATCAGTTAAAACCATACAGTATAACACACAGAAAAACTTTCTTTTTCCTTCTTGACATAACATCATCACTGCTTTGGAAGATGTCTCCATCAAAAAATTATATTCATGCACTATAATCAACGATTGTTTTCAAAAGTTTAGTTAATTATCGCCTACAAATTATCTTTTTATTTCCTTCACGTTCCTAGTGGAACAAAGGGCTTCAAGCTAGTGGCTTGAAGTTACTGTAGCAGTGTTTAATTTTACAGGATAGGGTTGCTAGCCGCCTCATGCCAAACCTTTCCTCTTTATCAGCATTATTTCTGGCTTAGCGAGGTAAAGGAGTGCGTCTGTGGCCGGGGATCGAACCCTGGACTATGTACATGGTCGGCTACCTTTTTTATTTTTATTTAATCACCAAATCATTTCCATCATCACTGCATTCAAGTTATTCTCACACACAAATTTAGATAGCATATGATCTTTTGCTTCATCCTGAGTAGTGAAGTTAACTTCAACATGGAAGTATATACCACACGACGTAGTAGAGTAGAACAATACAGGGCTCTTTTGGACATCAATAACAACAGTGTAAATAATGGTAATCGTAATAATGAGTAAATGGAGGACGAACACACGTTTTAATAGTTTACAGTCGACTATTCACAGGTAAGCACAGATTCGAAACAGTGATTTGGTGTTTTGTACTCATATCAAAGCAATACAAGATAATTTGTTAGACTTCTCGTGACAAAAATAGAAGTATTCAAATAAACTGTAATAAAGCCTTTGAATAGTCTTGATAACTGTGCCTTAACAGGAATCGTAGATGACCAAATACGTGAATAATTGAAACTTTCTTCTTGTATTTGAAAACATATTTCGTTAAACAAATTATCTAATATTTTATTTATTTTTATTTATTATTTTTGATTACAGCTTGATTCCACACTGTATTTCTGTAACTATTATGAGATTTTCAGCATGGATATCGGTAACCGAAATTTTGCAGGCCGACCATAAGTATCAGTTGTTCGTCAGCAGCGGATCGAGTTATGTGGTTATATAAGAAGCCGCCTGAGATGCAGAATTTTAGTATTAAAACACATAAGTGAATAATGCTTCAAATATATGAAATGCTTAACTATTCTAGTCACTTATACAAGAAGGCGAATTCACTTCACCAAATCATCATATTAACTCTCTAATTCTTATCAATATTTCATAAGTTAGTAGTGATTGCAGTAATTAGTAACCTCGCCTAGACTACTAGCTTGCTAGTTTTTAGCCGGACCCAAGCGCCGATAAAGAATGAGGGTTAGGCCGTGGTGCTAGCAACTCCACCTCGAAAAATCAACCTAACAGCTATAGAAAATTCAATGCAACAATATATAAAAATTCTAAAAATATAAACAATAATCTTATTTTTCGCTGGAATCGGGGAAGTGAAATGACGCGGGCTATTGAAACCCTCCATGAAGCCAGTCAGCCAATGTGCCTTCTTTCGATGAAGTACGTGGATGAGTACGTGGAATGTTCGTACAATGTGCGAAACTGGAAAGGCTGCCCAGATAGCCACAGAAATGAGATAGGAGATATAGAATAGAGGAACTGGGAATATGCGTGAGCAGATGGAACGGGTGTGGTAGGTGCCCGCTACCATCTGGGGAGACAATAATCTATTCCGGCCACCCAGAGGACAACCACAAGCACACCGAGAGAGTGGCCATCAAGATGCCACCAACAGCAGCCAAAGCTCTCATCCATTGGGAACCAATCTCCTCCAGGATAATGACAGCTAGGTTCAACTCAAATGGAAGGAAGGTTACAATCATTCAATGCTATGCGCCTACAAACGTCTCAGAACAAGAGAAGAAGGAGGCGTTCTACAGACAACTACAAACAGTAATGGACAATGTCCGAAACGGCGACATCAAAATCCTGATGGGTGATATGAATGCGAAGGTGGGAGGAGACAATGCAGGAAGAGAACACATTTCCAGCCAGCTATCGCAGAAAGAAGGATTCTCAGAAACGTTCGTATATTTTGTTGATGCTGACAGAGTTATTTATAATAGAATCTAATCTTACCTTCTACTTAATTTTAGCTGAGAATAATAAGAATCGGTGAAGATTCACCGAACGACAATTTACAAATGTATATGAATAATATCAATTTTATTCTTGTTAATTGTTTGAATTTCGGATGTTACATAAGGCTTCAATAGAACACCTCCATTTCCTCCTGAATATTTCTTTTTTGTGGATGGTTGGCTGACTATCAGAGTTCCTACTCACGTTTCGCTCTCTTCATCAACCATCCGATGTTCAATATGGAGCCAAACATCAGTTCTGCAAGCTAAGTCAGAACGAGTGCTCTCTATCTCTTTGTATGGGCTTCATTCGACAAACCCTGATCTATTCAGTCCCCTCTGTTCCTTTGGAAGAGGTAAATCAATCTTCGCCAGGATGATGAGACTGAAGAGATTGTATTCTCATTTCATTTTGCTTACTTCAAGAAAGCAGTGACAATGAAATCATTGTTCATCTCATTATTCAATTTTTCAATTAACATTTAGATGCAAATGGAAAGAAGTGTTGATAGCTACGAAAGCTGTAAATACCACTGAACGTGAGACACATAAAAAATCTTGTATTTTTTCCATGTCAAAATTTCATCAACCATTTGACGACCATTTCCATTATACAAAAAAACTCATTCATCCATTTGTTATAAACAACTCTTGTTGTTTTGTCATCTTCATTGACCATCGCCTACAAATTATCTTACTATTCTTATTATTGTTTATTCCTCGAAACATTTCCATCTTCATTGCATCGCAATTATTTTCATAAACACGCATTTGTATACGATCTCTTACTTCATCCTGAGGAGTGTGAAAACAAAATCTCATATGGTCAAATGGAAGTGATACTTACTTCAACCTGAAATGATATACCAACTGCAAAAAAACAACATAATGCTCTATTCACGCTTCAATAACAACAGTGTTAATAATAATCATAATAGCAATAATGAATTCAGTAAACAGAACGTGAACACATTTTCTATGTTTAGAGCTATCTATCTGAGAATATGAAATTATGATATCATCTTGTTTGGCATATACCAAAACGTCAAAAGATTTATTCTCGCATGGAGAGTTGTCTCTTCGAATATTTGATAATTCTCATTGTAGCATTAAGAACACAATATTCATCGAAGAGACTCTTTTCAACAACGAATTTATTATCAAGCTGTACAATCGTAATATATATGGTTTTTTTTAAAAGAAATTATATCCAATGAGGGAATTGGATCAAAAGTGTGAACACATGAAATAATAATAGTATGAAATACAATTAAAATATTTGGGATTTTAATCACAGTGCCAAAATAATTAATGTCATATATAGAATAATACATAAGGTGTATAGATGTTGAAAAGGAGTACGTAATTATAGGATGAGTAGGCGAATATAAAATGTTACATGACATGGTGTGAAATTTGATATCATAGAATTCAATGTTGTAAAAATATAAAAATTAACTATTTCGGTTTAAGAATGACAAGTGGGTCAAGTTGAAAAGATTCAGAGTGAGAATAGTAATAATAACAATCGTAGTAATAAGATAAAAGTACATAGAATAACTAAATAAACAAAATAAATAAATGTCTATCCCTCTACGGCCATGGTAGAAGTAGGGAATGTACATACTTCTTTTGTACACAAAGGTCTGGCTTTAAGTCATGAATCGCCAAGGCCTCAGTTGTCTTTAGAATTCTGTATCTAAGAAAACGCAGGAAGTTAGCATGGATTCTCTATATTAACTTAAAATCATGGTCAGGGTTGACAGAGTGACGGAAGTCAATCAAGTGATCCAGAATACAGCTTCGCACACACTTCCTTTCTCCTTGTAAAACCATGCTGGAATATGTTCTCGTATCCGTGTGGGAAGCAGCGTCCTCTGACTACGGTCAATGTACCAACTGAAGGATGCACATGGAGGCGACCAGACGCGGGAGCTTATCTTTTACAGAGGTAGAGAACAATTTGCGGTTGGTGAACATCATATGTAATTTCGCTGCAAAGAACGTCTTACTGACCAATTTAGTGGAGAGACAGATTTTGAGCATATCTGAAGCTTGATCACCTATGAATTTCAAGTTCACGAATAAGGTTTTCTTTGGAACTGAGTCGGTGACCAGTTTACACTACTTATCTTTCATGTTTCTGTCAATAAATCAGTTAGGGTAAGCATTTTCTGCAAGCATGCCTCTTAAGAAGTCAAGTTCTGAGTCAACGCAATCAGAACTATATATTTCCTCATCCTAGAGCAGAGCGAATCAATCAGGTTCCTTTTCCTGGAAATAGGCGTCCAACTGTAAAAATTAGTTAGTTGTCCGTTCCATGTACGTTTTCGGTGGATGGATCTTTTGAGAGATCCGTCATTCCGTCTGCTAAGGCATATATCAAGAAACGGAATGCTTAGTAAGGTGCTCTTCAGTAGAATCCAACGAATGTGCACTGAAGACAGACACACTTGATGAAGAAGAAAAAATGTTGACACAAACTCTGGTTGATAACAATTATGCAGACAAGTTCATCAGGAGATATAAATTAGTCAGAACACCAAGACCTATCCCACAACTGGCCACTAAGAAAGACTTGTACATCAAGCCTTTCTATATGGTGCATCATAGCAGCTTTATAACTACACAAAGACTAAACGCTGCTGGTATAAAGAATTTTCATGCAGTTATATCATAATAATAGAGAATGTGAAGCCAATATATTTATCTTAGCCCTATGAAAATGCGATTAGTGATGTCACATCCCATAGCATTTACCCATTTGAATGTACGTGTGGACACACATACATAGTGAGGACTCATCGATCTCTGCAAGCAAGGCCTTCAGAGCATATTCTTAAATGGCTCAAGAAACAAATAGAATCTTCAGAACCCATTAATGTGAGAACAGGATACCTAGCTCCTCTATTGAGAAACATATTATAGAGACAGGACACTAAATTTACATTAACACATCTTTTAAACCCATCAGTAAAACGTGTTTGCGGCGTATCCTAAGGTTTGTGGAAGCCGTTGTTGGTAATTAGAAAGTTTGAACCACCTTTATGCGTTCAAAGTAACAATTCGTCATCACATATAACATTACTTGGTAAATTTTGTTTTGATACCATAGGAGATGTCCTATTACCTATGTTCTTTAGTTTAGTGATCTTCATTTTTATTTTGACCTTCAATATGTCCTTTTTAACTGGACCTGAGTCTATTTTATCACCTCTTAATTCTCTATTAATTTCATATATATTCCTATGACAAGTCCATGTGTGATGGGTCAGATTGTTCGAAATGTGTTGCGCAAATCCATAACACAATTCAGAGAAATTACGTTTTCTTATTACTTTATATTTAAATCCTTCTTCTCCCCTGTTAATAGCCTCAAGATATCACAATAAATAACATTTACCATGAATTATTTGAAATCACTTGGCATTTTTGGGGAATAGTAGATATGCATAAATCCTACCTAATTCCCTAATAACCGCAGTTTATTGATGCACAATGTGATTTAATATCAGAGATCAGATAGTGAAGTGAAATTGTTACGTTAAACAATGTCTTCTTTCCCAATTATAACACTGTTGTGTATTGTTCTGATAGCCTATAGATTGCATTATTTCTCGACTCTTCCATGTGTGATTTATACATTTCATGAGCTGTTTTGTAGGGTACATAATCAATTATATTTCCTACTTATCTGTCTTTTGTTACTGTGTGCTTTCTGTTCAAATTCATGCTATTTATCAACAATATGTAGTATGATTTTTGTACGATTTCGTTACTGTATCGTTACTCTGCAACTATCACTATTGTTTGCTATTGAAATTTATCTCACCTAATGTACAAATATTCCACTGGGTCTGTAGTAATTATTTTCTTGAAGGTTAACGGTATCTCTCATGCATGCAATGGATGAATTCTACTATCCGTTGAATATTGTTTATTTTAATCCCTTTACACATCGTCTGTAAATAAGGGCGTTGTTTAGTCTGGTCAAGGATAGAACTTCACGTAGATCTGCTGCTACCTCCGATTAAGCAACGTGGGAGTGCATTTGGCGGCATTCACCCACAGACACCTCACAGTATCACTACCATAAACAGAACAAATCTTATGTTTTTGGATTTTATGCATAATTAATCGTTTCGAATTATCGCTACTGATTTTCTACCAAAAATTTATAGTATTCAAACTTGGTCTCGTAATTAAGTTTGCACTGTTCCCAATACTTTTCACCGAATTACGTCGGGAAACCTGGCGGAGGTGGAAGGAAATCAAAGAAACAAACAAACAAACAGAAGAAATGAAGACCAATAAAGGTTAATGCATTGCATTTGGACAGCTAAGGAGTTTATAGAGCTATGCAACCGGTTTGGCTAACCCAATACAATTTATGAAGTACTCAGACCTATGTCTGCAACCAGAAGATTTTACAGGGCTAGAAACTTTGGTAGGTCAGATGACGGGTTGTGAATGGCGTTGTTTCAAATTGAAACAATCCATCGATCTTAAGTGTATTGCCTAACATCTGCCTCTACACCTACAATAGAAACGGACTCAACTAATGAATGATCGTCTGAAATCCGCTGAACCGGACTTTGGTTGTCTAACAGAATAACTAGTAAGTCAGCCTTTTATTGGCCACAAGCTTTTACGGCAAACAGTAAATAGAAACTAAATCAACTTTTCACGTTTCCACCAGTCTTATGCTGGGTCTTGTTCGTTCTATCTTCTTTTCAGGGAAAAGTGAAACAGTAAAAATTGAGTTGTTGAGAATGTTTCAAGCCAGATTCCAGGATAGCCAAACATTCGAAATGTAGAATGTTTAATTGAGTAAGTTTTGGAGGCAACTGATGGAGATGTAAGATTGCGAAATGTCTATAATGAAGCTCCTTTGGCAGGGGAAAGGAGACCACCACAATTACCACCTTGCATGATTAAAGCAGAACGTAGTCTGACAAATCTTCATAGGAAAATGAGAATAGATGAGCCTTCATTGTCAGTGGAAATCGACATCAAATTTAACAGTAGGCGTAAGTGAACTTTCTGGAGGTGATATAATGGAAAAAGGGTATCAGGAAATGAATCGGAAGTTACTGACTCCATTGGCTACCGTTGGTGACATTGCACATGGGGCAGTCAAGGCTACTATTGCACAAGCTTGACAGAAACGTCATGATGGCTTTGTGATGTCATGATCTCAAGCGTTTATGGTATTTAAATCATACTCAAGAGCTTCAAAGAAGATATATCATCGCTCACATTATACATCCTGGAAATTTCGTCTTATCATCATCTACCTTGGTTGAAGTGCCACGTTCAATAGTATCAAGTAATGGTGTTTCTGAAATGAACCGAGTGAGAACAACAACCTAGTCTATTATTCCTCTGGTCAAACATCAAATACCTACATTTTCTCATATCGACCTAATGAAAAGACGTTCATCTGTTGGTCGTTATGACGGAGTACATTCTACGAATGAAATCATCCTCAAAATCGCTTATTAAACTGTCGAAAAGACCAACGCATTCAGATATAAACAGTCCCTGAATTCCCATCATTTGATCTGTCGGGCAAAACAATTGATAATTTAGACAGTACAGAAATGTTGAAAGAGACCAACTGATTTAAAAAGCTACGTGAATTAGCTAAAGATCATTTAAATTGTAATAACTTAAATATTAACGGAGATCCTAATTCTTCTATTAATCCATTGTTTTATCAGCTTTAAGTCACTTCTTTGGCTTATCAACCTCCAAACTAAGTAAATGCGTATGATCGAAAATCCCATGTAAACTGATTCACCGGAATTCTCGCTTATTTCAAAAATAGCGGTGTATCTAATGAAGATTCAGTGTGTAGTAATCACGACTTTTGATTCCATCCTCGTGGTCATATGATATTCAACAGATCCAACAATAGCAACTTTCGATAGCACCATTTACAGCTGACAAAAGCGGTAACCTCTACAGATTTTACAACCACATACAAAGCAAATGCCAAAGCATCGAGCAATTCCTGAACCCCGACATAATGATCGTTGGCCAAAAGGGCTGACTGCAAGTGTTACTGTCAGCTCCAATAAACAAATAAGAAAGATACTCATCAAGACATGTAACATTAGCATCAACCTCAGTGGACGTAAAGTTTCCTTATCAGGTGGCATTGATGAAGGGTATACGCTTCTATTGACACATAACGAATATTAGTGGATACAGAATTGGGAAGAAACAATTACACCACAACACGGAATTATTTAAAAGAAGACTAGAAGAAATTATGTGTTAGTCAAAAATCTTGGAATATTGTCACTGAAATCATTGTTCACAGCACTACTGAATCTTTCATTCAATGTGATTATGTAGATGAAAGGCAACACAGTCATCGAAGCCGTGGAAAACATGGAATGTAAAACACAGAAAAATTTCCCATCTATTCCAAATCATAATTTCAACCTTACCTTCACAGGAATACTCAATCACAGAAACACATTCATTCATTTATTCATTCCGTATAACTTTTATCATTTTTACAATCTCAATAAATATTGCCTAGTAATTAAATTGTTAGTACTAATTATATTTATTCATAAAACTATTTTCATTACCATTAAATTTAGATTTTTCCCATACACGTACATATATACGAACTCTTGCTTGATTCTGATACGTTTTCTCACCAGTAGTCTAATTAATAGTCATTTAGGATTCCATCATGAGCTGACATTGGTTAGAGAACCACTGGAAAACCTGCCAGGGAGTACTGGACAACTGTTTCGACCTAGTTCGGGACTCTTCATTAGTATGCACCCACCGGGGTTTGAACCCAGGACCATCTAGTTACAAGGTGAGCTAGCTCTTAGACCATGAAGCCTTTTGAGTTGAACTTGGCTATCATTATCATGGAGGAGATTGGTTCCCAATGGATGAGAGCTTTGGCTGCTGTTGGTGACATCATGATGTCCAATTCCTCGGAGTGCTCGTGGTTGTCCTCTGGGTGGCCGGAATAGATTATTGTCTCCCCAGTTGGTAGCGGGCACCTACCACACCCGTTCCATCTGCTCACGCATATTCCCAGCACTTCTATTCTATATCTCCTATCTCATTTCTGTGGCTATCTGGGCAGCCTTTCCGGTTTCCTACATTGTACGAACATTCCACGTACCTATCCTTATTTTGGCCTTCATTTTTTATTATTTTATTTATTTTTATTTTTTTGATTTTTGATTGCAGCTTGATTCCACACTGTATTTTTCGTACAGGTATGGAATTTTCAGCATGGATATCGGTAGCCCAAATTTTGCAGGCCGACCATAGATATCAGGTGTGCGTCGGCCAGTGCTCGAACCTCGGACCATGTGCATGGTCTGCGAGAGTCCTAACCACTGTGCTACCGACGCACATCGAAAGAAGGCACATCGGCTGACTGGCGTCGCGAAAATTTTCAATAGCCCGCGTCATTTCACTTCCCCGATTCCATCCAAAAATAAGGTAACTGTTAATTATTTTAGAATTTTGATTATATATTGGTGCATTAAAGTTTCTGTAGCAGTTAAGTTGATTTTCGGGGCTGGAGTTGCCAGCACCACGGCCTAACCCTCATTCTTTATCGGCGCTTGAGTTCGGCTAAAATCTAGCAAGCTAGTGGTCCAGGCGAGGTTGCGAAAGTGGTTATCTCTAAGTAATACTTTGCTGTGGAGGCGACAGAATTCAATAATACATCTCTGAATTCATTATCTTGGAAAACTTCATCATTCCAATATTCATAAACTCAATGTCCTTCTGATTGTATGCTTTCTCTAGCTTACATCTTTTCATTAGAATGCAATCAGTTTACAATTACCACAATCTCATCATGATGATGACATTTTGACTGATGTGAATTGGTTTCCTCTTCACAATTTTGTTAACATGCTAATTACATAGCGTCAATCGCACATTAAACACATCCACACACACATATCTACGTATTCTATCTCACACTGTAAATCATAATTAACAACCTAAGAAGAATTGCAATCGCTTCAATCCATCTTGTTTTTATGAAGACTATATTCTGTCTTCTTTCCAGTTGTGAAAATGTGTTCTCATTGGAAATTCTTCATGATTTATGATTATACTGTAAAGAATTAGGCTGTCGTTTGTTGGGCAGTGATGGAATAAAATATTTACGAGAAATGCTATGAAGATTTCTGGATCCTCTTCAGCTGCAGTCTCGAACCTAGGCTTCGTGCTAGTCGTCACTAGTCAGAAAGGTGTATCCCCAACTGCCTTGAAGCAATTCATGTCTCTTCCGAGATTCGAGCCATCATCCTCTAGTGATTATTTCAGAGACCTTTTTACTGAGGTACTATTCAAGCCGATGAAAACACTTTTCTATGGAGCGAAGAGAATATGTGAGATTTTCTCACACAAAATGCACAAAAATGATGACATAAACATCTAATAAGTAAACAAAAGCCATTACATTCATATACACTCATGGATATGAATCGATCTAGTGAAGAAATAATGTTAGTCAACAAGTATGTATTCACCCTGGTTGACGACATTTTCGCTGGTAGAAAATAACGTGATGTATATCAATGCAATTTCCTTCTGCGTCTTCAGTCATTTCCAACTACAATACTGGAGAGGCTTGAATTGATTCACGAGACTTTTCCTTCTCACTACACGGAAAACATTTCTGTGTGAACATGATGTATAGTGAAGAGAAATAAATAATTGATCAGTCAGCGCTCTATGATAATTTTCAGAAGAAGAATTGGTTGACGAACGTTACATAACGTTACGCATTTGTCTAAGTGCTACATCATGCACATTTAAAAGTAGTTTTATTACTATAGATAAGGCAGTCGTCTGAATCAATAATTTCACTTCAAAATGGTGGTATATATATCCACACCAAACTACTTCTAGATGAATGGGAGGTGAAAAATTCAGACTGAGAATGTCGGAGGAGAATACGAGCAACGCATATGATTATCTCTGTGCTCTACCTAACCTGTGTTGGTTTACACGATTCACAGTTGTCCATCTAGACAACATATTCAGGACTAACGTCGATGAGAAAGAAGGAGCGTATTACCTAGCCGAATACTTCTAATTTTATCACACATCAAACCTACTATTCAAAGAATAATTAATAGACACGGTGTCTCCATAAGCATCCAAAGAGCTTACTGTTTAACTGAATACTTCTATTTTCGTCACTATAAGGCTAATTCAATATTTTGTGTTGCACTGATGGAATTTAGGAGAACGAGACATCGAATCAACACTTTTCATCTTACCTATAGACTGTAAATGGCTGACATATAAGATACCTCGTGTGTTGTCTTTACTGAATTCATCACTACTATTATTAGTATTATTATTATTATTGAGAGGAATAAAGCAGGACTCACTGATGACATGCGTGATTCAATGAATAAACACCAATGACAACAAGATAATTTGTAGGCGACAGCTAATGAAGTTGACAACAACACAACAACAAGAGTTGTTTACAGTGAATGAAGGAATTAATGCTGCTGTGTGATGGAAATGTTTATCAGTGGAGTGTTGAATCGTGACGGTCAACAAGCTGTAGATTTTACTTAGTCTGTGTGTTAAATTACACAGCTTTTAGTCTTTCCGACTACATCTACGTCGTTTTTGGATGATTAGATAGTACGATGAAGAGTAATTTGATAAACATCTCAGTGACAAGGCGACATTCATTCCTTCATTCACTGTAAACAACTCTTGTTGTCAACTTCATTAGCTGTCGCCTACAAATTGTCTTATTGTCATTGCTGTTTATTCATTGAATCACGCATGTCATCAGTGAGTCCTGCTTTATTCCGCTCAATAACAATAACAATTACTAATAATAGTAGTAATGAATTCAGTGAAGACAACACACGAGGTATCGTATTTGTCAGCCATTTACAGTCTATAGATAAGATGAGAAATAGTGATTAGGTTTCTCGTTTTCATAAAATTCATCAATGCAACACAAGATTATTAATTAGACTTCTAGTGACAAAAACAGAAGTACTCAGTTAAGCAGAAAAGTCTTTGAATGCTAAAGACTTCACACTGTCGAAAAATTAATCAATGAATAGTGGTATTATTTTTCATTACAGCTTGATTCCATACTGTATTTTTGGTACAAGTATGGAATTTTTAGCATGGATATCGGTAGCCCAAATTTTGCAGGCCGACCATAGATATCAGGTTTCCGTTGGCAGGGGATCGTACCTCGGATCATGTGCATTGTCGGCGAGAGTCCTAACCACCCTGCAACCGATGCACATGTGTGATAAAGTTAGAGGTATTTGACTAGGTAATGAGCTTGTTTCATCCTTTCGACGTTAGGCCTGAATATACTGTCAAGATGGACAATTTTGAAGGTGTAAACAACAACAGGTGAGCTGGAGCACAGAGATAATTACACGCTTTGTTCGTATTCCTCTTCAACATTCTGATTCTGAATTCCTGAACTCCCATTCTTCTAAGAGTATTTTTGTGATATACAGGTCACTACCATAGAGTAAAATTATTCATTCAGAAGACTGAGTTATCTTTAGTTATGAGACTAGTGAGATAATGTGTACGATGTAGTACGGAGACAAATGCGTACACAAATGTAGCGTTCATCAATCAATTTTATCTGTGAACATTACTGATCAACTCCTTGTTTCTCTTTACTATATATCATGTTCACACAGAAATGTTTTCCATGTAGTAAGATGGAAAACTCTAGTGTACCAATTCAAGCCTCACCAGTCTTGAAGGTGGAAGTGCCTGGAGCAGCAGAAGGCAAATGCATTGATATTCTTCACGTTATTGTCTACCACCGAAGATGTCGTAAACCAGGGTGAATACATACTTGCTGCCTAACATTATTTCTTCTCTAGGTCGATTCAGATTGAAGAATCTATATGAATATGATTGTCTTTGTTTATTCATAAGATGTTCCATTAAAATTATTTGCTTTTTGTCGAAGGAAAACAAACATAAGTGACTGTATTATATTCCTCATTGATCTGAACTTCCCCAAGCATAGACAACTATATAGAAGAAGGCTTGTGAAATTCAAACATTTGCGCTTCGTTTCACATTTCATGATAAGGAGAAAATACTCGGTTAAGTGTCAATGAGCACGTGCGAATAAGTGTGACAGAAGCATTAACGCAGTAACGTAGAAAAACATTCTACACTGATGGGTATATGTTATCCTGACGAAACGCCTACAGCACACAATTTCCAAAGGCATCAAAGAACACACTCCACCATGGTTATCGAGAAAGAAGTGAATTACTCACACATATTAGATAAGATCATTTACTTCAACACAGTGTTATAATATCATTTACTGGTTGACGTTTCGAGCGGAAGATATTCCTCACAATCACCTAGTTATTTATACTGCATCACCTTGCGTTGTATCAAATAAACGCATCGTTTATTCAAAATGTCTTCACTCCAGTTAGTGAATTAGTCGTTCGATTTTCACCACCTAGGGAACTAAGCGTACACAGATCCAAGAAGACCATGTTGGACATTAGCCACAAAGTCTGGATGGAAGCCACAAGCGTAGTTAGCCTTCAGTAGTATCGTACTGTGGAGGTGTCAGTATTCATTACGAAATCTCTGAATTCATTATCTTGGAAACGTTCTTCATCCCATTATTCATAAACTCAATGTGCTTCTGATTGTATGCTTTCTCTAGCTTACATCTTTTCATTAGAATGCAATCAGTTTACAATTACCACAATCTGATCATGATGATGACATTTCGACTGATGTGAATTGGTTTCCTCTTCACAATTTTGTTAACATGCTAATTACATAGCGTCAATCGCACATTAAACACATCCACACACACATATCTACGTATTCTATCTCACACTGTAAATCATAATTAACAACCTAAGAAGAATTGCAATCGCTTCAATCCATCTTGTTTTTATGAAGACTATATTCTGTCTTCTTTCCAGTTGTGAAACTGTGTTCTCATTTGAAATTCTTCATGGTTTATGGTTCTACTGTAAATAATACTCTGTGTAAAACTAGAAACAACTCACAAAATAAGCAATGATTTAGGCTTTCGTGTGTTGAGCAGTGATGGAATAAAATAATTACGAGGTATGATATGAAGCTTCCTGGATCCTTTCCAGTTCCAGCCTCGGAATTAGGCCTCGTGCTACTTGGAACTAGTCAGAAAAGCATATCTGCAACTGACTTGAAGGAACTCATGTCCCATCTGAGATTCGAACCCTCGTCACCCAGTCATTCAACCACAGAGACTTTACCACTGAGGAGCTTATCAAGCCTGTGAAAATGCTTCTCTCATGAGCGAAGAGAAAATATGTCCACAAAACAAAATAGAAAGTGAATTAATGCTACTTTAATAGTCCTTGAAAGAAAATGATCGCCCAAGAAATGATTCATTATATGTTATGTTCAAGTCAACATGATTCGAATTTCCCCGTAGGAAAATATATCTTCATATTGCTAAGGATGAAGAAAGCGAACCTCTATTTAAGTGTGTGTTTTTCTCAGAGAAAATACACAATAATGATGATGGAAACATCTACTGAGTAATCAATGGCCATCAAATTAATATGGATTAATGAATAGGTGAAAATATAATGTTGGCCAGCAAGTATGTATTCACCCTGGATTAAGACATGCTATCTCGTAGACAAGATTGTGCTGTATACAACTGAAATTTCCTTTGGCTTCACCAGTCATTTCCAACTTCAAGACTGGTGAGGCATGAATTGATTTCCGAGAGTTTTCCTTCTCACGACATGGAAAATATTTAGGTGTGCAATTGAGGCATCGTAAAAAGAAACAAAGAGTTGATCAGTCAGTGATTTATGACATGTTTGAAATCTGGAATTGGCTGATAAACCTACTACTATTCATTGCTTAATTTTTCGGAACGCAAAAAAATTCGTTTAATGAACACTTCTACTGTTTTCACTGGAAGCCTAATTGAATATTTTGTGTTGCATTGATTATATTTATGAAAACGAGAAACCTAATCACTATTTCTCATCTTATCTATAGACTGTAAATGGCTGACAAATACGATACCTCGTGTGTTGTCTTCACTGAATTCATTACTACTATTATTAGTAATTGTTATTGTTATTGAGCGGAATTAAGCAGGACTCACTGATGACATGCGTGATTCAATGAATAAACAGCAATGACAATAAGACAATTTGTAGGCGACAGCTAATGAAGTTGACAACAAGAGTTGTTTACAGTGAATGAAGGAATGAATGTCGCCTTGTCACTGAGATGATTGTCAATGGCTTGTTGAAATAATAATAAAAGCGACAAAGTAGTAGTATTCCAATACGTATTAAGTATTTTGAATATAATCTTGAGGACACAGTGTTAGTGAAATAACTTCATACATTTACGATGGATTTCTTATGGACATTTGATTAATAATTACTGTTGTAACGGCAAATGTTTACGGCCAGGCAACAGATCTTTTATTTAGTAAATCAACAGATATTTATAGATTTTTATGTACATTACTATAGATTATTGTAAGCAAACAAACACAGTCTCCTGATTGGTGGTTTCTCGCTGAACCCTAATCTTTCATCTATTTGTGGCCGTTTCTTGAAGTTCAGATTATCTATCTGCAAATTGCATCCGCCAACGAAAAATCGGCTCCGACATTTTGTTGAGTTTGTCTTTGTACATATTTTTCCCATGACCAATTTTTCGGACTTAAACATTGACGTAAATTACTGTCTAACAATTTTGGCTAGCAGACAGCTCTCACCACACTGCTACGACGCATTAGTCGAATGTGTATTCTCACAAATTCAGCTACTAATTATATAAGGATATATTCTCAGAAATATTTTTTGGTCTCATTGACTGAGGTGAAATGACTTCTGGTGACATCTTATCTGATCTTGTAATCAATTTTTCTCGAGATTGTGGAGCATATCCGAAGCTTTACTGTTGGATTATTTATGAGGGTATTGTTATGTTATCATCAATATTCTCTCTTTCTTTTCCGAACAGAAAACAGGGCTTCAGGGGAGCATCTCCATTTCTTTCTGATTATTTATTGACTGATAGATTGTTGGACGGCCGGTGACATTTCATAGTACTCCCCCCCTTTGAGAGCACTTTGGAATTGTATATGCCCAACAGTGTACTCTACAACGAAGACTTCATTTTTCACAGCCTGTGTATTAATTTACTTTATATGCTTTACCTACTTATGTGCGTAGTCAGTAGTTTGAATATCATTTGTTGTCGTTACAACACTCAAGTATTCATATTGTTTTCGTAGAGGATTTCAGGGATAGTCAATTCGATTATCCACGTCAACAATGTTCTTAGTGAATTTCTGTCGCTTCGAATAAGCATCATAAAGGATGTAGTCGCATATAAGAATGATATCTCATCCCTCCGCTATTATCTTCACTAGGCATATACGATTATTCCTCAACAGAATTTATGTATGATTTTTAAACTTAATGCATGGACACTTCTCTCCACTGTCCACCATACCCACTTAGGTTATAACTGTGTTATCTTCAAAAATTGAAGTTTTATATGACTGAAGTTGACTGTCTAATTCTCAAGACTGAAGGCAGTCTTTCTGACTAACATGTCTCCTTCTTTCTTGATTTGTATCCAGTACAACTATCTAAATGCCATGACTATATCAAAATCACTGGAAGGAACTAGCCTTTGCTGACGGTAACAGAAAGGTTGATGAAAAATAAAATATGATAGTGGATCAGTGCACTCGATGGTCAGCTGATTACGGGACTATTGACAAAAATTCAGATGGATAGGTTCCCAAGTCTGTCTACTTCAATAAGCGGGAGCTTTGATGTAGATAGCGTTCTCGATAAGAAATTTAAATAATTTTGCACGGGATTAAGTATCATGTGGAAAGCACACTCATTCGCTTGTGTTTGAGAAACATTTGAGGGACAAATTACCTACTTATAAATATGTGAGTAGTGCAAAATCATAGCTCAAATTTTCCAACTCAACATGCATACTTAATTTAATTAATCTTAAGGATAATGAATAGAACTTGTAACAGTAATTGCAAATGCCTTATGCTTTACAGAACTATGAATGAAAATTACAAAAGGGAAACAAATAGTTCAATTTTTCATCTTTCGCAACTCTGATATATTGTCAAAGAATTTAACCCCAAATTCCCATTATTTGCAAAGACGCTAGCTCCGATCGAATGATTACTATGTCGGTTTCTCGACTTTAACTCCAAAACACTACTAGTATTTACAACAAGGCTATATTGTATGGCAATTAAAATCAAAATAAATAAAGTCTGTAAACAAATGTTTTTCAGTAGCTACAATGAACTTTATTCCTACTATTTCGTCTTCTTCCAACATGTATACGATTGAAACCTTCGCGACTTCGAGATGCACGCCAATGGCTAACAGTTCCAATAAACAAACGTTCAATGTTCGTGCCCATTTACATATGCATATGCACGAAACATCAAATCACTATGTATATTTTCACTATCGATTGACGCACGCAGACTACGAAAACTTGTGTCTTCTGTTTACACAATTCGTTGTTACTATTACTACCATTATTATTATTATTATTATCACTGAACGATATAGTCTTCTTTCAATACAAATACTAGTAAACTATACACCTTCATGTACAAGTCAACATGATTTGAATTTTTCTTATATGAAAATGTGTCTTCAAATAGCTAGGAATTAAGTCAGCTAATGTGAATTTAAAAGTACTATCTCAGAAAATATTTTCAAATGATGGAAAAATCTAATGAATAAAAAAAAAGCCATCACATTCATATCCACCCATAAATTTAAATCGATCTAGCGGAAAAACAAAGTTAGACAGCAAGTATGTATTCACCCTGGTAGACGACATCTTCGCTCGTAGACAATAACGTAACTTAAACCACTGAATTCTCCTTCTGCTTCTCCAGTCATTTCCAACTTCATGACTGATGAGGCTTGAATTGATTCACGAGACTTTTCCTTGTCACATCATGGAAAATATTTCTGTGTTCACTTGATGTGTAGTAAAAGAGAAAAAAAAATTGATCAGTCAGAGATTTACGACATTTTTCACACAAGGAATTGGCTGATAAAGGTGACATTGGGGTACGCATTTTTCGTCGTACTGAATCGTAAACATTTTCAAGATAGTTTCATTACTATAGATGATTCAGTCATCCGAATCAATAGTTTCACTCTATGATAGTGACCTGTACATCCACAACAAAATACTCCTAGATAAAAGGAGTTAAAGAATTCAGGATGAGAATGTTGAAGGGGAATACCAGCAATGCGTTTAATAATCTCTGTGCTCCAGCTTACCCGTTGTGGTTTACACCTTTCACAATTGTCCAGCTAGACAACATATTCAGGCCTAACGTAGAAAAGAAGGTATAAGCTCATTACCGAACCGAGTACTTCTAATTATATCATTCAACTAACCTACTACAATTCATTTTTTAATTTTTCGACACTGTATAGTCTTTAGCATTCAAAGACCTTTCTGGTTATCTCGATACTATTATTTTTGTCACTAGAAGTCTAATTAATTATCTTGTGTTGCATTGATTATATTTATGAGAACGAGAAACCTAATCACTATTTCTCATCTTATCTATAGACTGTAAATGGCTGACAAATACGATACCTCGTGTGTTGTCTTCACTGAATTCATTACTACTATTATTAGTAATTGTTATTGTTATTGAGCGGAATTAAGCAGGACTCACTGATGACATGAGTGATTCAATGAATAAACAGCAATGACAATAAGATAATTTGTAGGCGACAGCTAATGAAGTTGACAACAAGAGTTGTTTACAGTGAATGAAGGAATGAATGTCGCCTTGTCACTGAGATGTTTATCAAATTACTCTTCATCGTACTATCTAATCATTCGAAAATGACGTAGATGTAGTCGGAAAGACTAAAAGCTGTGTAATTTAACACACAGACTAAGTAAAATCTACAGCTTGTTGACCGTCAAGACTTCAACACTCCACTGATAAACATTTCCATCACACAGCAGCATTAATTCCTTCATTCACTGTAAACAACTCTTGTTGTTGTTTCGTTGTCACATTCATGTGCCGTGCGTCGGTGGCACATTGGTAAATACTCTCGCCGACAATGCACATGATCCGAAGTACGATCCCCTGCCAACGGAAACCTGATATCTATGGTCGGCCTGCAAAATTTGGGCTACCGATATCCATGCTAAAAATTCCATACTTGTACCAAAAATACAGTATGGAATCAAGCTGTAATGAAAAATAATACCACTATTCATTGATTAATTTTTCGACAGTGTGAAGTCTTTAGCATTCAAAGACTTTTCTGCTTAACTGAGTACTTCTGTTTTTGTCACTAGAAGTCTAATTAATAATCTTGTGTTGTATTGATGATATTTATGAGAACGAGAAACCTAATCACTATTTCTCATCTTATCTATAGACTGTAAATGGCTGACAAACACGATACCTCGTGTGTTGTCTTCACTGAATTCATCACTACTATTATTAGTATTATTATTATTATGATTGTGGGGAATAAAGCACCATTCACTGATGACATGCGTGATTCAATGAATAAACTGCAATGACAATAAGACAATTTGTAGGCGACAGCTAATGAAGTTGACAACAAGAGTTGTTTACAGTGAATGAAGGAATGAATGTCGCCTTGTCACTGAGATGTTTATCAAATTACTCTTCATCGTACTATCTAATCATTCGAAAATGACGTAGATGTAGTCGGAAAGACTAAAAGCTGTGTAATTTAACACACAGACTAATTAAAATCTACAGCTTGTTGGCCGTCACGAGTTCAACACTCCACTGATAAACATTTCCATCACACAGCAGCATTAATTCCTTCATTCACTGTAAACAACTCTTGTTGTTGTGTTGTTGTCAACTTCATTAGCTGTCGCCTACAAATTATCTTGTTGTCATTGGTGTTTATTCATTGAATCACGCATGTCATCAGTGAATGGTGCTTTATTCCCCTCAATAATAATAACAATAATAATAATAGTGATGAATTCAGGGAAGACAACACACGAGGTATCTTATGTGTCAGCCATTTGCAGTCTATAGATAAGATGAGAAATAGTGATTTGATGTCCCATACCGATACATATCATCAATGCAACACAAGATAATCAATTAGACTTCTAGTGACGAAAATAGAAGTATTCAGTTAAACAGTAAGCTCTTTGAATTCTCAAGACTAATCAGTGTCGATAAATTAAACAATGAATAGTAGTAGGTTTATTTGGGATAAAATTAGAAGTATTCGGCTAAGTAATAAGCTTTTTCCTACTTTTCTACGTTAGGCCTGAATATGTTGTCCAGATGGACAATTGTGAAAGGTTCAACCCACAACAGTTGAGCTAGAGCACAGAGATAACTGCACACATAGCTCTTATTCCTCCTCTAAAATATTCTCAGTCTGAATTTTTCACCTCCATTCATCTAAGAGTATTTTGGTGTGGAGTGAAATTATTGATTTAGAGGACTGAATCATCTATAGTAATGAAACTAGTTTGAAAATATATACGATGCAGTACAACGAAAAATGCGTACCCCAATGTCACGTTCATCAACCAATACCGTTACTCAGAAAAGTTCATCGCTAAGAATATGAATCAAAAATCAGCGTATGCATAGATAACAACAGATACGTAAATGGCCCTATTCTTACAACTTCAATTTCTCGGGAGATATTCATACAACGCATTAAGAATTCGTTTAAGAGAGCATTCAGGGCAGCTGAATTACACTATGTCTTCAAATCGCTATCTTTTCCCAACAGGAGATAAGATAAACTACCCAATCTCTCCTCTTTCATGTGTAACTAATAATTTGACCTCTTTTGAAGAGCCAGTTACATATGCCGTACAATTCGGCAAGTTTAACGTCGAATTTCCAAACATGGCCTTGAGTGGTTAGGTAGAGGACAAACAAAATCTTTTTCGCAGCGCTATACTATCTCATCTTGTGGATACACAACACAAGAATGATGTTAACCATGCTTTCAGGGTCATTAACCGCATACAAACAAATCTCAATTTTGTCTTAAGAGTTCGACTACTAAGTATTGCTGAGGCTGGCTGTTAGGATCCCCATCAGCAAAACTAACTGATGTATCGAAAAACAGCTGGTTCAGACACCGTTCCTAACTTAGACATCAAGGTTCTTATGGTCCTTGATGTTTTGTTGAAATTTCTTTGATTTGTTTTGATATACTAATTACTAATAAATTTATATCCTTATTTAATTGATTTAAAACTTAGCGAGTAATTCACTTTCATGTTTGAATATTTTGCGCTACTTTCGGGTCGTCAACATAACCTAGAACTAATTTAGCCTAAAAGAGTTCTCTAGCTTCTCACACCACGATTATCTCAAACTGCTTTCTGCTTGAATCTCCTGCTTTCAACTAACAACTCATTACTGACAATCTTATGTGTCCATTTTGATGCATCTTACTACTTAAGTTGTTTTTCTCATGCCTTATTCACACTTGTCCAATGAACACTTGAACACCCTTCTTCTCCATATCATTAGATATGAAGTGAAGCGCGAGTGATTAAATTTCACTAGCCTTCTCGTATACAGTCGTCGACGTTTGGGGAAGTGGAGATCACTGTGGCGTAGAATTCAGTGATCATACGGTTATGCATGTTGATGGTCATACATATCTGACTGAAATACAATTTCTACAGACAGTATCCACAATATCTGAAATACAGTGAAAGTGAATCAGACACCGGAGTTCAAATTTCTTTATCCAGTTCTTTTCATTGAGATGCAAACGAGAAAAGCGAATTTCTGGTTGATTTCTCGTTAGACGTGAATAATTTTCCTCCCATGACTATTGATTTTTGATATTCAACGTGAACGACTGCTCACTGTTTATCCATCTCCATTGACTAACCTTGATATGTATTCAAATCTCTATGTTCCTTCAGAAGAAGCAATCAAGTCTTCGCAGTCAAGGGAAGGCTGAGGAGATTGCATTCTCACTTCACTTCACTTCATTTACCTCAACAAGCTAATCAGTGACAATGATGAAAAGAAATGAGGTAAATCTTTCTGTTCCGAACGGAAAACAGGGCTTCAGTGGAGCATCTCCATTTATTTCTGATTATTTATTGACTGGTAGGTTTTAAGACGGCAGACGACATTTAATAACAACCCTCTTGGGATCACATCCGCATTGTATGTGTCTGACAATGTACTCTAAAACTCAGACAACATTATGCACGGTATGTAATAATAATTTAGCTGACATGCTCTACCTACTTATAAGCGTAGTTAGTAGTGTGAAAAACTTTCTTGTCTTCATAACACTCAAGCATTCATATTGTTTTCGTAGAGGATTTCATGGATAGTCAATTCGATCATCTACCTCAACTTCATTTTATAATGAATTTGTGTTGCTTCATAAAAGCTGTAGTCGCATATAAGAAGGATATCTCATCACTCTGCCATTATCTTCACTAAGCAAATACGATTATTCCTCAATAGAATTTATAAATGAATTGGATACTGAATGCGTGGACATTTCTCTCCACTGTCCATCACACGCAGCTAAGTTAAAATTGGGCAGTAGGAATAGATGCTGCATAGAGCAATCGTAGTTTCATGTGACTGAAGATGACTATCTAATTCTGAAGATGTCGTAAAATAGACTGAACGCAGTCTTTCTGTCTGATATGTTTTTTTCTTCATCGATTTGTATCCAGTACACCTATTCAAATGACATGACCATCGTCAAATTACTTGAACTAAATAGCCGACGCTGACGGTACCAGAAAGGTCGATGAAAAGATAAATTAAGAGTGTGGATAAGTGCACTCGATAATCACCTAATTGCTGGACTAATGACAAAAATTCAGACCGACTCGTTTCCGAATCTGTCTACTTCAATAAGCGGGAGCTTTGATGTAGATAGCGTTCTCGATAAGCAATTTAAATAATTTTGCACGAGATTAAGTATACTATGGAAAGCACACTCATTCCCTAGTGCTTGAGAAACATTTGATGAAGAAATTACCTACTGATAAATATATCAGTAGTGCAAATTCATTGCCGAAATTTTCAGCTAAACATGCATACATAATTTTCTTAGAGCATTTCATGGATAATGAATGAAAACTGTAACAGTAATTGCACCAATACTGATAACAGCTGTATTTTAAAAAGTGCAGTATGACAAACTGAAGAATATACCACACAGCGAAATATTTATTCCTCATGCAAAACATTCAAATGACGTGACAATCAGTAGGATTATCAGAGAATTACTTAAGGAAAATGGTTATGCAGATAAGTTCATTGAGAAAAATACGAATTCAGCACCTAGGAGAGTCAGTATGGCAACAGTTCAGATAACAAAATACTAAGATGCTGATAGTGGAACTGGGTTATATTATACTACAGTATTTTTATTTGATTTGTGTGTATTCTCGGTGAATACATTGTTGAATAAAACGTACTCAAGAGACATTTAACTTAATCTTTGCATTGTATGTATAGATTTAGATGGTAAGATTTCCATTCAATAAATTCACCCGTCTTTGCTTCCGTTTATCGAAGGAATAGTTTAGCAAATACGATTTTATATTATAACTGTTGGAGAACGAAGCACTTCAGGAACAATAGTGTTTAAAATTAACCCTGATACAGTAGATGAAAAAGTCCAACTCTACATTCTTTCTATAGACAATGGACTGTGTTTGTTTTTACTTCATGCAAATTATTGGAGGAAAAGTTTATTTATCTCTGAAGATTTAAACTGTGTGAATTTGAGATCATTTTTTAATCTTTATCTAAAGGGAAACCACAAATATACTCAAAATACGTATTGTGTCTCACCATTTCCTAACAGCTGAACAGTTGGATCAATTATGAGGTTATTTCATGATCGAGTTCAGATAACAGTAGCCAAGAATCAAGTATGAGAAACCTTTGGAAGACGCATTCCGAAAAACTCAGTTTTTAGTTATGCGTGGAATTTGACTGCATGTGTTTTCGCCGTAGCAAACGCCATCGGTGGTCACTATTGCAGTTCACTGTGGGAAACAATAGAAATATAACTAAGTAAAACGTATGCAGAGTCGTTTAAGGACTCTCAGGTTGTCGCTCAGACAAACTAGATGACTGTTAGCATTTTGTTACCGAAACCTCTTTCACCCTCTGGAAAGCTGTTCAAGTCAAATTGATTCTTGAGTCTGACAAATTGAAGCTTGAAAGTTTGACACTGGGTTCATTGTTAAATATCACAGGAGTTTGTTAAATTTTATAGTGTGCGTGATTTTTGAACTCTAAATAATAGCGAAAGTCAGTAAGTATTAAAATGTGTTAACTTCCACTTGTACTTATACCTTAGAATATCAGTGTAGGATAAGTAGTTCTGTTCTTGAGAAATGCATACTATCTGAATGTTTTTCTCTACCTTTTGAGGAAATAAGTGTTAGTGCTTGACAGCGACATTTTGTTTTGACAGAAAAAATTAATTTACATTCTAGATAACTACTCCAAATTTCAGTCCTAAGGAATTTCGTTATCAGAACTTCTTCAAACACATCATAACAGGACTATTTTTCAAGTATTGCTTTTGTAGGGAATTTTTTGTTTGATTGTATGGAGGATTTCATCATTTCAGGGGTTATATAACTGATGTCAGCCCTTGATGAAATCCTCCATGCAATTAATAATAATAATAATAATAATGATTTACTTTATTCCAAAAACAGTACTTGTGATACAGAATGGAATTTTCAGCATTAATCACAATATTGCATCTAATTTCCTCAAATTATAAATAAAATTAATCACACAGAAAATTTTCCACATTTACAATAGAGGTAGTGTCAAAAACATGCAGCATATAAAATGGAAATAGCAATAATAATGATAACAGCTAGGGTAATAATAATAAGAATACAAGTGAAAATTGCCGTTGGCTTGTGTCACACAGTATTGGCAATGTGGTATAGAAATCCTAACATGTTTAAAAATATTGAATATAATGTTCTCTTTACATGATATGGTGAAGGGAAAAACAAAGATTACAGCCGTCATGGAGATAAGTTGGTGTTTGCAATTATGAGAGTAAAACAGAGAAGTAACAGGACCATAAATATAATAGAAGTAATAAAAGTAAAACTTGAAGGTAATAAGGATGGATGGATGGAGGAAATTGTTTATTTACTAGATGAAAAAGGTTAGTTAATTCTTGCCTGACACTATTTTCATCACATAAAATACGTGCCAAGTATGGTATCATAGAATTCTTATACTTAGACGTGCGAGCATACAGTTTTCTGAAGTTACTCCTTGTTCTACCTGAGGAGATGCAAGGTGAAAGCTGAGGGTAAAGCGGATGCTCCAAGTCAGACAAAATCCCTTTAGCAAATTTATTGCACGAAGTCAAGTGCCTATCGACAACGACGTTAACTATGTGGTCCACTGGGACACCACTCACCCTACTGACAGTCTTCAGTATTCTACGAATTGTGACATAGTCTTTTTTAAGCAAACCAGGAAAGAATAAGGGTGAGCAATAAAGAAGAATAGGTAGGATGCAAGAGTTTATGAACTGTTAGAGGGAGAGGGGTTGAGTTATACCCGAGTGTCTTAACTTCTTAATGTAAAATGTCAGGCGGAATATTTTACTGGAGATTGCTAAGACATGGGAAGACCAGGAGAGATCAGAAGAGAGAATGAGTCCAAGATACTTAATTTCTGATTTGATTCCTATATCATTGTCGTCAATTTTACAACTGTCATGAGAATCGATGACTTCTTTTAACTGTCGTTTACATCTTAAGCTGAAATCAACAGTTTGACACTTAGAAGGATTCAGTTTAAGACCGTTAGACTCAGACCATTTGCTGACTTCCGATAGAAAGCTATTTATTTTAGTACAATCTAGCTGGGAGTTAACAGCCATTGAAACCGTTAAATCATCAGCGTACTTCACAAAGTTTATTTCATCAGAGTGAGGCAAGTCATGCAAGAAGAAAGAAAAAAGAAAAGGAGAAAGAACAGCACCTTGAGGGACACCAGCTTCAGTAGGCAATGAAGTGGAAGACTTCCCTTTATATACGGTGTACTGCTTTCTATCTGAGAAATAGGAATGTAACCAGTTAACAGCCCAACATTCTGTTTGACTAGCAGCAAGTTTATTTAATAAGATGTCCCTAGGGACCGAGTCGAAAGCAGATGTATAGTCTAGGAAGGCGCAACGAACAAATTTAGCCCCCTTGTCTAGACTGGAAGCAATGTTATGATATAAGACGGCAGCTGCATCTAAAGTGCTTCTACTGTGCTTATAGGCAAATTGTTTAGGGTCATTAAAGGATTTAAGCGAAGGTTCAAGACTAAGTAAAAGTAATTTCTCCATAGTTTTCAAAAAAGGAGAGGTAATAGCAATGGGTCTAAATTTGACACATGCTCCAGTAGAAGATTTAGGTATGGGTACAACTTTAATGTCCTTCCAAACGGCAGGCACAATATTATCGGAAAAAGATTTGTTAAATAGATCAGTAAGAGGGTGACACAGAATATCAGAACATTTTTTAAAAATAATACTAGGTACATAATCGGGACCTAAGCTCTGGGAAGGGTTTAGAGACTTGAGGCACTTTTGAACATCATTTGTGTTAAAACCTGGAAAGGGGCTATTATTAACACAAGTGATGCTGGGAAGCATGGCATTTGAGGGAGAGTAAATAAAAGATTTGTTAAGAGTACATACATCAAAAGAATATGGAATATTGTTTATCTGCTTACCACCAGTGATTTCCTTAAATAGTTTCCACATATTAGAAGGATTTTTGCAGGATATGAATTTCTGGTTATATATTACATTCAACCTCTGCATTTCAGACTTAATTAAGAAGTTAGTTCTTTTTACACCACTTTTATCTTTCATCTTATACAGTTTTTCCTTCTCTCTACGAAGCTTTTTAAGTTGAGGCGAGGAGAAACGGTCAAATTTGACGAATAGTGTTTCTTTTGGAGAACAGATTTCAAAACAGAATTTCAGATAGGATGTAATATTAGAGATATTGTCATCAAGTGAATCATCATTAAACAAATCCCATCTTGTGTCACTGAGCATGTTTCTAAGATGATGTACGTTCTCATTTGAGTAGCATCTGTGAACAACTTTCTTAGACAAGTTTGAGAGGCTTTGCTGTGTAAATTTTGGGTAAGACTCGTACAATACAATGATCAGAATTGAAGAGCGGGCTCTTTTACGAGCTTCGTATATTCCAGAATCATTTATAAATACTAAATCAAGTGAAGTATTTTGTCGAGTTGGGAAATTAACAACATTTTCATGGCCCAGCAATGTAATAAAACTGCAGTCGCTGGAGTTGAAGTCGCCAGTCACTATAGATAAGGAGTTACCAAACGAAGCAGCAGCAAAAATAGTGAATTCATCAGCGAAGATAGATAGTTCTGAGGGACTGCAACAAGGTGTGATATAGATATTTGTGACAAAAATGGAGCTATACTTAGGTAAGTGTTTAGGTCGACATTTTACAGTTATACAGTCAATATTGTCATTTGAGAATTTGAAGCAGACGTTGTTGGCAGTAGACCACTGAGAATTAATAAAAGTGGCAACACCACCACCTCTCTTCTTCTTTGAGCTGCATCGGTCTTGTCTGTAGATTGTGAACCCACTTAAGGAGACTAAATTATCGTCATATGAATCATGGAGCCAAGTCTCTTGAAGAGTGATTACACCAGTATTACAATATACATTTGAGTATAATAGAGAATGCAAGTAGTTAATCTTGTTCGATAATGACCTGCAATTTGTGCTCATAATCACAGGAACAGTCATCTGATGCATTGGAGTACACTTTAATGATCTCTGCCAACCTCCATGATGCTTTTTCTTAACGTTATTATATACTCGTAAATCAACAGGTTGAAAACATTTTAAATAATCGCGAGAGTAAGTAATGCGACTTGGATACATAATTGAATAATTAAAACAAAATAAATCCGAGGAAATAGATGCAATATGTAGGATGGAAATTTTGGTAGCCCAAGATTTAAGCAGGCCGCCAATGCATAAATTTGTACTCGTCATTAGGGATATCTTAGTATTAGCATGAAACATTTCCCTTTCTAACCCGTACATGTATAAATAAATGACGTATCTTTCGATGATACATATAGTAGTTTTACTCACTCAAATTTTATTGCATATAAAGATGCATATAGTAAGTCTCCGAAATAATAAATGAAGTTTATATTGGAACATTTTTGTCTGTTTAATGGGATGCATATAGTCATGTTAATGGTCAGTTAACACTGCGGTGTCTTATGGATAACAGAAACATAAGTTGTGTAACGTTTGTCTCACAGTAATCCATTGATCAGAATTTCCTAACGCCCACTCCAGATAAAATCTTATGCCAGAGATTTCTAGTCAGTATATGACCGTGATACAGTAGGTTTCCTAAAAACATCTCATTCGAATAATCTGTACTCAGGGTTATACATAAGATGATACTACCGCGCTTACTCACTTGGTGATACTTATTCGACCTCCTTTTGCAATTTTTGGCCAATTTATAATTCTCCTAACCCCTTTCAATACTCTGTAATACTCTGTGATATGTATAAGAATCACACTGAGTACTTAATTGGGAAAACCTACCTGACTGTATTGCGTTAGTTAGCAATTTTTACAGCTTTCGTTTTTAAATTCAAAAAAAGTCGGACTACTTTTTAAGAAAATAATGTGCGTACTGAGTACCATTCAAATAATTGTATGATGACGGGCATGCTTTGTTACTTTCACGACTGATTCCAGTTGGCTTCACATCATAAGCTTCAACTTTTTGTTCATATGAGTATGTGCATGTTACTCGATGACTCCTAACGCGATTTCTTTCAGAGGGCATAGTGCGTGACTTCACTCAAACGTCTCCTCCGTGTGAGGACCTTCCTATTTCTTTACTTCTGCACATTTGTTGAGTGGCATGTAACTACTTAGGCCATTGCTCTACTTCCCCGTTTGTCTATCTCTTCGTGTCAGCCACCTGATCTTCAGAATTAGGTGAGGAAAACTGCTGATAAAGGTCTTCAGTATCCTGTTGGAAATGCTTTTGTTGTCGTACTCGCCAAGTCACTCAATGACATGGAAGCGATCATAAGGCACTGGTGTTGAACATCAGAATCATGGTACCTTTTCCGTGTCACGTGGACTTCCACACTGATTTCATGGTAGTGAATTTCTGTCTTGCTTTTATGACCCACCTCTGTCCTTTATGACTGAGGATAAATAAAGGTCCTTTCATTTTTTATGAAAGTTCAGTTTCAATAAAAGATTCGAAAATCAGGTTGCCAGGATTTAACATCATCCCTAAATTGGCTTAAGCAGTTTTTCTATTTTTTCAACATAGGAAAAAGTCGTGAGTTTGGATTTATTAATGATAGACTAAATAAGGTGAATTTAATGAATTATTCGCCTAGGTATTAACGCTTTTGTAATTAATGTCGAATTACTTCGAGTATATCTAAGGAAGTATCATCTGATGAATCTCGGCCATAACTTGCTTATATAAATGTGAACCTTTGCAGATATCTACACATTGAATTGAGGATGAAATTGCTTTCTGAAGGAACCAAAATCTGGGATATTTAAATATCAGTTGGACCGTCCTAATTTGTTATTTTAAATTTTAAGACATATCCTGATGTGTTAGATTTGAGGATATTGCTTCAGAAATCTGTAACATTTTAAACAGCAGATCGGAAAAATGTCTAGGTTAGTGTTCTTTCAGCAAGAGGGTAGTAGTAAAAAAGGAAATGGATGAAAGTTTCAAACATATCAGGATTCATTATATAAATTGCACATGAATATGATGAGTGTAAATTAGATTATTCATGGTGCCTAAGTTGCTTTTTCCACCTTTGGAAAAATATTCCAACTCCATGATAAGTTAATTTCATGTTTATTGTTTGCTTTGAATTTGAGTGTTGTCATTTCACGACACACCTGAATGCCTCCGAAATCATGTTCTCCAATCACAGTGAGACATTGCGCCACTTGTAGGACATCGTGCTATTCGCTATTACAATTTAATTATCTTCATTAAACTAATTGCTAATGCATGACTGCTTTTCTTTCCTAGGCAAAGGTAAATGGATATGTTTACTTCAGTTTTTATAGTCAGAGAAATTATCAACTTATGGATTTCCATGCTATTTCACGTAAACTCTCCGGAGAACATCAATTTCAGGCCGTTTATTTTTCTCTTGCATTTGAATGAGATCTCAACAGTACTCTGATGTTCTATGCCATAAACATCTGCACAACTGACACACTTGACGAGGACGCAAACAGAATGGAAGACTTAATGTATGAGAAGAGATATTCAGTTAGAGAAAAGTTCCTGACAACGGTTCTTAAGAAATGTGTGTATGTACGTCTGACTTCACCGTTCTAAGGAAACAAATATACCGAATTGCTGGCATTAAAACTGAAAATCAGCTAAACATTCTTTATTGCGACAGAATGCCTAAATTTCAGCAGTCGTTGTATAACTCACATGCAGGTAATCGAAGAGACGTAAAGTTTTTTGCTAAAGTGTATATCTGCAACTGTAACCTTCCCTGTTCAGATGGTTATAAAGGAACGTCTTCGAATCAGAATTTTCAGATTTTATTTATGAAGAAACGATGGGTACTTTGTGGTAGAAATAGTGAAGTTTCCTTAAACACCCGTTGCACTGCTGCATATTTTGGAGCTTAATTTTATAACTAAAGAGAAATTCCCCCTCCTTATTGATTCAGGTTTTCGTGGGTTTTGATACTGTCGTATAAAACGTTTATGAAAAGCCGAAAACGTGTGTCTACTTACGTCCTTACTTGAAATACAATCTAATCTCTGACATTCTAGGCATTTCCTTTAATATCCATAACGTTGAGGGATTCCAAATAAAATATTGAATTAGTTCAACTTGAAGTAAAGGAGTAGAATTCGTAAACATTGGATCTCATCGTGAAAGTGTTTAAATGACTGCTGAACGAAATGTGTTCTTTACTACCTGTTGCTTACAGAAACTGTTTCATTCTCGACAAATGTTAACACACGTTAGCCGAAAGGAGTGTCACTGCAAAAATGCACGTGAATTACACATCAGTAAAATGGTGAATCTGTTTTCTGAGCGATCTCAGCCTAACTATACCTAACTTTGTATGAGAGCGCACGTCCATAAATGTTGTAAATGTGATTGTTTTGTACCAGCTCATGGATATTTAACTTGAATCGCACTTCATTTCATTTATGTTAATTCAATAATTTCCGATCAGGAAAGAATGATGGTTGCGATGTTTATAGGAATGATTCTAACGTCATTTGGCGTCGTGAATTCGGCTTGAAAATGAAATACGACGGCTGCTTAGAAGTGATATAAATGGTTATGATAGTAATGGTCTATACAGCGAGACGTTCAGAATAATCTGGTTCTGATTTTTCCTAAAAACTTTCAGATGGTTTTAAGCAGTTTATAATGATATGCATGATATCGTTTCTCAACTTGCTCACGAATTTGTAAATACCATTATTCGGATAGGTTAACAGATTATGAGTAAGTATATGATATATTTTAGTGTGCATTTGAACTGAAAACAGCTCCCCTGATTCACTGGCTGACTATTCCGCAGAATCTGTGAAACATCTACTGAAAAATTCACTAAGCCACAGAATACGTAGAATTTGCAGCCTGGATGCCATAGAAGACGAAATGAACACTCTTAAGAAAATCCTCCTTGAAAATGGCTATCCAGAAAGATTTATCACAAAATCAATGAAACCCAGACCAGAGAAGCCGCCAACACCCAGTGCTCTAAAAAGACTCCTCTACATGAACCTACAGTTCAATGGAGACCAATCTACAGAAATACTGAGAAATTGGCTCTCGCGCTCATTGAAGAAAACCTTCCCTGCAGCTGAGCTACGACTGACGTTCTCCACGAGACCAATGATTCGTATGAACGTGAAGGATAAGCTACCGCTGTTGGCCTCATCTATGTGCATCTACCAATTCACCTGCTCGTGTGGAGCCAGGTATATCGGCCGTACTCAGCGTTCGCTATCCAAACGCGTCAACGAACATTTACCTTCATGGTTTTATAAAGGAGAAAACCGATGCCCTCGCAGCTCGATCCTTGAACATTTGATCGACTCTGGACACCAAGTCAAACCATAAACAAACTTCAAAGTTATCTACAGAATACAAGGCAATCTTGCTAAAAGTGTACGGATCAAACTTCTCCACATCGCAGAAGCAATGGCAATTCATCTGCTAAATCCTGAACTCTGCATACAAAAGAAATTCGTTCATTCATTAAATCTACAATGGACGTAATCTTTCTTAATTTCAGTCTTACTAATTGTATTATTTTGTCTTTTTCATTTTATTATTTCACATCTTCATTTATATTATTCTCTACCCCAAACTTTTGTAATTTCTAGCCTCATTAACAATGTTGCTAACTTGACCCACGTCCAATTTCTAGTCAACTATGTTGCGTCACTCGATTAACTTACTTATTTTCAACTGTATTATTCTCTAACCCCACCCTTATTTAATTTTAACCACCACTCATTAACACTGTTGCCAACCTGACCTACTCTGAATTCTACTCAACCGTATTACGTAATCCAATTCACTTAATCAATAAAAAAAAAAAAAAAAAAAAAAAAAAAAAATCCAAGCCAAATAATACTTACATTACATAATTATCTAAACTTTATAAATCTAATGTACACACACACAAACAAATTTGTATATATATGCGATTGCACAGCTCAGTGAATGAATTCGCCGAAAAGAGTCTCTTTGCTGAACGTCTTCTTTTCTTTTATATGACTGAATGGGGATTTTCAAGTTACTATCTAAAATTATCTATACTATGATTATACTTTCACACTGATCTCTTCGAGCATTTTCTTCATTATCTTACATTTGTCATTAAAATCAGGATGTATAGAGTTTTGAAATCTGTTTCCGTAGCCAGTGTTCTGCAATGCTTTTCTTCACAGCAGTATGAAATACCAGTTTGGTTAGACCTGGATATTGACAACATTCCTCAACTACTTAATGTATTGTATCGACTTCAATCGTAAGAAAGAAATACCTATTTCGTGTGAGATGAAGAAAGAACTAAATGGGAAAGTAAACAAAGATAATAATGCACATATGTTCTTTACAGGAAGAGGAGTAAGTTTGCACTGACATTTAGATTAAACTTTTAATTATTGTGTTTACGTGTTTCGAAGACATTGTCTTTCAAATTATTTATCGTGCACGTCATGGTTAAGACACAGTTATAATAATACGGGTAATAATTAAGATGTTTAATAATGTTACCGGAGTGTTTTTCATGGAAAAATCTACCTCATGGAATCTATGATCTCCATCTTTCAAGATATTCGATGAATAAAGATCCTGAGAACTTAGTTCTATACATTTTTTCAATAAGACAATCAGAACTTTGCTTTGGGTACTTGTAGAGTTAGTAGTTAACTTTCAGCTTTGACTTCCAGTAATACTTTTGCGTCATTCTTCATCAATTTAATTTGTTGCATTCATCAAGAGACTATATAATGACCAAGTGATATGTCTTCATTGAATTGGGTTTCAGACCATTATTGACTAATGTACACGTGTTTTATATTGAAAATATCTCAAATGACTTGATTGCCATTACTGCATTTCATGAAAAGGTTTATCGTTGACATTAGTGAATATACGATATAAGTATAAAAATGCTGCACAGTATCTGGAAATCCTAAGCTGTATGAAGAAGCTGGTACAAATTTGAAAACAAGACACAAGTATTTGTGGAATATATTTTGGAGTGAGCATTCACCGATGAGGTTCTTTCCTGTGACTCAAGAATCTGTCGATTTACAGGTGCACTTGCGTACATTTTGTTCCGACATACGACAGTAGGAACCGAAGATATGAATTACTGCTATTAGAGATCGATACTATACTATACTATTGTTAATTGGTGATTGTGACTTGAAAGTATTGCAGATCTAGTGGATGGTTGTTATCAACGAAGTTCGGCTAGTTGAATGACGACTACTCTGCATGTTTCAAAGTAGTTTCGAATTCAAGAGGCTTCAAATTCTGCCCCAGTTGGTGAACGGCCGTATTTGGGTTTATCAATCTTTTAGAAATAAGTGCGGATTATCAGAGGAAAACCTGAACTCAATTTCAGGACTACTCGAACGCTATGGAGTACCCTAAATACAAAAAAAGAGAAGAGAGATAATAACCAAACCCGAATAACAACAAGCGGCATTTATCACAGTCGACAGGTGGAGAATCTAAGGAAGTCACTTCCTTTGCTGTGGTTAGCAGCATTTGTGAGGTCATCGAAACCAAGGTTCAAAAGGTAAGACAGACTTCCATCAGTCTGCAATCTCTATGGAATCTTTTCCGCTCAGTAAATGGAGCGAAGTTCAGAATTTCGACGCCAATGTATAGATATTCAGTGCTTCTATACATGTCGGAATGGCTGTGTTGGCGTCACGAAAATCATTTCTAACAGCGCTTTGCAATCATTTATTATTAGATACCCTTTCTGGTTTTATACTGGAGATGACATTGCGAGCCAGGGTATCTCACGAGTGAACCTGAACAGCAAGCGACGAGTTGTGTCCTGGTGGCGTGGTGACACGGATGGAAGATAAGAATTCATGAACAGTTTTCGCGTTATCTGCAAAGTTTTGAAGATAATGGAACAAAATGAAGGCGTGTTTCTGAATTCCTCTATTTCACTCGGAATCCTAGAGGACAATATACACAATAAGGTCAGTAACAATAACAAATAAAACACAAAAACGTATGCATCAATTTTATCTGTTATCAATTTTTATGCACTTTTTCGATTACAGCAACCAATAAGAAGGCAATAATGGCTGAGCAGGCGAAAAATTGTGTCTGAGAACAAGGCAATGAAAGTCAGATTGATAAACCATTATTCAAATAAATTTTATTTGAGTGACTTTTAACCTCATTGTTTCGGAATTCATGAAATCCTTATTTGTGCTTCTTTTTTTCTTTTCATTATAATAATAGTAATAATAGATGTGTTCTGCATATTTAATTTTCACCTCCTGATGTTTTTAACGCCAAGTGTTTTGCTAGCTTTTATAAGTGATACTAATTGTCAGAAAACACTTTGAAACGTTACTTTCTTGTAACTGTCTATGTACTGCATCAAGTGATAAAAGAAGAGAAATTTTGAAAACTATAAGGGCCAATATATTTCAGTCGAATGTTTATTTAAGTTGGCACTACAGGATCGATTATATATGTATGGAGGGGTAATGGATTTGAGAAGAGCCTAATCACTTGATATACTGCGAACGAATGTCGCAGAAGCGTAGAGTGCATAATCATCTCCCAAAGCAGACACATATTAGAATTTTACGTCAAACGATGCAGTAAAAATTGTACTGATAATTGTCTTATGAATAAGAAAATTATTTTGAAAAAGTTGAGAATTGTGCGATATTTATTTTCAGTATCGCAAGAAGTAGAACCAGTCGTGAGAACGTAACGAAGCCAGAATAAACACCGACTGCAATTCACGATGAAAAGGTAAAAGAATTTGGTAGGTGTGCATTTCGTTCATAGAGGCTCTCAAAACTACGGTGTGGCATGGAAAGTTCTGTTCGGTTCTGCTCAAAACCAATGGCCAGTCAATGCGTGTATCATTTTGTGATCCTGCCACTAGCATTTTGCCTGTTTCGGTGATGAGGCCATGAGTGTCTAAGTAGAAACGTTTAAACGATTAAACGCGAATGACTCATTAAATTAGCTCTTGTTCCTATCAATATATGTTTTTGTTAATGCGAAGTCAATATCTCTATATTTCTTGATGTGGTCCATTGAACCACTAATTATCAGACGGTTTTCACAAGCGAAAGACAAAAACGACAGCAACCATGAAATCGAATCATAAACCAAATTTATATAAATGAAATAATAATTATGCATGCCCTACACAGTTAGGAATAAATATGTGCCTTATTACAATATCATTACTAAATATTTTTAGTAATCTTATATGTAATTTATCATATTGATGATGCCTGTAAATTGGCATCCCTCATATACAAAAATGAGAATATATTGTTATTAGATTTCCGAATTTCGTCAACTGTTTCATGAAGAAAGGAATCAACAGCTTGGAGATGTTCTAAATGTATTCCTCAAAAACCTATTCCCCCTTAACAAATTATTAAAGCATCAAGAACAATTTGTGATGAAAATAGAGGAACTGTTTAATTATATAATTTGATTTTAGAATTTCCAGTCAACTGATTGGACCGAAATGCTCAGTCTCAGGCTGACGTATCAGCTTTTTAAACAGATGCTTCGGCGATGTCTGGGCAAGCAATAAGAACATTGATGGAAAATCTGAAATAATGAATATGACCCGTCACTCTTGTGGCTCAAGTGGTTAATGGATGTTGCTTTCTCGTTTGAAAATATGGGCACTTGGTTCAAGCCTCGGTGGGAACACAACCACTCACTGTGGAATGCAGATGCGTCCCAATGACGAGGCAAATTAGGACTAAATGCGCATCCTTGTGGATTCTACCGCTACTCCTCGTCCACCCATGAACTGTCCAACTGTTGTTTGCCTTTCATTCATCATTGTATTTCTTAGATAATCATGGAAATGCTCAAAATTTTCGTAACACATTCGAACAGTATTTGCTGTCAAAAAGTGATATTAGGTTATTCTAAACGCAAATATAGGATTACCCGATTAATAGATATGTTGTTATCCGAATTTTTGTACAGAGAGTTTGAGGTACAATATATACTGCCGTGATACACTGACGATAAGCAGACGTCTGTTCGCTGTGGTTCTGTGTCTCTCTACTGAAGCTCACTGAAAACATATTTTTATTCAATACAGAAAAAATTCCTATTTAGACATTTAGAAAACAGAAAGACTGAGGGAAGAAATATTTACTTTTCAATTAGATCCTCATCTCACTCTGGCTCTACTCTAATATACACCTAGAGCATTTTAATTACAATACAACAGTTTTCCAATCAAGTGGCGATAAGTTTGTTAACAATAATTAAAAGTGTGAAAATGTCAATAGGTTAATAATTAACGAAGAAAATCATTACACATTTAAAAGGTAGAAATATTTTGAATAAATTAATTTTACAAGGTGAAGTGGACAAAATAAATAAAAAAAATAAAATAATTTAGACAATTATAACTTTTATAGGTTTGGGGGAAAGGGGGCGACGTAGTCCTGTTTATGCATTCTTGTGACGATAGTCACGGTAGGAAATGTGGCTGTATAAACTTTTTCTGAACACATAGGCTATGCTTCTTCAGGTGAATTCCGATTGCTTCAGCTGTCCGTAGAAGACGAACTCGTAGAGCAAAATTAAGATTAGTCAGAACGCGATAAATAATTTTAAATGCAGTATTCACATCAGCCTTATGCTCAGTATCATCGAGGTGGGCTAAAATAGAACTACGAATAGATCAACCACGTTGGATGATGTTCGGAAATACGACGATGAACTTGTCTAATTGTACGCCCAATGTAGCTGGCTCCTCAGCTGCAGTCAAACTGGTAGATACACATAGAAGAGGAAAATTACGCAGTTTATCCTTGTTTCTCGAACGCCGAATAGGGGTGGTTGTGAAGAGAAAACGTACCTCTACTGCATAATAAGCTCTTTTAACTGCATTCTTCAGGTGCTGTGTTATTATTTCGCTGATGTTGTCACGAGGAACTGCAATTTTACGAACATTGGTTGTTTCCGAACTGTAGCCATATTGACTCTCCTTGGTGCTGAATTCATATTTCCTCAATGAATTTATGTGGATAACCATTTTTTCTAAGTAATTCTCTAATAATCTTAAGCTTCTCATTGAGGCAGTCATCTGAACAGATTAACCTAGCTCTATGAACCAGACACTTTACCAGGTTACGTTTATATTTCAAAGGTACAAAACTCGAAAAATGAATGTACTGACCTGTTGTTGTAAGTTTCTTATACACACTCCTTCTTAGTGTGCCATCTTCTTTCCTTGCCACGAAGACGTCTAGGAATGAGATACTGTCATTACTTCCTTTCTCTATGGTTAAGTTTATTGCTGAATGTTCATCATTAAACTTGTCAAGGATGTTCATTGCATCATTCTCGTCTTTCATAACCAGAAATGTATCATCCATATATCGACAGTAGAAATCCATGTCATTAATTCCTCCTTTCAGTGGTCCATTCTGTAATTTAGCGAGGAAAACATCAGCTAGTATTGGACCTAATGGAGAACCCATAGCTTCACCCTCAATTTGTCTGTAATATTCCTTATTGAATAAGAAATGAACATTCATTGTATAGCTTAAAATAAGTTCCTTCAAAGTGGATACAGAAATGCCGATATGTATGTTTCGTGTAGTAATCCCAAATCAAATCATCGCTAATTTCCGATTCTTCTAACGCTTAAACACACATTCCATACAATCCTTATGCTTCATTCTGGGCAGTCTGAAAACAGAATCTCATACGGTCAACTGTAAATCAGATTTGCTTCAAATTAAAAGTAGATTAACAAAATACAGTCATCCTTCTCCAACTGCATATTGAACATTGGTAATGATGGCAGCAGTGAAGAATTCATGTAAACAGACGACACAAGTTTTATAGATTACAGTGAAATATGCAAATAAAGGATGTGAAGTAGTGATATGATGTTTGGTCCACCTATTGTAGCAAGGAAAGATAATTAACTATTAATAATATCAGTAGCATTATCAGGTACCACAAGTCTACACAATATACAAAACTGTCAGCATAGTTTATTGCAAAATATTTACTCTTCATCCAGGAGTCTTAATCAAAACTTCCATCCTCAATACATCGTGTGCCGCAGTGATGTTCTACCTGAAGAATAAAATAAACCAACACGGTTTTTTCTCTTGTCCCACAGAAATGTTCAACGATATGCTGCAAATCAACTAAAAATATGCACGAGTACATTTGAATACCCACGCATGTAAGTGAATGAATAAAGCAACAAGAACTTAAGAGAACAAGATGCATTGTCTATACAAGTAGTGAGAAAAATAGAAGTTTTAGTATCAGTAAAAAGCTCTTTGAATACATTCACGACGAAACTGTGTCAACGAATTCAACTTCTAACAAACAAAGAAGTATGTGACTAGATGAGACGTCTTCAGGATAGGATAATGTAAACATATAAATGAATCGTACTTGAAATTTATGAGGCCTTAACTTATGCTGATCATCAATGCTACAAGAATAATTTCTTCACCAAATCACACAGACTCTTTGAATTTGATCAATATTTGATTAGTTATAAATGACTGGATGAATGGTGTTTTCTCTCTCTAACTATCAAACTCTAAACCATCGCCTAGAAATTATGTTCTTATTATTTTTATCGCCATTGATTATTCATCAGAATCTTTTCCATCATCATTGGTTTGCAATTCATTTTGAAGCACACAGATATATGAAAGAGGCTACAGTCAGTTTCAAGGTCATGATGGGTTCCTGCGTGAAAGAATATATCTGCACACGACCAAGAAGCATAAGACAATACAACGCTCTATTTACATATAAATACCTAAAACATTAATAATGATAATAATAATAATAATAAATTCTATAAAGAGAACACAAACTTATTCAAATTTTACAGCCATCTTTCTTTAGATAGAATGAAAAATATAGATTTCGTACTTTGTACACATATCATAAATCAGCAAACGATAATTGATTCGACTACTACTGAGAAAAACAGAAGAAGCTTTTCAAATGCCTAGCTCTTATTGAATAATTTCATGTAAGAGGTAAAATCAACTTGTTGGCATTATAAGATGAGTTGTTGGTTTGCATTTCATGACCTTAAAGCATGAGTCTATCGAAAATTCCACAATAAACATGATATATATATATATATATGTTTGAGATATTAATTCCGATTGTTAAATTGCATATCTGTGGTACAGGTGATATGAATAACTAATAGTCATTAATCAGATTGCTGAAAAGTGAGTATATATATCCAAAATTTGATTAAATGTTAGAGGTCAGAGAGATCGACGGTTAATAAACAGTTCCGATAATTTGAAAATTGAAAAAAAAATATGATTTCAGTTAGCTTTAGTGGTATCACGCTAGTAATTGTATTGTAATTTAATCTCTCTGTAAAAAAATTCGGATAAGAACATATCTTCATTCAGGCAATAATGAAAACAAAACACGTAGATCAGCGAAGAGTCTATTTTCGGTGGCGAATTCATTTTCTTAGTTGTACAATCGCAAATATGTATATGTGTGCTATTTTGTATCTATGTGTACATTAAGTTTGTCAAAGCAAAATAAAATTGGTTAGTTATTTTAACTAGGCAGGTGAAGACTGGTTGTTGGAGGTACTTAATACAAAATCAGTCTAAACAATTAGGTGTTAATGAAATTGGGGTAGTAACAAAGGTGATGAGTTGTCAAAAACAGTTGTTAAAAAGAAGTTATGTAATAATATGAATAGTTTGATGACTGAGTTTTACTCAGGATATACACAGGGACAAAGTAGGGAATGCGAAACTACGTAAGAGTTCTGAATGAATACAAGAATTATAAGCAATTAAGGAAACAGGCAAACAAACAATGTGAAGTCATCAAAAATCAACAAAGTTGTTACCATGACAGTGGAAGTTGTTGAGTTATTCTCTTTAGTATGCACAGCTTCACTTTTTCTATGTGAATAGCTAAAGCTTCAGCGATACAACGAAGCTGAAACCGTATTGCCTTTGATAGGTTATTCTTGACTCTGTAGATCACTTTGAAGAAGGCGTTTGTTGAAACGGAATGATCATAGTTAACCAGGCGTTCAGTTATCGCAATCCTAATTGCACTACTAACGCCTTTTGGCAACCATGCTGGATAATGTTCTTGAATTCTCTTGGACAGGATGCGCGTCGACCGATCTATGTATCTGCCTCCACAGTAGCAGGTGAACTGATATATGCACATAGAAGTGGTCAGATGCGGATCTTGTCCTTGAGGCTTCTGCAGATCAGTGGGCGGCTGGAGAAAAATATTCTCAGTGTTGCTGCGAAGAACGTTCTCCTCAGAGATGATGTGATCCTTCTCCTTGGAAAATCGCTTGTCAAATCTCCCTTGAAATCCAAGTTCATGTACAGTTTCTTTTTAAGTGCAATTAAAGTTTCGATTTTCTCAATTATTGGTTTGATAGTTTTGTACACGCATGAATAATTGTTATTCAAATTACATAAATTTGGCTCATGGTATAATTACATGATTGCTGTCTTTTTTCAGTTTGTGGAAACACTCTGACATTCAGTGATCCAATGGACCACATCAAGAAATATATAGATATTGACTTTTCAATAACGAAAAAACCCAAGTATGCGTTTGATGGATTACAAATACCTTATATATCAATGAAAGCTACTTATGATAATATATTCTCACTTTATGCACATTGGGGTCTCCAGTTAACAGGCATCATCAATAGGATCATAATGCATACATGGAGTGCATGTATACACTTCTTCATTGACACAGGATTTGCATACAAGGGAGGGTAATGGAATAATGATATTGAAAACAAACGTTGTATAAGGTAAAAAATTTATATGATATAATCTTAGGCACCAATGTTGTTTCAATTTTTCGAAACTGCACGTAACAACTAAGTGTTACGCTACACTTAATCGAAATGGTGAGCTACTCACAAAAGAATAAAAATGACTTGTGAAACGTTAGTTAGTCCACCAACGACAACGTTTCCAGCATTATAATCGCCAAGGGGCTCGCCACAGCAGTGAGCATCTAGTTAAGCATGCAGTGAGTTATTAATGGTACAGCACATGGTGGATTTTTGATTCCTTTCAGTCAGGAACAAGACTGACTGCTAACCAATCCATGCACATGCTGAGTGAAGTATGCAGGAGCAGAATTTTGCCACCAGATGTGTCAGCAAGATCTGAAATGCAGCTGAAAAGGGTGTACAAATAACAAAATCAGTATGCTTTGCCTACTGAATTAAAAAAAAGTTAAACCTGTGTATGACAAAAGAGTTTGTTCAACCATTTCATCTATACAAAACTATTACAATCTTCACTCCTTATATTTTGCCCTAATGAGTTTTTGTTTTTTTCTATTTGGTTTGTATATCCTTCTTTTTTTATGTCGATGATTACTATTAACTTCATTTTGAAAAATATTCGGTTATATCCTTTTTGACACTTTAGGATAAATTCAGCAGTGTCATATATAAGCACCTTGTTTTATGTATTTTGTTTAGTGCTGCAAACATCACTACCCAGTGGTGTTGTACTGATATAAACTTTACCAAACCAGAGATTCGTCATTCTAACTATAATCTGATTAAAATAATATTATAATGAATTTCATCTGCCAACGTGTCATAATAAACATAGTGAAGAGGAGTTAGAATACGTTATAATTATCGTGATGAATTTCAGCTTCGGAAATTACGCCTAAACTTATATGGGCTGTAGTGATTCATATAATGTTTGATTTATGCACATTACACTGGGAGGCAGGGTTTGTGCATTTGAAAGTTAACTAATTTTTGCTTATTTACTAACTTGGGTGTCAAGTTATTTCAATGCAAACATCATTACAGTTATCGTGTTAAGCCAAAGAAAACGACTTAAATCCCACATGCATCATCAGATGATGTACAGAATCAAACGTAATTTATCCTGAGGAACCAGTAACTAAAGTATGACCATATCTCAAAATCATGTTCGACAATTTCATTGAAGAATATGGTTTGAAGAATGAAGGCATAAATTAACGTCTTCTTTATTTAAACGAGATGTTTATGTATGTTCTTTTACCTGTGACTAAATTCGTTTTGTGGCGCGTGCTACTGACAAGATTGATAAGTAATATATAAACCCAGATATGAATAATTATTATCTCGTATAATGTTGAATAGTGCAGAAATGGATTTAGCAAACCATCAGTATAAAACACCATAGAAAACATAAACGAAATACAAACAAGAGTAGAGTACAAAATACAAAAATGGCTCAATACTGAAGATGTGTGCAAACCGTGATTCCGATATACAGTAGACATATTTCGCCTACATATGTTCAAGGAGTTTCCGATAAACCATTCCGTTATCAAATACTTGGTGTTCTGCCGATACAGTTTCACGATTAGATGTACCTCATTTGCACGTTAAAACGATAGGTCATCTCATTCTTTGGTTTAAAATTCAGCCACTATTGTAATTAGCTTTTGTGAATTCAGTAATCTATTGAATATACGGACAGATGGTTTTCCATAACTGTTAGAGGAATGGAAATTAAACAGTAAGTTCTAGTCAATAATGCTTGACAATATCGGTTATTTTGAGTATGGTAACTTTATTCTTCTGTAATTATCATGTAATTATCACTAAGGAAGAATCTCGCAATCCTGTTTATCTATAATTACTGAGTATGTGAAAATCCAGGAGGGTATTAGAATGCAGATGAAAATGGCGAAAAAAGCTACAAAGCTTCGTTGCTGAGGTTCTAGGGCTAAATATTTCCGAAAGCATTCATAGTGTATCAGAAAAGTGAACAACAGAGCTGTGTCGGAAAAGTCTTGTAGTTACTAATGAAGAAACTCCTAAATATATACAATAGGAAACGAGTGGTTCTAACTAATAAATTTCAGGAGAGAGAGAGTAAAACATAAGGGCAAGAGGTACGGCAAGCACACTACCACAGAGTGTTAAACTATTAAAAGAGAGGAAGTTCTTTGACTACGGATTAAAAAAATATAGCAAACAAAATATCAGTTTATGCTACTTATAGCTAATAAGTAGATTAAAGCTGTGTACAAAGAAAAATGACTAGTTCGACAGAGTTTTGGTTACGAAAAGAATGAACAACTTAAAAATTTTAGTGGAATTCACCACTATCACAATACACTGTGCCTGATGGGTTATAATAAGGAAATAAACTTGAAATTTTTTAATCATTCAGAGATGCAAGTGAATTCCTTTTTGGCTGAAAACAGTGGTGTGTCGGAATAAGTGTTTAGAAAACGCGTAGTGAAGTATTTATTAACAACATTCAAACTTATTTGGATGTTTTAATCAACTTTGTAGTTGTTTCTCCCTGTTCACTTGGGCTACATTTCATCTTTCGGACACTTGATTCCGTTTACTTCTCTTTTTGTTTCTAATAACTGTCTAATTTCAATGCTTCACATTTGCAGTTGTGTGACAATACTGATAACGTGTCGACTTAAATCTGCGACTTTGTTTGAGTGAACCAAATTCATCCTCACCCTGGACTGTCTGCCAGAATTATTTGGCACGTAATTCTCTCAGACAGAGTGTGGTTCCCATCTCACCGGGAATATTTTCCTTAATTTTCAGGTACATAAAACGGTTGAATTCAGTTAAATAATTGTGTTGTGTAGTACTCGTTTTGCATCTCAAAAATAGTTCAATCTGTATAGCTGCCTTAAGGGCAATTTTGAGGTCATTCTGCGTTTTGATATATTGTTTCTTATATAGGTGCGAAAAGTTTGTTCCAACCATTGTCTTTCGACTATATAATAATAAAATAATAAATTTTATTTCTAGAACAGAAACTATCTATTTTTACAGTCATGAACATTTGTACACTAATTAGAACTTATAGAATATATAATAAGATTTGTTAATCTAGAAATAGTTGTATACTGGTTAATGTGAGAGCAACATTTAAAAAAATGTAGAAATAAGAAAATAGATAATTTGAAATCTGCTCTCGACCAAATAAGTCGTAAGATATAGCGTCAAATCTAAACTTTAATTGAAAAAATACGGTATGTCAATTTCACGCGGGCATTATAATTGATTATGCTAATAGTGGAAGGTGAGTGGGATTTTTGTAGAGGTGCTGACATGAAAAGTAAGAGATACAGAATGAACAATAATAATAAGTGAATTCTTCATAAAGGATTTGAAAGTCTATAAAACTCCAGTCACCAGTAAGTACATCATAACTGTGACATTTCCAGTTGTATATGAAACCGACTTTGAACTTGTCAGCAGATTTAATGATAGAGGTGATTCCCTTATTCTTCAGGTGATCTAGCATTATTCCGGATAAGTAGAGGGTAGCAACAGTGTATCAGTGCCTTCGTTAAAGGTAGTACCTTTGTAAAGAGAAGAAAACACAAGTAAACCTCCAAAGAGGTGCAGAAGTATATAATAGGTGTTTATAGTTGTTTTTCCAAATATCATTTCAGTAATGATATTCTACAGTCTTTCTTGTGAACAATTAGATTGATTGAAAACCAGGTGATAATTTTACCTACTTATATAGTTTGAAAAGGAGTTACACACAAAAGTCAAAGTGCGTGAATGATATAAGAGAAAAGCGAGTCGCTAATACTATCTACTGTTATTCTGAAGTATACAGTTAGGTATCGTTCTGAAGCAGCGGACTCATACCTTGTACTTGCGTTCGGGGAGTTTGTATATAAACTTCAGCTTTAGGCACTTTTCAACTTCTATTTCTTTTTTATTTATTCTCTTATTCTGCAGAAACCATTCTAAGTCAGAAGACTTAGCAATAGAGTGCTGTCCCACAGATATGAGTGGTTCTCATATGACCCCACCATCATATCCCTTAAATAGCAGCCATCACCATCCCACCTATTTTGTGCAAGGCCCTGGCGAAATACTTCATTTTTTTATTACTTTTTTTAATTTTAATCGCAGGGGAATTTTAGTACTGTGCTTTGCACAAGAAATTTGTAGTTACCTACATAGTAGCACACAAAGACTGGTTTCCTGCGTTCAGAACATAAAACTTTGACTATGGTTGTAACAGTATGTACAACACTAATTTTTCATTGTATAGCAGTGTCTGCTAATACCATGGAAATCTGATAATACCTCACTTTACATTAGTTTTAATATGGAAAGATGTTAAATAAGATAAGCAAGTCATCCGGTATAAGACCTTTTGTAGTGACCCGTTTTATTACTAATCATTAAACTATACTTTCACTATGTAATTGAACTTTGATCATTTTTATCACTCTAAATATTGCGTGTTATCAAGTGATACTCGCTAAATTTTTGAATTTTGATTACTGCGATAATACACGTTCGTACACGTCCTTAAGTGCCTTTTGATATACGTTGTGGATGTCGAGTGATTACAACGTTAGGACACAATAATAAACCAGACGAAGTACTAGAATAAAGGTGTACGCTAGTTCGGTCAAATAGAGCATTGCAACATTCTTACTGAAAAGCTCTGCATAACAATAAACACATAAATGTAGATTCACTATGAAAGCAGTAAGTATTAAATAAGAACTCATTCATTATTCAATTATCATCAAACAAATACCTACAACATTTTCAGCAATCTAACATGAGAAAACAACCCATGTATTTGTTGATCTGTGACCATGATAACAGAGTTACATCAGTTTCAGGGTATAAGGAAAGTTGTAAACTATCCTCTTTTAGTTTATGGAAACGGTTGTATAATGACAAAGTTCTACAGTTTGACGCATCCATGCTTTTATGAAAATTGTCCACAGTTAGCTGACAATATGTTTATACAAAATGGAAAAATTAAAGCAGACTTTTCAATAGTAAAATACCCTGTTTCAGGACTGACGCATATCTCATGTATTGAGAAACTATGACATCATTTTCATTTATGTTGAGATTTATTAAAGCAAAACGAACCCTAAAAATATCACTCAATAAATAATACATTTAGTTCATCATTCACTAAATACATTCACGATATGGAACTATGCATGCAAATATTAGCTCATAGCACCAAGCAGATTTTACCAAGTCCTGTAATACATTGCTTAACTCACTCATGGTCATTAAGAAAAAGGAAGTTGAACACAAAAATGTTTCCAGTGAAATAAAGATGTCACACGCCTCCAGAAACCCACGGTTAACTCAAACAGTGTAAAGGGAAATTCTCGGTTTCATAACAGAGCTAAGCTAAATATTTTACTGTGGTATGACGAATCTGAAAGTCAGCTTTATTTTGATTGACAGAGATCACATGCAGTTTTATGAGAACCAAGCTGAACATTCTGATTCTCAAAAATTCCCATTTATGAAACAGTCTCATATCTTCTGGATTCCAAATATTATATTGGTATTCGGAACCCAAATTCTTGTTTATTCTGGATTTTTCTGTTATTTATTGTTTCTTAATTAAAATAAAATGTGCTCATACATTGAATCAGCTCCAGCTTGAAGTCCTTATTAATATGAATTGATCGGTCAAAACTACACATTCAACCACAACTGCCTGAAAATAAAGTGCACATCTTTACTGGGTATACGGTCTGAGAATGCTAAGCAGAAAGTCATTTTAGCTAACGTCATCTGCCCGAGGACGATACACACTAAAATTAAACTGCTGAGAACAATATTAGCACTCCACGTATAGAAAGGTTTTTTATCAGTCACCAGAATTAGTCAACAAGCAATTTTTAAAAAGAATTGTAAATAGGTATTTTCCATATTTATTCGAAATCCATGTGGTGTAGGAAAACATATCAATCTCTCAATGTCCATCAGTTTTTATTTAAGTTTTACTATGGAAAAAATAATGAATATTATATTGACAGAGAATTGATTGTAAACATACTGGTATTGTTGTTCCACTGTGTGGTGTAATTAGTCTGAGTAGCCATATGACTGAAAAATTTTGCCTAATATACAAACTACCGAAGCTGCAGCCAGTGTTTGAATTCAACTTCTTCCTCGACTTCTATGTATCTGCAAATGAAACTATTTGATTTACTCCATGTATAAGTTTGTTTAAAATACATTGTAGTTCCTTTTATGAAAAAGCCTTGAGAAACGATAAGAATAAAATGTGCGTCAAACGGATTGCTCAAATATAATTCATTTCTAGTGATTTAAACTCCCATCTGATTATAAAGTATTTGCTTTCAGTATACATGAAACGAGAGACAACATTTGTTTTTTGAAGTTGCTGTGTGAACCTACAAGCTAACATTGTTCTGTCAATCAAATTTTAGTATCGACCAGCATATATTGTCACATTTGATCTATTGGGTTCTTGTTGAATACGCTTTTTAATGGGGACTTTTTGATGTCCATGTCAACGCCATTCTTTGATGAGCAGTAGAACAAGACTTGATTAGTGAGGCGATGAAAATTTTTACAGTTGATTTTGTCATGAAACCAGTTAAAAAAGTAGCGAACTTTCTGTAAACGTGTTCAAAAAATGAGCCACTTAGTGATGCCAGAAGTTGGACACTTGAATAACGGAATATGAGAAGTATTACTTCGTTTTCCAATTTGTTTTATGCTTACTGTTTCTTAAACCTAAAAAAATAGTTAAACTCCGTAGTTTCGTTGATTTGCACGAAGCGTGATAAAGCTGACTTCAGTTTACATTTACTCAAAAGTAAATATACGTTTAGATAGTGTATATAACATATGTAAAACAGAAGTTCAAAAACATACTTATTGCACAATTAGTATCGCAAACACCTTACTTTGCTTCCAGCAACGAAACTGAAAGTGATAGACTAGTGTCTGTCCAATGAGCGGATTTGGCGAACAAGACGAAGTCACCCATCCCTCTCTACTCCTTAGTGAAAGGCTGCACAGTCACTACACTAAGTCAAACACATACTCTGATAGCAACAAAAATCGTGAACAAGCAACGACATGCAACTACACAACCAAAATCCAACCAAATGCTTTTCACTGCAACAAATTATATACAACCTTTCGAAATCGAGTCAATGCGGCTTATGACACAAATCGGTCCTCCAAGAAGGAGTTAAACTGTAGTTATTCAAATTATGGGGCATGATATCACTGCCGTATTACCATACTTCCTAAAAACATTCTCAAGCCCATCGTGGGCAGATTTTGAAACACTTACGATAAACTAAAATGGTTGACAAAATAAAGCCTCAATTTCGAGAATTATACAATGATTCTCGGTTTCATTTCTTTCAATGGCAGCCAGAAAAAATACCAGTAAATTCATACGGTAGACAATAGAAAAATACATCGCTTACACAAAGCGAACTGACTTCATCAAAGTCAACACATGATTTAGCAGGGACAGCCAAAATTGCCTTGGGCGGTTATGTTATAATAAATACAGCCGTTCCCTTGCGGTTCAGGACATAATTGCATGCATTAGTCCTAGAATTACTACAGTTGGCCACGTAGCATATATGATCTAAAGAAACATCGTTGACTTGAATGAGCCATTCGCGGTTTGATCGTTTTAAGGTTTGTACTTAGACATGCACTCCTAGTCACTGAAACAGGAATATGGCTACTGGCAGGATCAACCAGTTTTTTCACAAAATGATACACATGTTCACTGAACATTGGTTTTCAGGAGGCTCGTACACATGTATCCATGCTGCTTGAGAGACGAATTCAGAAACCCATCCTTTTCGGCTCACTTCTGATACATGCGACAATGCATAGTTTAGCATAGTTTGGAGAATCCCTTATGACGTCTTTCGGTTATGCATTGCATAGGTAGGCACGATACTGCCTATTTAAGATATAAGGCTTGCTAAATCCTGTATCATGAGTTGTCTTTTTATGATTGCCATCAAATGCACGATCACTGTGCGTCAATAATTAAAACAACAGAGCTGTTCCAAAGGCAATTCACTTGTGGATAAATTGATGCTCGAATGCCAGCCAAGGATTAGAGGGATTCATGCAAGCGATGTTCTGATGTGAAGGTTATATATATGAAGCATATAGAGCAGAAAATGTTTAACAATATGAAGGTGACATCAATACATTAAATAGAGTCTTAATATACACAGTGATTTAAATTTTAACAACAGTCATGGATTGAAAGTATCAAATATTTACGCATACTACTTGCGACGAGCAAGTAGTAAAAGGGTGAACACAAAACCAGAAATGACAAAATATAGATAGGAGTGGAATTAGCTATCCATTGATGTCACTGTAAGGAGATGGCAAGTATATCTGCATCGGGCTCAAATATTCGTTCATACATATAATATAAAAGTTAGCATAGCACAAATGGTTGGTTAGTGTGACAACAGGAAACACGGTTTCTAAACAAAGCATGCGTATATATTAGTTTACAAACCATCCCTTCAGGACTTCCTGCGCTTCTTTCCGTGATTCTCCCGTTTGTCTCTATCTTCTTTCACCACTTAAGCTTATGTATGACTTCCTAAAAAGTAATAAAGGAGGAAGATTTCTAGCGACTTACAATAAAAAGAGATCTGAAAAAATTACCTGTGTTAAACGCCACAACCGGCTGGCAAAATGCCAATCACTTCTTTCTTTTGTCACGCATCCTGGATGACAGTTGTGAAAAATTACTGTTATGACCGATAAATAAATCCCAATAACTACCTGGACAGAGTTGATAAATCCTGTAGTTTAAGAAATATCCAGATGGTTGCATTTGTAATTTCACTGACTAGTATGATGATAGTTTTCACCTGTCGTGTGCTACACCCGTCAATTTACACGGATTATTTGGCCATTATTTTGGTTCGTTATCACGTAGGTACTGAAAATTGCTTGCTTCTGTAATAACACTTCTGTGTATGTTTAACTGGACACTTGCTGCTGTGTTTGATTGCTGACATTGCTGGAAACATTATTATTGGTAAACTTAGTAACGTTTTACACGACAGTTTTATTCCCTTATGAATAACCTACCATGACTATCACCTGTATTTTGTCCGTCAAATAGAACGTCTATTTTGTTTACATTTCTTCAACGACGATGCTGAGTATAATAGTGTGTACACTGCTTCCGCATGTTTAAAGTGACCTTGTAGGTATTATTCCATCACCTTGTCTTATATGTATCTTTTGTAATTGAACGATTGCGAAGCCGCTTACTCCATACTGGTATTATTTATCCTATTGATGATGCCTAAAAGTCGGTGTCCTTCATGTGCAAACCTGAGAATGTATTCTTACTGTAATTGATTTTGTGGTCATGTCTTTCTTGATTAAATTTTTTATTATGGTTTTTTTCACTTAAGGTATCATATACACTTCGAAGTTCATCTTCAGTTACACCTTCTCTGCATATAGCTCTGAGCACATACCTGAGAGACCTTATCGAATTCATCGTCTGATAGGGTACATGCATTTATGACCTCAGTAATTATAACTGAGTACATCAAAATGAAGCGCAGCATTACACTGTGAAATTAAATGAGCAGTATATTTTAACTTCGTAAAACATGATTGTGATTCAGTAGAAGGTTATATGAAATTCAACGCACAGGTAAAGTTATGAAAATGTCTGTATAGCGATGAAGTTTAAAAGTTTATTTCTGTTAACTTGTGCTTCCACAAGAATGAGTTAAAGTCAGATTTGAATGTGCCTACGGCATATGAAAACGTTTCGGCGGATCGTTGAAAAGTTTATCACTCTTTGGTGACTGATGTACATATTCTATGACATTACTGTGTTAGGAAGTGAAGAATTATGAAAATACCACCCAATGAACAACATTTATCGAACAGTAATCACAATGTACACGAATATGATTTTACAACACGAAGCAGGTGTTATCGATTCCTACCATGTAGTTCTCAACCTATATATGATCCTTTAAAACCTGGTTGCATCGAGAACCACTCAGAATGACAAAGTTTTCTCACAAAATACTTCGGCCAATAAAATAAAAACTTTATGTACTGCTTAAAACCCACCATTCCCTAGACCAGTGCGAAGGAAACCTCTTGGTCTTTTTGTACATCTAAGCTTGATATATTACTGTGGTATAATTTATCTGGAAGCAAGCAACTTTCGCTCTTAGTTTTCCAGTGAAGTTCTTATGTTTTTATTCCATGTTGCTCTATTTTGCAACAGAAATCATGGTTTTAGTTTGGAATCCTTATAAAAATAAAAAATTTGGACTAATACACTAACAGAAATGACTCAACTAAAAATTATTCAGATTTTCGTACGAATCCTCATTAGATTCCAAGTGTAAAACGTTTCAGACAGAAAGACACCGCAGCTAATTTCCTATGTTCCAGAACATTATGATAAAGTTCCAATAGAAATTAAACTCCCATATGGACATTAGAAAGAAGAGAACACGAAGTTCAGCAAAGATATCTTTTCGACGACTTCACTCTCAAAAGCTGTACAATAAAACTAGTTATTTTAAGTTTGTTTCCACGCTCCTCCTGATCACACTTGTAATCCGTGCAGAATAACCATCTTACAATTATATTCTAAACCTGTGTAATTTTCTGTTTCTATGCCTCTTGTAATCTATATTCACACCTCCTCATTAACATTTCAAGTTGAAAATTTTGATTTCAATTCGTTTGCATGCTCATTTTGTTCACACCTGTAATTCGTTCTATCCCTGCGTTTCTAAGCCTCTCGTAGTTCATATCAAGTTGAAAAAAATTATCACCTTCTATTTGACTTAAAATTATTTCTCCAGTTATGAAATAATAATTTTCGCATACGTTGTAACTATTTTTTGATCCTATAAAATCTTGTCTCTAAGCCCCTTGTAATCTATATTCGTACCTTCAAACTTTCATATAAAATTGAAAATTACAATCACCTTCGTTACTATGTGGAATTAAACAAATAATAATTGCATCCATGTGAACTAATCTATATAAATGCGATTGTACAGCTTGTGAGAATAAAATCTCCGAAAAGAAATTAAACTTGAAAATTATCCATAAAAGTACTCCACAAAATCATATGGCCAAAATAATTCCACTGGTCACTGGAACTGGTCAAAATGTCATGTTGCAGAAGTATTGTAGATAATTATTTCTCATCCAGATCTATTTGAAGGCCACTGAGTATAAAAGAAGAGTATAAATCCGATGAATGTGTAGACAAAGAACTCATTATTAGCACACAATTATTGATGTCTTACTATGCTATATCATGAAGGTCCCATTATGTCTTGCAGGCTTATTTATAGAATTGCAGCCGGCCGCCAAAATCAAATTGTTACTAGACGTCTGCTTAGTCTACTCTCTAAAACCGAGTGGTGTAATCGACTTATAGAATTATGCAAGACATGTCACAATTTCATAAATGTAAAGAAACTTGAACAAATATTATAACAGCACATTAGTTTGGCCTAAACATTACGCTTCACCTTAGATGAATTACTATAATGTAATCGTTTTTTCGAAAGTTATTGAATTAGATCTCTCAATAAAGTATTTACTGGTATGAAAAAAGGCAGAGTCGGCAATATCTGTGGTATTTTGCATTCTTAAGAAAAAATGCATCTGCCTAAATTTTTAATTAACTGAGAAAGTTCTCCGACATGAAGATTGACAATTCACTTAAAGTTATGCCGCACAAAACGCCATTCACAGATTGCAATATGAGTTGCAAAAATATGTCCACTTACTGTTATGCAAAATAAAAAGCGATCCTCACTACATATTCAGTTCGTTTACATTAATTTATTTTTATTTTATATTTAGCAAATACTATATGAAAAATAGGCCTCCTAAAACACTGATCCTAAGTGGATTTATTTTGCACTATGAGTAAAAATTGCGATTTCTCACATATCTATGTATATAATAAAATTACAACAACAGAATTCGCGACGTAGAGCGACGATGAAAATATGTGTTATCAAACATCGGATATTTTTCCATAAACTGCCAAATTCGTTATTTGCACCCATAATTAGTCTCATTTTCAAATTAACCCACTTATTTATATGACATGAATACTGACATTGTTACTACTTTTATTCAGTTACGTTTATACTAATACCCTTCTGTTGAACGAGTGTTTATTTGCACACGTTTCTGGTTCACTATATAAGATGTTAAGAGTTCTTCATGAAGCGTCTCCAACTGCTGTATATCACTGATCACTTCAGTGTAGATATACACGTTTTCAATTTGTTCAAAAGTCGTATTTACTCTCAACTTGTAATAAACGTGTTTAAAATTCGCAGTTGAAATGTTCCTGTAATGCATTTCATCGAGATTTCAATTAACGAATGAATTCTCAATTTTGTATGTCGATTTACTCCTTCATCGGCTGTAAATCTCGTGCAAATTGTGTCATTAAAGCGAATAACGTCTGTGTAAATATCTGTGTTATTAATTCTTCATGATGTCGGATTTACTTATTGAAATGAATATTGTTTATATGGTTAGTTTTCGTTATTCTCAAATATGTATTCAATCAGAAGTTAATTTTAGCGGCATCAAAGCTCAACTGAAGCATTTTCAATGTAAATCACTAGTTTGGATAAGTAGAAGGGGAGGTGGTGTATTCCAAGGGAATGAATATGAGCAGAAACCGGTTCTCCATTATTTACACTCAGTGCAAATATATTCAGTGAAATCATTATATCTTGATATACCATGCCTAGCAATATAGGCCGTCACAGTGCATGTCAAAATGACTACAAACGGAATCAGCCAAGTGGAAAACCCACTATCCCTTCACCGAGTTACATAATACAAAACAAGCACAAAGAAGTAGCACAACTCCCTGAGTGAAACTCCGGATAATGTTTATTACTCGTAATCATATCAAAAATTGAATTGATTTGTTTCTATGCTAAAACGACACAGTGGTCCGTGTTCATATATATCACAAAATAAGTTTAAGTGAAATATTACGAATTTACACTTTTGTGAAGTGTGAAAAGTGAGGACAAGAAGTTCTCAATTGTTTGGCTTTGTATACTGCTTTTTTATTTCTAAATTTAAAGTTTAGTGTCATGTCAGTGGGTCGTCGTCGAATTAGAGGTTTCAAAGCGAATCGCACGTGCTTATTATTTATTCTTCTAATAACACTTACACTATCATTTATGTTCGTGATTATGTGAACATAAGTTCAATAAAATAAAACATTCACCTGCAATCATTTATCAATAGAAATTGAAGCAGAACATTGAGAAAAGAAACGCAGACAAGTCATGAAATGCAAATAAAAATAGGGGAGTGATAGAATGAACGGTGTCTACTGGAAAAATAATGATTGCATCTGAAACTTTTACTGGCCATAATGCGGATGCTGTAGGTATGTCTCCGTTGATAGATTTCATCAGAATCATTTTATCGAAATCTCTGCCACACTTCAAATTTCCACATGTTAAACTGTATTGAAGATATTTACGACGATTCTATTCTCCATGAAACTAATGTCTGGTACACATGCATGCAAAAGTGTAGCTACTTGTAGTTGATTTGATACTTAGAATAACCCCCTGATATACACTACATGTTCAGTAAGTTTAGCCAATTGAAACCACCATACTGTCTGGTACACTGTGAATTGTGTTAGTATTGAAAGTCTCATCTCTGACTTGTCAAACATAACTAAATTTGAAAATCAGAACAAAGATAATTCTTATTTGTCTGTGCTTTCAGTGTAAGAGGTTTCTGAATACGAAAAATACGAATGTCAGTGAATAGGTTTGACTTCTCACATAATATGGTACATTCTATTTTAAACTTGAAAATTCAAGTGGGTACACTCTGCAGTTGTAGTCATTAACAAGAATACAACTTATTATAGCTTCTTATCTCAATGATTTGAACTTTGATTCAGACATTATTCTCACTAAGTTATATAACAGGAAAGGCATTCAGCAAGGAGTTACTCTCTTCGGCGACTAAGTCACTCTTTCGACGCACTACCTAACGACTAGTAGACCCACAAGAAGCACTCAGAAGACATACTTCCTGCCACTCACTATGAGATTCCTTCCATAACGTCAGTGTTTCTGATCAAGAGTGTTCTCACTGAGTGTAGTATCACTGTTCACGGACTGCTCACTTAATTAAACAATACGCTTTATTATCGAGAGTATTGCTTCAAGAAGATAAACACTGGCACACTCACTGTATATTTGAAGACATTCCTTTCGGGAGAAGGAATCCGAACGATAAATATCTTTTCCTGACTTCTAGTCGCCAAAACATTGACAATATGGAATACTGAAAACACCTATCTGCAGAAAGCTGACATAGAACGGGTAACCTGCCAAATTTTCAGGTTGGCTGCTCCTATAAACGAAATGGAAATTTTCATATCCTCCAAGGATACCACGCGTATTTTTTGGTGTGATGACATCGAGTTATTATTTGCCATTATAACTCACTGTAGCTTACGTGTGAAAAGAAATGCCTGTACAACTTGCAGCCGAAATGTCAGAATTACATGAAAGTGAACTTTATTTTTTCAGGACAAGTTTGGGTAACTGACAAAATGAATGATAAGGAAACACTTTGTGTTACAAAACATTAAACCCCAGTATTTTATTGCACCGTATCTACACAAAGAAATAAAAGAAAGGACAACAAATAGCTCTGTGCAAATGCGTGGGAGCTGACAGCAGAAAGGGAGTTGGTAAAAAAGAATAGAGCATAGACTAGTAGTCAAATAACTTCACTAACTTTTAGTAAGCATTCAACAGAGACAACCACGATTTATTTTTTTTTTTATTTTTGATTTACAGCTTGATTCCACACTGTATTTTTGGTACAAGTATGGAATTTTCAGCATGGATATCGGTAGCCCAAATTTCGCAGGCCGACCATAGATATCAGATGTGCGCCGGTGTGGGCTCGAACCCCGGACCATGTGCATGGTCGGCGAGAGTCCTAACCACTGTGCCACCGACGCACACAGCTGCAACACTATGGAGTGCCTTTAATTTCACTAACCTCACTCAAAGGCTATATGATGACGTTACCTGTCCAATGAGCCAAAACGGAAATCTCATTGAGGCCTTAAGAATGAAGACAAGATTAAGAGAAGTCTGACTATTAGTCTCATCGATAATATTCTAGATTTTCTACAAATGAGCCAAACAGCAGGTTACAAAATCGAGAAAAGCAGGAATGCGTGTGATTGACAAGTATACAATTGCAGATTTAGCATTCATATATGATTAATTATTCTTTAATGTCGCATGATGTGGAAAATCTCCAGGTGAATTCCAACAATTCTACATTAGACCCTGAAGTGACTGGATTTCAAGTGAGCATAACCAGTAAAGGAAGATAGTCACCGACCAGCAAATAAAGGTATCAATCAATCGATAAATATAAAGCAAGGTACCTTTTTTACTGATTTTGACAGAATCTTTAAAAATGAAGGATGGATATGACACAAACAGGATTGGAAATAGGAGGCAAACTATTATTTCTCAGAAATGACTGTCAAATCTACAGCATTTGGAATGGACAGCAACGTCCAAGTTTCTTAAGCTGATGTGACGTCAGTGGTTTTAAACGGTTTAAACTCTAAACCTTGTCACGAAACGCTTTTCAACAGACTGAAGATTTTACCAACTGCACTGTTCTCTCCATATTGAAAATTAAATGATCACAAGGAATATGCTAAATTGAGCTCCGGTAGAGAACTCCCTGAAAATCTTTAGTCAGACAAAATTGTAGAAGGGAAAGTAGATGCATTACAGCCACCGTGAGAAGACCATTTAGGGGCACAACACGCCATGCCAAGGAGTTTCATCTGAATAAGCGCCTCTTCGACTATGACACGTAGGAGATCATGTAAGGAGGATATTAAAGCTCATGAACAATCTTGAAGCCAGTTCACACTACCCGTGGAGAAAATACTAGACGGGAGATATGCTACTTATCCCCTGTCTCCCATTCGGAACCCACAGGAATAATAGTTATATAATAATTACCTGGTGGGCCGTGGATTATAACAGGTAAAACAGAGAAATATTGTGGTGTTTGCAGATATGAAATTATTATCCTTCAGAATTGTTAAAAGTAAAGTAAGACATACGTATACAGTAAGTTACGTAGCTCAATATCAATACTGAGTCTTTCAAATTATCGGATTTTTATTTAAGTGCATGAAATAATTCAGTCTATTCATAATCAAAGCATGAATTCATATCCCCTTCAAACCTTTTTTTGATTTGTAAACATACATCCTTCGGTTGTGTTGCTACCCTGAACCAGATGCATCTACAATGTTTGGCATAGTTAAGTTTATTCACAGCAACCGCCTTTTAATAATTCCCATGATTCAATGTGCACACTCCGTGCCTGGAAATGTCGCAATGACCGTTCAACGGTAAATGGAATGAACACGTTTCTACGTTTTCCCGTCAAGCTTTCTGAAGCGAATGTGAAGATTTTCTTCTGGAAGAATTCCCTTGTGAAACATGACTATCTTTAACTCACGTACACTGTAACTACACACTCTGAATCACATTGATGCAGTTTGATCAAGACTACCTGAACCGGAGGAGAATATCTCAAAAAACTCCCACGTTCTCTATGAGTTATCTGAAGACGAAAGAACATCATTCGAAAACTACTCCAATACGGTTACAAAGAAGAGAATAGATGACGTTATAATGAAACTAAACCAAAGCCTTCAGTCTGTTAGCAAAGAAACCGTCTTTCCTAATTGTCCAGAAAAATACGCGTTCAGTTATTCTGATGTTCCAGTATCTCCAATTCAAATGCAAACCTTAGTACTTTGAACTAAGTTTTGTGATACAACGTCAAAGGTGAATGAACTGAACACAAAAGTTCAATTCAAGAATTGACTTGACCAGAAGAAAGATCTGGTCCCAACCTCATGTGAAAATGCAGACCTTTTCAAAACAAACGTTTTATATTGCTGTCTCGATTACATCAACAAAAAACCCGGCTTTCGTAGCAAATTTACCAAAGAACATCTAAGGCAACTGAAATAACTGAAGGATAATGAAAACTTGATCATAATACGACCAGGTAAAGGCTCCCCAACGCTCTTCATGAACAAATCAGACTACCTGAGCAAACTCTCGGTGATACTATCTGATGATTAAGAGTTTGAAAAGCAGTCTCCAGAGAAAGATCCCACCAGCTGACAAAGATATTGAAGAAAATGAAAGGAGAACCCATTATCATTTCAAAACTATACGAACAACTGCGTCCATCTGGTTCTACAAACGCGCATATACGGGTCATCTAAAGGGCGCAAACAAGTTGTCCCGCTCCGCCCAATACTAGATATGATAGATTCCCCATATCATACAATCGCGAAATGGCTGGTGTAGATTCTTTGGCCAGTGAAAGAGGTGCCGTCAAGACACAACCCTGTGACACATTCGATTGATTCAACTAGGAATGTCAACGGGACAGATAAGAAAATGGTCCCCTTGGATTTCGTCTCTCCCTTCAGCAACATTCCACTGGCACAAACTGTCTGTTTCCTTTGTGACTACATTCATTCAGTATCATCATCGTCTGTATGCCGACATGAAAGCGCTGTTATTACGATGCACCTTCAACGTATGCTTCAGTTTTAACAACGAAATATACACGCAAGTAGATGGAGTGGCAATGGGTTATCCTTTTTGACCCTTCTGGCTGACTGCCTTATAGCTAGCGTATAAAACAACTCCTCATCTAGAAATATCGACAATCTCTATATCTAAAAGTAAACGTTGATGATACTTTTATCATTTGTGATGAGAAACTATACCTCGAAAACTTCCTTCAAACCTTCAACAATACCTACCAAAACATTGACTTTACTCTTGAAGCTGAGTATGACGGAATGTTGCACTTCCTCGACCTCCACTTGACAAGAAACCCCAAAAACTCTATAAAACGGTCCATGTACAAAAAGCCTACATGGAATGCATAATTCATCAACTTTCAAAGTTTCGTATCCTTAGGCAGAGAGAGGAACCTGATAAACGCTCTTTTCTTCAGGATTCGGAAGATATGCAGCGAGGAATTGACTGATGAAGAACTGTGTAATCTCTCAGAAACTCTGATGGAAAACGGTTTTCCGCCCAATTTCATAGACAAGAATCTCAAAGGAGATATTTCTGCTTAATTAGAATTCAAAGGTGACGCTGTAGCAGAAATCCTTCGTAAACGTCCCTCCCAATCTCTGAGGAAATCATACTTTGCCGAGAGCCTACGACTGAAGTTTTCCTGCAAGAAACTGTGCAGCAAGAACGCGAAAGAAAAGCTGTCGCATTGAGCTACTTCATCGTGCATATATCAGTTTACTCGCTCTTGTATAGCTGAGTGCATCGGTCGTATCATGCGCCAACTTAAAAAACACGCCTGTGAACACTATCCAGCCTGACTAGTAAAAAAAGAAAAAAAACGGGTATAGAGTTCAGTGACAGAACATCTGGTCAATTCAGGACATTTGACGACATTCGAAAAGTCCTTCAAAATTAATATACAACATTCAATCAAACCTATCAAATTAGGACATCTGGATATACCCGAGGCTCTAGCCATCCAAATGGCTCAAACCAACGCTATATATCTAAAAGTAAATCGTTCAACCCTTGTCCCTGTCATGGCCATCATAAACAGGCATTTTTTGTAGTAACGACCATCCCATTACCTTTCTTATCCAAACTTCCTGTCTACCCATGTTATTTTTAAGTTTTTCCTAATCCCTCCTCTATTTGCACTACCATATTTTCTTATCCAAACATCCTGTCTATTTTGTCATTTCTACATTTCTAACCGCTAAATGCACAATATGTCAATCTTCTTAGTTATTATGATGCTACTTTGTTTGTTTTATCCATTCCCCTGTTTATTATGACATCCCTAATTTTAATTTTTATTAATCTGACCCTTGACCAGAAATTATTCTGGGACTTTCCTACCCATTTATTAAAAATACACGAATGTACAGCCTAGTTGATGACGTCATGGAAAAGAAAATTTTCTTCGCTGCGGCCGTTTTTTTAATAATTTATTTTATTTTATAGCACTAACCACTTTTAGCTTCACTCTAGGTTCTTCTCCTTTCATAAATGAAGGAAGCAAGTTTTCGCTCAAAAGCCGTTTATTTATTTGCATTTAGACTGAGAAACACTGACGCACTTGAACTTTTCAAAGCAGTCATATATGGCAATACTCAAATGTGACCGAATTAAATTACTGCAAATGGATCTAAAACTCCACCACTCACATCCATAGAAAAGACATTCGTAATAAGCAGAAAATATTATATTTAATAGCAAATGGTATTTATTACAATTAAAAACGCTGATTACAGCTTACAAATCGAATGAAGCGTAGATACATACTGTCACATACTGAGTGCAAACATTATCACTGATCATGCTGAAACCAAAATAAAAACATACATCAAATAGTGTCGAGGTATGAATGAATGATGGAAAAATTCAGTTTAGTAAATAGTTTCGATAGAATTTTAATAAACCGATAACATTTGAATGTTTAACACTTGAACTCACCTTTCCTTCATTCAGTTGACTATTCACTAAAAGCAAGGATATACAAAAGCAGTTTTAGAAAAAGTCAATATATATACTTTAGATATGTCAAAGCTAACACTTTCTTATTGAAAAAAACATTTGAAAAACCTCATTTTTGATGGAGTTTGTTTCATGTAGTTCAAAGTATGCAAAATTTGGTACTAGTGATAGCGGAATGTGGAAACCAAGTCAACTTATTATGCTGTCGGATGATGGTAACAAACGTAAACCAAGCATAAATAACGGCTTTCAGATCCATAATAATTAAAGTTTATCAGGCTGGCATGTTTGTCGCTTAAAACGCGTGTATTGGTAATATCAGTCTGATCACAAGTTGCTCTTCCTTTCTCTATTCCTCACGTGTTCACTAATGCTTTGATTTCATTATCAGAAACCGAAAGTGACAAGAAGAAGGTGATTCATTTGTAGAATACATTCAAGATATCTTCATTGTAGATCAGTTTATATGAAAATATTGTTGATGTGATGAAAGACGTGTAGCTTCTTTGGAACAGCACATAGTTCCACTACATATCTGACATGAAATGTTACCATGTCAGTGAATCACAGGTCAACTTTCAAAATATAATATGAATGCATCAGACAGCAATGGTCCCAATGCATATCTCGTAGCTCCCATTTGCCAGAAAATACCCTTGCTCAAGATGGATACCCAAGAGGTTTTGTAGGGAAGAACGTGAAACCAATGCCAAAAACAGAACGATGCATTTCGGTACCAAAGTAAACGCTACAATTGACTCCGGGCTTAACAACAGACTAGGTGGCAGACATCCTCAGGAGAAACTCTAGTTCCTGAAAGAAGATTTTTTTATAGCTACTATAAGAGTCGTATTCCCCAAACTCCCTCTGCATTAGAGCAATGTTGAGGATATACTTGTGCACATGATCACTCTAAACTGCATGAATCCGTTCACCTCCTCGTGCAGATCTAGGTACTTATGTTGTTCTATGAGAATATTATCCAGCATAGTCCTAAACAGGAAGCACTTGTTCAATCGGAAGCACATTAGTTGAACACCTCACTAACACCTGTCACTGCATCTCAACTGACTCGTAGTTCATAGCCATTTACAAAGAAAACAAAACTGTGCTAAATTCAGTGTGTTTCCAGATAATTCGTACTTTCGAATATTCCTACACATCCTTCGAAAATCCACAGTTATGTTTTCAAAAGAAACTGCAGCAATCTCTGTACGTGAAGCTGATCTAGTTTAATTTCGCTTCTGAAATTTTGTTTTGCTTTTGTTTTTTTCATTCCTTTCATTTTCGGTTATAAAAGTCACTATTCGTCTTTGTTTCCATACTCATCCCCCTCACACCTTTATTCGTTAAAACCTATTTTACGATGCTGTTCAGTTTTGTTTGTAAACCTCTTGTAATCCATATTCACATCTTTCAGCTTTCATATCAAGTTTAAGGTTACTTTCACCTTCACACGTCTTCGTCAGTAAGTGGAATTTAATACTAACTAATACCCTGTGTAAAGACAAGTATATAAATGTGATTGCACAGCTGCTTTTGAGAATAATAATCGCTGAACTGTTTGTTCTTTTCTCTCTAATGTCCTGATGAGTATTTTCTGCGATTTGGAAATGGATGTTTTGATGATTCCAGTATTCCTGCCGCCCTAAATACATGTTAATATTCCTATGTAAGCCTGAAATCTGAAAACATTCCTGAAGCTCACGAAAGTAGAAACTGATAAAAATAAACAAAGATTATCCATCCTCTTGTTTATCCTCATCTTGCTTCTCAATCACACACCAAATAAATTTCTCATCTCCCCACAACTAACATCCAGAAAATAACTGAATAGGAGAAACTGTGTGATCTTTCATTTTTATGTTTTAACACAATGTGAATTAGGGTCCCACAGTAATTATTAACGGGATTTGTGATACATGCCTTTTCAGGCTACACTGTTTTCCAATTTTATTCATTGCTATTGTAATTATTGCTTTGGTTTCAGTAGCACACCAGTATTTCACTATTTTCAATGCGGTCATTTTAAACTTGTTTTTCATCTGTCCCTCAACTTTATTTTCCCCTACACACGATCATCTCCAAGTCATCTGAAGAACTATGTACAATGTTTTCTTACTCATTTTCATTCAGTTCAAAAACCTTCTGTGTGATTTCACCTTAATATATCTCTTCATTTCGTTATCCAATCAACCATAAGCTTAATCACTTTCGGGTAGTGCGTATTAGTGTATTCTGGCAAAATGCAAAAATTCTTCATCTTATGGCCAATTCCAACAAACATGTGACCTTCAGAACATAGAGAATATCCTGAAATGGAAATCGTGGTCAGAAGTAAACCTAAATGTAGTTTACTGATGGTACAGTAAGCACATCAATCAGTAAGTTTAAATTTAGGATAGAATAACTTGCCGAACACTTACCATTTTGTCAATACGCTATCCGGGATAATGAACATTAAAAAACAGTGGGGGAGCTGATAGGCTACATCGTATATTAAATTTAAAGAGCTCTTTTGCTATATTTCAGCAGAATTCATTAGGCTGTTCGACGTATAAATCTTTTCGGCACATTCTGCCATCCTGAATCTGTCCTCATTTGCAGTTACTGTATTAATACAAGTGGAATGCACTACAATTCTACATTTAAGTCCATCGACACTTTTATAACTTTTATAACGCATGTATTGCCAATGTATTCTTAACACACGATGTCCATATTTCCACATGGATATTAGAACACTTTTTCAATTCGTAGCTTTAATGTGCTATTAGCCTATAGGTTAATTATCACAATCGTAAAATAAAGGTGAAGATTGCCGAAACCTACTAAGAAACTTCAGTCTGAAGTGTGACGCCTTTTATAGCGTTAAGGGCAAAAGACAGCTTGAAACTAAATACGCGTAAACACCTAGCCATCAAGGAGCATAAGAATAGTTCAGCCTGAAACAAGGATTTTAATTTGGCTACTTCTGAAGGTGTAATATCTGGTGGATGGCGTAAATACCACCTGAATGACATATTCCAGGGTAAAACATCACCCTAACTAAATATCAAAAAATGACTGAGTTAAATGTCTTCAATCACCAATCTTCCAGATTCTTTTTCAAGATTAGCAGAAACTGCATTTGAAATGTGAATCAAACAGTATTCAGTGAATAAACAACACTGGTCACATTTTCCTTAAAAACGTTTTAGAAATCTCATCGATGCCTTTCAAATATCTTTTCTAGAATGAATTTTGGGGATCTGTGGTCGTTTGTATAAAAACTTGCATTTTCACGAGTTTTTTTAGGTGGCTTTACAACAGGATTTCCTATGCATCTCTGACACAGTGGTGAGGACGCTCTCCGACAATGCACTTGGTAGGAGGTTCGATTCCCGGCTGACGTACGCCTGATATCCATATTTGGCCTGCTATATTTGGGCTACCAATATTACGTGCTGAAAATTCCGCACTTCTTTCAGAAATATGGTGTAAAATCAAGCTGGGAATAAGAAAAAATTGAGAAAATATAAAATAATCAAGAGCTAAAATACAGTCCTTTGTCTTACCAGTTTGTCGCCTAAATAAAGAAAAATACCAAACACATTATGTTAATGCTTTTCAAATGATTGGTTGTCCATTGTTATTCATGTATGAGGAAATTTTTCCCATATGGATATCGTCTGTACCTATGCAGTGGAAGTCTGCAATCAAGAGGTGAATTCTCAAAGCTGTTAATCTGGGTCACCTAGTTTGTTTTCTGTTTATATGTTATAGTCTTTATTCTCTTTAACAATGGCAATAATGATGTGGTGAGATGTTAACAATAACACGAATATTGGTGACGTAAATATGCATCACGTTAGGAGTTTGAAGCTAGTTGGAGTGCGATCACTTGTAGCTTGAAGAACAATTCTATCCATATAAATGTTTGCAATACACTTTTCAAAAGGGACAAACAAGAAAGTTCTCTCGATTGGCATGGAAATCATCTTCCTACGACAAAACCAGAATAACCACATTACTATTTCAACATATGATTTTGTGGATGTACTGTATTTTGGATTATAATAACTATTATAGGGCTGCTGGTAATCGACAAAAGGCCTTTACTTGCCAATAAGTACGTATAAACTAGTTATATATCCATTCATCTTTTGATGAAATTATTTTCACCACATGGATGAAACTAAATATAACCAAATGACTAACATTCTTGTACTACTGCAAACGTCCACTAGTATCCGAAATATATTGTTATTAATTAAAAGAATGTTCCAAAAACAGCCTCATGACTTACTTTTACATTGTTCTGTTTAGAGAATCAATTGTTATTTCAAAGTAAAAAGTATGCAAGATATAAACGAAAGCCTGGTAGTAAAAGTGATAGCATATGACTAATTTTATTAAATTGTTTTTCTGGCTATTGCTAGCAACAACCAAATGCAAATCTGGAAGATCGAGTACAAGGAATTTCTTATTGGCTTTTCTCCGTTGTTAAGTCTGTGTTGCTACGTCAAAGAAATAAACTTATAGTGTATACAAGGTAACACTTCAATGTTCGATGAGACGCATTAATTTTTGACTTCAACAATGTCTTTATACATCATGATGAATCACGGCAGCACAAAACAAATAGTTCCATTTACACTTCTGAGATCAAAGCTATTTGTACTCGGCGACTGAGGGGAATGACTTCGATATGACTTCGATAATATCGTTATACAACATGATGAACCACAGCAGCACAAAACAAACAGTTGCATTAACGTTTCTGAAATCGAATATATTTGTAATCAACGACTGTCGGGGAATTACTTGCTGCTAGACTACTTGAATACACTGCAATGAATATGCCCAAATACTAATTCATTCGTAAATCTGTCGTTTCTACGACTTGAAAACACGCCTTAAATTTGAATCTTATCATGAATAAAAGCCAATCATTCCATTCCCGTGATGGGTGGAAACTGACACATATCAGATGAGTATAAATCATTCACATGCTCGGTGTCATAAGCACTCAGTAAGTGTAATACCTCCTGTTTACAAACTGCTGGGCAGTCTCACCCAACATGTATCCAGAAGCGAGATATATCCATTTAAATATCTATATGCGTATATTTTGTATAAAAACCGTTGATTAGAACAGTGAAGCATGGAATTAAATTGAGCTTCACTCCTTCCACAATTGTTTAAACATAACACGATTTCATTGCTATTTAGGATAGACGACGAAGTATCTCTTCGTCATCATGAATTGCAATTTCGAAAATGAAATAATGCAGTTGTGAATAAATTAGGACAAATAGACGGAGACACCGCCCATCTCAAAATATAACGGATGATGCAAAGAACTAGGTGGATTCAATTCTTATTTAAACAGCTATTCCTTGAAATAATATGAGAACTACTCAAGATGGAGACAGAATATTAAACAGCATAATACTCACGTAATTCTTTAATGGAAGAAAGTATAAGCACAGATTATGGTTATATTCTATTCCGCACAAACCCTTGTTCGTACTTCATTCAAATTCATAAACGGAAATGAATGCGCGACGATAGTAGTTGAATTTTCCTACTAGAAATTGATTTTGTGAGGAACTTGAAAGGAAAATGAAGCAGGATGTCGTGGACCAGTATTGTTTCTCTTCAGATGTACGCATGAATTCTCGACGGTTCAGTTTATTGAATTTTATTCATCAATGTGTTTTCCCGTTGGTGGACGTTCACTGTAATATATGTAGCGAAAATGACGTACAATAAACTGAATTATAATGTCCCTCTGTTCTGGTGATTGTTCTTACCCTTTTGAAGTTGTGAAGATAAACACTTCTCATTTGTATAAAGAATTTAGTCTATCTTCACAGCACATTTTATAACTGGAAAGGAACTTACTTTTTTCTACATTGGAAACGATAGTTGAAATTCCATATTCACTGATAAGTCTTATATCGGTAAGTTTATGGTGTGTAGTGTTAAAGTTATTCTCTTAAGTACAATGTGTACATCATAATGCATAATTAAAGTAACTGTGATATACCTTTCTTAGTTTACTCCACTGCAGCAACAATACTCAGGGTCGGTATGATTGAAACTTCGCCAGTCACGAACTGATTTCGTATTACATACATGTATTGCATTTATCAGTCAGAAGCACTCTGACATAATTCTATGACACTTGCTTTCCTATGGTTTTCTTGTAAATCTGACTGAAATTAGTCAATAATACTATTACGATGGTAACTCCAAAATTTGTCCTGATGTCTATTTTATATGATTGACCTAACTCTTAGCAGATGTGTATAAATAAATCTTACACTGTATAAAATCTTCTTATTAATTTTATGGAATTTGTGTTGGTTATTGTATCACTGATAGTCGTAGAAATTGTGGCAAATGTGTTTCAATTACCACACATAGCCCCACTGGCAATTATGTTGTGATTATTTAATCTATTTTCCATGTATAATCTCTATCATGACAGTAATCTGCACTATTTCATGTGTTGATTGGTCTGGAATTCGGCTGATTTCAAGAACGATCACGAAATGATTTCAGTTAGAGAAACGATGAATACCAGAGAGTACTAAACTGAAGTTGCGTCCCAGTTTGAAACTCCCCTGCATTACTTATCCCTGATCTCATCAGGGAGTAGACCCACAACCTCCAGGTTACCAGGTGTGCGCGTCGGACATTCAGCGATTGTGATAGAGTCCAGTGACCCGTCAACGGTAACGTCTGCCAATTTGTTACCTATAGAGTGATCACCGTCTAGTGTAAATACGTAGCTTCAAAATTTATTGAAATTTAAGTTTTATCCATGATAAGCATAAGCACTGATTCTCATGTGAATCTGCCTACTGTGGTGCTACAGACCCTCTATTGTCTTTGATATTCCAAAATGTCGAAACAAAGTTTATCTTCCTCTCGATACGATACTAATAACTGGTAATACTAGTAATATGCTATAGATGCCAGGTATTGTGAAATATACGACAACGTTCGAATGTTGGATAGCGACTTACGGGCATTCACTGATTTTATGAAGTAATAAAGGAAGTATTTAAAGATTATCGTAGCATAATAATATTTGTTATGTTTTTGCTGTCAACTAAGTTATATTAACCAAGAAGAAAGTTGGTTTCTCTAAAATAAGATATCCCATGGTTGAGTGAACAAATGACATTAACTTCCATGACGTTCTTATTCAAAAGAAATTAAAGGATACGATTTATGGCAGAAAGTAGTGTAGATTTATCCTGAGCATAATTAGCACGTATATTTTCAGTGAAACTAAGCAAGCATTTGGTTCCGCGGTGAACCCAGAACACAAGATATACTCAGAACTGGGATAATTAGAGTAAAGAATTGTTTTCAAAAATTACATGAGTCGATCCCTTAATTTTAGCATACTACAACCACTAGAAGAAAAACAGAATCACTTCAGAAACTGTATAGGATTATAAGATGTAATAACACTCGCATTAATATTTCAATCCATGTAAAATGTACTGTCATTCGGAATATGAGGCAATCTGCCAATTGTCAATTAAATAACCTGATCGATTATTTGTATTCAACAAAAATACAAATTTCAGGTGATGAGTTATATTCACTGGTGTACGAGAGATATAAATACTTTAAATGTGTTACGCCGAGTGTAACTTCCAGGATGGGAAATAGCAGACAAGAATAAAACAAAGTGGTCAAACGCTGATCTGAAAATCGAATAATTAAGACCAGATAAGCCGAGTGCCATCTCTCTGATTCAAATAAGTCAGAAGAGTCCGTTGTTTAGGTGCCTAGACTAAGTGACGTCAAAAGAGTCAAAAAGACAACAATAAAGCCGTTTGGCAAGGGGTCCAGAGTGAGAAATGAACAACTCTGGAATGCACAGATTAAGTAAGGAGCAGTTTAAATTAAACATGACCTAAGAAAGAACGCAGAATAAGAGAAATGAGTATAGCAAGAAACGTTTACTCCCACGACGAAAGTTACTAAAGACAAAACAAAATGTTAATATATTGACTGAGATGCAGTTTCGTGAATATAGACTCATGATCTAGTAAATCATGCCACTTCTCATACAAGAAAAGAGTTCACAACTGGAAAATTTAAGAAGATTTTACTGCAGTCACACTGCATGTTGCATGGTCAAAATTACAGCTACTTGCCGATTTTTGAAACACGAATGAATTTCCTATGTGATTGAAGTAACTGAAAGTATAACACTACTCTATAATAGTAAAGCAGTGTCTCAATAAAGACGGTTTTATGCCTTTCAACTGGGAATCTCCTTAAAATATAATAAAATTCCCCAATCTATTTGGTTGATTACGAAAAGTATTGAAATAGCATGAGCAAGCTCATCAATAAAACGACTTACTATAAATCTCTGAAAAATAATGAACACATAAATTTAAATGTATTATGAAACCAACACTTATTAAATAAAATTTTGTGCATCAAACAAAGATTAACAAATAAATATACAAAAATTCTCAAACATTTAACATAATTACAGAGACAATCTATATGTGGGAATCTCTACCTATAAATTTAAAGTACTTCAGTTTAAATGCATAAGAAAATGTTAAACTGTTCTGATATGTAATGGTCAATGAGCACATTGAAATGGCAATATGGTGACCAAATTTTAGATTAATTTTTGGGAATGTGTGCTATCATGTAAACAGGTTAAAATTAAGTGCAAATATATCTATTTAACGTGAAAACTATTTCAATGGACCACTGGTAATAAAAGTGATCCATCTGATACCTGGAGTGTGACTAATGTGGCTAGATTTGATGACAGCATTTTCATCATGCATATAATAATATCATATAATATCACGTACGATAAGAATGTTAGTTCTTTTAAAAAACCTTTCCTACAATAAAATCAGGATGGTGTTTACTGTGCAATACTCACCGCGATCTGTATGAATGCGAAAAACATTCTTGGTTTCATTACACAACTAAGCTCAATATTTTACAGTGGTATGACACATTTCAAAATGAACTTCCCTTTTTATCCCATAGAGTACATGTCAAAACAGAAACAAACGGAAATTTCCGATTCGCAGAAGTTGCCGTTTTCAAAATAACAAGACCCATCTAGTTGTTAAGTATAGTATAGATGTTTTGATCTCAGTATTAATGTAGAATTTTTGTCTTTCTTTGTTGTGTTAGATCTCTTATCGACAGAATACATGGTTTGTAATGAAAGAAACTTTTAGCATGGAATCCTTGTAAAAATGAAACATTTCAAGGAGTACAATAACACAAATGACTTCACTACAACTGCTTTGAATTTCCGTGCAAATCATCAAAATATTTAAAGTGTTAAAATGTTCTAGGAGAAGCACATTCCGTTAAAATCCTCGAAGTCAAAATGCTAAGAAGAGTCAATTTAAGCATTACACAAAATCATATGACAAAAATTGAGTCAATTATTCATTGGTATTAGTCAAAACATCATGTTGTGAAAGTAGTGTAAATAAATATTTTCAGTCCAGATTTAATTGAAGTCCATAGCGTGTGTGGAAACGCATAAATCTTTTATCTTCTTTCAATTTTTATCACAGATTAACTACGGAAAACAAATGAATGTATAGACAAGGAATTCAGTGGGAACAGACGATTACTGATTTTCTGGTGTGTCGTGTGTAAAACTTACACACTGACATGAAGCTCCGATTTCGTCTCAAACACAGTCAGCCACTCAAAACATGTTTTTCCTATACGTCAGTTCATGCGGATTAAATGCTAAGCCGTGTAATCCATACATATAGCGTTATGCACGACACATCACAATTTAGAAAACAGAAAGGTTGAGCGAAAAAATATTTACTTTTCAATTAGATCCTCATCTCTTGCTCCACTCTAATATATATAGCATTTTTATTACAACACACAAAAGTTTGCCAATCAATTGGCGATAAATTTGTTAACAATAAACAGTGCTAAGCGGTGTAATCCACACATATAGTGTTACGAACGACACATCATAATTTCTCATATGTTAAGAGACCTAAACGCAGATTAGTATAGCATATTTGGCTGGTCCACAAACTAACGCTTCACTCTAGATACATTACTGTAATTTACTCGTCTTTTCAAAGGATTTTGAATTGCATCTGATAACAAATTAATAATTGGGATGATATATGCAATGAAACGCAATAGTTGCATTTTAAAAATACATCTGCCTTAAGTTTTGATTACTTGAGGAAGTTCTTGGTAGTGGGAAAGCAGAACTGGAGTGAAATTACATTGCACAAGAAAGAATTCACAGAAATGCATACATAATAACTGAATTTAACTGACTAGTATATTAGTGGTAAAAATATGTTCACTTACAGTTCTCTGTGATAGCGAAACAATAGTCGCTAGATATTGATTTCACTTAACATAATTCAGCTGAACTTCTGACAAGCAAACTAAAAGACTACAAGATATTGTAGTTAACTGGGTGTTTTTCTGAGTACGGGTAAAAATTATTATTCCTCATTTATTCACATACGTTGTGAGGTGAAAATGGAATATGTATATGTGTGTCTGAACAATCATTCCGAGAAAATTCGTCTTAACATGTTAGAAAAGAAATTCCCCCATAATGATATATTTTTTATATTCACATGGAATTTCATCATCCGTTGTGAAGTACAGAATATACAAATATAAAACCTCAAGTTATTGTAATGCTATTTGCCACTAAACTTACTAGATCTCGCTGCATTAGAAAGAATGAGGAGTGTTCTCAGTTGCAGAGAGATAGACAGACAGAAACAAATTAAAAGAAAACCCGACGTTCAGGAAGAACAGGTCTTTTTTTCAAGTATTTATTCCAAGTGCACTCTCAAACCTTAGTCAGACGCCTACTTTTCAACTTTAAAAGGTGAGCTTTAAACTACCTTGCATTTTTGTACAAGCGCAGCATCAAATACTGAAAAACATAATGCGGACATATTATCCATTGTCTTCAGAAATGTGCACTAATTTCTAAACTAGGAATGAACAACAACGACAGCTCATTTCTTGAGATTTCGTCAGGTTTAATGGTTAACAAGACTGTTTTTTGGTAAGAAAGTGAATAAAACTGTTTGGAAATCGTTTTTGTTACGAAGAGAATATAAACCCTGATTCCATGAGATGGCAAACTTTTTGAAAGGTAAGGAATTTTACCACTGCCACTCAACCATTCAGAACAGTGTAATATTCTGCGATATTTGCGGACATAGAGTCTCATGGGAACATTGTACACAGAATAAACACTCATTAACTTCAATAAACTTAAGACTGTTTAAGTATAGAAAAAAGTGTCTGGAATTAACGTTACAACTATTAGAGCCGCTAGACGTAGCATAGTTTCCATCTTCTACAGAAAAGTGTCTTAGCTTGAAAACACTAGATGTTTTGAATTAAAAGGTTTTTATAAAGGCGGTAGGTCAAACCGTATAAATATTTCTATGTATAACCACGCATGTGAAGTACTTCAATGAAGGGTATCCGTGAAACTCATGAAATCACAGTAGCAGATTTATTCAAGACTGCTGTTACTAAGCCAATGGACTATTTCGGAACAAAACTTTATACTATCGGTAAGTTGCTGTTACGCGCAAGATCCTACAATGTCGACTGACCGTTAGCAACACTTTATCTATTCCATCAAACTAACATGCGTAAGTTTTACTAAGATTCACTTTTTCATTGACGCAAAAACTGTTCAACAGGGGAAAACGACTTACTATACGCCTCTTTAGACGGAAGTAATTTTGAATAAAAACAATTAGCATATGGTTCAATGAAAACACAAACATTCATGTATAAAAATGTACGCGTTAAGATAGTTGCAAAGCCTTTTGCCGTTAACAGAATAAGAACACTGCGTCTCAAAGAAGCCTCTGACTACGGACGATTACAAGACCGAAATTCGAAGCAACTATTTAAAATGTAAAATAATTTTTACCGTTAAGCCAGTATTGTCTACTAATTTTTCCTTAACTAACAGGTAGTAAAAAATCTTCGGACAGCGTATAGTTTTCAAGATCAAATCTACTCACTATGAACCATTAGGTTTTAGGCAAAGATAAAACGTGGCGCTTTTAATACTTACTAACTTCCTCTAATATTCAAAAATCGACAAAAATGTAGATCATAAAATTTAATAAGTTCGTTTGAAATTGTTTGAACACATTTTCTAAAGCGATAAAAATGTAGTGACACTACAACAGTGAGAATGGAAAATTAATGAATGAAACATGTCTGAAAATAGATTTTCAAAGAGCAAAAGAAAATTAAAATCAATTACAAAATGACGATCAACATTAGTGTCAACAAAGTGGTAAACTTAAGATTCATCAATGACTTTGCACGCATTACTGTCAAATATATTTTGCAATAATTCTTCTGAAAAACTACCAGTTTATTCTCTCATCTATTTTGCCTTGACGAACATAAAATATATCGAAATTTATGCATCCCTCAAATTTTCCATTATTCATAACATCTCTTCACTGAGGCTTTTCATATTTGATCCTTAGCTACTTCTATTTCAATTCAACTCTGAATGAATTCAAAATTCATGTTTCCTCTATGATGTCATGAAATGATGAGTTTGAAATCGTATTAAAACGAAATGTTCAGTATTTCTTGAGACTATCACAAACAGTGGACTTGAACTGGATACTATGCCATAGTTTATTACCTCAATAGGCAAACTATTCATTAATTTGTACGTGTTAAACAAGCACGTAGTTTCTACTCAGTCTTGATTACAGTGATATGCATGTTCATCAACCGCCCAGAATTGAGCTCATCGTTTTCATTAGCACCGTCTACACGGAGTGAATAAAAATCTCTGGTGGCCAGTTCATGCACTTTTTCTTAATTATGCTTTGACGATCATCTCATTTGTTCTTACTTTCTAATTACTAATGAAGGGTGTTATAGTTACGTTTTTGCAATTATTATGGTATAAAACTTGATTCCATGAACTATTTCAGCAGGGACTACATGTAGACATGATGAGTGTATATTAAGAGGGAATCTTACCCTTTAATTCTATATTAAGAATGCACAGATTAAGTTACAAATCAGTGAAGTGTATTTCATTCAACAACCAATTCACACAGAGTATGGAAAAATCAAATCAAAAATGCCTCAATATGACATAATACTTCCGTTTTTCACATGAGGAAGGCATTTCCGGGGATAACTTTGTTTGCAAAGAAATGCCCAAAAGCCCCTACCAAGCTTCTCTTAACATAACACTATTGTGGTAAGTAGTTACACATTACTGAAATACTTCTGTCGTTACTTTCTCAGTCAGAAGAACATTCTATTCTACTAATGAAATGTTATCAATTAAGCCGACTTGTCATCCCCCTCTCACGTAAATACAAAGCCAGTTTTCTCAAAGACAATCCCAAAAACCTGTCGCATATTTATTTCATACCGAGACATTGAGTGTCATACAATGTGTGTTTAAAGTACCAGGAAATAGATTTGCATTTATCACTATTATTATTCAGCCCTTCGGCTCTGAGTGAAAAAAGACGATTCCACATTATATCTCCATTGCATTAGTTAGTCTGTGTATTTTGATAAATATAAAGAAAGACACCTACACCACCATGATTGTGTCACATAAATTCTATAATCCAACTTCATCCGGCCACTTAAGGATATCCCTCAACTGTCGCACCTGTGAAAAGACAAGTTCTGTCGTAATTTAATCCTTATTTCATTAAAAAAGTATCCTAGTAGGAAACAATTATATCATTATGGAATATCAACACTGTTCTGATAAGCCAACATAAAAATTTTAGCTGAATTATCAACCAGTGTTTACGTTAGTCATCGTTGAACCCATTCCAAATTTCAGACATCTGTCAATTTTAAAACTACTTTCAGACTTCAGATACAAGAATTATCATTTATGTTATTTTTATTATTATTATTACGATTACCAACAACACTCAAAATTATACTGACATCACCAGAAAAACCTACTTTGATTCCTTTCAGCTGTCAATTCTTTAAAAACAATTTAATGTAGGTTATTTCACTGACTATATACCCGAAAAGACTGCTTCATTTGATACCAAAGTCAAGCATGAAAATTAAAACAACTACCTGAGACTTTCCGTTAAATGTTTCCATAGTATTCTAAGAAAATCAGGGTGGATTTATCATGCAGTCTGACGATGCCTATCATAGTACCTAGTAAAAGAATAAGTTTTACTTATTTACTACTCCGGTGGTAATCATTCATTAACATCTTTTCAGGTGCTGTATAGCATGTCTATTTATGGACTCAAGTCACTTTACTATTCCTAATCATTATTCATTTTCTTAACACTACTGCTTTTAGTGACCGATATGGTACCTATTTGATGAAATTGTGAAACTGGTAGTTGGAGTCCCATATGTTATTGGATTAACATTCAGTTTTAAAGTTCGCAAGGATATATTTAATTTCAAACTATATTTTATTGCGTCTCGATACCAGTTAGACAGCCACTGTTGACCAAGAAGAGAAGGATAAATGTTCCATCCTTTTTAAGCAGGGAGCCCTAGGCTCATGCTCTTACACATAATGGTACTCGCCAACAAAGTGTGTGTCCCATTAGAGATTTTATCATGCCGCTCAATGCAGGAGGCACAGCTGTTACCACTGAGCTACTCCAGCTTGCGATTGATTCCAAGTAGGACTTCAAAGAAAAGACTGGTTGGTCAATTTTCAGCCTGGCTTATGACTGCCAATTAGCATAAAACCTATTGATTCCTACCACGCAGCACATGTTGATTTCAGCTTATTTCAGTTTCCTCTATGATTCCACTACCAATCAATGTCATCGGTAAGTATTTGTTGTCACACTCAATCTACTGGATACTATCGATTACATTTTTCGTTGGAAATTCTTGATGTCAGCCACTGAAGAGCAGCAGAGCTAGATGAAATTGTTCATTCAGTGATTACTTTCAAGGCATATTTTCTCAATTATTCAAGGAAATCAAGACTAATTCACTGTAAAAACGATGTCATACGTTGAGTGCATTAAAAAAATGGGAAAATCAATGAAACTTTGACGGATTACTTCAAATTTAATTTTCAGATATGAAACCCATCACATCATTTTCAAGTTTTTACTGCTTACTTTCTCCTCGACCTACAAAGAGTTTAATTTAGATGTTTTCCATGTGAAACAGTATAATTTTTTGATCAGTTTTCATAAACATTGAATAAAATTTAATTTTTATATGTTATTCAAAAATAGATATGGACTTAATTGATGTAGGGAGGTTTTGTGAAATATAACTCCGACACGCTTCCGTTTCACGAAGAAAATAAAAAACTTGCTTATTTTTCCGGAAAGTTAACTAAAAACTTCAAGCTAATATTTGTCGTACAAGCGTACATAATTACTGATTCACGAACAATGCATGCTCCTTCTAAACAAACCTCAGGCTGTTTAACTTCTCATTCTGAAGAACATCGACTGCCAACTGGCACATTGCAATAAATTTTTACTCCCATGCTGACTCCAGTTGTATAAAGGAAGCAACGCTGAAAAACAGGCTAGTAAATCATGTATATTGTGTTTCCTGAGGCTAAAGCTGAATGAAAATGGTAGAAATTTCAACAACTAGTTCAGAATTTCGAACTTGTTGCATACAGTTTTTGATCGCACACTGAATTCCAAGTAAAGCAAACAGATTCATTTTGTCGCCAAACAATCCATTTTTCATAGAAGAAAAGGATTTAAATTGCCACAGCCTTTCATTTGGGGTGAAATAATATTGTACATAACGGCAATAAATGTATACATAAATATGAAACTTGAGAATTATAGTAGAACTGATGGATGTTTTTATCATAAAAGCCACAGCTGAAACAAACTTTTGCAAGCCAAAAGGACGATCAGCCGCATGGCTTCTGTAAACCACTGAGGACAGCTCCATTATTAAAACGCTGAAATATGGATAAAAGACATAAATGGCCCTAAAAATTCCATCCTCATTTTGTATTTCAACAGGGTTTGGATAATAGGCCTCTTCGAAGGACCGAAATGCCAATGTGTAAGGTCACAGATTCTGCAAATGAGGGTATGTTATCCACTGTGTCGATTCTGTTGCTGTTCTAAATCTTCATGAAGTCTAAACTGTGCCCAACAAGAATGACGTTTGTATATCAGAATGATCAGCAACAGCAGCTGCCTCTGAGACGAAAAATGGAGAAATACCTGCAGTACAGTGGTATCAACTTTGTTGAGACACTGATTTTTTCAAAAATTATATATGTATTCGGTGGTCTTGACATAGTCGTTTATATCGATGAAATGTTCATAATAGAGAAGAAAGACAACTATGAAAGACAACGAGTAAATCTGATTTGGAAATTGAGATCATATTTTATATCTCTGCGAAAACGGCTTATGGAAATAACTCGTAATTGAAATGCTTTATGACCAATCACCTAAGGTTAGTGATACTCTGAACAACTGTCCACATGGACAAATAAATTGGTCACAGAGGGTTGTCACTATCCTTCCTCACTGACAAAACTCTGCGCCGCTGGCACCAGGATCTAGAACGGAAGAGAGGTAGCGATTCTTTGCAATTATTTCGTATTACTTATTTTTTTTCCAAAAATGTTTCTTCTCAGATGGTACCTCAATACGCAGTTCGTCTAACTGGTTGTTGGGGGTCACTTAGTTGGTCATTCACTTAGTTCAGTTGACTTTAGTCGAGCTAAAATCACAGTCAAATCTGATGTGGTTCGTAGCCATACCTCAGAGGAATTTGCATTTCTTTTTTCTACTGGTGTTCCCTATTTTGCAAAAACCAACCAGTTACTTAAGCAGCGACCATTTTACATCATTTCTAGCAAGTGATCATTTAGGCAAATAAACTGGGGACAGTATAAAATTCTCAACATTTATCTGAAACATTCAAAAATATATTCGGTGTTAAAATGTCAGGATAATGTAACATACTGACTATAAGATGCACGGTGAAAATCATTATTGCAAATAGATACAACTGCAAGAGTAATAAGTTAACTTGAATTAAATGAGGGTCGGATTTTCAAATAAATATTCGAAAACACGCCAAATTCAGCAGGTTAACTGGAGAGTATATTGTGAGAAAATTTAAATAATTTGTCAAAAGCTGAATGAACTTACACCTATGTAGTTGTACCAGTACTGTTCACAAATTTATACCACAAGAAACTTTCAATCTTTAGCTTTTAAAGTAATGTGATTCAATCACTAAGACTCTATAATATGACTGTGTATTGAGAATAAGAATATATATTCAGTAATTTAATATAAAATAGGAGCTGTCATAATCAATGCATTTAAGAATCGTTTTGTACTGCAAATTCCAGTTACATAATCTCTCCTGCAAACGTACCTAATCAAATATTAATTTGAAAGTTTGTGATATATTATTAGCAACGAAATGGCTATCAGGATATTAACGTCCTAACTTTCAAAATCGTTTCTTTAGAAAGGACTTCTACGATTATCTGAACGAAGTTCGTGCCTAGTACTTAATCATTACTATTTTCCAAAACGTTCATTTAATATCACTTACACCGACGATAGTCTCCTCCCCCTATAAAAGAATGCAAGAAGTTTGTAAGTTTCTGAGATGAAGTTTCGTGTAAATATAGTTGTTTTAATAAGTGTGAAATCTTCCCATATCATGAAGGAAGAATATTCTTTTGAATAACTTCTCTTCAGGTTCTCACAATTATAAAATGTAATATTTGTTGTCGCTGCAGTAACGGCAGGTTATGCAGTGGATTTATTTCACGTGAACTACAGATCAGTTATATGGTGACAAAATAAATAGTAATTATGCGACAAATGCTGTTCATTTTGTAATCTCATAAATAATCCGTTATTTCACGTAGATCTGTAACTGCCTATCGTTGTACCAACAACAAATATTATATTTTACAACTACAAGAACATGAAGAGGAGAATTTATTGGAAAAGTTTTTCTTCGTTCCACTGACTTTAAATGTAACATTTATTAAATGGAGTATATCATTTATTCATAAAAGTGTCACTGTAGTATTTCAAAACATTTCCATCGGAGTCATTTCAGTTACATAAAGACTCGTTTAGTCATGAGTATTAACTTTCAGTTTGCAATAATTAAGCAAATTAAATAAACAAAAACTATACTTACGCATAACTTTTGAGAATTGTAATAGGAAAAAGATGTTATTGTATGCCTTTCTCGGCTGAAATAAATTACTAAGCGAATCTATAAAATAGATTTTCAATTAACTAGTCATCTGCTTCACGCACTATCTATTCTTCTTCATATCTTTCAGTCAGTATGCATCCGCACAAGTATTTTTAGACAATTTCATTATATAAAGCCATTGCGTTTGATATATTTCCGTTTACCCATCGCACTACGTTCCTTTCATGTTCACTAGCTTATGTGCGTCAAACACTCACCCCGCCCCAGTTCAATATTTCCTCGGTTTCTGTGTATAATACATTTAGCAAATGCGCAAGATAATTTTCACTCTATACGCATCATTTTGCAGACACTCTAAGCAAATATATTGAATAACTGGTCTTTATATGAACCATGTTATTCACTTCGCCGTCATTATTTAAGTAGCCAGAATACCTGAGTACGTTAAAAATCAGAGTGTAGTATATCCAAAACGGAGTCACTGAATAATTGTTGATAATTTTGATATAAAATTGGTCGTAGTAGTTGAGTTACGACTTCACGTCTATCAGTAGTCAATGAGGTGGTAGTCAGCAGTAGTTAGATTTTTCTTCGTGATATTGAGCAAAATGATATAGTATTATTTACTGCACAAATATGGATGGGGAAATTTGCCTCTCGTAATTCTATATTCAATTCGCAATTTCAAACCACTCAGTCTTTCTCTAAATGATACGAAGTTATATTATTATTTAGTGAAACACTCAGTGGTCCATCAACAAATTTTATACTCCACTTCTACCCTTTTGCTGATATTTCTTCTACATTTATTGGTAGCCAGTAAGACTGACTGAGGTCATCAAATTTTAAAAACATTGTTAATATTTGAAATAAATGAAACAAAGAGGAGTAAAGCCACGATTAACTTAGCTACTAGCTTTAAATATGCGACCGGTCAGTATTATAAGAAACATTTAGAGAGTTTACCGCCCACCAGAATCATTTTGAATACTGATGTCACTACCGTATATATGACACGTTCAGTAGCATGGTGGACTAAATACCATAAAATGGTTACTTGTCAAGTTTTCAATAAAGAAATTTATTATTATTCTCAGTAGGTGAAGTGAGCAGAGAGACTGTATGTAATCGATTATGAATATTTTCAGATTAACTACATTTGGAAATACATCCGTCTTTTTGCTGCGATTAAACAAAATTGCCCTCATTTCCCTCATTTTATGAATAACTCAGTTTAGTTTCTATTCACAAAAAAAATAATTATGCACACTTTGTGAAAATCAAATTATATGTAAACTCACCATTTAAACCTTTTGAAACAAATAGAACAAGAATCGTAGATAAGAAAATCGTACACATAATCACTTCTATTGACTGTCAAATGTGATGTATATTTCTAGCCATAAAGAACGACAGAAGCTTCAGTATCCCTTCGACACCAAAGTTTATCACAATAAGGCATTCAGTCATTATATACAACTGTTTCCAAATTCATTTAATGCTTCTGATAAAATACCTTATTATCGTTTATGCCAATCATTTACACTGTCATTGCCCTTATATTCTTCTCATATGTGAGTCGGAAAGTAAAATTTCATATGGTAATAAAGCAATCAAAGTGACTTCAACATGAAAGTCTATACCACAGAGGAGAGTAATACAATAGAATGTTTCGTTGACATTTCAGCAACAAGAACACTTATGACGCATTCAGTCAACAGAACACTCGAATTCTGACAGTTTATAGCCATCTCTCTACGAAGATACGAAATAGTGGCTTTGTGTTTTATGTGCACATATCAAAGCAACACACGATAACTAGACTACTTGTGAGCAAAATAAAAGTATTCAGGCAAACAAAAGGCTCTTTGAATATTTTTGATGACACTTTCCTAACGAAAACGCGAATTGATTCAATGTGTAAAACGTCATGTTCATATATGGAAAGAAATTTCGTTCACCACGCCATATTCAGCTTCGAATTGTCATCTATGGTTTCGTGAAGCTCATTTCAGATCGGTGATTAGACGAAATATCATCCTGTACCAATATTTCTCTAATTATTGTTGAACACACTGGGGACGAAATTATTTAAAGCGTCACATAAGCTGGTGATTCATAGTTTACGAATTTCTTAAGTTATCAAATGTATCAGAAAAGATGGCATATATCAGAAATAAACTCAGACTGAAGGTTATAGTGGCGTAAGAGGGGACATGCATACACGATAGTGAATGATCTAACTACGCATAATCTTGTCTACTTCAAACTTCAAATAATTCGCCTGAAAATACTCAGATTAATAGTGCAAATATATGACAGCTAATACTGAAAAGTTTTTATGTATAATGGAGATGACAAACGGACTGTTAATTCCATTTATATCTGTCCTTTGTTATTCTTCCTTTTGTCTTTAGCTCTATGCTGCTGTTCTGAAAATCTACATGGACAAGATAAATCTCATTCTATGTGTATCATGCTACACACGTAACCTATATTCATTAGTAAACATACTGAAAACCGACTTATTCGAACCTAATAGAATATTAATTATTTAATATGATGTGATATTATTCGTGGTAGATGAGTTACGATTTCACGTCTATCAGCAGTCAATGTGATGGTGGTCAGCAAAAATTACAGTGATAGTCAGATTTATCTTAATTCACAATAATTAAATAAATAAAATAATTAGATAATATAATTAACGTATGAGTACTTACTGCGAGCTGTTGAATAAATTACCCCAAAATGATTAATTGATGTTTTCCAGTGAAGTTTATTTCGCTTTATTTGTTAATACTCTATTTGACACACAGTAATTATTTTCTTATAGTTAGTTGAACACTATCTGCTGTATATGCCCTATTTATGTACCTATGAACATTGCTCATTAGAATCCATTTATTTTTTGTCTAGCATTCACCCACCGTGTAACCTGGACGTGGACCACCTATGACAAAGCTTCGCTGTGTGATCGTGCATTTTATGGTTATCACGCACAGACACCTCATAACTTATGGTTTGTATATCAGATTTCATAATTTCATGTATATTATAGCTTGACTAATCGGCTGGATTACGCTGGGGATTTCTCAGGAGAAATCTACATGAACAAGGCAAGTTACATTCTATAGGAATCATTTTTCACACACAAAAAGCTGTATACATAAGCAAACACATTGAAAAACTGGTCTCAACATGTGCCACATTGTTCATTCTACTGTCATCCACAAATTCAGCATTACATTAGCTTCTGATGTATAGCAGTTGTTCGTTAACTGAAAATATAGACATCTATGTAGATTCAGATGAACAAGACTTCCTATATATATTAATTAGGCATGACCTGATTTCATCTTAAAAGAATCAAAATAGCTAACATATCTAATTCAAATGTATTAGATTCTCCCTGTTTTGAGTAAAACCTCTTCATTTCTACCCTTCTATCGACATTTCTTTCAGATTTATTGGTAGTTGGTAAAACTGTTCAAGATCACTGAATTCATTAAAATAATTAATATTTTTGTAAGTAAATAAAACAGAGAAGGCTAATGCTTCAGTTAAGTCAGCTGCAAGAGATGGTCGTGAAACAAACCACTATTACGTTAACAGATGGCTACTGTCTCATCTTTTTTGACTAGAAAGTCGCTAATTGTGTTGAACTGGATAATGCGTCACAATTAGAGGAATGAGAAGCCAGAAATACATTTGACCGATAAGAAGATTCTAGAAGATATGGATTTCGTGGATGACTAATGTCTGATGACATGCAAAGTTGAAGAATAACAGGCAAAACCAGTAAGTCGGCAGAAAAAAAACAGGCAGTGAATACATGATTTCAAGTGGATATGGAAAAAATGTAGGGACCGAAAATAACCAATCAGCGATAACAACAACAAACACTAATCAATCTCAACAGTAAGAATTTTGAAGAGGTCACTTCTTTCATTTATCTAGGAAGCATCTCCTCAACTCTAGGCGGACGGTGTGGTTGAGAATGTCAAAACCAGAATCGGAAAGGCAACATAAACCTTCATTACTCTGAAATAAGTTTCGAAATCTGAAGCCTTCAGCATAAAGAACAAATTTCGGATCTCAGACAAAAATGTTAAGTCACTCAGTTCTTCTACATTGGTCTTCTAAACGTCTTTCGTGCCAGAAACAGCATTTTCATGAAGCCATTGCAGAATTTCACTGGCTACATACTGAGGATCAAATGGCTAGTCAGAAATAATTGTCAAAAATAAACCCTGGAGAAGGACCAACTAAGAACTCGCTAGGCAAATATGCCTAGGAAAATGAAGAGATGAGTCGGACGCTCTCTGGGGAGACTGTCAAGTGAAACCGAGCACCAGATCATCTCTGGAGTGCAACCCGAATGGGAATAACTGGTTTGGCATAGGTCCGAGGGTAACATGGCGAAGACTATGTAAGGAGGAGATGAAAGAGCATGTGTAATCGTGGGGCCAGCTTCAGAAGATCGCTTAAAAGTATCTCGTGAAATCAACAGGAGATTAGCATAAATAAAATGTATATATCAAAACTAACTCACCGTCCAAGCATTCGCTGAAAATAAAGACTGAAAGAATGACGGCTAGGTAAGTTGCTGAGACCATTTTTTCTTCAATTCACAAACTAACAGCTCAAGACATCCATTTAAATACTTTTTGTGGTCGTAAAAGAACCAATGAAATGCCAGTAACAATTTGACAGGGGAATATCATCATACAAGAACATTTATTCATTTATTCATCATAAACAACTCTTGTTTTCTTAAATCTCATTATTATCTTGAACAAATAAAAATTATTATTGTTGTTCTTTCAAATCATTTAATTCTACTGATGTAATGCAATATGTAGACTACAGAAAAACAATACAATTTTCTGCTTTTACTAAAATAATAATGAAAATAATAAATTTTGTGAACACAACACACGAGTTTTGAAAATATACAGCCATCTATTTAAAGATAAGTAATCCCAGTTATGTACAGTTTTGTACACCTGTAAAAGTGACGACAGATAATTAATTGGACTACTAGGATAAAAATACAAGTATTTGCATAAACAGTAGGCCGTGTGAACATACTTAACGACACATTGAAGCTATTCACTGTTTGAAGGATTAATACATTCTGGTTGTATTTGAAAACTTGTTTTGCTCACCATTTAATATCCAATTTCAAGTTGTCATCTGTGGTTACATGAAGTTGATATCAGACACCATCTTTGTACACCGATTTAAATTTGAAAAACGTAGACATTCCGAGTTAGAACTGACAAACATGATCGCAGACAACGATGATTTCTACATATTGCAACGCCTTTCCCTCAGGTAATGATAGCTTAAAATAGTGATAATTTAATAAAAAGTTCAGAATCCGTGATAGAAAATAAGCTCATATGAAATGGCATAGTTGTATAGCAGGAGATATGAGTACACGACTGATAATCAATCTAAGTGTCAGAACGTATCTAAGCGTATTACGATGAATGTCGAAAATCAAAGAGTTTAAGTAAAACCCTTAAAGTAACAGACATTTAAGCGTGTTCCAATGTGGCCGGGTGGTGTAAATCTCACTCTCAACGGTAAACATCTAGTCCGCATTAAACTTGAAGGTATCCGAATTGAAATACTCAAATTAATAGCGCGAATGCATGATAAATTGTATGGAAAAATCAGGTAAGAGACAAGTTGTCAGTTCAAAAATGTCAATCCTTTTTTAAAGGATGTCATCATGAGCTGACATTAGTTAGAGAACCAATGGAAAACCTGGGAGTACTGGACAGCTGTTTCGTCCTAGTTTGCTGAAGAGTCCCAAACTAGGACGAAACAGCTGTCCAGTACTCCCAGGTTTTCCATTGGTTCTCTAACTAATGTCAGCTATGATGAAATCCTGTAAACCAATCGAATCCCTACAAACCAACACTTGAATTCCTTTTTTATTTATCCTCTGTTACTGTATGCTTTCTGCCCAACTTTATACTACTTATGAGTAGTAAGTAGTATATCTTTATACTTTCTTTACTATATCATTACCCAGTAACTATGAATTTTGTTTGCAGTTGAGATTTACCTCACTTAATAGATACGCGTTCTATTTGACCTATAGTAATTATCTCCTCATGTTTAATCGGTATCTGCTGCCTATGCTTTATATATTCCCCGATCTGCTCAAAACTGCCTTTTCGCTTCTCTGCGTTTTTTATCTGTAAATTAGCGCGCTGTTTAATCTGGTCATCGATAGCCCATGACATGGCTTTCCTATTTTGTATCACCTACAATGACAGTGAATTTCACGGCATTCAGGTTTATATACCGCACAGTTTGAGTTCCGCACATTGATTAAATTTTATCTTTTGTATTTGACGCGTAACTCAGACGTTTCCTCTGATTAATCTACTGGAAGTATTGCTCAGATTTCTTAGAAGAATTCCATAGTACTCGGATTTAGTTTCTTAGATTTGTTTATACTATTATCAATTCCTCTAACCTCTAAGCATGTTTGGAAGCCTAGACGACGAGGAAAAATACCGCGAATGAATGTTGCTGTGTGATAGAGGTGATTATCAAAAGCGTGTTGAAATCGTGACAATCAACAAGCTGTAGATTTTACTTGGTCTTTGTGTTCAATTACACAGCTTTCGTCCTTTCCGACTGTATCTACGTCATTATTGGAGGATTAGATAGTACGATGAGGAGTCACTTCAGTGATCATATTCGTTTACTTGTTTTCAGAATGGTCGTTGATTTATTGAAGTGAAATTAACCTAAAATTGAAATTAACCTCTGCGTTCAAATTATTTTACGAAGAAATCCTGATGATGTAGCTGGTATTGTCCTCAGGTGATATGCTGATATTTTGTGTTACCCACATACAAACATTTGAAAAACTGTTTTTCCTGTAATGTTGTACATGCAGTTTGGTAATACGTAAGGCTCTTCCTTTTATTCATATCGTTTTCTGGGATAAATGTAAAATTTAAATCTATTACAATTACCTCTACTTTATTGAAATCATCGGAGAAATTACTCATACTCAACGGTGTGAACCCTTGGAAAAGTCTGAATTATCCCAATCAGTCTGCTTGCAGGCAGGGCAAAAGTACTTTAGGCGTTGACACCGTATTATGTCATAAAATTGCCTCCTCCTTGGTCCAACGTGCAAATATGCACATTTTTACCTTCCGTAACTACATATCTGCTTTTCACTCAGTATCTAGAAAATTTTTGCAAATATGCATTCTCTTACACAAAATAAGTCCATGTCTGTCGACTGGCTGCGTTCTAGTTGCTCTATCAGAATGCACTACATTGTATGTGAGGGTGAATCTACCTCTAACGTACTTACTGTATTTGGTGGTGCTCAGAGTGCTGTTCTCACTCCTTCTTTGTCTTCTTTCTTCTAAGATGGCTTGCCTCAATCGAGGAAAATGGACTTCATCAAATTCGCTGATGATCTGACCGTCTCGTTTCCTGTCAAGTCCCAAAATGACTGTCGCAAACTTCGTTGCTTTGCATCAGACGTCAGTCAGTGGTCTAAACTAAATAGCATAGAGGTAAATAACTCAAAATGCCAGACCAGTGACTTCTTCTTAAGACACAAGGCCGTAATCTACGACGATTGGTGCAATAACGAACCTTTCCAGATAAAAACTTCACAGATGTTTAAATGAATGCGGACGCCTCCAGAGTAGAATATTGTTCAACGTGGTCTACGTGGAGCTCTGTACGGTTAGTACCATAGACGCTTTAAAACTGAGCGAGTAATTCAATTTCATGCCCCATAATTCGTCTTAATATTTTGAACTTTATGAATACACATTTGCTTTTGTTCGTTGACTTCTTTATCAAACGAAATGGATAGTGAAATTCGAACTTCAGTGTCTGTTTCACTTTCACTGTATTTCAGATATTGTGGATACTGTCTGTAGAAATTGTATTTCAGTCAGATAGGTATGACTATCAACATGCATAACCGTATGATCACTGATTTCTACGCCACGGTGGTCTCTACTGCCGAGAACATTGACGACTACATACATGAAGGCTAGTGAAATTTTAATCACTGGCGCTTCACTTCATATCTAATGATAAGGAGAAGAAGGTGTTCAAGTGTTCAATAGACAAAAGTGAATAAAGTTTGAGAAAAACATCTTTAATCATGGATGTATGAAATGGACACATAAGATTTTCAGTAGTGAGTTATCAGTTAACAACTGGAGTTTCAAGCAGAAAGCAGTTTGAGATAATCGTGTTATGAGAAACTACAGAACTCTGTTATGCTAAATTACTTCTGGGTTATGTTGACGACGGGAAAGTAGCGGAAAATATTCCGACACATTATGGGGCATGAAAGTGAATTACTCGCTCGGTTTTTAAGCGTCGATGGAACTAAGCGTACACAGCTCCACGAAAACCACTTTGAAGAATATTCTACCATGGAGGCGTCAGCATTCATTAAAACATCTGTGAATTCATTATATGGAAAAGTTGACTATTTCGCCAGTCGTTGTTGGTCATGGTCTTGTGTCTAAAGCAGAAGATAGTAGTCGTGCATTTTGAGGATTCATCTCAGTTCTATTTAGTTTAGACCAGTGACTGACGTCCGACAAAAAGCAATGAAGTGTGTGACAGTCTGACTGGGACTTGACACGAAGCGAGACGGTCAGATCACCAGCGTATTGGAAGAAGTCAACTTTCTTCGGAAGAGTTAAGTCACCTTAAAAGAAAGGAAAAGGGGAAGGAGAGAGAACAGCACCCTGTGGACTGTAAGCTGCAGTAAGCACGGTAGAGGAAGATTCACCCTTACTTACAAGGTAGGGCATTCTCTTAGATATATATGGACGCAACCAGTCGACAGCCGGGGACTCAATTTGTGTAAGGGAATGCTTATTTACAAAAATCGTCTAGATACTGAGTCAAAAGCAGATGGGTAGTCACGGAAGGTAAAAATGTGCATATTTGCTCGTTGGTCCAAGGAGGAGGCAATTTTATGCTATCATGCAGTGGCAGCGCCCTAAGTACTTCTGTTCTTCCTCCAAAGAAATGGATTGGGATCATTCAAACTTTTCAAAGAGGGTACACGGTTGATTATTTCAAAAACCTAGATGCAATTTCAAGTGGTTTAATTTTAAGGGTAAACCCAGTAAGCGACATGTGTATAAGGAAGCGTTTAACTTCGTTCAAAGCAGCATATACAACAAGCATTACACGAAAAGGAAGTATTGAAAATGTTTGTATGTGGGTAACAAAAAATATCACCACATCATCTGAGGACAAAACCAGCTACACCATCACGGTTTGTTCGTAAAATAATTTGAACGCAGAGGATGATCTCAGTTTTAAGTTAATTTCACTTCAATAAATCAACGACCATTCTGAAAACAAGTAAACGAATATGATCACTGAAATGACTCTTCATCGTACTATCGAAAAAATGTGAAAATTCAGTTCTCATGAATATCAAGTTGGATCAATCCCTTCCGTTAACAGAACCACGCATACAGTTGATTCACATGTGAAAGTTGAATCCTAATATTCATATCTCTGTCTTATTTGGCGTCATATTTTGTGATGATCTGCTCTATCTATTTCATGTTTACACCTCAATAAATCCCAACTAATAATGTAAGAAGTCTTCGTGATCGACATTCATCTCACTTAGTTATGGATAAAGTTGATGAGCACTGAAAATCCATTGCTGCAGTGCTGTCATGACTCACGATTGCAGTGTTATATTTGATAAGTAAAGCACACCTTTGTGTATTGTAGCCGGATTCTGGAACAACATTTTAGCTCACTAAAGTATAGTAAGAACCTACATCACTGAAAACTAAATGAAACCGACTTATCACTTCAAAACACAGCTCCATACAATGCTAAATAAGGAAACTATTAACCTATCAAAAAGAGACTGAACTCATGAGTGTGCTGTGCATAAACATTTTGGAGAGGAAGATACAAAAATTGGTCAAAATTAGCCAGTGAATATATTCTCTTCGAAGAATTATGGCCTCTTTTCGAAAATTCACTCACTTCAAACAAGGCTCGAAAAGGTGTGGTCACAATTTGGACTATGTGAGATACTATTCAGAACGACTATCTCTACAAATATATATTTCAATAGTTTACACGCAATGATAAGTTTTGTTATTGGTAATATTTCGAGCAGTAATTTTGCTCGTAAAATATAATTATACTACTTTATTTGATCTTTTCGACAATGCTCAAACATTTTACTGACATTAATACGTCTTCTCTTTATGACATAACAAATGAACTTATCCAACCTTTGAGACGTTTATCCCTGGAATATTTAGGCTATTATCAGGTTGGTCAAATCCGTCTAACAAATCGCACTGGACGGTTTCATGCACGAATATGCTTTCTCCTGCCTTTTTGAGATAACTGAAATAGAGTGAGTGTATGGAAATCTTTCTCCGAAAACCAAAAATCGAATATCAGCTTCGCAACACAATGAATAAGAGATAAAAAGACAGTTGCAGCGAAGAAAATTTTCTTTTCGAGGAAGTCACCATCAACTAGGCAGCTGTACATTCGTGTATTTATAATAAATGAGTAGGAAAGTTCCAGAATAACTTCTGGTCAGGGGTCAAGTTAATAGAATTACAATTAGGAATTAAAATGCCACAATAAACAGGGGGACGGACAAAGCTCAGACAAGTAGCATCATAATAACTGAGAAGATTGACATTGATTGTGCAATTAGCAGGTAGAAATGTAGAAATAACCACGTCAGACAGGATGTTTGGATAAAAGCAATCTAGTGGGATCATAACTAATGTGACGAATAATTGTTTATGCAATCAGGGATTAAATATGTAAAAATAATAAAATGACTAAATAAAAACGAAGTTCTGATAAAAAAGACAAGCTGTCTCATTGGTACACAATGTACATTGAGATACATAATCAAATATGTTTCCAAATACGATGAGAGTGTACAAATATTAGTGAACTTGTTATTTTGCTTTTTATCGAAATTCTCACTGACATTAGAAATTCTCTTCTTATCTACCATTTCCTACTGTTTACGTCCTGTTAAACTTCATACTATTAGTTACTGGTGTGTAGTATGACGGTTTTATAGTGATTGTACTATGTCGTTACTTCATACATACGATTTTGTTTGCTAATGAAATTTAGCACGCTTGCTATGTGAATATTCGTTTTGGTCTATTCTTATTATTATTATCTTACGGGTAACTATTGTCTGCTACGCATTCCTTGCATATTATTTACTCTTGATCACACATTCTTTATTCGAACCACTCCATTCTTTCTCTGGGCATTGGTGCAATTATGAATCTGATAACGGATCACCCCGTTGATTCCAGAAGAATGCTGAAATTCCGTTCTGCATAAATGATTTTGTTCGGAAAAAATTATTATTTTGTTTCCAAATTGTAGAAGTGTATATGGATTTATTCCTAGAATTCTATTGCCTTTCAATTTTATGAATATTGTCACTTCACATGATAAAAGATTGAAAGCTGCCAAATTCTTCGAAAGAACTTATACACAGAACAGCCAATATCTAAGATGTTCATCATCAGCAACTTATGTAACTAGGACACATTATCCTGTGTGGCTTAATCAAAATTACGTGAGAGTTTGTCATGTTACCTGCCTTAAAACTCGTCTCATTCCTATAGATAACTCAGTCTTCTGAATCAATAATTTCACTCTAAGATAGTAACCTGCATATACACAATAAAACACTCTAACATGAATAGGAGGTAAAGAATTCAGACTGAGAATGTAGAAGGAGAATACGAGAAATGCGTGTGGTTATCTCAGTGCTCAAGCTCGCATATTTTGCTTCAGACCTGTCAAACATGACCATCTTGACAATATATCAGTTTCATTACTTTCATAAGCACATAATATTCTTCACCTGTATTACCAACTTTCACTTGTTTAGTTAAAAGTAACCTTAACCAATTGTAATTTTGTTTGACAAACTTAATGTACACATACATACATAACAATGCATACATATTTGCGATTGTACACCTAAGAAAATGAATTCGCCTAAAAGAGACTCTTCGCTGATCTAAGTATTTTGTTTTCATTAATGCCTGGATGTGGATTATCCATGAATTGAATAATTCACATTTTGTCATCAGCAGTATAATATATTGTCTTGTGTTTCGCTGATGATATGGATAGGCAGGAGACATCAAATCACTATTTCTCATCTTATCTATAGACTGCAAGTGGCTGACAAATACGATATCTCGTATGTTGTCTTCACTGAATTCATCACTACAATTATTAGTATTATTATTATTATTATTGAGGGGAATAAAGCACCATTCACTGATGACATGCGTGATTCAATGAATAAACAACAATGACAACAAGATAATTTGTAGGCGACAGCTAATGAAGTTGACAACAACACAACAACAAGAGTTGTTTACAATGAATGAAGGATTGAATGTTGCTGTGAGATAGAGATGATTATCAAAAGCGTGTTGAAATCGTGACAATCAACAAGCTGTAGATTTTACTTGGTCTTTGTGTTGAATTACACAGCTTTCGTCCTTTCCGACTGTATCTACGTCCTTATTGGAGGATTAGATAGTACGATGAGGAGTCATTTCAGTGATCATATTCGTTTACTTGTTTTCAGAATGGTCGTTGATTTATTGAAGTGAAATTAACCTAAAATTGAAATTAACCTCTGCGTTCAAATTATTTTACGAAGAAATCCTGATGATGTAGCTGGTATTGTCCTCAGGTGATATGCTGATATTTTGTGTTGCCCACGTATAAATATTTTGAGCACTTCCATTTCCTGTATTTTTATGCATGCTACTTGGAAGTACATTGAAATCTTCCTTGTACCCATATCTGTTTCTTGGATTAATGTTAAATTTAAACCTATTGTAATGGCCTCTAATTCTTGAAATAAATGGGCATGTGTTACTCCCCTGACTATCTATCTGCTTTCGACACAGTAACCACATGAATTTTTGAAATAAGCCTTCCCTTACAGAAACTCAGTCCTTGGCCTTCGACTTGACAGTGTGGAAGTGTCGACTTGATTTCCATTCAAGCATATGAGATTTTATATGCACACTGCTCAAGATGAAGCAAGAGATCATATATTATATATGTGTGTGTGAGTGTGTGTGTGTATGAGAATAATTGCAAACCAACAGTGGTGGAAACGATTTGATGAATATATGGGCGATAGCTCATGAGGATTAGGGAAACAAGAGTTGTTTCTGATGAATGAATGTGTTTATCTGGTTGAATTTATTGTGAAGGGAGTAATGCATTTATGAAAGGAAAGAGTATAACATTTCGATGTGTGTTACACTCTTTGCTTTTCAACCATAGTTATCAAGAAAGAAGAAGTGAATTACTCACACATATTAGATAAGATCATTTACTTCAACACAGTGTTATAATATCATTTACTGGTTGACGTTTCGAGCAGAATATATTCCTCACAATCACCTAGTTATTTGTACTGCATCACCTTGCGTTGTATCAAATAAACGCATCGTTTATTCAAAATGTCTTCACTCCAGTTAGTGAATTAGTCGTTCGAATTTTCACCACCTAGGGAACTAAGCGTACACAGATCCAAGAAGACCATGTTGGACATTAGCCACAAAGTCTGGATGGAAGCTACAAGCGTAGTTAGCCTTCAGTAGTATCGTACTGTGGAGGTGTCAGTATTCATTACGAAATCTCTGAATTCATTATCTTGAAACGTTCTTCATCCCATTATTCATAAACTCAATGTGCTTCTGATTGTGTGCTTTCTCTAGCTTACATCTTTTCATTAGAATGCAATCAGTTTACAATTACCACAATCTCATCGTGATGATGACATTTCGACTGATGTGAATTGGTTTCCTCTTCACAATTTTGTTAACATGCTAATTACATAGTGTCAATCGCACATTAAACACATCCACACACACATATCTACGTATTCTATCTCACACTGTAAATCATAATTAACAACCTAAGAAGAATTGCAATCGCTTCAATCCATCTTGTTTTTATGAAGACTATATTCTGTCTACTTTCGACTTGTGAAACTGTGTTCTCATTTGAAATTCTTCATGATTTATGGTTCTACTGTAAATAATACTCTGTGTAAAACTAGAAACAACTCACAAAATAAGCAATGATTTAGGCTTTCGTGTGTTGAGCAGTGATGGAATAAAATAATTACGAGGTATGATATGAAGCTTCCTGGATCCTTTCCAGTTCCAGCCTCGAATTAGGCCTCGTGCTACTTGGAACTAGTCAGAAAAGCATATCTGCAACTGACTTGAAGGAACTCATGTCCCATCTGAGATTCGAACCCTCTTCACCCAGTCATTCAACCACAGAGACTTTACCACTGAGGAGCTTTCCAAGCTAGTGAAAATGCTTCTCTCATGAGCGAAGAGAACATATGTCCACAAAACAAAATAGAAAGTGAATTAATGCTACTTTAATAGTCCTTGAAAGAAAATGATCGCCCAAGAAATGATTCATTATATGTTATGTTCAAGTCAACATGATTCGAATTTCCCCGTAGGAAAATATATCTTCATATTGCTAAGGATGAAGAAAGCGAACCTCTATTTAAGTGTGTGTATTTCTCAGAGAAAATGCACAATAATGATGATGATGGAAACATCGACTGAATAAACAAAACCCATCACATTCATATTCATTCTTCAATATGAATCGATCTAGTGCATAAATAATGTTAGGCAGCAATATGTATTCACTCTGGTTTACGACATCTTTGCCGACGTAAAATATTTTGACGTATATCGATACATTTTCCTTCGGCTTCACCAGTCATTTCCAACTTCAAGACTGGTAAGGCATGAATTGATTTCCGAGCGCTCTCCTTCTCACGACATGGAAAACATTTCTGTGCGCACACGGTGTGTAGTGAAGAGAAACAAAGAGTTGATCAGTCAGTGATTTATGATATTTTTGCCAGAAACTATTGCATGATGAATGTTATATAAGCGTACGCATTTGTCTCTGTACTGCATCGTACGCATTGTCACACTGGACTCATTGCAATATGTAATTCAGTCGTCTGAATCAATAATTTCACTCTATGATAGTGCCCTGTATATCCACACCAAACAACTCTTCGCGGCATGGGAGTTGAAAAATTCAGACTGAGAATATTCAGCGAAATACTAGAAATGCGTGTGGTTATCTCTGTGCTCCAGCCCGCCTGTTGTGGTTTACACCTTTCACAATTGTCCATCTAGACAGCATATTCAGGCCTAGCGTCGAAAAGTAGGAATAAGCTCATTACCCAGCCGAATACTTCTAATTTTATCACACATCCAACCTACTACTATTCATTGTTTAGTTTTCGACACTGTGTCGCCATGAGGATGCAAAGAGCTTACCGCTTGACTGAATACTTCGTATTGTCTACTTTGTTTCTATGTGCAGCCTGTGTAAAACTCACTATTATTATTTAAATTGTTTGTGACATCTCATCACCTTTGTTACTACCCTAGTTTCATTAACACTTAATTTTCATGACTTGTATTACCAACTTTCACTTGTTTAGTTAAAAGTAACCTTAACCAATTGTAATTTTGTTTGACAAACTTAATGTACACATACATACATAACAATGCATACATATTTGCGATTGTACACCTAAGAAAATGAATTCGCCTAAAAGAGACTCTTCGCTGATCTAAGTATTTTGTTTTCATTAATGCCTGGATGTGGATTATCCATGAATTGAATAATTCACATTTTGTCATCAGCAGTATAATATATTGTCTTGTGTTTCGCTGATGATATGGATAGGCAGGAGACATCAAATCACTATTTCTCATCTTATCTATAGACTGCAAGTGGCTGACAAATACGATATCTCGTATGTTGTCTTCACTGAATTCATCACTACAATTATTAGTATTATTATTATTATTATTGAGGGGAATAAAGCACCATTCACTGATGACATGCGTGATTCAATGAATAAACAACAATGACAACAAGATAATTTGTAGGCGACAGCTAATGAAGTTGACAACAACACAACAACAAGAGTTGTTTACAATGAATGAAGGATTGAATGTTGCTGTGAGATAGAGATGATTATCAAAAGCGTGTTGAAATCGTGACAATCAACAAGCTGTAGATTTTACTTGGTCTTTGTGTTGAATTACACAGCTTTCGTCCTTTCCGACTGTATCTACGTCCTTATTGGAGGATTAGATAGTACGATGAGGAGTCATTTCAGTGATCATATTCGTTTACTTGTTTTCAGAATGGTCGTTGATTTATTGAAGTGAAATTAACCTAAAATTGAAATTAACCTCTGCGTTCAAATTATTTTACGAAGAAATCCTGATGATGTAGCTGGTATTGTCCTCAGGTGATATGCTGATATTTTGTGTTGCCCACGTATAAATATTTTGAGCACTTCCATTTCCTGTATTTTTATGCATGCTACTTGGAAGTACATTGAAATCTTCCTTGTACCCATATCTGTTTCTTGGATTAATGTTAAATTTAAACCTATTGTAATGGCCTCTAATTCTTGAAATAAATGGGCATGTGTTACTCCCCTGACTATCTATCTGCTTTCGACACAGTAACCACATGAATTTTTGAAATAAGCCTTCCCTTACAGAAACTCAGTCCTTGGCCTTCGACTTGACAGTGTGGAAGTGTCGACTTGATTTCCATTCAAGCATATGAGATTTTATATGCACACTGCTCAAGATGAAGCAAGAGATCATATATTATATATGTGTGTGTGAGTGTGTGTGTGTATGAGAATAATTGCAAACCAACAGTGGTGGAAACGATTTGATGAATATATGGGCGATAGCTCATGAGGATTAGGGAAACAAGAGTTGTTTCTGATGAATGAATGTGTTTATCTGGTTGAATTTATTGTGAAGGGAGTAATGCATTTATGAAAGGAAAGAGTATAACATTTCGATGTGTGTTACACTCTTTGCTTTTCAACCATAGTTATCAAGAAAGAAGAAGTGAATTACTCACACATATTAGATAAGATCATTTACTTCAACACAGTGTTATAATATCATTTACTGGTTGACGTTTCGAGCAGAATATATTCCTCACAATCACCTAGTTATTTGTACTGCATCACCTTGCGTTGTATCAAATAAACGCATCGTTTATTCAAAATGTCTTCACTCCAGTTAGTGAATTAGTCGTTCGAATTTTCACCACCTAGGGAACTAAGCGTACACAGATCCAAGAAGACCATGTTGGACATTAGCCACAAAGTCTGGATGGAAGCTACAAGCGTAGTTAGCCTTCAGTAGTATCGTACTGTGGAGGTGTCAGTATTCATTACGAAATCTCTGAATTCATTATCTTGCAAACGTTCTTCATCCCATTATTCATAAACTCAATGTGCTTCTGATTGTGTGCTTTCTCTAGCTTACATCTTTTCATTAGAATGCAATCAGTTTACAATTACCACAATCTCATCATGATGATGACATTTCGACTGATGTGAATTGGTTTCCTCTTCACAATTTTGTTAACATGCTAATTACATAGCGTCAATCGCACATTAAACACATCCACACACACATATCTACGTATTCTATCTCACACTGTAAATCATAATTAACAACCTAAGAAGAATTGCAATCGCTTCAATCCATCTTGTTTTTATGAAGACTATATTCTGTCTACTTTCGACTTGTGAAACTGTGTTCTCATTTGAAATTCTTCATGATTTATGGTTCTACTGTAAATAATACTCTGTGTAAAACTAGAAACAACTCACAAAATAAGCAATGATTTAGGCTTTCGTGTGTTGAGCAGTGATGGAATAAAATAATTACGAGGTATGATATGAAGCTTCCTGGATCCTTTCCAGTTCCAGCCTCGGAATTAGGCCTCGTGCTACTTGGAACTAGTCAGAAAAGCATATCTGCAACTGACTTGAAGGAACTCATGTCCCATCTGAGATTCGAACCCTCGTCACCCAGTCATTCAACCACAGAGACTTTACCACTGAGGAGCTTTCCAAGCTAGTGAAAATGCTTCTCTCATGAGCGAAGAGAACATATGTCCACAAAACAAAATAGAAAGTGAATTAATGCTACTTTAATAGTCCTTGAAAGAAAATGATCGCCCAAGAAATGATTCATTATATGTTATGTTCAAGTCAACATGATTCGAATTTCCCCGTAGGAAAATATATCTTCATATTGCTAAGGATGAAGAAAGCGAACCTCTATTTAAGTGTGTGTATTTCTCAGAGAAAATGCACAATAATGATGATGATGGAAACATCGACTGAATAAACAAAACCCATCACATTCATATTCATTCTTCAATATGAATCGATCTAGTGCATAAATAATGTTAGGCAGCAATATGTATTCACTCTGGTTTACGACATCTTTGCCGACGTAAAATATTTTGACGTATATCGATACATTTTCCTTCGGCTTCACCAGTCATTTCCAACTTCAAGACTGGTAAGGCATGAATTGATTTCCGAGCGCTCTCCTTCTCACGACATGGAAAACATTTCTGTGCGCACACGGTGTGTAGTGAAGAGAAACAAAGAGTTGATCAGTCAGTGATTTATGATATTTTTGACAGAAACTATTGCATGATGAATGTTATATAAGCGTACGCATTTGTCTCTGTACTGCATCGTACGCATTGTCACACTGGACTCATTGCAATATGTAATTCAGTCGTCTGAATCAATAATTTCACTCTATGATAGTGCCCTGTATATCCACACCAAACAACTCTTCGCGGCATGGGAGTTGAAAAATTCAGACTGAGAATATTCAGCGAAATACTAGAAATGCGTGTGGTTATCTCTGTGCTCCAGCCGCCTGTTGTGGTTTACACCTTTCACAATTGTCCATCTAGACAGCATATTCAGGCCTAGCGTCGAAAAGTAGGAATAAGCTCATTACCCAGCCGAATACTTCTAATTTTATCACACATCCAACCTACTACTATTCATTGTTTAGTTTTCGACACTGTGTCGCCATGAGGATGCAAAGAGCTTACCGCTTGACTGAATACTTCGTATTGTCTACTTTGTTTCTATGTGCAGCCTGTGTAAAACTCACTATTATTATTTAAATTGTTTGTGACATCTCATCACCTTTGTTACTACCCTAGTTTCATTAACACTTAATTTTCATGACTTGTATTACCAACCTTCAGTTGTTTAGTTAAAAGTAACCTTAACCAATTGTAATTTTGTTTGACAAACTTAATGTACACATACATACATAACAATGCATACATATTTGCGATTGTACACCTAAGAAAATGAATTCGCCTAAAAGAGACTCTTCGCTGATCTAAGTATTTTGTTTTCATTAATGCCTGGATGTGGATTATCCATGAATTGAATAATTCACATTTTGTCATCAGCAGTATAATATATTGTCTTGTGTTTCGCTGATGATATGGATAGGCAGGAGACATCAAATCACTATTTCTCATCTTATCTATAGACTGCAAGTGGCTGACAAATACGATATCTCGTATGTTGTCTTCACTGAATTCATCACTACAATTATTAGTATTATTATTATTATTGAGGGGAATAAAGCAGGACTCACTGATGACATGCGTGATTCAATGAATAAACAACAATGACAACAAGATAATTTGTAGGCGACAGCTAATGAAGTTGACAACAACACAACAACAAGAGTTGTTTACAATGAATGAAGGATTGAATGTTGCTGTGAGATAGAGATGATTATCAAAAGCGTGTTGAAATCGTGACAATCAACAAGCTGTAGATTTTACTTGGTCTTTGTGTTGAATTACACAGCTTTCGTCCTTTCCGACTGTATCTACGTCCTTATTGGAGGATTAGATAGTACGATGAGGAGTCATTTCAGTGATCATATTCGTTTACTTGTTTTCAGAATGGTCGTTGATTTATTGAAGTGAAATTAACCTAAAATTGAAATTAACCTCTGCGTTCAAATTATTTTACGAAGAAATCCTGATGATGTAGCTGGTATTGTCCTCAGGTGATATGCTGATATTTTGTGTTACCCACATTCAAACATTTGCAAAACTTTTTTTCGTGTAATGTTGTACATGCAGTTTGGTAATACGTAAGGCTCTTCCTTTTATTCATATCGTTTTCTGGGATAAATGTAAAATTTAAATCTATTACAATTACCTCTACTTTATTGAAATCATTGGAGAAATTACTCATACTCAACGGTGTGAACCCTTGGAAAAGTCTGAATTATCCCAATCAGTCTGCTTCCAGGAAGGGCAAAATTACTTTAGGCTCTGACACTGTATTATGTCATAAAATTGCCTCCTCCTTGGTCCAACGTGCAAATATGCACATTTTTACCTTCCGTAACTACATATCTGCTTTTCACTCAGTATCTAGAAAATTTTTGCAAATATGCATTCTCTTACACAAAATACGTCCATGTCTGTCGACTAGCTGCGTTCTAGTTGCTCTATCAGAATGCACTACATTGTATGTGAGGGTGAATCTACTTCTAACGTACTTACTGCATTTGGTGGTGCTCAGAGTGCTGTTCTCACTCCTTCTTTGTCTTCTTTCTTCTAAGATGGCTTGCCTCAATCGAGGAAAATGGACTTCATCAAATTCGCTGATGATCTGACCGTCTCGTTTCCTGTCAAGTCCCAAAATGACTGTCGCAAACTTCGTTGCTTTGCATCAGACGTCAGTCAGTGGTCTAAACTAAATAGCATAAAGGTAAATAACTCAAAATGCCAGACCAGTGACTTCTTCTTAAGACACAAGGCCGTAATCTACGACGATTGGTGCAATAACGAACCTTTCCAGATAAAAACTTCACAGATGTTTAAATGAATGCGGACGCCTCCAGAGTAGAATATTGTTCAACGTGGTCTGCGTGGAGCTCTGTACGGTTAGTACCATAGACGCTTTAAAACTGAGCGAGTAATTCAATTTCATGCCCCATAATGCGTCTGAATATTTTGAACTTTATGAATACACATTTGCTTTTGTTCGTTGACTTCTTTATCAAACGAAATGGATAGTGAAATTCGAACTTCAGTGTCTGTTTCACTTTCACTGTATTTCAGATATTGTGGATACTGTCTGTAGAAATTGTATTTCAGTCAGATAGGTATGACTATCAACATGCATAACCGTATGATCACTGATTTCTACGCCACGGTGGTCTCTACTGCCGAGAACATTGACGACTACATACATGAAGGCTAGTGAAATTTTAATCACTGGCGCTTCACTTCATATCTAATGATAAGGAGAAGAAGAGTGTTCAAGTGTTCAATAGACAAAAGTGAATAAAGTTTGAGAAAAACATCTTTAATCATGGGATGTATGAAATGGACACATAAGATTTTCAGTAGTGAGTTATCAGTTAACAACTGGAGTTTCAAGCAGAAAGCAGTTTGAGATAATCGTGTTATGAGAAACTACAGAACTCTGTTATGCTAAATTACTTCTGGGTTATGTTGACGACGGGAAAGTAGCGGAAAATATTCAGACACATTATGGGGCATGAAAGTGAATTACTCGCTCGGTTTTTAAGCGTCGATGGAACTAAGCGTACACAGCTCCACGAAAACCACTTTGAAGAATATTCTACCATGGAGGCGTCAGCATTCATTAAAACATCTGTGAATTCATTATATGGAAAAGTTGACTATTTCGCCAGTCGTTGTTGGTCATGGTCTTGTGTCTAAAGCAGAAGATAGTAACCGTGCATTTTGAGGATTCATCTCAGTTCTATTTAGTTTAGACCAGTGACTGACGTCCGACAAAAAGCAATGAAGTGTGTGACAGTCTGACTGGGACTTGACACGAAGCGAGACGGTCAGATCACCAGCGTATTGGAAGAAGTCAACTTTCTTCGGAAGAGTTAAGTCACCTTAAAAGAAAGGAAAAGGGGAAGGAGAGAGAACAGCACCCTGTGGACTGTAAGCTGCAGTAAGCACGGTAGAGGAAGATTCACCCTTACTTACAAGGTAGGGCATTCTCTTAGATATATATGGACGCAACCAGTCGACAGCCGGGGACTCAATTTGTGTAAGGGAATGCTTATTTACAAAAATCGTCTAGATACTGAGTCAAAAGCAGATGGGTAGTCACGGAAGGTAAAAATGTGCATATTTGCTCGTTGGTCCAAGGAGGAGGCAATTTTATGCTATCATGCAGTGGCAGCGCCCTAAGTACTTCTGTTCTTCCTCCAAAGAAATGGATTGGGATCATTCAAACTTTTCAAAGAGGGTACACGGTTGATTATTTCAAAAACCTAGATGCAATTTCAAGTGGTTTAATTTTAAGGGTAAACCCAGTAAGCGACATGTGTATAAGGAAGCGTTTAACTTCGTTCAAAGCAGCATATACAACAAGCATTACACGAAAAGGAAGTATTGAAAATGTTTGTATGTGGGTAACAAAAAATATCACCACATCATCTGAGGACAAAACCAGCTACACCATCACGGTTTGTTCGTAAAATAATTTGAACGCAGAGGATGATCTCAGTTTTAAGTTAATTTCACTTCAATAAATCAACGACCATTCTGAAAACAAGTAAACGAATATGATCACTGAAATGACTCTTCATCGTACTATCGAAAAAATGTGAAAATTCAGTTCTCATGAATATCAAGTTGGATCAATCCCTTCCGTTAACAGAACCACGCATACAGTTGATTCACATGTGAAAGTTGAATCCTAATATTCATATCTCTGTCTTATTTGGCGTCGTATTTTGTGATGATCTGCTCTATCTATTTCATGTTTACACCTCAATAAATCCCAACTAATAATGTAAGAAGTCTTCGTGATCGACATTCATCTCACTTAGTTATGGATAAAGTTGATGAGCACTGAAAATCCATTGCTGCAGTGCTGTCATGACTCACGATTGCAGTGTTATATTTGATAAGTAAAGCACACCTTTGTGTATTGTAGCCGGATTCTGGAACAACATTTTAGCTCACTAAAGTATAGTAAGAACCTACATCACTGAAAACTAAATGAAACAGACTTATCACTTCAAAACACAGCTCCATACAATGCTAAATAAGGAAACTATTAACCTATACAAAATGAGACTGAACTCATGAGTGTGCTGTGCATAAACATTTTGGAGAGGAAGATACAAAAATTGGTCAAAATTAGCCAGTGAATATATTCTCTTCGAAGAATTATGGACTCTTTTCGAAAATTCACTCACTTCAAACAAGGCTCGAAAAGGTGTGGTCACAATTTGGACTATGTGAGATACTATTCAGAACGACTATCTCTACAAATATATATTTCAATAGTTTACACGCAATGATAAGTTTTGTTATTGGTAATATTTCGAGCAGTAATTTTGCTCGTAAAATATAATTATACTACTTTATTTGATCTTTTCGACAATGCTCAAACATTTTACTGACATTAATACGTCTTCTCTTTATGACATAACAAATGAACTTATCCAACCTTTGAGACGTTTATCCCTGGAATATTTAGGCTATTATCAGGTTGGTCAAATCCGTCTAACAAATCGCACTGGACGGTTTCATGCACGAATATGCTTTCTCCTGCCTTTTTGAGATAACTGAAATAGAGTGAGTGTATGGAAATCTTTCTCCGAAAACCAAAAATCGAATATCAGCTTCGCAACACAATGAATAAGAGATAAAAAGACAGTTGCAGCGAAGAAAATTTTCTTTTCGAGGAAGTCACCATCAACTAGGCAGCTGTACATTCGTGTATTTATAATAAATGAGTAGGAAAGTTCCAGAATAACTTCTGGTCAGGGGTCAAGTTAATAGAATTACAATTAGGAATTAAAATGCCACAATAAACAGGGGGACGGACAAAGCTCAGACAAGTAGCATCATAATAACTGAGAAGATTGACATTGATTGTGCAATTAGCAGGTAGAAATGTAGAAATAACCACGTCAGACAGGATGTTTGGATAAAAGCAATCTAGTGGGATCATAACTAATGTGACGAATAATTGTTTATGCAATCAGGGATTAAATATGTAAAAATAATAAAATGACTAAATAAAAACGAAGTTCTGATAAAAAAGACAAGCTGTCGCATTGATACACATTGATACACAATGTACATTGAGATACATATGAATTTTGAAGAGAGAAATATGTTTCCAAATACGATGAGAGTGTACAAATATTAGTGAACTTGTTATTTTGCTTTTTATCGAAATTCTCACTGACATTAGAAATTCTCTTCTTATCTACCATTTCCTACTGTTTACGTCCTGTTAAACTTCATACTATTAGTTACTGGTGTGTAGTATGACGGTTTTATAGTGATTGTACTATGTCGTTACTTCATACATACAATTTTGTTTGCTAATGAAATTTAGCACGCTTGCTATGTGAATATTCGTTTTGGTCTATTCTTATTATTATTATCTTACGGGTAACTATTGTCTGCTACGCATTCCTTGCATATTATTTACTCTTGATCACACATTCTTTATTCGAACCACTCCATTCTTTCTCTGGGCATTGGTGCAATTATGAATCTGATAACGGATCACCCCGTTGATTCCAGAAGAATGCTGAAATTCCGTTCTGCATAAATGCTTTTGTTCGGAAAAAATTATTATTTTGTTTCCAAATTGTAGAAGTGTATATGGATTTATTCCTAGAATTCTATTGCCTTTCAATTTTATGAATATTGTCACTTCACATGATAAAAGATTGAAAGCTGCCAAATTCTTCGAAAGAACTTATACACAGAACAGCCAATATCTAAGATGTTCATCATCAGCAACTTATGTAACTAGGACACATTATCCTGTGTGGCTTAATCAAAATTACGTGAGAGTTTGTCATGTTACCTGCCTTAAAACTCGTGTCATTCCTATAGATAACTCAGTCTTCTGAATCAATAATTTCACTCTAAGATAGTAACCTGCATATCCACAATAAAACACTCTAACATGAATAGGAGGTAAAGAATTCAGACTGAGAATGTAGGAGGAGAATACGAGAAATGCGTGTGGTTATCTCAGTGCTCAATCTCGCATATTTTGCTTTAGACCTGTCAAAAATGACCATCTTGACAATATATTAAGGCCTAACGTCGAAAAGTAGGAAAAAACACATTACCTAAAAGAATATATCTACATTTATCACACATCAAATCTACTAAAATTCATTGTTTACTTTTAGACACTGTGTAGACTTCAGCAACAAAAACTATCTGTTCAACTGAATATTTATATTTATGTAAACAGAAGTCTAACTAATTGTTTTGTGCTGCATTGATGATATGGATAGGCAGGAGACATCAAATCACTATTTCTCATCTTATCTATAGACTGCAAATGGCTGACAAATACGATACCTCGTGTGTTGTCTTCACTGAATTCATCACTACAATTATTAGTATTATTATTATTATTATTGAGGGGAATAAAGCACCATTCACTGATGACATGCGTGATTCAATGAATAAACACCAATGACAACAAGATAATTTGTAGGCGACAGCTAATGAAGTTGACAACAACACAACAACAAGAGTTGTTTACAATGAATGAAGGATTGAATGTTGCTGTGTGATAGAGATGATTATCAAAAGCGTGTTGAAATCGTGACAATCAACAAGCTGTAGATTTTACTTGGTCTTTGTGTTGAATTACACAGCTTTCGTCCTTTCCGACTGTATCTACGTCCTTATTGGAGGATTAGATAGTACGATGAGGAGTCATTTCAGTGATCATATTCGTTTACTTGTTTTCAGAATGGTCGTTGATTTATTGAAGTGAAATTAACCTAAAATTGAAATTAACCTCTGCGTTCAAATTATTTTACGAAGAAATCCTGATGATGTAGCTGGTATTGTCCTCAGGTGATATGCTGATATTTTGTGTTGCCCACGTATAAATATTTTGAGTACTTCCATTTCCTGTATTTTTATGCATGCTACTTGGAAGTACATTTAAATCTTCCTTGTACCCATATCTGTTTCTTGGATTAATGTTAAATTTAAACCTATTGTAATGGCCTCTAATTCTTGAAATAAATGGGCATGTGTTACTCCCCTGACTATCTATCTGCTTTCGACACAGTAACCACATGAATTTTTGAAATAAGCCTTCCCTTACAGAAACTCAGTCCTTGGCCTTCGACTTGACAGTGTGGAAGTGTCGACTTGATTTCCATTCAAGCATATGAGATTTTATATGCACACTGCTCAAGATGAAGCAAGAGATCATATATTATATATGTGTGTGTGAGTGTGTGTGTGTATGAGAATAATTGCAAACCAACAGTGGTGGAAACGATTTGATGAATATATGGGCGATGGCTCATGAGGATTAGGGAAACAAGAGTTGTTTCTGATGAATGAATGTGTTTATCTGGTTGAATTTATTGTGAAGGGAGTAATGCATTTATGAAAGGAAAGAGTATAACATTTCGATGTGTGTTACACTCTTTGCTTTTCAACCATAATTATCAAGAAAGAAGAAGTGAATTACTCACACATATTAGATAAGATCATTTACTTCAACACAGTGTTATAATATCATTTACTGGTTGACGTTTCGAGCAGAATATATTCCTCACAATCACCTAGTTATTTGTACTGCATCACCTTGCGTTGTATCAAATAAACGCATCGTTTATTCAAAATGTCTTCACTCCAGTTAGTGAATTAGTCGTTCGATTTTCACCACCTAGGGAACTAAGCGTACACAGATCCAAGAAGACCATGTTGGACATTAGCCACAAAGTCTGGATGGAAGCTACAACCGTAGTTAGCCTTCAGTAGTATCGTACTGTGGAGGTGTCAGTATTCATTACGAAATCTCTGAATTCATTATCTTGCAAACGTTCTTCATCCCATTATTCATAAACTCAATGTGCTTCTGATTGTGTGCTTTCTCTAGCTTACATCTTTTCATTATAATGCTTCGAAGAGAAGGGCACTAAAAGCTGTTAGTAGGGCAAGTGGGATATCGTTAAACCAACTGGTGAAAACTATTGTGGATAGACATATAATGTCATGTAAGAAACTAGCGAATAGAATATTGTCAGACCCCGAGCATCCTCTCTATACGCATCTATCTCCTTGCATTTCATCTGGAAGAACTAGAAGCAGCTATAGGAGGCTATATGCTAGGACTACGAAGTACAAAATCTCCACAATACCATATCTGGCACAGCTGTTATGTGATGAGAAATCCGTTAGGTATGACACGATAAACTAACTGCAGCACTCTAACAAATAGTCCCATTAGTTTTTGTTTTCCTTTCCTTGTTAATACTACACTGTTGTTCTCATCTACTACCACACATCAACTTTATATTTCAAATCCTGTGGTGCATTGTTTGAAATGAAATACTCTACGCTGTTTTTTTTCTTAATTTTTAATATTTATTTATTTTATTTTTTTGATTTTTGATTTTTAAAAATCTTATATAATTTATGAGGTAATTAGATGCAATATACTGTAATGCACGCTGAAAATTCCATACCTGTACCACAAATACTGTTTGGAATAAAGCTGTTATTATTATTATTATTATTATTACTAATTATTATTATTATTATTATTATTGTTATTGAGAGGAATTAACCAGGACTCACTGATGACATGAGTGATTCAATGAATAAACAGCAACGACAATAAGATAATTTGTAGGCGACAGCTAATGAAGTTGACAACAACACAATAACAAGAGTTGTTTACAGTGAATAAAGGAATGAATGTCGCCTTGTCACTGAGATGATTGTCAATGGCTTGTTGAAATAATAATAAAAGCGACAAAGTAGTAGTATTCCAATACGTATTTAGCATTTTGAGTATAGTCTTGAGGACACAGTGTTAGTGAAATAACTTCATACATTTACGATGGATTTCTTATGGACATTTGATTAATAATTACTGTTGTAACGGCAAATGTTTACGGCCAGGCAACAGATCGTTTATTTAGGAAATCAACAGATATTTATAGATTTTTATGTACATTACTATAGATTATTGTAAGCAAACAAACACAGTCTCCTGATTGGTGGTTTCTCGCTGAACCCTAATCTTTCATCTATTTGTGGCCGTTTCTTGAAGTTCAGATTATCTATCTGCAAATTGCATCCGCCAACGAAAAATCGGCTCCGACATTTTGTTGAGTTTGTCTTTGTACATATTTTTCCCATGACCAATTTTTCGGACTTAAACATTGACGTAAATTACTGTCTAACAATTTTGGCTAGCAGACAGCTCTCACCACACTGCTACGACGCATTAGTCGAATGTGTATTCTCACAAATTCAGCTACTAATTATATAAGGATATATTCTCAGAAATATTTTTTGGTCTCATTGACTAAGGTGAAATGACTTCTGGTGACATCTTATCTGATCTTGTAATCAATTTTTCTCGAGATTGTGGAGCATATCCGAAGCTTTACTGTTGGATTATTTATGAGGGTATTGTTATGTTATCATCGATATTCTCTCTTTCTTTTCCGAATAGAAAACAGGGCTTCAGGGGAGCATCTCCATTTCTTTCTGATTATTTATTGACTGATAGATTGTTGGACGGCCGGTGACATTTCATAGTACTCCCTCCCCTTTGAGAGCACTTTGGAATTGTATATGCCCTACAGTGTACTCTACAACGAAGACTTCATTTTTCACAGCCTGTGTATTAATTTACTTTATATGCTTTACCTACTTATGTGCGTAGTCAGTAGTTTGAATATCATTTGTTGTCGTTACAACACTCAAGTATTCATATTGTTTTCGTAGAGGATTTCAGGGATAGTCAATTCGATTATCCACGTCAACAATGTTCTTAGTGAATTTCTGTCGCTTCGAATAAGCATCATAAAGGATGTAGTCACATACAAGAATGATATCTCATCCCTTCGCTATTATCTTCACTAGGCATATACGATTATTCCTCAACAGAATTTATGTATGATTTTTAAACTTAATGCATGGACACTTCTCTCCACTGTCCACCATACCCACTTAGGTTATAACTGTGTTATCTTCAAAAATCGAAGTTTTATATGACTGAAGTTGACTGTCTAATTCTCAAGACTGAAGGCAGTCTTTCTGACTAACATGTCTCTTTCTTGATTGATTTGTATCCAGTACAACTATCTAAATGCCATGACTATATCAAAATTACTGGAAGGAACTAGCCTTTGCTGACGGTAACAGAAAGGTCGATGAAAAAATGAAATATGATAGTGGATCAGTGCACTCGATGGTCAGCTGATTACGGGACTATTGACAAAAATTCGGATGGATAAGTTTCCAAGTCTGTCTACTTCAATAAGCGGGAGCTTTGATGTAGATAGCGTTCTCGATAAGAAATTTAAATAATTTTGCACGGGATTAGGTATCATGTGGAAAGCACACTCATTCGCTTGTGTTTGAGAAACATTTGAGGGACAAATTACCTACTTATAAATATGTGAGTCGTGCATATTCATAGCGCAAATTTTCCAACTCAACATGCATACTTAATTTAATTAATCTTAAGGATAGTGAATAGAACTTGTAACAGTAATTGCAAATGCCTTATGCTTTACAGAACTATGAATGAAAATTACAAAAGGGAAACAAATAGTTCAATTTTTCATCTTTCGCAACTCTGAAATATTGTCAAAGAATTTAACCCCAAATTCCCATTATTTGCAAAGACGCTAGCTCCGATCGAATGATTACTATGTCGGTTTCTCGACTTTAACTCCAAAACACTACTAGTATTTACAACAAGGCTATATTGTATGGCAATTAAAATCAAAATAAATAAAGTCTGTAAACAAATGTTTTTCAGTAGCTTCAATGAACTTTATTCCTACTATTTCGTCTTCTTCCAACATGTATACGATTGAAACCTTCGCGGCAATTATGAGTACCAATTGTCACTCCCTACCGGCTAAAATTAACTGTCTTCAATCGCTGGTGTCTTCCATTATATATCATAATACTGGGATCATATCACTTCAAGAAACATGGCTTCATGATCTATATGATGACAATCTAGTGTATCTAAATAATTTCAAACTATTCAGACAAGATCGGTGTAGTTCCAGGAAGAAACGCGGTGGCGGTGTCGCCATCTTCATCAATTCACAATGGTGTACGTCTAATAATGTATGTTTCAAATTCTCTAGTGACAATATTGACTGTCTCACCGTTAAGTGTCGACCTAAACATTTGTCAAAATACAACTACATTTACATCTCGAACATGTATATTGCTCCTGGATGCAACTCCACAGAATTATCTTTATTTGCGGATGAATTTACTTCCCTTGCTGCCACCTCCTTCGGAAATTCCTTGTCTATAGTTACTGGTGATTTTAATTCTAGTGACCACAGCTTCCTAATTTCACTTGGACACGATAATATTGTCAACTTCCCGACTAGAATGGACAACACTCTTGACCTTGTTTTTACAAACGATGCGGGGATATTTGAAGCTCGAAAAAGAGCCCCACTACTAAATTCAGATCACTGTATCATAAGAATATTGCCCAAAGTATATGGAAAGCAGCACAAAAGGGTCTTCTCATACCTTGGAAAAAAAACACAACACAGATGTTATTCCCATGACAACATACTGAACCTAAGGTCCATGTTAAAAGACACAAACTGGGATCTATTTACTGAACAAGCTCTTGATAACACAATTGCCAACATAACACATTATCTTAATTTCTGTCTTGATGTTTGTTGTCCAAAAGAGACAATCTTCTTAAAATTCGATCGCTTCTCCTCTTCTCAACTCAAAAAGCTCCGCCGTGAAAAAGAAAGGTTGTTCAAAATGAAAAACAAATCTGGTGTTAAGAGAATGAACACTTTGATTAAGCTTGAATTACAAAGATTGAATGCTCTCTATAACCAGAAGTTTCTTTCATGTAAATCCCCATCAAATATGTGGAAGTTATTAAAGGAAATCACAGGTGGTAAGCAAATGTTGAATGATATTTCTGTAGATGTTAACATGCTAAATGAATCCTTCATATGTATCCCAGCAAATGTTATGATTCCTAACTCAAATAGTGTAAACAATGACTGCTTCTCATGCTTTAACACGAATGATGTCCTCAAGTGTCTTCAATCTCTCAAGCCTACTCAGTCCCTCGGTCCTGATGGTGTTCCTGCTGTTATCCTTAAGAAGTGTGCCGACATCTTGTGTTCCCCGCTAACTGACATTTTCAACGAATCGTTTTCCAAAAGTATTATACCTGAATCATGGAAAAACATCAAGATCGTTCCAGTGCCTAAATCTACAAGTGGACCTAATGTTAAGTTTAGACCCATTTCAATTACCTCACCTTTCTTGAAAGTTATGGAAAGACTTATTTTACTTAATCTTGATCCCTCTTTAAAACCTTTCAACGACCCCAACCAGTTTGCTTATAAACATAGTAGGAGTACGTTAGATGCCGCTGTCGTCCTCCACCATAGCATAGTCTCTAGTTTAGATAAAGGGGCTAAATACGTTCGCTGTGCCTTCCTTGATTACACATCTGCATTTGACTCTGTTCCCAGGTCTCTCTTGCTAAGTAAGCTTGCTGCAACACAGGCTGAAAGCTGGACAAATAAGTGGTTGCATTCCTATTTTTCTGAAAGGAAGCAGTACACCGTCTACAATGGAAAATCCTCCACTACCTCACTTACTTTAGCTGGTGTTCCTCAAGGTGCTGTTCTTTCTCCCTTTCTGTTCTCGTTTTTCTTACATGACTTGCCTCATTCTGATGTAGCCACTTTTGTTAAGTATGCCGATGACCTCTCGGTTTCTATGCCTGTCAACTCTCAGTCAGATTGTTCCAAATTAAATAGCTTTCTGTCGGAAATTAGTCAGTGGTCCTCTTCAAACGGACTTAAGCTTAATCCGTCTAAATGTCAGGTAGTCAATTTCACTTTCAGACGTAAATGTGACCTACAGCAACTAGTTAGCTCACATGGCCCCACTCTCATTGACGGCACAGAGGTTGAAAATACATCTTATGTCAAGTACCTTGGGCTGAGTTTTTCCACCGATCTTTCCTGGTCTTCCCACATCTTGCTAGTTACTAGAAAGATGTTTCGCTTAACGTTCTACATTAGGAAATTTAGGCAGTCTGGCATAAAGCAGTCTTTGCTTTCTCAGTTTGTAAATTCTTGTATTCTACCCATCCTCCTTTACTGCTCCCCATTAGTCTTTCCTGGACTACTTAAGAAAGACTTTGCTTCGCTGAGAAGGGCACTAAAAGCTGTTAGTAGGGCAAGTGGGATATCGTTAAACCAACTGGTGAACACTATTGTAGATAGACATATAATGTCATGTAAGAAACTAGCGAATACAATATTGTCGGACCCCGAGCATCCTCTCTATACGCATCTATCTCCTTGCATTTCATCTGGAAGAACTAGAAGCAGCTATAGGAGGCTATATGCTAGGACTACCAAATACAAAAACTCCACAATACCATATCTGGCACAGCTGTTATGTGATGAGAAATCCGTTAGGTATGACACGATAAACTTACTGCAGCACTCTAACAAATAGTCCCATTAGTTTTTGTTTTCCTTTCCTCGTTAATACTACACTGTTGTTCTCATCTACTACCACACATCAACTTTATATTTCAAATCCTGTGGTGCATTGTTTGAAATGAAATACTCTACGCTGTTTTTTTTCTTAATTTTTAATATTTATTTATTTTATTTTTTTATTTTTGATTTTTAAAAATCTTATATAATTTATGAGGTAATTAGATGCAATATACTGTAATGCACGCTGAAAATTCCATACCTGTACCACAAATACTGTTTGGAATAAAGCTGTTATTATTATTATTATTACTAATTATTATTATTATTATTATTATTATTGTTATTGAGAGGAATTAACCAGGACTCACTGATGACATGAGTGATTCAATGAATAAACAGCAACGACAATAAGATAATTTGTAGGCGACAGCTAATGAAGTTGACAACAACACAATAACAAGAGTTGTTTACAGTGAATAAAGGAATGAATGTCGCCTTGTCACTGAGATGATTGTCAATGGCTTGTTGAAATAATAATAAAAGCGACAAAGTAGTAGTATTCCAATACGTATTTAGCATTTTGAGTATAGTCTTGAGGACACAGTGTTAGTGAAATAACTTCATACATTTACGATGGATTTCTTATGGACATTTGATTAATAATTACTGTTGTAACGGCAAATGTTTACGGCCAGGCAACAGATCGTTTATTTAGGAAATCAACAGATATTTATAGATTTTTATGTACATTACTATAGATTATTGTAAGCAAACAAACACAGTCTCCTGATTGGTGGTTTCTCGCTGAACCCTAATCTTTCATCTATTTGTGGCCGTTTCTTGAAGTTCAGATTATCTATCTGCAAATTGCATCCGCCAACGAAAAATCGGCTCCGACATTTTGTTGAGTTTGTCTTTGTACATATTTTTCCCATGACCAATTTTTCGGACTTAAACATTGACGTAAATTACTGTCTAACAATTTTGGCTAGCAGACAGCTCTCACCACACTGCTACGACGCATTAGTCGAATGTGTATTCTCACAAATTCAGCTACTAATTATATAAGGATATATTCTCAGAAATATTTTTTGGTCTCATTGACTAAGGTGAAATGACTTCTGGTGACATCTTATCTGATCTTGTAATCAATTTTTCTCGAGATTGTGGAGCATATCCGAAGCTTTACTGTTGGATTATTTATGAGGGTATTGTTATGTTATCATCGATATTCTCTCTTTCTTTTCCGAATAGAAAACAGGGCTTCAGGGGAGCATCTCCATTTCTTTCTGATTATTTATTGACTGATAGATTGTTGGACGGCCGGTGACATTTCATAGTACTCCCTCCCCTTTGAGAGCACTTTGGAATTGTATATGCCCTACAGTGTACTCTACAACGAAGACTTCATTTTTCACAGCCTGTGTATTAATTTACTTTATATGCTTTACCTACTTATGTGCGTAGTCAGTAGTTTGAATATCATTTGTTGTCGTTACAACACTCAAGTATTCATATTGTTTTCGTAGAGGATTTCAGGGATAGTCAATTCGATTATCCACGTCAACAATGTTCTTAGTGAATTTCTGTCGCTTCGAATAAGCATCATAAAGGATGTAGTCACATACAAGAATGATATCTCATCCCTTCGCTATTATCTTCACTAGGCATATACGATTATTCCTCAACAGAATTTATGTATGATTTTTAAACTTAATGCATGGACACTTCTCTCCACTGTCCACCATACCCACTTAGGTTATAACTGTGTTATCTTCAAAAATCGAAGTTTTATATGACTGAAGTTGACTGTCTAATTCTCAAGACTGAAGGCAGTCTTTCTGACTAACATGTCTCTTTCTTGATTGATTTGTATCCAGTACAACTATCTAAATGCCATGACTATATCAAAATTACTGGAAGGAACTAGCCTTTGCTGACGGTAACAGAAAGGTCGATGAAAAAATGAAATATGATAGTGGATCAGTGCACTCGATGGTCAGCTGATTACGGGACTATTGACAAAAATTCGGATGGATAAGTTTCCAAGTCTGTCTACTTCAATAAGCGGGAGCTTTGATGTAGATAGCGTTCTCGATAAGAAATTTAAATAATTTTGCACGGGATTAGGTATCATGTGGAAAGCACACTCATTCGCTTGTGTTTGAGAAACATTTGAGGGACAAATTACCTACTTATAAATATGTGAGTCGTGCATATTCATAGCGCAAATTTTCCAACTCAACATGCATACTTAATTTAATTAATCTTAAGGATAGTGAATAGAACTTGTAACAGTAATTGCAAATGCCTTATGCTTTACAGAACTATGAATGAAAATTACAAAAGGGAAACAAATAGTTCAATTTTTCATCTTTCGCAACTCTGAAATATTGTCAAAGAATTTAACCCCAAATTCCCATTATTTGCAAAGACGCTAGCTCCGATCGAATGATTACTATGTCGGTTTCTCGACTTTAACTCCAAAACACTACTAGTATTTACAACAAGGCTATATTGTATGGCAATTAAAATCAAAATAAATAAAGTCTGTAAACAAATGTTTTTCAGTAGCTTCAATGAACTTTATTCCTACTATTTCGTCTTCTTCCAACATGTATACGATTGAAACCTTCGCGGCTTCGAGATGCACGCCAATGGCTAACAGTTCCAATAAACAAACGTTCAATGTTCGTGCCCATTTACATATGCATATGCACGAAACATCAAATCACTATGTATATTTTCACTATCGATTGACGCACGCAGACTACGAAATCTTGTGTCTTCTGTTTACACAATTCGTTGTTACTATTACTACCATTATTATTATTATTACCGAACGATATAGTCTTCTTTCAATACAAATACTAGTAAATTATTCACCTTCATGTACAAGTCAACATGATTTGAATTTTCCTATATGAAAATGTGTCTTCAAATAGCTAGGAATTAAGTCAGCGAATGTGAATTTAAAAGTACTATCTCAGAAAATATTTTCAAATGATGGAAAAATCTAATGAATAAAAAAAAGCCATCACATTCATATCCACCCATAAATTTAAATCGATCTAGCGGAAAAACAAAGTTAGACAGCAAGTATGTATTCACCCTGGTAGACGACATCTTCGCTCGTAGACAATAACGTAACTTAAACCACTGAATTCTCCTTCTGCTTCTCCAGTCATTTCCAACTTCATGACTGATGAGGCTTGAATTGATTCACGAGACTTTTCCTTGTCACATCATGGAAAATATTTCTGTGTTCACTTGATGTGTAGTGAAAAGAGAAAAATAAATTGATCAGTCAGAGATTTACGACATTTTTCACACAAGGAATTGGCTGATAAAGGTGACATTGGGGTACGCATTTTTCGTCGTACTGAATCGTAAACATTTTCAAGATAGTTTCATTACTATAGATGATTCAGTCATCCGAATCAATAATTTCACTCTATGATAGTGACCTGTACATCCACAACAAAATACTCCTAGATAAAAGGAGTTAAAGAATTCAGAATGAGAATGTTGAAGGGGAATACCAGCAATGCGTTTAATAATCTCTGTGCTCCAGCCTACCCGTTGTGGTTTACACCTTTCTCAATTGTCCAGCTAGACAACATATTCAGGCCTAACGTAGAAAAGAAGGTATAAGCTCATTACCGAACCGAGTACTTCTAATTATATCATTCAACTAACCTACTACAATTCATTTTTTAATTTTTCGACACTGTATAGTCTTTAGCATTCAAAGATCTTTCTGGTTATCTCAATAATATTATTTTTGTCACTAGCAGTCTAATTAATAATCTTGTGTTGCATTGATTATATTTATGAGAACGAGAAACCTTATCACTATTTCTCATCTTATCTATAGACTGTAAATGGCTGACAAATACGATACCTCGTGTGTTGTCTTTACTGAATTCATCACTACTATTATTAGTAATGATTATTGTTACTGAGCGAAATTAAGCAGGACTCACTGGTGACATGAGTGATTCAATGAATAAACAGCAATGACAATAAGATAATTTGTAGGCGACAGCTAATGAAGTTGACAACATTACAACAACAAGAGTTGTTTACAGTGAATCAAGGAATGAATGTTGCTGTGTGATGGAAATGTTTATCAGTGGAGTGTTGAACTCGTGACGGTCAACAAGCTGTAGATTTTACTTTTTCTGTGTGTTGAATTACACAGCTTTTAGTCTTTCCGACTACATCTACCTCGTTATTGGAGGATTAGATAGTACGATGAAGAGTAATTTGATAAATATCTCCATCACAAAACAACATTCATTCCTTCATTCACTGTAAACAACTCTTGTTGTTGTTTCGTTGTCACATTCATGTGTTGTGCGTCGGTGGCACAGTGGTGAAGACTCTCGCTGACCATGCACATGGTCCGGGGTTCGAGCCCACACCGGCGCACACCTGATATCTATGGTCGGCCTGCAAAATTTGGGCTACCGATATCCATGCTAAAAATTCGATACTTGTACCAAAAATACAGTGTGGAATCAAGCTGTAAATAAAAAAAAATAAAAAAATAGATATTATCTTATTGTTGTTGGTGTTTATTCAATAAATCACTCACGTCATCAACGCTGCTAATTCTACTCAATAACAATAATAATAATAATAGTATTAATGAATTTAGTGAAGAGAAGACACAACGTATCGCAGCTAAGATGAGAAATAATGATTTGATGTCCCATACCGATACATATCATCAATGCAACACAAGATAATCAATTAGACTTCTAGTGACAAAAATAGAAGTATTCAGTTTAACAGTAAGCTCTTTGAATGCTCAAGACTAATCAGTGTCGATAAATTAAACAATGAATAGTAGTAGGTTTATGTGGGATAAAATTAGAAGTATTCGGCTAGGTAATAAGCTTTTTCCTACTTTTCTACGTTAGGCCTGAATATGTTGTCCAGATGGACAATTGTGAAAGGTTCAACCCACAACAGTTGAGCTAGAGCACAGAGATAACTGCACACATAGCTCTTATTCCTCCTCTAAAATATTCTCAGTCTGAATTTTTCACCTCCATTCATCTAAGAGTATTTTGGTGTGGAGTGAAATTATTGACTTAGAGGACTGAATCATCTATAGTAATGAAACTAGTTTGAAAATATGTACGATGCAGTACAACGAAAAATGCGCACCCCAATGTCACGTTCATCAACCAATACCGTTACTCAGAAAATTTCATCGCTAAGAATATGAGTCAAAAATCAGCGTATGCATAGATAACAACAGATACGTAAATATGATAGAGAAGATTTGTAGCTCAGGTGGATAATTTTGATGTGGTTTTGTTCTCTGAGCTGGATAGTTAGTTTGCGAATCATTAATAAACTCGTGGAGAAACCTAAAAGCTCACTTCAATTTGAAGTATGCGCTGAAGATGTCACCCAGTAAGGTGATGAAAGCTTCGCAAACTAACTATCCAGCTCAGAGAACAAAACCACATCAAGATACGTAAATGGCCTTATTCTTACAACTTCAATTTCTCGGGAGATATTCATACAACGCATTAAGAATTCGTTTAAGAGAGCATTCAGGGCAGCTGAATTACACTATGTCTTCAAATCGCCATTTTTGCCTACAGGAGATAAGATAAACTGCCTAATCTCTCCTCTTTCATGTGTAACTAATAATTTGATCTCTTTTGTAGAGCCAGTTACATATGCCGTACAATTCGGCAAGTTTAACGTCGAATTTCCGAACATGGCCTTGAATGGTTAGGTAGACGACAAACAAAATCTTTTTCGCAGCGCTATACTATCTCATCTTGTGGATACACAACACAAGACTGATGTTAACCATGCTTTCAGGGTCATTAACCGCATACAAACAAATCTCAATTTTGCCTTAAGAGTTCGACTTCTAAGTATTGCTGAGGCTGGCTGTTAGGATCCCCATCAGCAAAACTAACTTATGTATCGAAAAACAGCTGGTTCAGACACTGTTCCTAACTTAGACATCAAGTTCTTATGGTCCTTGATGTTTTGTTGAAATTTCTTTGATTTGTTTTGATATACTAATTACTAATAAATTTATATCCTTATTTAATTGATTTAAAACTTAGCGAGTAATTCACTTTCATGCCCCATAATATGTTTGAATATGTTTGAATTTAGCCTAAAAGAGTTCTCTAGTTTATCACACCACGATTATCTCAAACTGCTTTCTGCTTGAATCTCCTGCTTTCAACTAACAACTCACTACTGACAATCTTATGTGTCCATTTTGATGCATCTTACTACTTAAGTTGTTTTTCTCATGCCTTATTCACACTTGTCCAATGAACACTTGAACACCCTTCTTCTCCATATCATTAGATATGAAGTGAAGCGCGAGTGATTAAATTTCACTAGCCTTCTCGTATACAGTCGTCGACGTTTGGGGAAGTGGAGATCACTGTGGCGTAGAATTCAGTGATCATAAGACTATGCATGTTGATGGTCATACATATCTGACTGAAATACAATTTCTACAGACAGTATCCACAATATCTGAAAGTGAATCAGACACCGGAGTTCGAATTTCTTCATCCAGTTCTTTTCATTGAGATGCAAACGAGAAAAGCGAATTTCTGGTTGATTTCTCGTTAGACGTGAATAATTTTCCTCCCATGACTATTGATTTTTGACATTCAACGTGAACGACTGCTCACTGTATATCCATCTCCATTGACTAACCTTGATATGTATTCAAATCTCTATGTTTCTTCAGAAGAAGCAATCAAGTCTTCGCAGTCAAGGGAAGGCTGAGGAGATTGCATTCTCACTTCACTTCACTTCATTTACCTCAACAAGCTAATCAGTGACAATGATGAAAAGAAATGAGGGAAATGTTTCTGTTCCGAACGGAAAACAGGGCTTCAGTGAGCATCTCCATTTATTTCTGATTATTTATTGACTGGTAGGTTTTAAGACGGCTGACGACATTTAATAACAACCCTCTTGGGATCACATCCGCATTGTATGTGTCTGACAATGTACTCTAAAACTCAGACAACATTTTGCACGGTATGTAATAATAATTTAGCTGATATGCTCTACCTACTTATAAGCGTAGTTAGTAGTGTGAAAAACTTTCTTGTCTTCATAACACTCAAGCATTCATATTGTTTTCGTAGAGGATTTCATGGATAGTCAATTCGATCATCTACCCCAACTTCATTTTTAATGAATTTGTGTTGCTTCATAAAAGCTGTACTCGCATATAAGAATGATATCTCATCCCTCCGCTATTATCTTCACTAAGCAAATACGATTATTCCTCAATAGAATTTGTATATGAATTGGATACTGAATGCGTGGACATTTCTCTCCACTGTCCATCACACGCAGCTAAGTTAAAATTGGGCAGTAGGAATAGATGCTGCATAGAGCAATCGTAGTTTCATGTGACTGAAGATGACTATCTAATTCTGAAGATGTCGTAAAATAGACTGAACGCAGTCTTTCTGTCTGATATGTTTTTTTCTTCATCGATTTGTATCCAGTACACCTATTCAAATGACATGACCATCGTCAAATTACTTGAACTAAATAGCCGACGCTGACGGTACCAGAAAGGTCGATGAAAAGATAAATTAAGAGTGTGGATTAGTGCACTCGATGATCACCTAATTGCTGGACTAATGACAAAAATTCAGACCGACTCGTTTCCGAATCTGTCTACTGTAATAAGTAGGAGCTTAGATGTAGATAGCGTTCTCGATAAGCAATTTAAATAATTTTGCACGAGATTAAGTATACTATGGAAAGCACACTCATTCCCTAGTGTTTGAGAAACATTTGATGAAGAAATTACCTACTGATAAATATATCAGTAGTGCAAATCATTGCTGAAATTTTCAGCTAAACATGCATACATAATTTTCTTAGAGCATTTCATGGATAATGAATGAAAACTGTAACAGTAATTGCACCAATACTGATAACAGCTGTATTTTAAAAAGTGCAGTATGACAAACTGAAGAATATACCACACAGCGAAATATTTATTCCTCATGCAAAACATTCAAATGACGTGACAATCAGTAGGATTATCAGAGAATTACTTAAGGAAAATGGTTATGCAGATAAGTTCATTGAGAAAAATACGAATTCAGCACCTAGGAGAGTCAGTATGGCAACAGTTCTGAAAAAATCATTGTTCATAAAAGTACAGTTCACCGGTGGCAACATCAGCGTATTAATAGCACAGCGCCTGAATAATTCAGTTAAAGGATTTTATTATGCAGGAGAGGTACGCTGTTTGTTCACAACCACCCCTATTCTACGTTCGAGAAAATAGAACAAATTACTTAAATTTGACTCCTCTGTGTGTATCTATTATTCATCGCATTCATACTAACCTTAGTTTTGCCACACGAGTTCGTCTTCTACATACAGCTGTAACAGTAGGAATCCACCTGAAGAAGCCAAACCTGTACCTGTTCAGAAAAAATTTGTACAGACACTTTCCTTACCTTGGCCATCGTTACATGAATCTATAAACCGGACTACTTCGCCCTCCTCCCCCTAAATCTTTATTAATTGTAATTGTTCAAATTATTTTATTATTTTTTTGACCACTTCACCCTTAGTTACAAGTTATCATTGTCCAAAACGTTTAATTTTTGCTAATAATCTATTGCGTAATCCACCTGTGCACACGCTTATTCCTTAATTACTCTTCATTTTTCCTAAATTATGCAGTATGCAATTCCCTTATTGTAAACATCTCTACCTTTTAATGTTTGCATTAATTTTCTTCGTTAACTATCACCTCCCATGTTGACATGTTGACACTGACTAATTATTGCCACCTGATTGGTAAATTGTTGTGTATTGTAATAAAAATGTTACTTATATTTCAGTAGAGCCAGAGATGAGGATCTAATTGAAAAGTGAATATTTCTTCGCTGAATCCTTTTGCATTCTAATTGTCTAAATGGGGATTTTTACTATACTGAGATCAGTAAAATATCATCTAAAGTGACAAAGTTTTATCCGAAGAAAACGTTAAAGTTCCATAATGGTAGGTAGAAGCATATTTAAAAATGTGCACGAGTATTGATCACAATTCTCAGGAGTACTTCGATGAATTAAACAATGTGGAATTGCACAAATATTATGCTCTTGAATAGATGCTAAATTTAGGCAGATACAAGAAGCTGGCATTAAAACTCCTTCAGTAAGATTGAAACAGAGCAAAATGCGTTATCCACTGTGAGCGAAGGTTCAGACAGTCACTTCACGGAGTAACTGTGACTTCACTCAAACATAATGGGATGTGTATAATAGAACATTAGTATCAACAGCATAACTTACGAATCCAAAGAGCAGCATTGAGAATAGCGATTAACCTCAACTGACTGGCTGGTTTCACGTAAAACTTTGCGCCAACGTACAGCAGTTCAAGTCTCCATACTTCCCTTAGCACACAAAGCAAGAGAAGAAAGTAAAAAACAGTTTCGAAACAGGTAGTAAACAGAAATATGAGTCAAAACGAATAGTGATATGGGAGACAAATATAGTTTTATTGGAAATTTTAAGTCACCAAGAGTGAATCTATCTGCGCCTTTGCGAATGATTTTGAGCCATAGCACCAATCGTCTCCAACCATTGCTTTGCCGTCCCAAGGACCCAACTAATAAGTCAACACCTTCCTATGCGGCTTGAAATGACTGATGTTGATTTCACTGACTGATGAAGCCAAGCTTTTGTTTGACTACTATTAGCTTTCTCTTTTCCAACTTGATTCATCCTATGTCAGTCAGCTAACATCGCCCGTCAAGGAAAACAGTGGCTACGCAAACGTGAGGCATGTCCTAAACATCTCGTCTACTGATTTCCCCTCTCCCCTACCTAGTACTCGATGACTAACCTCAATATTGCTTGCCCTATTTGACCACTTGAAACGGCACATAGAACGCAGACACTTGTGATCAAAGACAGCTAGTCAGCCTTTTCATGTCTTCCACTCTCAATGGCCATATCTCACAGCTAGTCATAAAGGAACACAGGGCAAACTCCTAAATAGTATACACTCCCTTTCGTCGATAGCAAGCTGGATATCACGTATATGCCAGAGACGGCGTAAGCTGGCATATGCTAAACGAGCCTTCTGTATCCGTGCTGACAATTCATCAGCCATCAAACCGTTGGCGCTGATGCAGCTTACAAAACAAGTGAAGTGGTCAACACAGTGTGGTCCAGTCCTGTAGCATCAGCTTACATTTGGCGGGAGTGAATGGCATAACGAACATTCGCAGATTGCTTCTCAAGGTGTTCAGAAGACTCTATATTTTGTCAGCGTCTTCACCCAGGTGGGAGGACTATATCATCTGGATATTTTAAATCAACCCCTGGTTCATACAGGTCGTGTGTGACCGGCCTAAAACAGTTTTCCCCTAGGCTCTTCTGTCTCGTAACACGAACCCTCTCTCTGTTTCAGGTACACGGAGAAAAAATCAACTTCCATGGCGTGGACAGCCGGGAAGTAACAACCACCCATGCACTTCCAAAACCACATAAAGTCCTCCTGAGAATCAATCTCGTTTATCCACATCACTCTCATCATCTTACTTCCGTACTACACTCAGCAGTCCGGGGATCAACCCAGGAACAAAGACATTTAATAAGGAGAAATTCGAAAAGTGATCAAAGAATGATAGTGCAGTGTAATGCAGATCAATGAAGAAGAATAATAACAAAAATTCAGTTAAAGTAAACAAACAAGTCACAGTTTTGCAAACAGATTGTTTATGGAGGGATTTTCAGATCAATTGTACTCCTACACCGAAATACTGCAGACCTGAATAATTAATTCAGTGAGACATAAAGTGGTGTAACATTTTGCTGCCTGACATAACAACACTACAAGATTAGTATGAAGAAATAAATTAGTCAGGTGGGCATCTTTTTAGCAACACGGCAAAAATAACATGTGCCCGATGTCTAAGTTGATGAAGTCCCTGAATATTTAGATGGTAGTAAAGATGAGAAGTTCCCAAGGACACATAGTGACTTCCATGGAAATAATCTTACTGACCGAAATACTCTGTCACCAACGTTTTTAATTCATCATATCCATATGGAAACGAACGAATGAAGAAGTAATTTAGATAAATGTGTAAGAGATTAGGTATCACGAATAGGGCATCATTACGAAGTGAGTGTGACAACTATTTCGCTGAACTCGTCTACCTACTTATTAACATTATCAGTAGTGTAGCAAGCTACAATCATTTTTTCGACTAGACACATACATACTGATTTCACCAAATATTTCATCACATCCACCTTTTTTCGATGAACTTGCTACTTTCAACGTCCAGTCCATTGATTCCATTATGAATAGGCTGAAATAAGGCTTTTTTATTCCATGTTGATTTGCTTCCTAGATACATCACACAGTCAGTGAAACAGTATTATTTGCTTGATGATGATTCCAAGACAATTTGAACAAGGCATTAAGAAGACAAATTTCGCGAGATGATATCATTTCGTAGTTTCTTTACAACCGCTTTACAACTAACATGGTTAACAATGATAAAATAAAGTTCATGAAATTTACTCAGTTAAATAAAAACAAAAGTACATACTAATGACCAATCATATTAAGATAGGTCATGCAGTCCAGGGTAGGCGAAGATTGAAGTCTATTGATTTTTGTACACACAGTTTAGGCTGTATGTGATTAATCCAAAGTGCTTCCATCAGCTTCAATAACCTTGAATTAGAGTTATGTGAAATAATTGTGAAACAGTCATTAATATTTATTTTGTGACCAGACATTAATAAGTGTTTTGCAATGGATGATGCTGGATTTCTATTAAGATTAATCGCGTTAGGATTTTCGATATGATTTACTAGCCATTTTGGAATATGTTCTTTTCGACGACATTGGAACATTCTGTTAGTTCTACCTATATAGGTGTCACCGCAGCTGCAGGTGAACTTGTAGATACAGTTTGAAGTAGAGTCCACAGAATTTCGTCCTTTAATCGTAGGAACAGGGATCGAAAATGTTCGGCAAGTGAGAAAAAGAGATGCGGCGTAGAATGTGCGTTTGATGGCTGATCGAAGTCTTTGAGTTGTCAACTGCATAATCTGGTCGCCCTTGAATGGTAGATTAATAAAGATGGCTCTCTTTGGTACAGAAGCTGTCTTTTCGAGATGTGGTTTTTCTTTGCTGTGACATGTGATAAAGCTCTCCGGATAACCATTAGCTAATAAAACTGAATGTACATGTCGAAGCTCATCCATCAGTGTGGCACTCGTGCATATTTTTCGGGCCCTTGAGAACAAACATTTCACTAGGGAACGTTTATACTGGATGGGAACAAAACTGGTAAAATGAAGATATTGTCCAGTCCATGTTTGTTTACGAAAAATAGAGCGCTGAATCGTTCCATCATTTCTCCTAATCATAGTAATATCCAGAAAACCGAGTTTGTTATTCGATTCTAGTTCGGAAGTCACTCGAATATTTGGATGAATATGATTAAATAGAGTAATGAAGTTTTCAATAGATTTACTATTATTACCAATAATAAGAGTATCATCAACATAACGTTTATACAGCATAAATCCCCCAAGCATACCTTGCATTTGTTTCTCTAATTTTGACATAAATATATCTGTCTTCTTAATGCCTTGTTCAAATTTATCAAAGGGTCCAAGACAATTATTATTTTTCATAACCATATCAATTATAACGATATAACTTCAAAACTTTCGTTTTGTAATTTTATTTATTCTTTCCTATTCTTCGTGGGGGTAGAAAGATTTCTCAGATGTCCGGTTGGATAGGTGTAGAAACATTCCTACTGCATGGATATTATCAGTTGATTAGATAAATAAAGCCTCCCATATCCCTCCGTCTGACCCCAACGTGTTACATAAAATTCTATAGCAGTCATCTTATTCTATCACGTCCCATTATATTTTATGTTGTGTTTAAGTGCACGTGGTGAAGTGCTTTAGCTGAACTCCAGATTTCGTATTATATTATTGGCGTCAACTAATATCGATTTTCCTAGGATTTTGTGCTCCACTAGTCTGGCTGACTGGCTGGTCCTGTTTAACCTATGTAGTTGACCAAGCTGCAGGGCATCAGATAAACTATAATGTTTCGTTTAATTGACTCCACAAGGTACACCAGTTAACCGAAAAACCTTGTGTCTAATTTTTTTAATTATTGCTTGATTCCAAACCGTAATTTTGGTACAAGTATGTAATATCCAGCATATGATATCGGTAGCCCAAATTTTGCAGCCTGACCAATTGATATCAGGTGTACGTCGGTAGGGGATCGAACTCTGGACCATGTGCATGGTCGGTGAGAGTACTAACCGTAGTACTACCGACCTTGTCGGTGAAATGAATGCCAGTCATCTTTCTTCTTGAACTGTTAATAATTCTCCGTAAGCTTTTCAAGGTCCCTTATTTGTTTGGAAGCATGCACTAGTGGTACTTTAAATTCCCTATTGCTGGTGTTGCCATTATTCTGAACATATTTGACATGTATGTCACTATTATCATTAATTTCGATTTTAAATTTTCCTACATACTTCCTTAGTGATTTATCAGGGTAACTGGTAGATTTTAAAGCCTCCCTTATATGTCTCACTTCCTGTCTTAGATTTTCCTTGGTACTACTTCGTTTTTGTGCTGTATTACTTAAAGATTTCACAAATCCTATTTTGCTGATATATGGTGAGATGACCAATAATCTAGATTTCGTTTTGAATGTGTCTGTGGTTTTCAGTTCAGCGTATCTATCTATAACTGAAATAGTGAAGAATAAATTTCAGTAATTCTGTAGGTAAGAAATAATCAGGTGGATTGAGCACTTAAGTGCAAATGACAAATACTCAATCGAAATATTTTACCTACTGACAATTGTAATAAGTAGTATAAGTATATTTGAAAAGTTTTAATTCATCACGTAAATATGTCAACTTACTTCATCATTCATGCATATTTGTTCCATCCCATCCATCTTCCTCCAGTTAGATGACTATTTTCACTGTCTGCTGAATGTTTTCAGCTTACTGATTTTTTTCTGATGAGATTCTTTGAAATATGCAGATATTAGGTAGTTGGAGGCAATCTGCAGGAAGCCTGATCTGACCGAGATTACGTGCTTTTTGGTACTCACGAGCCAACAAAGCTTACCTGCATTCCTGAAGGGTAACCTATGTCACTTCCGATATCTGAACGCTCATCACCCAGTGCTGAAGTTAAACACGTCGCTACTCACGTATTCAGGCTCAAGATTGACCTCCCGTAGGACTGTAGTAAATACTACGTGTAGTAAGTCTATTAATTTGTTTTGCTGCAGACTGAATTCTGTCAGCTAAGTGTGCAGCAATACTCAACCATCTTTCGTGCACTGTTGGCATATCAACTGCTTAACACAAAATATCACTGACATAATTACCACCCCAACGAAAATTCAAGCATAGATTCACCGAGGATAATTAGGTTGTGTTCGAATTAATTGATATTAACATTGTCGTCTGCAGCTTAGGATCTATTTCAAATGCTTATACCACAAAGCACAAAAACCTTCTTTATTAATCCATCTGTATTCCCAAGACAAACTCCCTGTTATGCAGATAATTCACTGCTTTTACTCACGTCTTCATTTATATATTCATTCATTTCAAAAGTTGAATCACTTAGCGATAACACTGGCGTGTTCATGTCACAGGTTTCTCAATGGCCACATCATTTCGACGGACTTCTACAAAAGAATCAAACACCTGGAGAAATAATGTAAGACAGATAGCATTCATTCAGCATAATTTGCGATATTTCCACATATATAGAGACAGGAATATATACCTTCGACTCTTATGATGTTTCGTCGGTCATTTTTAACTGCTTCATTAGTGATGCCTAAATTGCTTTACGAGACTATATTACTTTTCCTTACGTAGCTATATTATTCGTGTAAAAATGATATACAATGAAGAGAGAAAAAACAGATAATGAATTATTACACTATTATTATTATTAGTTTAAATTCACTGATAAAAGATACATTGATGTATTCTGTTTCATACCCACCACATCGTACTCATTTTTGAAAATGAATTCCAACCACACATCAGACTTTATTTATATTCAGTTAAGTGTATTTCAGTGGCCATTTATAGACAGTTTAGACACCTTGAGTTTATTGAATAAGAAGATTGAGTAATTTTGTCAACTGATGAGACTGTGTTATTGGTGTGACTGTCTGTGTGCCTTGGCCTTGAAATTTTGATGTTTATCCACGCATTGACGTCTTTCTAGACAACATATTCAGCACTGATTGAAAAATGAAGACAGGTATGTGAATATATTCTGAGCGTAGCAACTATCACTTTGGTTACATTAAGAGTGTAGTTAGTTCTCTGGAGAGATCTCATTACTCACATCGTCCACTTGATATAATGGCATTGACTAATATCCATCTCACCTGGAATTCTTCTGCATCATCTTTCTGCAAAAGCAAACCGTGATTTGAAGATAATGTGTACATAATTTGGCTATACAGAGGTACCAAAATACAAATAGGCATTCCTTACCGCGTCTCTAGTCTCCTCTCTTTACACTGGGAGTGTTGGTATTCATCCAGGAGATGAAGCTGTGGGTTTGAATTTAGACAGAGCAGCCGAAGTTTGCTTTGTTATAGCTGCATCATTACTTACTGTACTTATGATTAATCATTCTAAATTCAACTAGTTTCTCGTCTGTTTCATGTGACTAACCTTTCAATGTCTAGAGGTAGAATTTCCTGGATGTCGAGTTCATTCATTGTAAAACCTAAAGAAACCCATTAATACTGAAACAGAAATCTGTGTTTTATTGATGGCGTTAGAACTAGAGAAGTAATTTGAAGTCATATGATCATGAGGAGCCAATATTGTCACTGCTAGATTTTCAAATTCAATCAGTGAATCGGTGAATGAATGCTTCTCCGATAATGATTGACAAAAACCAGACATTATGTGGAACGTTCAACAATGGGAAGTTTGTTTCCCATCTCAGGCAATCTGACATATTAAAACGTTTTATATTGAGTACATGATTAGCTAAGTAGGCCAGCAGCCATGTCGTTTCCACTACCGTCAGTAATTCCTATGAAATCAAGCCTACACATTGGATTGCCTTATTAATTCAAGGCTATTTAAATTATCAATCAATAATTAAATAATGGCAAAATACATTAGATTTCATAGTCGTTGTGAATATTTACCAACCTAGTTCCTTAATGTATAGAACACACTTGATAAAAAGGATGATGAGAAAGTCATTACAGAAGAGAATGAGAAGACAATTCATCAGTGAAGGAAGTCTCCTTTATTGATGAAATCACCTTCAGAGGTTCCCGTACAGTCGTATTTATATTTAGAACACAATATTCAGCGAAGAGACTCTTTTCAGCAACGAATTTATTATCAAGCTGTACAATCGCATATATATATATATATATATATATATATATATGGTTTCTTTAAAAATTAAATCCGGCGAGGGAATTAGGTCAAAGGCGTGAATGCGTGAAATAATAATAGTGTGCAATGCAATTGAAATAATTTGTGATTATAATCATGGTTTAATGTCAAGTAGCAAAACAATCAATGTCATATATAGAATAATACAAAAGGTGTAGAGATGTTGGAATGGAATGCATCATTATAGGATTAGGAGACGAATATAAAATGTTACTTAACATTGAATTCAATATTTTAAAAGTAAATAATATGAAAATTAATAATTTTGGGTTTAGAACGACAAGCGGAAACAATTCAGAGTGAGAAAAGTAATAATAACAATCGTAGTAATAAGGGAAATGTACATAGAATAACTAAATAAACAAAATAAATAATTGTCTATCCCTCTACGGCCAAGGTAGAAGTAGGGAATGTACAAATTTCTTTTGTACACAAAGGTCTGACTTAAAGTCATGAATTGCACAGGCCTCCACTGTCTTTAGAAGTCTGTAACGAAGAAGATGCGGGAAGTTAGCATGGATTCTATATATGATCTTGAAATCATGGTAAGGGTTGACAGAGTGACAGAAGTCGATCAGGTGTTTCAGAAAAGAGCTTCACACACACTTCCTTTCTCCCTTGTTAAACCAAGCTGCATTATGTTCCCGTATCCATGTGGAGAGCGTTCTCTGACCACAGCTAATGTGCTTTGCTCCACAAGAGTAGGTGAACTGGTAGATTGTTGTAATTATTTGTAATCGTAGTATTGTAACAACAGAAGACAAGGGCGAGGCAACAGATCGTTTTATTACGAAACTCAACACGTATTTATACATATTTCCTATACATTATTATAGCTTATGCAAGTAGACAAGCGCAGTCTTCTGATTGGTTGTTTATCAGAAGTTAAGCAGACAAACTTGGGCTTCCTACTGGTTGTTTCGGGATTCCTCGAAACATAGAGTTCTCTATCCGCGAATCATATTTTGCCACGTTAAGTCTGCTGTGATTGGTTGTTGAATCAGCCTTGTACATATTTTCTCATGGCCTGATCTCACCACAGTATTAGTATTTCGAGATGACCGTATTAAAAGAATTCAACCAAAACACAGAGAGGGCGGAATTCAGGAATTTGTATTTAGCGCAACTATAATGCAATTCATATAAGAAACATATTAACAATCAACAGTAAGTATTTAAACAATACAGAGATAGATATTGTCAATCACCACATAGATGCACATGGAGGCGGTCAGACAGGGTAGCTTATCTTTTACAGAGGTAGAGAACAACTTGCGGCTCGTGAACGTCATATGTAATCTAGCTGCAGGGAACGTCTTACTGACTGATTTAGAGAGACGATTTTTGAGCATATCTGAAGCTTGATCTCCTTTGAATTGCAAGTTCATGAATAAGGTTTTCTTTGGAAGGGAGTCGGTGAGAAGTTTAGACTGCTTATCTTTCATGTTGCTGTCAATAAATCGGTCAAGATAACCTTTTTGTATGAGCGTGGCTTTTATGAAGTCAAGTTTTGAGTCTGCAAACTTTCTTTATCCTAAAGCAGAGCGAATAAATTAGGTTCCTTTTCCTGGAGATAGGCACCCAACTATAAAAATTAGTTAGCTATCCGTTCCATGTACGTTTCCGGTGAATAGATCTTTTGAGGGATCCGTCATTACGTCTGCTAAGGCACACATCAAGAAACGGAATACTTAGTTCGGGTTCCTTTTCTGTTGGTGAATTGTAAAGAAGGATGGCAGTTGTCGAAAGCAAACAAGACATCATCAAGAATTACGTTATTATTGCAGATGACGAAAGTGTCATCTACGTATCTTTCATAAATGTCAAAATGACCGATGGTTTGACTAACTTGAGAATTTTCAAACTTTGCCATAAAAAATCAGCCAACATAGGACCTAGTGGTGATCCCATGGCAATGCTATCTCTCTGTCTAAAAATCTCATTATTGAAGGTGAACTGAACATTCACCATGCACCTCAATAAAAGCTCTTTGAGGTGGATTGTCGCAACCCTATTTCTAAACTGTGTGTACCATTATAATCACATAAATAGCAAACAGTTTCCATGAGAGGAACATCGGTAAATAGCGAGGTCACATCTAATGAGAACATGACTTTGTCTGAGACATTAAAATCGTTAATGCTATCAATAAATTTAAACGTATCATCAATGGAAAACTTAGATACTTGCCCTCTGACTGGTTCCAGTATTTTAGCTGGACATTGAGCGATTACGTGATAAGGAGAACCCGCCATATCGAGGATTGGACGGAGGGATAATCCTGCCTTATGAATTTTCGGTAGTCCAAAAATGTAGAGTAGTCTATTATTGAGTAGTAGGCGGGGAAAGGAGGTTGATATAATTGATATAATTACTCAGAAGTGGCTTCAAAAGTAAAAATAAAAAAGTTTTAAATTACGTATTACTCAACAACGGCACAAAGCAAGAAAGCGTTAGAAATTCGATGAGGTTAGAATTGTTACAAGGTGAGAAGGAAGGTAGTTGAGTCTGCATTTAACAAGTGTGAAGAGGGTGAGAAAACATACACAAAGAACATGTGAGAGTGATAATAGTGTGAATTAATTATTAGTAAAGTGAAAGCTAAGGAATCATTGAAAGTATAAATTAAAAATTATCGGGAATAGTTAATCAATAGTTTAAGATTATGATAGAATAAGAGACTGGATGAACCTTTCCTGCATTCAGAGTTCGGTGTTGTACTGACGAATTGACAGCTTCTCTGCCATGCACAAGTGCCGAAACCTAACGCCATTTGTTTCATTTAGTCTCACTTGGTAGATAATCGTAGAAAGACAACTCTGGTGGAGCGTGGTGCGTGGTTTCAGTTACCAAATGCTCAAGAAATGAGCTAGTAACTGTCTTGCATTGTCCTTTTGCTAACTATACCGGATAATGTTCAAAGATGCGTTTGGTAAGTGTGCGCTTTGTGCAGGCGGCAAATATAACTAGCTCCACACGAACAGGTGAATTTATAAACACATATTGAAGTGTCCTAAAGCGGCAGGTTTATCCTTCACACATCCATCCATTATTTTCGCCAAAGTAAATGTCTATTTGTGAAAACAATGTTACTCTGATTCTCGAAAGATTGGTCCGTCTTATAAAAAATGTCATATATGAAACTACATATATCATAAATCTCGTTTAGATAGTCTTACTTGTTGAAAAAAAAACATTATTAGAAGTTGGAAAGTTGGAAGAAGAAATAGGCGAATACATCCGTCTCTATTGCAAAGTAAAAAATTGGTTTAATGTCATTTGAGTAAAAATGATTGGAAAAATAGGTTTCTGTGAACACATTTCGTGGTGGTGGTGTGTTGAATACAGCCTAAGATGACAGTGGTCAGAAATCAGAAACCTGGGAGATGGAGTGAATATACAATGAGGGAACCGTTGATAGACTCCACACGCCCGATTATCGAATAGAATCAGAACTGGAGGCAAAGAGTTGAACGTGGCTTGGAGGCTTACATGAATGAGATCGTTTGAAATGGCAGTGAAGGCGTGTGAGTAATCGTCGGGTAGGTTGAAAATAACTGTTGCTGAATCTCTATGTCTGATTCATAACCCAAGTCAATACTAATTAAGATAATGAATTTCTGTGGTTACGCATGAGTGATAATCATAGAAACAGAGAACGAGTGTATCGATCTGCAGGTGTGAAATTCATGTTAACACACACTTTATTAATGTAGGTAAAGAAATTCACATATACACGGAAGCCTAAGACTCCTGAATTCAAATGTATTCAACAAAAGGCATTTACATTCAAGTACTGGTTTGTAGGGATTTGGTTGATTGGTTACAGGATTTCATCATGAGAACCATCAGAAAACCTGAGTTGTAGTGAGAAGTCGTGACCAGTAGGGTGCAACAGGTCGGGTGTGAGGACAAATACTCCCTGCTGAAGACAATGACTAGCGGTATCACTATGTCGTGAATTGGCAGAAGTTAGAATCCATGGGCCATAGGATCGCGTCCCAGTGGCTTAATGGTCTACGAGCTCACCTTGTAACCAGAAGGTCCTGGGTTAGAACCCCAGTGGGTGCGTACGTGTGAAGAGTCCCAAACTTGGCTGGCGAAACAGCTGTCCAGTATTCCCAGGTTTTCCAATGGTTCTGTAACCAATGTCAGCTCATGATGAAATCCTGTAACCAAAAGGCAATGTTATTGAATTGAATTTTTGATTTTCCCGTCGATTGATTGGACCGAAGTGCTTGGTCTCAGGTTGATATGTCGTCTTCTTGTGCAGATGCTTCGACGATGTCTGGGTATTTAATTAGTATACAATTGGTGGATGGTGGCACTTCGGTCCAATCAATCGACGGGAAAATCAAAAATTCAATTCAATAATTAATATGACCCGTTGCACAAGAGGTGGCTCTCGTGGCCCGGGTGGTCTAGTGGATAACGCTTTGGCGTTTGAAACTATGGGTACTGGGTCCGAGCCTCGGTGGGAACATCATCACTCACTGAGAAATGCAGGTACATCCAGCTGACGAGTCCCAAATAGGACGAAATGTGCATCCTGGATTCCACTGCTAGCCAACATCCACCAATTGTATACAAAAGGAATTGTTATTTGTGTTATGTTCATGTTAGTGCATTTGCATAGTTTTATACCAATATCTTTAGGAATATCAAACTTTTATTTCAGTGCTTTCAATAGCTTCATTTTACTGGTTATTAAAACAGGAATTCATAGCCGCTTCAAACCTTTTTACTCATACATTTGATTTGTAAAAATATATCCCACTGCTATATTGCTACCTTTGACCAGAAGTCACAGGTGTTTGATACTTTTTAATTTGTTTTGGTACACTCTACTAACCACTCAGAAGTTCTGTTTAGGTTCTTGTACCTCGACATATGAAGTAATTAAGTTGATGCTTAGTCACCATCTATTGATTTGCACTTGGACTGAGAAACACCGACACATTTGAATTTTCCAATTCAGTCATATGTGTAGCAATAACCAAAGCTAACTAAATTGAATTACCACTAACGATTCTAAAAATCTTGCCAAGTTTATTGGGTAGCTAGTTTCCTAGCCGGTTCCATGTCCGGGTAAAGAGGTGGCGGTCGGGTGTGAAGATTTCAGGGAAGGATTCATTAGATTATGTACAACAAGTTGAATTATTTCCAAGAAGGCTGGGGTGAACGAAGTCAGCAGCACAAACATCTTAAAAGTAACATGGTTAAAATAATCTTGTATACGTATGGTGAATTCCAGTTATTCAACAGTGGAAATAAATATGTTCAATTTGTAAGCTATATACATCTGTGTATTTATACACTGCAAAATAGCTTGGTGCTAAAATTTCAACGTTATGTCAAAAATCCACTGAAAGGATTTATAAGAAAGAGACTCCTTCTGAACAGATATGACTGATCTGAGGGCAGATTCCATCATGAACCTTAATCAGTTACACAGTCACTGAAAATCACAGTGATTATATGGTATAGTTTAAGGAAAGATTGATCACATTATCTGATGTAATATATGCATTGAAGATAATGGTGGAGGACGAATTACTGTCTCTCTACAAAATACATCTTCAATCCCATGGATCTCCTGACTGAGACGTTATTATTCCTAAGTCAAAAAATAACAAAATGAAAAACTTCATTCCACGATTTACTCACCATCCCAACCTTTTTGAAATTTTGCAAGACAATTAAGTGCATTACTAATATCAGATTATGATATCTGTTCCATGAGTACTCTCTTGTCTCTATTGTAGTTAAGATTTTCGAATTGATTCTCTGTACCACACTGAATGTTTGGTTTGATGTCTAACTCTTAGAAGATGCTGTCAGTAGACTGAGTCCTGGTTACGTCACGAATATTTATCGTTAGGCAGTATGAGGAAAATTATCCTAGAGAAGAGAAGATAATCCCTCCGAACTCTAACATTCTTCTAATGAAATAAAATTGCGAGAATGTGGTATAGATACATACATAAATACATAGATAATGACATCTACGTAGACAGGGTGAATGTCATTCAGCAGGATAATACCATGTCCTAAATCTTTTCCAGCGCCAAGCACTACACCGTTGGAATTAGATTTATACGATTCAGAAAATTCTAGAATCCTATCAAATAATCACTCCTTCAATTGTTGAATGCTTCGCACTTGTAGCTACAAACATACCTCTCGTTCATGGGATATCTGGAATTCACCAGCAGAACATGTCAGTGCGTCAAATAATAGACTTTTGTATGTCATTATACCATGTCCACCAAGATAGCTAGTCGATAAATTCAAGTTTTCGCAGCTGAAGGTAGCTCAATATAACTTGAATGAATATCATCCGAATATCATTTCTCTATCTACTAAATTATCTTAACGGGAAACTGTTCATTTCACTTATGAAATGACACTACTTATATGACTTCAAATAGTAAACAATCACCTACACTGTTGAACGACAAAAGCACAGTTGCGGTTTAGCAACAAATATGTCACCATGTTAGAGGTTTAGCAATAACATATTGCAGATAGGTCGGCTTTCAGCTCCGACGTTTTGACAACAATACAATTAGGACCACCAAAAACTGCAGTTGACGGGATCGTGTTCTACTGTACACATATGAACAGATATTCTGTAACGACAGAAGACAAGGGCCAGGCAACAGATCGTTTATTAAGGAAATCAACACGTATTTATATATTTTCATGTAGATTATTACAGGTTATTCAAGAAAACGAACACACTCTTCTGATTGGTTGTTTCTCACAGAAAGTTGACCTTGCATCTCTTTGTGACTGTTTCTTGAATGTTAGATCATCTATATGTTAACTGTATCTACCTACGCCAAGTCTGCTCTGATTGGTTGTTGAATCGGTCTTGTTCATATTTTCGCACGACCAATATTTGCAACACAAACATTGACGTAAACAATTGTCTACCAATTTGGTTAGCAACCTGCTCTCACAACAATTCTACCAAAAATGAGAAGACAACAATTAATGAGGTCCCCCTCAGATTGTTTCATGTAGCCTGCTGAAAAACTGAGTTCATACATGGAACAAGAACAAAACGACTTAATATTTACCAACCTTTTTCTAAAGAGAAGGCCGGATTAAGACATTCAGCAGGGCACTTACCCTATGAATTCCTCATATAACCGAAACACCTGTTTGTTCCCCTTATAACAGACGACGTCTCATCAGCAACTTATTATCTCGAGCCCAAATACCTGTACATCTGACAGTGACGGCGAAATTAACGTTCCTTCTGAACAGCGACCAATGAGACGATGACTGGTGGATGGATGACTCCGCGAAAATATCGGGAAGTTGGGTTTGAGCAAATAACCATGAATTGATCGTTCAATCTTCAACTAGATTGACACCTGCTTTTGGCAAAATTCCCATTTGATTTACATTTCGATTTTTGTATAGATTAATGAAGTTTTTGTCCGATAAATGTCCATTATGTTCACACACAGTAGTTAAACTAGTAATTGATATTAGCTGTGTGGTATAATGACTGTCTCAAAGCCCAGTGGCACCACGTCAGCATGTCTCGAGACTCCCAGATGTCTACCAGTTTCATCTGACATGAATAAGGTATTTGTACGCTTCAAATTTATTGCGTCGGTGGCACAGTGATTAGGACTCTCGCCGACCATGCACATGGTCCGGGGTTCGAGCCCACACAGATGCACACCCGATATCTATGGTTGGCCTGCGAAATTTGGGCTACCGATATCCATGCTGAAAATTCCATACTTGTACCAAAAATACAGTGTGTAATCAAGCTGTAATCAAAATTAAAAAAAATGAATGCAAAGATGGTTTTAGCCCTGACAAAATGACCTGTGAATATTTATCGTGTTTTGTTTTACAAATCTAATTATATCCAAAATAATTCAAGGTAGTAGCAAAAAAGGAAGCATCTTATTAATTTGACTTTTTGGACAGTAACTGTAATCAGCTAAGGTTTTCATGGCTTTTTCTGTCATGCTGACTGACTTGTAATGAGGATTTAATCCAAAAGTTTCAGATTAACAAACGCCTGGTTAAACGTGATATTTAAGCATTCATCTGGTTTCTTTGCTTTTCGATTCCTGTGATTCAATTTATTTACGCATCCAGCAGATGTACATATAAAAGCGAAGTTGCGAATAAAACATTAAAATTATCCTAGTACCTAAATCATGTACGGATGTGTATGGCTGATTTAGAACTACTGCAATTACTGACGCTCTAGCCAACGATTTCCATAGCCCACATCCATTCCATCTGCACACACAGATTCATGGCACTACGAAACCATATATTTTCATTTATTTTTGCAACCTGGGTGGCCTTCCTAACTTCGTAATTTGTACGTGCATTCGACGTCTCCATTGTTATCTTTGCTTTCATCGAAAGAAGATATTGGTTGAACGGCTTCCTGAAGGCTTTCACCAGCCAACGTCATTTTATCTCCCCGACTCCAACAAAAAAACTAGTTTGTTTTTCATATTCTTAGTACTTTTCTTGTGCAGTGAATTTCCCGTATGGATGTCTTATTGGACATTTTTGGATAGGGTCCCTAGCCACACACCCAACTCCTCTTTTCCTCGGCTTCAGACCGCCTAGAAAAACACTGCGGTAGTAAATTAGGCGAGGTTAAAAGATGTTTTGCCCTAGTTTGGGACTCATTATCAGAGCGCAATCACAAGCCAAGTGCAAGGATAATTCAGCCACTGGTACCTCCTCTTGCAATTACTTATCTTTTCGTGAACCTAACTGAAGAAATCACACGCTCCTAGCCTTCATCTGTCCTCGAAACGTTTCAATGACCCCAAACCGTTTACTTATAAACAGGGAGGGGTAGTGCTTTAAACGCTGCTGCTGTCTTGCATCACAATATTGTTTCCTGTCTAGACAAAGGAGATTTCTGTGTTCGATCTATCTTCCTGGACTATTATCCACCTTGGAACTTGTACCCAAATGTCTATTGTTGAACTGTCTTTCCTTGACACAAACCGAGTCACGGGCTACCAACTGCTTGCATTCTTCTTCCTCCAACAAAACGCAGTATACTATATATATAAAGCCAAATATTTCTATTCCCTGCTAACTGAAACCGATGTCCCTCAACCTGATGTTTGAAACGTGGTCATCAATAAATATTATTGTATAACACTGTGTGATTTTCTCAGAATAAATTCTTATCCATAAGGATTTCATACACCTTTCAAAGTTTGCAATACAACTCTCTATTATTCGTAACACATTTATCACTATGTTTTATCTATTTCGATAATATACTTGTCCTCACGGAAGTTGAACAAAGACATCTGGATGAAGTACATGAATTACTTCAGCTCTACCTTGACACTGTTACAGACACTACGTACCCACTCTTGCAGAACTAACTCAAACTTTCGACTGAAGTGAACTGATATTTTAAGGTGCCGGTATTGAGCGTCTGAAATCGTCTGACCTCCTAAAGAGACAGTAACAAATTAGATGAGAAAACACAAATGACTTTTTAAAGTATTTTTTTTACAATTAAAATTAATTATTAAAGCTTGTGAAAACTTTAATATTACATTTAAAACAAGGAGTTGAAAGTAATATATAAGATTAAAATTCAATTTATATCCAACTGAAAAGAAAATAAGACATATATATGAGGTAGTTACAAGGATATGGTGAATTTCAAAACAATTGGCCTCTAAAGCAGTAGACTTGATTTTTATTGAATAATAATTTAGCAATCTAATTTTTAATGTCTTATTGACAGACTCACATTTTCACCTCCATAGCACGCATCTCTTTCCTAATCGGTGTGGTAAAGGCTGAAGTATATGAAAACAATATGATGAAATGTTGAGACATAAGTTGTATATATTAAAATGAATACATTCTAATCATGAAAAAGCTGCTTTCATTATTCATCCCTGTTAAGAAGATTTCAGAAATTCGACCACTTCGTAATAAAGGTCAATGAAGATAAAATAAAAAAGCGTCGGTGGTAGAGCGGTTAGGACGCTTGCCGACCATGCACATGGTCCGGGGTTCGATCCCCGGCCACAGACGTGCTCCTTTACCTCACTAAACCAGAAATAATGCTGGTAAAGAGGAAAGGCTGGGCATGAGGCTAGCAACCCCATCCTGTGAAAATAAACACTGCTACAGAAACCTCAAGCCACTAGCTTGAAGCCCTATGTTCCACTGGGGAACGTGAAGGAAAAAAAGATAAAAAGAAGGATAGGGGAATGTAGATCGTGTGAGCCTTTTTTTCAAATTCAAGAGTACGTCTCATTTAGGAATTTATGACACCGAAGCTACATAAAATAAGCTGAGTATAGCAATTCCCGGATTACAAATCATTCACTAGACAGCTGTTCTCACTACTTAACTCACTACACATCTTTTCAATTGTTTCTTATATCTTCAGTTCTTGGTTTATAGTTGGTGTTGCCGAATAGAAGGTAATCACTGGCTATAGCTATTTAATGAACAAATACAAAAACACGAGAAATTTCACAGACGTTTCTCCCTATTCACAGCATCCACTTACGAAATGAACATGGATCCATTCCAAGACCTACATGTTACGCGGCTATTCCACTGAGATGAAATCCAGCCACCCAAGATGTCTCACACTTCTTGGTTCATGATAATATTGAGTCACCTTGGGGTAATATCATTGACGACTATTTGTCTTCACATCAAATTTTCAGGTCTTCGTCAATAACAACAAATTACTAGACCTACAAGACCTTCATACCATAATTAATCGCCGACTGGCAGTAAATTCATTTCGTTGCTAATTCTGTATGTGAAAACAAACTGTATCTAGATGATACTGTATAGCTGAAGACATTTAAATCGCCAGAAATAGCCACCAAAATCTGTTCCATGATTACTTGTGTCTCGTTCTCAAACTAATACTAGGTGTTTCATTCATTCAGTTTTACGGATGACTGTGTATTAAAAAGTGTAGGAAACACATGTTTTTCATTAAAAGACATCCACCGTGATCAAATCACATACTGCATACATAAATCAGTCGGTGACAGGCCTAAATGTTTATGTGATATGGTTGTGTTCTCTGAGCTCGATGGATTATTTGCGTTTACATGCTGCCATCCTGCTCAGAGAACACAACTAAATCAAAATCATCCACCTGAACTACAAATCTTCTCCAACAATAGCCCAAATATAATCCACATATCGAAACAGCTACTTTTTTACAAGCAAAATTAATATTATCTGTGAACAATATTTAGGAAATGTTGAAAGGATAGAATAGGAAAGATTTTAAGGGTATACGAAAAGTTAACCAGAAATGAAACAATATGAAGCTGACATGGATAAGATCATGTGAGCTGGAAATGGAAGCTTGCAGACATGTGGTTCTGATTGCGGAATACCGAATCCAATAGAAATGTAACTCTGGAGGCCTTTGTTCTGTTTTGGACCTATAGGACCATAAAACTCAAAGGTACCCACTCGTTCCACGAATATGTTTCGCTAGCTTCTTATTGTCTCATTAAAGAATGTGTTCAGTCAGGTGTTTGAAACGTTTATCACGCCTCCGAGTATTGTTGAAAAATTGTCTTACATGACGGAGGCAACAAATTCCATGCCATGAATATATGCATGAAGAGCATTCCGGTATACGATAAGTTATTTAATACTTGAACAATCACTAGTATTATTATTATATTTATATTCATACCATGAAACATACGATGAATGGTTTAAATAGACGCCATTGCTAGACCATTCAATTGCACACAATAATATTCAATCTAAACACTCAGAAAATAATAATAATAATCCCACTGCAAACTTACTCATCAACTGTCCATGTAAAACAATTAGTACATTTTTATCAGTGCTTTATTTTTCGTTTCAATTGTTTCTTAACTTGACAGAAAATGGATATTCTGTCTTTCACAACTGATGTCCATTTAATAAACAAGGTACTAAAGAAACGTCTTCATGCATCTCGTGTCATAAAACCAAGGGACAATAACGCTGTAAGGTGGTTTTTTTATATTTTTTTTCATAGTACTAGACGTTTAAAACCACGTTGTTTAGGGTCATTATTGCGACGAAATAAATGAACATTTTCTATTACTAAACATGTAAGCAAAGACACTCCATCGTGATATTTATTAATATAATTTTCAAAACTGTGAAAATCCTCACAGTAGTGATCAACTCAAATATTCACATGATAGATAGATGACAAAGAATATACTCGAATAGATCATGGCAAAAGTTGATCATAATGTTGTTAAGTTTTTAATTAATATCCTCTGAGATTGTCAATTTCTCAAACCTTGCAAGAAGTAATTCAGTGAAATGAAACAATTATAGTCAGTTGAAATCGAGACAGAAAATACACCAAATACTTACCTGATATTCCTATCAGGATTAATGACCATTATAAAAAAATTGTAAGGGAGCTAGTAGATATAATCACTAATAACAATCAAAGAAAAGTAATGTACCATATTCTAGCTTAAATCATAACGCTAACTAAGGGTAAGGCCGTTTTCATAAATACTGTAGTCTATAGTCTTTTATTATTCAAAATTATCAGATTCATACAGAATGGAAATTCAGTTACAACGAAGCAAACAAACGCGTACATTGCCAATGTTGAACAAAATATCTCCCACAGAATAAATTGGTGTTCAGAGTTCGGTTCAAAATCTAGATGATTTAACAACGAGTACGTAAACATTGTCCTGACAATACAACTTTAAACTAGTTTCTGTTCACATGCGTCAAAACTGCAAAAACATGGATACGCTTAGGTAAAAAATCAGTTGCTTAAACCTATTGGGAAAAAGTGGTACATCTGTGGAGAACATTTATGACTGTATTCATGTTAGTTAAGAAAATTGAAAGCGCTAAAATCCTGGATTTATGGACATCCATATCTAAGGAAGCATTTAAATAAAAGTTTGAAAATTAACTCAAAAAATTAAATGATCCAGTTGACTTTTTATTTACATCTAATGAAATAGATTGCAGTTCTTATGATTTAGGTATATTCAGCTGGAATGAAGTGCCTATGTAAAAAAAAAACACTGCTCTAGAGAAATAACTCAATTTTCTTGATAAAAATTAAGAAATTTCATCTCACGTAAAACACATGTTTTACTTTGAACTCTTAGGATTTTGAGGGACTGTTACATCAACTTCTACTTTGGTGGTTTTTTATCATATATTCATGAGTGTGCGACACAGACTTCCGTTTCAGTTCGCATACAATAAATCCCTAGTATAAATGATCTTACCGCTCCGGGATCTTTAAGAAGGTGATAAAAATTCAAATTTACTATGCTTATGCTTTTAAAATGATAGTTCAGTCATAATTATTCACATAAGAGAAAATGCCTAGGGATTGCGGAAAAAGCACAAATATTTGTGAAGTTCCTGTCATATCACCTATCTTATATATGCATCTGTTCAATGAAATCTGCAATTATAGTCTTGAATACTGAAGTTTATTATCTCAGTCACCTGACTTTTTTAAGCATATGGATTGCAGTTTTTCCTACTCTTTGATATGGACGATAATTAAAGCAGTTGGATGATAATAACAGCAGTAACTCCGATAGCAAAAATTTGCATCATATCAAGAACTTGAAGACAGGTGAACTCTTATCGCTTGTGAACTGAAGAAATACTGTACACATAGGGAAGTTAGCTTTGCAATGTTTCACTTGGATTACAACAAAATCCTTGGCGTGTTTTTTTTAACAGGAATGTAACATACATATGGTATTTGCAAGAATCAGACTGGTTCAATCACTTTTTGGATGAATGCAGAGGTGTGTAAAATGTGAGATCTTTTGGCTAAGCAGATTTATTGAAAGAGAAACTCGGAAGTTCAGAGACAAACATCAATCATATTTTCCAATAACTGGTGACCAGGATGTGGTGACTGTAATTTTTTTTTCCGCAAAGCGCCATAAACAGGAAGATCTGGATCCCCATTTTGTAAGTATTGATGCAGGTTTGTAAAGTGTTCCTGCATACATTAGAATGTCTTTTATGCGTGAATTAATTCGAATATATCGGTAATGGTAGCACTGAAACATATCGAAAAATAAATGGGCAAACCTCAAAACTTACGCCGACATTCATCTGTTTACAGCATAAATTATTGTTTCAAAGTAAAAACGATGCAGGAGATGAATACGTTTTATACCATCAACCGCAACAGAAAACATGCCATGAATAATATTCAGATATAAGTAATAAGAATAAAGCAATATATATCCCGTGACTAGGAAACTAATAGGTGAAAAAAACTTTACTACTGGCTAAATATAGGCAACCATTCATTGTTTTTTATATACACATACATACCCACCCAATTTCGGGAGCACTAAGTGAACGTTATACCCAGTGTTTACAAACTGATGGGTGTTTATAAGATTAGGCATATATTTCTTTTAGTAGATGAATCGACTACAACAATAAAACTAGAAATTATACTTCTGCTTCACTCCTACCGTAGTTGCTGAAACAGCATGGAATCAATGTTATTTACAAAAGGAAGTGAAGTACAAAATTAAAGTGAGCTTTTGTTGGACATCGAGTAAAATTACCGAACAAATCTACACATCACAAACAACCGAAACTATTTGAAAGTGGATTTGAAGAAAACCTTTATAGCCGCCTTGATAAGGTACAAAAGGCAACACACCTGGAACGTCATAGAGAAGAAAAGGAAGGATAAAAAGGAGAATAGACCGGTTTGCCAATGAAAAGTGGGAGTATGATGTAAATTCAGCCTATAGAGCACCGAATACAGAGGTGAAAAATACTTTTAGAAAAGACGTAAGACGAATCCTACTACACACTGGTGAAGGAAGGAAAAGTGACCACAGACAAAATCAACTTCAGAACACTTTGCTAGATAACTGAGTTGTTATTCAGAGAGCAAAACCAACTAGAAATACTGGAAGGAACCTTACTACCAAAAAAGGTGAACAAAGGGGACGCTGAACAGTTTACTTCAAAGGCCTTGTATAACCCGCAATCTGCAACTTGTCCATAAATACCACCAAACGCTGATGCACAGCTGCAATAGAACACCAATCGCCCAGCAGAATCACAAGTTATGAGTGATATAAGACTTCTGATAGCCAGGAGGGTAGAGGGACCAAACAAAATTCCCTCAAAAGAAGTGAAAAAGGATCAGTTGACCTCCACTAATATACCTCCGTCACAATAGGAGATGTTTTGGGAAGGAAAGGCACCTAATGATTTTAAGATGTTTCACCGCTTTACAATCCCAAAATAGGTGTAGTAAACTTTTAGAAGATCTGGTACAGAACGATGTTCCCATCCGTCTGAAGTAAAATATTAAGTCACATCAACCAAGCGAAACCAAAAGACGCTTTGAATGCAAAACTGCGAACGAAACAGACTTGATTCAAGGGAAGCTAACCTCAAAATTACTCATCATTAAACAGCTCATAGAATAGAAGCCAACTTTCTCCTTCCAGTTCATCAACATTGAAAAGTAATTTGATAGTAGTATGAAATGCGCTGGAGCATCACAAAAGACATTTACAAAACACCTTATACTTCCGTTAACAACATCCTTTTCTCCACACTCAACATCAAATTGCTAGCCAGACAGGATGAATAACAAGGAGCTCTTCAAGGCAACGAACTAATCAAGGACAAAAAGCCTAAAACGAGGCTGATAAGGACGGAGTTCGATTACATATAAACTAGGGTGACCTGTGAATGAAATCGTCTTTCAGACCCTGTATTGGAGCATAAAGAGAAACAACAAGTTGAGCGTATGCGGGTTATACAGTGGACTGGAGATAACACAGTAAAGTGGAGATTTGATGCCGAAGACCAACATTCCACTAGAAACTATAGGAAATAATGAAAGGAGCAAACTAAGATAAAATGAATTAGACGAGTAAATTTTGGTGAAAGGGAAATTCGTTGAGAAACCGAATCAATGTCTTACAAATTGTAAAAACAAAACAATTTTACATGTACTTGTTCTCCTTGAGAGTGGTATTCAAAGTTAATTAAATAAAAGTAATTATATTTAGGTGTTCTTATTCAAAAATCATTAAATAAATTACTGAAATTATTAATATTAGTTGACTTAATAACTGACTAAACGATACTCACATAATTCTTCGAATGAACGAAATATAAGCACATTATTTGAATTTCCTTATTAACGAATAATTCTATGGTTATCACACAAACCGTGGAGTGGGATGGCATGTGATCTTTTTATTTCGTAAGTTTTATGCAGCTGCACGCGTCAAATTTCCATTGCTTTATCTTCTGAATTCAAATCACCGTATTCTCGTTTTTAAGAAAGCCTCCAAACTGACAAGACATATATTAATTTGTAACACCCTGAGAAAATTTATCATCGACGGAGTGAAAAACAGACACTACTGATTTATGCATAAAGCTTCACTCCACTTTTTGCAACTGGAAAAAGGCTTACCTTTCTCTACATTAAGAATTATGATTCACATTTTATTACTGCTGACAAATCTCTCACTGGTAATTCTGGTAAGTCTAATATTTGTGAAATGTTCCCACTTAAACATATTACCAAGAGCACCTCTGTATCCATTCAACTGTTTCAAAACAATTTGCGGTTGTTACTCTCAAAACGTAATATTACAAATTAGTTGCATGACTATGATTTTAGCGTCTATTTGGATATTTAATGCGAACATAGTTAACCGTTCATCGTAATTACACGTTTCATTTCTAATGGCTGAAGAAAAAGTAATTACAATGTGCAATATTACATAATACTGAATACAAGCACTGAAAAATGGGGTGACACACACGACATTCATGAGTCACGTCAACAATACGGAACGAACTCAGAGCTTTTGGGGTTACTATCACAGATATTCCTGATGGGTTTTTTGCTGTTTTACAACTAACTAACGAAAAGTATTTCCAAGTCAACGTTTTCATTTGTGTCATTGACAGAATGTATTTAAGCATTATTGTAATGCAGTATTTCTGCTTTAATCGTTTTGTTCATTCACCCCACTTTTTCAGTACCTCCATCAAGGCTGTATTACATCAAAAGCAATTCTAACCAACCAACCAACCTTGGGAACTGTTCCCCACCTTCTAGAACCTGACTTTACATTAAAAAAAAGACTCTATTCCCGCTTCGGAGATCGACTGTTAATTAAATAGTGAATGCATAATGACGTTTCAGACAATAAGAATAAAGATAGTCATCGAACCATCGGTAGGCTCAAGAGACATTAAATGAGCACTTTGTGCATAGCAAGAAACGCAAAAAACATTTGAAGCAAACATTGAGACGATAGGTGTAGCGATGTATTTTGCAAGAGAACATTCAATATTGTTCGTATGAAATTATTCAAACGTCCATTGCTTAGTTCAAGGTAATAATAATAGTATTCTTCACACACCGTGAAATGTCTCATGTGATGTCATAAAATAGTTAAGAAGTCAATTAATCACTTACTGAGTTTCTCTTATTTTGTAAAATAAAAGGTAAAGTGTTTGAAAGTTTCTCAAAGTGAAACAATGTAACTCTTTCAGATGTCATAATAAAAAATTGTTTTGCCACACCAACTTAAAAGCTGATTGTTTGAATACTTTCGAAAGAATTCACGTCGAAATTCAGTGAATTAAGAATAATACTTTCGACAACTTCTTCCGTAGAGTTTTGTTCGTATCAAAAGATGATGGATGAATCTCCTCAATAATTCGGAGTGATAGCTTGTATTCAAAAGTTTCAGTAATTTAAAGCAAATGTTTCAATTGGGTATGAAATCCAGAACACAAGATTTTGTCCAATGTAGAACACCTTAATGCAATTCAGACCAGATGTCTGTAGGATCAGTCATGATGATTTCAAAATATAACAGTAGAACTTTGTGAGTGAAAGGTAAAAGAAACAATTTTATCAGGTTAAGTTTATTCTCAAGATCAGCCTCATGACAGATAAAACAGAAAGTTACAATATTAACTCCATTACAGTCATACTGATAGAGAATGGTGGTATAGCAGACAAAATATCAATTTATTGCTACGAAATGGTAATAGCTAATATAAAGTTGAACACATAAGTGTTGGTTTGCAGAGATTTGGTTGGCTACAGGATTTCATCATGAGCTGACATCGGTTAGAGAACCATTGAAAAACCTGGGAGCACTGGACAGCTGTTCCGTCCTAGTTCGGGACTCTTCAGAAGTACGCACCCACACCACGGGGTTCGAACCCAGGACCTTCTGGTTACAAGGCTACCTAGCTCGTATACCATTAAACCACTGAGACCCGATCCTATGGCCAGTCCATGGATTCTAACTTCTGCCAATTCAAGACATAGCGTGACCGCTAGCCAATGTCTTCTGTGGCGAGTATTTGTCCTCACACCTGACTTGCTGCACCCTACTGGTCACGACTTCTCAACAGAACCCCAGGTAATTACCTAACTGAATACGGCAAGTCGCTCATGATGAAATCCTTGAATCCCATTGTACAATGCATGGTCAATTATACTGAGAAAATAAACTTCATCATTCTTCACTTATTTGAGAACACCAGTGAGTTGTTTTTCTCACTTTAAAGTTAACGTAATTGCAATACTGATTTTCACTAGTAAAGCATCATTTCAGAAAAATGACTTATTAATATTTTACTGTAAACCTCTAGAGATCCTGACTAAATAAAATCCCTATTCCTTGGGTTCACGATGAAAAAAAGTTATTTGAAGTACTATTAAAATAACTTACTGTAGAGCACTGAATAGTAATGAATGCATAAGTGCAAATGTACTATGAAATCAGCCTTCAAAAAGCAGTCATGCATTATTTGATCCCTAACAAATAAATATCCAAAACACTTTCAATAAGTACAGAAATAATTGGTGTGAACCTGTGATTGTGAATAACGAATACTAATGGGCCAAACAAATTTCGGTGGTCCAAAACTCGACAGCCAGACACTTCATCTGGGGCTCGACCATTGGCCGACTCACTCCTAACCCTCGCTTAATCGGTAGTAAGCTCAGCAACTACAAAAGTTCAGGCGATAGGCTATCAACCTGCCTGTAGACGAACAAATGCTACTGAAACTTCATAGTTCAAGCTTGAAGCCCTATTTTCCACTTGGAATGAAAGAGAAGGAAAAAATAATGGCTGACAACTTTCCATTGAGAACTGTTCTTCGAGAGCCAAATTCCACGAAGTTTATGCATCTCTGCTCTCATTATATGCAGACAAAGCTAGAAATAGACCTCTGAATAGTAAAATACTCCGTCAGTTGATAGACGTGTGAATCATATATGTATATATAACTTCATACGATGATATTGTTTTCATCATACTTATATTAATTCAAATGAACTGTGATCAATATTCGACTGAACGGTTCATTATTGTTATTACTGTTCCCTTGGGATCCTAGTGGATCATAGGACTTCTCCACTTGCTTCTGTCTTCTGCTGTACTTTGCACCTGCATCCATGTTAGTTAGTCCATACTCTTTCAACATCTCTTCACACGGTCTCCCCCGTGTCACCCCTACACCGAAGTCCCACTCACCTCTTCCCTTTCGGCCTGCTTCCACTCGAGCAATGGCCTGACGCGCGCGCGATGTCACTCAGTGGCGGTTTCCTCAGCGAGTGTCCAATCCATCTCCACTTTCTCCTGCATATTTGTTGGTTGGCGATTGATTGGTTCTTGTTTTGTATGTTCCTTCGCATAGTTTCTTGTTGGTGATTCTTTCCGGACCGGCCATCTGATCTTCGGTATAGAGCGATAGTTGGCAGTTGTTGATAAAGGTCTGCAATAGCCTGTTGGAAATATTCTCTGTGACCCACCAGCCAAGTTTCTCATCCGTATACAAGAGCTGACTGACTTGACGTTGTTTGTATTGAAAATCCGACCGAATTTTGTTGTTGATGCTGAGTGACGAAGATTTCCAGATTGATTTCAGGTTGATGAATGTGTTTCTCGCCTTCCCGATTCTCTTTCGATTTTACATCCTCGTCCGTGTCGGTGACCATACTACGTTGAAAGCACCGGTTCTCGTCCGATCATCGAAGTTAAGCAACGCTGGGCCTAGTTAGTACTTGCACGGGTGACCGGCTGGGAATACCGGGTGTTGCCGGCTTTACTTTGTCCGTCGGTGGCACAGTGGTTAGGATTCTCGCCGACCATGCACATGGTCCGAGGTTCTATCCCATGCCGACGCACACCTGATATCTATGGTCGGCCTGTAAAATTTGGGCTACCGATATCCATGCTGAAAATCCCATACTTGTACCAAAACTACAGTGTGGAATCAAGCTGTAATCGAAAATAAAAATAAAAAAATAGTTGAGACAATGCTCCCTAGACAAGCGAATGAAGTAACCTCTTTCGACTCCCTCCCGTTGATGGTGATCGACGATGGATGTTGCTGCTGTTATTGCTGTTGTTGGTTGGTTATTTTCATAACCTCCGTCTTGTCTATGTTCACTTGGAGTCCTGTCTTCGCCGGCTGCTTATTCGACCTGTTTGTCGGTTTTCGCTAGCAAGTCGTCGATTTTGTGACAGTGACATCAAACATAAGTCGTCGCCGCGCGAAATCCAGGTCTTCTAGGTTCTTCACGTCGATAGCAGTACAGGATATCCCCGTCTTCTCGTTTCCCACTCACTGTCTGACGTATAATCCAGTCGGTCCACCACAATTAGGAATATCACTGGTGATAATAAGCACCCTCGTCTGACTCTTGTGTTTACTCCAAACACCTCACTGAGTTTTCCGTTGTGGATCACTTGATATGTGCCGTTGTCGTACAGCTGTTGAATAAGGTTGATGAATATTTCGAGTACGCCGTAGTACTCTAGTAATTTCCAAATCACTTCACGATCAACGCTGTTAAAGGCCTCCTCAAAGTCTATAAAGTTGAGGTAGAGGTTTGATTGCCATTCCATGTTTATTCTATGATGATGCGTAGAGCTGCAATTTGGTCAGTACATGATTTGCCTTTCCTGAATCCAGCTTGTTCTGGTCGGAGTTCTGTCTCCAGTGCGTCTTTTAATCACTTCAGGATGAAGCGACTCAGGATTTTACTTGGCGTCGACAGGAGCATGATTCCTCGCCAGTTCTTGCAGAGTGAGGTGTAAGTCGCCATTCTTTGGTAGTTTCACGAGGTAACCTTTCCTCCATTCAGTAGGCACCTTTCCCTCCTTCCAGACCACCTGCAATAATGGAGTCAACATGTCTGCTATAGTCCGCTTTCAGTGCTTCAGGGATACTCCATCTGGTCCAGCTGCTTTTCCAGCTTTCAGTAGCCTGATTACATTCAAGACTTCAGCTTTTGTTGGAGGATATGTGTCAACTTGCAGTTGTGTAGGTGCTGTTGTTGGTATTTCTGGACGGATTGCAGGTGGTGGTCGGTTCAAGAGCCCTTTGAAGTGATCCGCCCATTGTTGAATCTGTCTTTCTTCCTTAGCAATTAGGTTCCCTTGGCTGTCTTTTATAAGTTTCACTTGTGTTCATTTCTTCCCGGATAGAGACTTAATTATCTGATATAATGTCCTCAAGTCCCTTTTGCCTGCTGTCTTCTCAGCTTTAGTGGCCAGATTGTCGCAGAATCGTCTTTTGTCCTTCCCAGTACTTTTCTTCACTTCTATGTTCAGTGTTGTGTAAAATGAACTCAACATCACCTAGATTAATAGCTCGCTAGTTTTCTAGCCGGTCTCAAGCGCAGATAAAGAGGGAGGGTTGGGGAGTGTTGCTAGCAACTCCACCCCCAAAACTTAACCAAATCGCTACAGAAATTTTAACGCATAAATATATTAAAAATACTAAAAAAATGAACAGTTCATGCTCGTGTTAATTTTTGCAGACAACAATAAAGTTGTGTAAATATCACTCGGTAAAACAACATAGGTCGTTGAGTGATCATTAAATGCTTTCATAATAAGATACTATGTTTGTGAACATTAGTTCAGGACACCAAAAAAACGTATTTAAGAGTCCCTTAAGTTCTGGACATCAAGAGAAGAATCTAGATAGACGGCGATCCAGTTTTATTCTAAGCGAGATAGTAAGTACACCTACAATCTGGCAAGTATATTTGAAAGACATTTTGTTCAATAGAGTCTAAACTCACTATTAGCTTCATCTAAGCGAAAAAAAATCAGTTTTGTCATAAAAACAAAACTCTATATTTTACAGAAGTGCATGCAGTACACTCTAAATTTATCCCCACTTCTTTTTGAAATTGACTACCTGTCATTTTTGTAAGAAACAACTAGAAAATCAGGATTCTAAGAAATCGCGTTCTCTCCCATCCTGAGACCTTGTCTAGTTCTTAAGTAGAATATAATTATTTCCTTATCTAAGTATTCTTGAGAAATCATTACGTTTTTTATGTCTCTACAGTATAGGCTGATCATTTGATATATTCACAAAACAGAGATTTTATGAAAAGCAAATCCCTCATTAGACAAATGAAACATCACAATTAATCTAACTAGCTACCGCCCAAAATTACTTGTTTGTTGAAGTCTATCGGCGTTCAAAGGCGACTGGTTTAATCTATGCACAGGGCGTATAAATACATACTGCGGATTCATGAATGTTAAGGGACTTCAACAAATCTAAAAATGTGTTTTGCGCTGAATGATTACACAAAAAATAAGGATTCATAGAAATCAGAATATTGGTAACTGAAAAACTGATCTCAAAATAAATTTACTTACCGATCGCTGAGATAGAAAAAATAGCATCCATGTGTGTTGTGTTATTATCACAGTAAAATTCACAGTGTTCTATAACATTTGATATCATATTTACGAAGATGCAAAATGCAAGTTCCATGTCTACCATTAATCTGATTTCGAATCAACCCAGTTGTAAACGACATGTACAACGTATCTTGAAATTGTTCATATTTTCATTCATTTCACCTTTTCACTTCTGTTATTTATTATTTTTATTATTATATCCTTTAATTCCTAGAGAAATAAGGCTTTTATCCCCTTTAACATGACCTCTCCGAGTCACCGCAGCCTGGCACTGAAGACCAACTCGCCGCTTCCCTTTCGGGTTCCACTCGAGCAATGGCTTGTCTTGTGATGTCACTTGATGGTTTCCTCAGAGTATGGCCAGCCAATCCATATCCATTTCTTCTTGTCTATTTGTTTCACAATCGGTTCCTGGTTGGTTCGCTCATTACCAGAGATCCCTGTTTTGGATCTTTTCTGACTGGCCTTCTGATCTTGAGTATTGAGAGAAGATGACTGTTAATGAAGGTCTGGAGTTTGTTTGAGATGCTCTTTATGACGCGCTGGCCAAGTCTCTGATGCGTATAGTAGCACTGACTGACTTCACATTGGAGTTGAAGATCCGGAGGTTATTTTTGATGCTGAATGATGTTGACCTCCAAACAGACATAAGAGTAATGAAATCTTGTCTTCCTTTTCCGATTCTTGCTTTGATATTCTCGTCAGTCTCACATATAGTTGAAACGATGCTTCCCAGGTAGGTAGGTGAAGGAGATTGTTTCTTTCAGGTTCCTCCCATTTATGCTGGCTGATTGTTGTCTGTTGTTGTTGCTGTTGGTGTTGGCCAGCAATCACCTCAACTCAACTCTGTTTTCTCTATGTTTACCTGAAGGAAGTCCTATCTTTGATGCTTCTTCTGCCACCTTGTTGTTTTTCTACTACTAAATGACTATCCGTCACTACATTTTTCTAATCCGCTATATCGAATGCTAAAGGTTTCCTAAGAAGTTAGTCACGCAACATATTCACAGGTTATATATGTTATGTCTACATTTAAAACTTAAGAAGAGAGGAATTAGGACAGTTTAAATACATCGTATTTGTCCCACTTTCCAGTTTGTTCAGAGGTCATATCCCTCACAATTCATTGTTTGCTCATCTACAAAGATGGAAAATGATATATGCATACAAATATATTCGTGTATTTTAGTACAAGGAAAACGTCTCAATCATTTGACAGTGAGATTGAAAAAATGAGGCTTTTTCCAAATGCACTTGCAAATTCATCATTTATTGTAGAATTGATTATATGTAGATTTTAATCTAATAATACCATATTTCATGTCATCATTTGTAATTACTATTATTAGGCTCAAACTTACAAACAGTTCCTTCAACAAAACAAACAGAAAATATTTGCTCAAGACCAGATGATGGAAATCAAATTCAAGACGTAAGTGACCTCAAATAAGTGCAAATAGTCTTTGGTTCAAACCTACCTTCATAAGAAAAAAAGCTCTTATTTGCCTTCATCTGTAAAGATCGTGACTCTGAATAATCAAAAGATTGTATACTGAACAAAGAGTACTCTTTTCGATAACCCCTTCATCATCAGGCTCGACAGTTATATATACATTATAGTGAATGAATGAATTAGTGTTATGAACAACAACATTAATGTTGCTGTTTAAGTAACCTCGAATCAATAATAATATTGATAGATTACAGCTCAATTGCATCAACATAAAATAAGCTGAATGTTAGAAAAATTAAGAAAGATAATATTACAAATTCATGAATTTATAGTCTCTACTGAAGGCCAGGGCAGTAGAAAGGGCTGAACTTGCTTCTCTTGAACACACAGCACTGGCTGCTTGAGGCAAATTGCAATAGCCTCTGCTGTTTAGAGCATGCGATGCTTCGATGATTTTGGCAATTTACTAGGCACCTGGTAGATGACAGATAAGGATTCTTCCACGCTGGCTGGCTTTGTGCCCTGCCGGATTGCACCAGATGGTCCAATATCGAACTGATGATGAAGGTTTTAACTACACTTTCACTTAGCCATAGTGGGATATGTTTCCAGGCACAGCATCGTCAAAAACTGAGGCCGAAAAATTTCTATATTCAGTCATAAATTAAAGATGTAACAATGAAGAAAAGTTTCTTTTCACAGAATTGTTTTTAAAACCTCTACAATCGTATTCGTATTTAACAAAGAACCCATAGAACCTATCAGATACTGGTCACTAAACATGTACTACGTAATGTGATGCGTCATCTAAAAGCGTTTAATAGTAAACAGTAGTAATGATAGTAGAACAAACAAATAAATAATAATAAAGATAAACAACAGTAAATAAATAACAAAAATAATAACGGTAAACTAAAATACCGAACAGTTATAGCAAGTATATTAGTCTAGCCATGATAAGGCCAGTGAGTGCATACAATGCCTTTGAACACAATGGCTCAGGTTCGTGAACGAAACGCCTAGTTATTCTCCTACAAATAAATTGCGTGACATATTCGCAAACTCGGTGTATCACTGTGAAGTATTCGTGCAGTGGTTCAGGATGTTCACATATGATGAGGTGCTCGGAACTTAATCTCTTAGTATTCTTAATTCGTCCTCTGGTTAACTAGGCTTGACAGTGTTCCAATTCGGTGTTTACTGACGTGTTATTCTACACTGCCGAAATACTTTGTTCCACACAACTAAGTATATAAATTAGTGAATACTGTGGTGACCAAAAGTGGTTTCGTTTCTTTTACGTACGAGAACATTAATCTCATCTGATAGAAACACTGAAAACCATATAGACTTCATCTCAGTGTTGCTCAAGAAAGTGAAGATGTAGCCTGACGGAGACAGAGTCGAGAAGCGGAATAGACGTGGGCTTAAACCATTATCTAATGCAAACGACCCTCAAGGCCTAGCTAGAGGCTTAAGAAACAACTAGAGACAGACCATAATTCAAGTTCAGCATTCAGAAGATATGGCGTAAAACCCCAAAAGACATCTTCACATCATCAATCAAAACGAAATTCGGAAACATTACGTAGCACCACTGACAAAACCCGTTATTGGGGGACATTGGAACTCTCTGTATATGGATTGGAATGAAGACTTTCAAAAAGAAAGAATAGACAAGACAAGGAGATGCACTTCGTACACAGGTAAAATCTAACACGAGAGAGTGAAACATATAATAAACCAGTAGAAATATGAACAACACTAAGTAGTGAGCTCTATTTTCAAAGTGCATGTGATTTTTTCATTTCTCTCATCCCCAGTAATTGCTGGGGAAACCTGACCCTCTAACAAAATCAGCAGTCTTCGATGGAATCAGGCTAATGTGGATTAAAAAGGCAACATGATCAAGTGGAATTCCTCTTGAAGCACTGAATATGAACCCGCTAATGGCAGTGGATATGCTCACGCTACTAATGGATATGGTTTGGACAGGAAAGAAAGGTGCCTATTGATAAGAAGAAAGGCTACCTTGTCAAAATACCAATGAAAAGCAAAGTAGCCCTCTACATAAACTGATGCAGGATCTTGCTGTTGTCCGTCCCGAGCAAAATATTAAGTCATATCACTTTGGAGGGAATAAAGGATGCACTGGATGCAAAACTCCAACAGCCCGGAACAAGTTGGATTCAGGAAAGGCAAATCATGTGCTGATCAAATTGCAACTCTACGCACTACCATCGAACAAAGCAAAGAATGACAGTCAAACGTCTACCTAAGTTTCTTCGAGCTTCAAAAGAGCTTTGACAGACAACACTGGCCGAGAAGCAATTTGGAAACTCCTTCAACACTCCGGAATGCAATGTGGCGAATCATTATCAACCTCATTTAACATCTAGCTATATGAGAATGGCGCACATCGGATGGTCCACAGATTAAAACTCAGTGTAGTCAATTAATGAAGTGAATACAAGTCTCAATGCTTATTTATCATCGAGGATATTCTTAACTCTGGTGGGGTGGATTATGCGTCAGACGGTGGGGAGCGAGGAGACAGGACTACGCTGAGCGCCCATAAGAAGACTCTAGAAGATCTGGACTTCGCAGATGATATATGTCAAATGTCGCACAAACTCGAAGACTTCCAGGCAAGCGAAAACCAACAAACTGGATGAAGAAGCAAGGCAGGCACTCCAGGTGAACATAGAGAAGATGGAAGTGATGAAGATAACGACGTACCAACAGCAACACCAGCAGTAAACAGCACCAATCGCTATCAACAGTAGAAACACGAAAGATGTCACTTTCTTCACCTATCTCGACAGGGATCATCATTTCAGATACAGGATGAAGATATCGAAGCCAGGTAGTTTAGGAAATGTAAGCTAAACTTTAATCAATCTGAAATCGGTTCGGTGGTCTTCTGCACCCCTCAGCATAAGAAAGAAGGTTCGAATTTTCAACACTACTGTAAAGTCATTCAATTAATCACTTCTTCATTACTGGTCACAAAACTTGGCAAGTGACAGAATGCGTTTCAATCATGCTGTGCACTTTCATAAGCAACCACTCTCTTCGTTCCATACTGAAGATCGAATGGCTAAAATAACTAGCAACAAAAAAACTTTTGAAGCGAACCAACCACAACAGCTAACAATGTTAACTGACCATTAATATTAATAAAAAAAAACTATTTGGTTAGGACTTACGAAACGCCTCTTTATTTAGAAGTAAATTTGAATGAATACAGCTACTATATTACTTATTAAGAAACACATCAGTATCGATTTTTTTAAGACTTCCGTCACTAATGAGTGGAGCAAAATTTTCAGGCATCATATATTTCTGAAGATCAAAACTATTCATCACATACTATTATCTTCAGTTGTAAGTAAAAGTAAAAGCATGTACTTGTAAAACTTACTAAGTCTTGCTAATATATAAATGAATTGCCAACAAATCCAGCAACAGTCTCATATGAAGTCATTAGAAATCACTTTCTGGTACAGTGATAGTTTAAGTTTAACATAAAGCGGTATTCCAAATGTGATATTGTAGAATTAACAAATAAACTATGATTTAAAATAGCTTTTGAGAAAAAGAGAAGAAATACCATATTTGTATCAAATAATTGGTGGTTAACTAAAGAGTTATAAATGATTCTGAACACTATTGTTGTCACTTATATCTGCTATAATTTGTTAGCATTTTCCCTCATCTTGTTTATTTTGACGTATACAGAATTTATCAGAACCTTATCCATTCCTTAAAATTTAGTTATTCAAAGCGTATTGGCTCAGAAGCTTTTCATACTTGCTGCAAAGCTATTGTTATCTCAATTTGTGGTGACAGCAGGCTGCTAGCCAAATTGGTAGACAATTAGTTACGTCAATGTTTATGTCGCAATTATTGGTCGTGAGAAAATATGATCAAGACTGATTCAGCAACCAATCACAGCACACTTTGCGTGGGCAGATAAAGTTAACATTATTGATGACTTGACATTCATGAAACAGTCACAAAGAGATGCAAAGTCAACTTTCTGTGAGAAACAACCAATCAGAAGACTGGGTTTGTTTGATTCCATTATGCTTGAATAATTTATAATAATGTACATGAAATTATATAAATATGTGTTGATTTTCTTAATAAACGATCTGTTGCCTGGCCGTTGTCTTCTGTTGTTACAAATTCACTTAGTTAGTTAGTTAGTTAGTTAGTTAGTTAGTTAGTTAGTTAGTTAGTTAGTTAGTTAGTTAGTTAGTTAGTTAGTTAGTTAGTTAGTTAGTTAGTTAGTTAGTTAGTTAGTTAGTTAGTTAGTTAGTTAGTTAGTTAGTTAGTTAGTTAGTTAGTTAGTTAGTTAGTTAGTTAGTTAGTTAGTTAGTTAGTTAGTTAGTTAGTTAGTTAGTTAGTTAGTTAGTTAGTTAGTTAGTTAGTTAGTTAGTTAGTTAGTTAGTTAGTTAGTTAGTTAGTTAGTTAGTTAGTTAGTTAGTTAGTTAGTTAGTTAGTTAGTTAGTTAGTTAGTTAGTTAGTTAGTTAGTTAGTTAGTTAGTTAGTTAGTTAGTTAGTTAGTTAGTTAGTTAGTTAGTTAGTTAGTTAGTTAGTTAGTTAGTTAGTTAGTTAGTTAGTTAGTTAGTTAGTTAGTTAGTTAGTTAGTTAGTTAGTTAGTCTCTGCTAAGCTGTCATGTAATAGTTATCTACACACCTTAATTCACCAATATATTCAGTATTTTTGTGTCTGAATATCGACATATTTATTTAGATCAATGTAATCTTAAACCCTTACACTTTAAAACCTCAATATTATTTGGGAAAGCACCAGTTAATTGGTATGCAATTAACCGGAATACGTTGGTGCTGTATAAAACAACCGTATATTTTCTTATTTTTCTTTACACCGAAACCGATATGCATGCTCACCAACCTATGAAAATTTCGCTTATTGTCTTTAGTAGAAACATGTATGTGAGCTGTTTTGGATACCTTTTAAGTAAGCACCTCAACATACATTTTAATAGCTCTCAATATATTCTTCTGTGTAGTGAGTATTATGGTTTCCTTTTTTATTAGATGGTTGAAGACAATAGGCAGGAAGCCTCGGATTACCTAGGTCCCATGCTACTTGGCATTCTTCAGCTAGGCATATCAAAAATTTTAAAGGAACCCACGTCCGTTCGGAGATTCAAATCCGTGCTATCCAGTACTGCATTGAGAAATTTTACCCCTAAGCTATTCAGCCTCGTGACTGACCTCCTCCAGGATCGTATTGGATATTATGAAGCAACTTGTGTAAATTTTCTAATTTTTTTGTTTGTTGAAGGCTGAATTCTATCAGTTAAGTTTGCAATGTGGTCACCTTGCTAGGTAACTTCCCATTATGGTGCACTTAGAGCTATAGAAATATTAGATGGTTTCTTCCTTGAACGGTCACAATGTGAAATACCCTCTACCCGACTATTCCACTAATTGTTGTAAATAAAAAACAATTGGTTACAGGATTTCATCATGTGCTGACATTAGTTAGAGAACCATTGGAAAACCAACTGGGAGTACCGGACAGCTGTTTCGTCCTAGTTTGGGATTATTCAGATGTACGCACCCACCGCCACGGTTCGAACACAGGACCTTCTGGTTACAACGCTACCTAGCTTGTATACCATTAAGCCACTGGGACTCGATCAAATTACCCATGAATTCTTACTTTTGGCTATTCACGACATATCGCGACTCCTAGCCAATGTCTTCGGTGAGTATTTGTCCTCACACCCGACCTGTTGCACCCTACTGGTCACGACTTCTCACTAGAACCCCAGGTAACCACCTCACTGAATAGGGCCAGTCGCTAGTGAGCATCTCATTGATATTCAAGTGTTCGTTTGTAGGGACTTGATTGGTTACACGATTTCATCATGAGATGATATTAGTTAGAGAACCATTGGAAAACCTGGAATTTGTTTATTAAATGGAAATCTCACCCTTATATTCTGTGCATACATGTGTTGAAAATAAGTTATAAATTTATGAAGTTTTCTCCATCTGATTAGTAGATACACTTACAATATGCAGAAATCAAACTATACATTCTTTAATATAATATAACCCATAGCTGCAATTATCACCGTCAAACGTGTTATCACAGTGTATCACAACGCTACTAAAATACGCCGAAGACAGTTCCCCAAGTAAACTGACTTATCATCACACACTCGTATGAATCCAACCTTATAATGAAAGGCTGCATTATGCCATATACTTAAAAAAGCATCATGAAATGCATAATTTGTTATTATTCGTCGCTTGAGTCCCAAGTGAAGTATATGAATTCCGCAGCACATCTCCCTTGTAATAGCCTTACTAATTGCTTTTCTAATTATTAGAAAATGCATCTACACAAACATTTCTGTGTCATAAGTATTTTGTGTTCTGACTTGATTCATTCGCAAAAATGCCACTCACCCTTCGCAGCTGTCAACAGGTTATTACCGTAGAAATTTAATCCTCAGTTTATTATCGATAATATTTTGCTGTAAGTGATAGTTACCGATTTTGAAATAAATACACTGCTGTACAAACATACAAACATTGGACAACCGCATCCAAAGGACCTTAAACAAGCTCACCAAAACTGGACAGATCACAAAACAAGACCAATGGCGAATGAAATCCAATGGACCAGTCCTACCTCAGTTCTACGGCAGACCCAAAATACACAAGGCAAATATCCCGTTACGACCAATTGTATTACTCCCAGGAAGTCCAACATATAATTTATCCAAAGAATTATACAGAAAACTAAAACACCTAAAGGAATCTTGTGATCACTCCATCAACTCTGCTATCCAAATCCTAGAGAAAATCAGAGGCATCCAAATAGATGAACAAGAAATAATTGTATCCTTCGACATGACACCATTGTATATCTCAATCGGACAAAAACTAGCGAAAGAAACCATGGAATAATTACTTAGCAACGACGAACACCTTCCACAACATAAACCTATGCCTAATAACATACTTCCAATTCAACGGCCAAATATATGAACAAGTTAAAAGAACTCCCATGGGATCGCCAATATCAGGTTTTATTGCAGAAGCAGTGATGCAATGACTTGAAAACATAATTCTACCAAAGATCAAACCCAAGATTTGGATACGCTACGTCGACGACACATTTGTAATAATCAAAAGAAACGAGATAGATAAAGCTCACAAATTAATAAACAACGTCTTCAACGACATCGAATTCACAAGAGAAGAGGAATCCGAGAACCAAAATCCCATTTTTGAACGTCTTAGTCAAGCGAACAACCACAGGGGAGTTAGAAACTCAAGTTTATAGGAAATCAACTCACACAGACCAAATCCTAAATTACAACAGCAACAACCCAATAACACACAAAAGGAATTACATACAAACACTATTCAAGAGAGCAAGGACTCATTGCAGCACTCCCACCTTAAGGAAAATTGAAGAAAAGTATCTCATGGACGTCTTGCAAAAGAATGGATATCCGTGGAATTTCATCAAAAGACATATACCTCCAAGCCAACCTACCAAAGCAAAAGCCACCAAGGAAATCACAAAGAAAATCGCCTTACCATATATAAAGGATGTCTCAGAAATCACTACAAGACTCTTCAAACCTTTAGGAACTGACGTCGTACACAAACCAACAAAGTCACTTCACTCAATTCTATGTCAACCAAAAGACTCAATGGCGAAAGAAGAAAAGAAAACCAACATCATCTACAAAATAAATTGTCACAACTGCGAAAAGCTCTGCATTGGTCAGAGTGGACGTCCCCTTCGTCTTCGTATCCACAAACATAAGCTAGCCGTCAAAAGGCATGATATCCACTCCCTTGTATCACTGCATACAGACAATCACGTACATCAATTCGACTGAGACAACGTTCATATATTAGACAGAGGAAACAACAAGAATGCTAGAGAATTTTTAGAAGCTTGGCATTCCAGTGAATCATCATCAATAAACACATAGAGATAGACAAAATTTATCAACCGATAAGAAAGAAACCTCACACACAAAGGGTTAAAGTTCAAGTGAAAGAAACTATCAGTTCTAATACAAGTAACCTAGAAGGTGTGAAAACAATCAAAGACAACCAATCACGTCCAGGGTCACCGACCAGGAGAGATGATGAATAAACTAGTGAAGAAATCTAAAAGCTCACTTCAAATTGAAGTATGCGCTGAAGATGCCACCTAGTAGGGTGATGAAACTTCGCAAATCAACCGTCCAGCTCAGAGAACACAACCACATCTAAATACACTGCTGTATTTGCTATACATTGAAATTATGGCTCAATTCTGAAGTGGCTTGTTCATTAGTTATAGTGGAAATCATCAATATTTCAAATGTCTTTGGGTTCCGAAAACATTTTCAGATCTGAAAAGTATTAACGCAATTATTAACACGGGTCATTGGTGTGATTACTACGGTTACTCATGATTTTCAAAAGGATACTGACATTACTGGAAAAACCTACCGCCTCTAAGGCCTGCACAAATAACAGATTTGGGTGAAGGTTATTTCATTGACTATTAACCAATGAATAGAAGTTAAATAAAAGCCTGACCAAAAGATTCCAATGAAATGCTTCCAATGCATTCTGACTAAAGTAGTTTGTCAATACCTCTTGTGTACATAGCAGAAGAAAAGGTTTTATGTGTTTAGGAGTCTGGTGGTTACGTTTCTTAACATCTTTCCAAATGACGTATGGTATGTCATTCTTCTAGTTCACCTTAAGTGTAAACCTCTTTTGGTAAGTTAATCATCCATAGTGATTGTCCTCTTTCGTATCATCACCCTGCTTTTCATTGATATGGTACATTTCCAGGAATAATGTCACTTTGATTGTTGAAGTCCAGGAAGAAAGTGCTAGATAAACTTTGAATAGTTCGTAAAACAGCATTTGATTTTGTTACGGAGCAATATCAGTTACAGAGTCACTGCTGATCATGCAGCAGAGGACATCTGTTTCTATGCGACAGATACATTGCTGAGCAAGAAACCTATGAAATAATATATTGTCCACAGAATAATCGGCTCCATTATAATCTAGTTTTTGTAATCTGTAGAGACATTGTCTCAATCAACGAACAATCTTGGCTGCTAACATCATTATTAATATTATTTAGACAAGGCAATAAGAATATGTAATTCGTCTGAATCGTGTAGTGTCGTATTTAAGAAACAAATTTTCAACAATCCGATCACATCCAGACTTGTCCTAGGAAAATATATGAAATTATAAAAGAGTTAAGAGGTGAGAAGATAAATTTAGGTAAAGTTAAAATGTATTTGTGGACACATACATAGGGAGGACGTATCGATCTTTGTAAGCAAGGGCTTCAGAAGCAGATCACTAGAACCTATTGGTGGTGAGAATAGGAGACCTAGCTCTTCCATAGAGCAACATATTATAGAGACAGAAAGTAAAATTGACGTTTACACCTCTTTTAAACCCATATTAAATCGTGTTTCGGAGGTGACCTAAAGTTTATGGAAGCCCTAGCTGGCAATTAGAAAGTTTAAACCATCTTTTTGTGTTCTGCAACAACAATTCGTCGTCCTAATAAACCTTCCTTGGTAAACTTTATTTTGATTCCATATCAAATGCTTTATTACCTCTGTTATTTGGTTTAGTGATATTAATTGTTTTTTGTCCTTTTAACTTGGCCTAAATTTATTTTCTCACCTCTTACCTCTTTATTAATTTCATATATATTCGTTTGGGAAATCCGTCTGTGATCAGATTGTATTGGAAATAAGTGTTGTGCAAGCTCATTACACGATTCAGACAAATTGCGACTTCTTAATGTTTTGTTTGAATTTATAAAAGTAACTAATTGTTTTAAATTATTATTGTTTGTAATTTTTTTGTGTATATATGAATTTACTGTCACCACAAATACCAAATAAGAACTGCTATCAACAATCCTGTAATAGTATCTTTAAAATTGTTTTTAATGTTATTGATAAAATAGATGAAAGATTGTATCAAATGCTGAAAATTCCACACATTAGCATTGGTACTATTTTGTAATAAAGCAAATCTTTATTATCCTATTTTACCAGGTAGTTTTAGACCTTTATTTGATATATACTGGTTCTCGTCAGCCTAGCGTGTGTCCTTCAAAGATTGGACACGTGTCACTCAATGCTGAAGGCAGAGGCGGTAACACTGATTTATCCCAGCTTACGATCGACCTATGGTAGAACTGCAATGTAAAGACTGGCTGAAGATTCATCAGCCTAGCTGATGAGTGTCAGTTAGTATAAAATCGACTGATCTCCTTCATACATCTAATAATTGGTTCTAACTTGTCTGAATTTACTTTATATTCACACCAATTTATGTTATCTGCGAGTACCTGTAGTCACATCCCACTCTGTGGAACCCACTGACTAAGATTTTCATTACAAATTCGTGATATTATTCATTTCTGAACAGGGGAACTAGATTGAGTACCTTGTTCTGTGAAACGTTGATTCCTTTCAAGGCATATGTTGTCACGAAGGCAATGGAGGGAACAAAAGCTAGGTTACTATGCAAAATGATGTCAGACGCTGAGTGCACTGATAAAATGAAATATTGAAGTCAACGAAACTCTCATTTTAATACAAAAATGATTACACTAGTTTCCAAATTTTTATGCTCACTTCTTTTCTGACCTACACAAATTTGAATTATAATGTTTTACGGATTTATGGACTGTGTTTACTATCTCAAACATCATGATTTTTCAGCGCGTTTGCATAAAACTTTGATGTTTAGTGGCCATTACCCAAAAATGAATGTGGATAAACATGTTTCATGGTAAATGGTGTGAAATAGAAGCCTGAAATGTATTATTTTTAAATAAAAGTAGCTTTCCTTATCTCCAAGATTCAAGCTGAATATCGTCAAATGGATAGTTGTCACACAAGCGTACAGAATTAATATTTCAGGAAACAATACATTGCTTATATCTTTCACGCCCTATTTAACTGAGCCCCCTGATTCTTCAGTCTAACTGCTGATTAGCAAGGGGAACCACGCATTTTTAATTCTGTGTCACTTCCATGTAAGTATGTCAAACAGACTGGAATAGAGACCAGAGTATTTTATGTCCTAATTTTAGACCTAATCAAATTGATCAGTGTTTCAACAATGAGTTCAGTATGTTGACTTTGCTACAAACCGTTTGGTTTTGTATAAAATGAAAAATGTGACAAGCGAAGTAATGTGAATAACTAAGTAAAGACATTTACAACTGCCACAAAAGATAGCCCATGTGATTACCATCATCTATAAGCAAACATTCATCGATATGGAGCGAATCGTGGCTCCAAACCTTGAGGAACAACTACTTGTAAAAGTATACTGCCTTGCTTTCGTGACATTGATTCTATGTGACACTCAGTAGATTATTCTCCTATGCATCAGCGTACATATCTTGGAGCGAAATTTACCGAAATCAAGATTTCTGCACTGTCACTCATTCGTCGAGTGTGTTTCATTAGGAGGGCGCATGATGAACGCAATCAGGTTGCTTGAACTGCTCAAAAATAAAGAATTATATGAAATTACCATAAAGTAATTTACACTATATAAAAACTGTACCATTACTGTCACGCATTATTAGACTTCAAACATGCATTTCTAGTAAATACTATTCCAATGGAAATCTATGCCCTATTTCGGAGTCTTAGTATTAAAACAGACTAAGAAGAGCGTATAATGTTTTCTATCTGGTGTAAAATAAATTTCCACTGAATAACTTCTTATTTTATTTGAAGCTGTCGCAAAATCACCGGCTGAACACTTGACGGCAGTTTCACGTCCACTCACCATTGGTGTGTTAATAACGTGCAGTATTTTTGCAAGTATCCACCAGTGCCATGCTAAACAACTATTATCCAATAGCATTTTTAGTAAGTGATGAATCAAGTCGTGTGGCTACGACAAAGAGCGTGTATACAGTAGAAAATTTTCAATAGTTAACTACAAAAGTTCAGAAGATACTTCAGTGAATCTGGTGTTACGATAACAGAAATTGTAGTCAAATACTTTTTGAGAAATCCACAATATATGGAAATTAGTACTAAAAATAGAAGTAATTGAGAAAATATTCGTTAACCGGTGTAAATGCAGTTTCTGTGTGTGAAGTAAATATTCACTAATGTACTGTCTTAAGCAGATTGATAAACCAAAATGTCACACTATATATATTCGAAATCTGAAGCAGAAAATGCGTATAAACTTACAGGCATATAATTGTCGCAGTACTATTTGTCAATTTATGCAAGAGAACACTTTACATTAGAAATTAGAATACAAGTTCAACGGTTTAATGAATTATCTCTGTGACAAAATATGCTCTTATATGTAGTTTTTAAATTTGGTTTCCCAACTCCGTATTCGGATTACTTAAATTCTTTTATAAATATACCCAGACAAATTCCCATTTATCAAAGTGTGAGACATAATGAAGAATCAAAAGGCTTCCAGTGCAGACGGTGCTTCAAATCTCATTACAAGACTCTTCTAAGTTTCTCTAAAAGTAATTGCATGCCTAGCGTTCGGATCTGTGTAATTTTCCAAAATTTTCATTTAACAGTCATTTGAAAAGATCCCCGTGATCGTTAATATTAAATCGCTTACGTTCGGGGTAAGGTGGTCCCACTATAAATATTTGTAAGATAAAAAGTTTGAAACGAAAAATGACCGAAATTTTTGTGTACATATACCCGTTTATTTATTAACACATACCAGTATTTTGTAACAACAACACCGTAATAATTAAAGAGGGATAAATTGTAGCCAATTCAAATAGTAATAGACATTCCAACCCATCTGATGATATTAGATGGTTTGGGGCAATCGGCAGGAAGCCTTGGACCTAGGTTTCGTGCTAGTTGACACTCGTCAGCAAGGCGTATCTGCAACCTTGAAGGAACTCATGTCCCTTTGAGATTCGAACCCGCGCCACCCAGTGCTGCATTCAGAGACGTTACCACTGAGCTATTCGAGTTCGCGGTTGACCTCTGTAGGACTGTAGTGGGTATTTTGATTAGACACTAGTAACTAATATGATATGTCTAGTCGTCTCATTGGTGCAGACTGAATTCTATCGGTCATCCAACCATCTAATATCATCAATTCATCATGCACAGTGATGGCGAGCTACCTAGAATGGTGGCCACATTACAACCTGACTGATAGAATTCAGTCTGCATCAATAAGAGGATTAGACACATCAAACTAGTTACCAGTGTCAAATCAAAATTCCTACCCATCCTTGACAACTTTGAAATAAATTTGACATAATTAACGTTTAACATTATCAGATGCCTTTAATAAGAGTAGTACTGATACCGGACTGTTCAGAAATAGCAAAGAATTGTGTAGCTTCCTCTGGTTGGAACAATGCGCTTAAGTTTATCAATTTCCCTGTATACTAACTGCATTGTATTCCTTCCATTTTTATTAGCCTATGTAAAACAACCATTCATTTCATGTCAGTTGTATATGCCCTCAGTGTCTTTCCGCCTAAAAAAGGTGACTAATGAACTGTTAACGCCATTCCTACTTCATCTTTGCCATCTTTGTTTCCTTTCTGTCCAGTTTCATACTACTTATGACCAGTTAAATGTATAAGTTAATATTCGTTACTCCAAAACCAATAATGTCGTTCGCTAGTTAAGTTTAATTCGCGTCGGTGGCAGAGCGGTAGAGTGTTCGCCGACCACTCAGGTGGTTCAGGTTTCGGTACCTGGCCGACGCACTACTTTACCTCGCTAATTCAGTAATAAGTCAGATAAAGAGGGAAGGTTGGGCATGAGGCTAGCAACTCCGTTGTGTAAAAGTAATCACCACTGCTATCGTAACTTCAAGCCTCTAGCTTGATACCCTATGTCCCACTGGGAACTTAAAGGAATAATATATAGTATAAATAATAGATTGATACTCTATTAGATATATAGTAATTATTCACTTATAACTGAACATTATCTGCTATTTATGCTTCATTTATATAACCCCCTCTGTTGAACACTGTTTAGTTGAATCCCTTTATACTGTGTCTGGCATTCACTCACCGTGTTATCTAAATATGAATCGCTCGTGACACATTCAGGCATGAACAACTCTATGTGGGATACTATATATTACAGTATTCCTGACAAATCCTGTATTTTAGGATTTCACACGTAACTCAACGTATGCTTTAACTAAATGATAGGATTACCGCTGTAGATATCTTAAAAAGGAATCTACATGAACAAGATAAGTTCCATTCTGTGTGCATCATTTCCCACACATCATTTGTGTACACGAGGGTATACATCGAAAAACTACTCACTATATGAACTATTTATTCACTCCACTGTCGTTGTCAAGTAGCAGGAACAGCTGAGTAATTTGAAAATTAAAGTGTGGTATATCTTAAACAGTCTCTGAAATCCAGACTGACATGCATCCATTACTATGATATAACATTAGTCGTGGTGGTTCAGCTGCGATCTCATGTCTTCCAATAGTAAATAAGACGGTAATTGAGCAACCATAGAAGCGTCAGCCAGATTTATATATATAAGGCAAAATGTTAGGAAGGTGCCGAAATGAAATCTTTCGTGTGCAGCTGCAGTATTTATATTAGAGTATGTCAGATTTCCGTATCAACGATGGCATGTTATTTTAAAACTGTTTCACTGAAGCTAATAGGAAATTTAAAATGCCTCGGTGAATGGTCAGTAATAACTGTGCCATGATTCGCAATAATTAAATGTTTAAATAATCAAAAAAAATATTTAACGTATCAGTACTTACTTCGAGCTGTTGAAAATAATGTTTATCACTCATGAGTTACTGACTAACTTACAATAGGTACGTGATTTACTAATGATAATGGAAATTCGGAATTATCCCATCTACTTCAAACCTTCCAGTTAATATTTCAGTACATAAAACATGTTGAACAATTGCAGTATTTGAAGCCAACACGTTTATCATTTCCCTGTACACCCGCTGCACTGTATTCCTCTCACTTTCATCAGCCTATGTACAAGAAACATTCATTTTATCTCAGCTCTATATTCTTTCGGCGTCCTCCCGCCTAACACGGGATTGTTAATTCCATTCCTATTTCCTCAATTGTTGATTTTGTCTCCTTTCTGTCCAAATTTATACTTCTTACGACTAGTGAAATGTATTGGTTAATATTCGTTACTTCAAAACCATGAATGCCGTTCACTAGAAAGCATTAATTTACTTTATATACTAATTATTCACTCATAGTTGAACATTATATGCTATTTGTGCTTTATTTATATACTCTCTTCTGCTGAATACTGTTTATTCGAATCTTTTTATACTGCGTCTGATATTCGGTCACTGTGTAATTCGAAGTTGAATCGCCTTTGAAACAACCGTACTGTTTTCCTTATTTGGCTCGCAGTTATTGTGCCTTTGACAACATTCAGGTACAGAACACTCACATTTTGAGGTTCATGTATTAGATTTCATGACTTTGTACATAATATAGTACTGTGCTTTAGAAAAATCCTTTAAATCAAAGAATTCCAATACTTCAGTAAACCAAGATACTAGCCACAGTCGTGGAACAAATCACCACTATGACATTTATTTTATTTTATTTTTGATTTACAGCTTGATTCCACACTGTATTTTCGGTACAAGTATGGAATTTTCTGCATGGATATCGGTAGCCCAAATTTTGCAGGCCGACCATAGATATCAGGTGTGCGTCGGTGCGGGCTCGAATCCCGGACCATTTGAATGGTCGGGGAGAGTCCTAACCACTGTGCCACCGACGCACATCTGATGTATAGTTACATATCTATCATAGATACTTTACAGGTACTTCAATTAGCTTAGATACCATAAGCTCAGGAGGATGACTGGCCAAATATCATTGAAAGACGACTTGTCACATTTCTTTGGCTGAAGAAATTAACATATATATTTATTCCTATCTAAGTGGGACACACCAGTTGTGCAGGCATGGATAAGTATTATTCAAATTGCATAAATTTGGTTCATGGTGAAAGTACATGGTTGCTGTCTTTTTTGACATTAGTTTGTGGGAACAATCTGCTAACTAGTCATTCAATGGAGCATATCAAAAAATGAAGAAATATTGTCTTCGCTTTAACAAAAAATACCCAAGTATGTTTTAGATGTATTACAGATACTTGGGAAAAAGATAAAGCTTGAAGTAATTCCCTAATATAACTTAGGTGTGTACGGCATCGAATCTTATTCTTGATCGATATCCAAACTGGGTACCAATTTAAAATAAGTGATGTATTTGTGCAATTCTGTCAGCATTTTCGTCGTAAGCAACACCAGAAGTGAATTGTACTGAATCCAGACTAATATTGGTCATTGTCAGGCAGATTTGTTTAAGTTCACCCACATCAGCCAAAACCGCCATTGGTCACTGCATGATTGTTCCGTACGAGTTAGTTGATTAACATGGAGAAATCTATTTGTAAACTATTTTAGATCATGTGTACAACAGCTTGTATAGGATGTTATACAGTGTTCGGATATGGTATAGTGGATTTTCAAGGATGTTGAGTTATTACTAGCCAAAACCTTGAAAGATGCGTCGGTGGCACAGTGGTTAGACTCTCGCCGACCATGCACATGGTCCGAGGTTCGATCCCCTGCCGACGAAGCACACCTGATATCTATGGTCGGCCTGCAAAATTCGGGCTACCGATATCCATGCTGAAAATTCCATACTTGTACAAAAAAAATACGGTGTGGAATCAAGATGTAATCAAAAATAAATAAATAAATAAAGTAAGTGGTTTCAAGGCCTGCTCAACTTCAGTCTTACTGTAAATCTGTGTACCTTCCACCCCCACACGATGCCTTTATGCTACAAAGTTAGGTAGATACAAAAAAAGTTATTGGAATATGCCTTTGTCAGAATTACTGCATTTGAAACTATGTCGAATGATTGAATTCCATTTTAAGAAAATTCACAATTCATATCACCTCAGTTAAGCATTAATCATATAAGGCATATTTGCAAATTATTTAAAATGGATAATACTTCAACTCACTTTCAACACATTCAAACACAATAAAGCAGAAAGAATGAGAACTACGAAAGTTGCAGACACCATTTTAATTTTTCACAAAAAAATGGTTGAAAGCATCCATTTAAATACTTTTCTGTGCTTGTGAAGGAACGAATGAAATTTCATTAACCACTGGACAAATAAGCATCATCACTACAACAAAATATTCATTTATGCCTCATAAACAATTTCTGTTTTCTTAAACATCTGTAATTATATCAAACAAATCCACTTCTAATTGTTTATTCAAATCATTTATACCTTCAATGCTTTTTAATTTTGTTCACGTATTACAGAATATAACTTAGAGAAAAACAATCCGATGTTCTTCATACGTTTCGATAATAATAGCAACATATAAAATCTCTAAATAGAATGCATACACTTTGATAGTTTACGCCCATATACCTTATTTCATCGTTTAAGCACATATCAAAGCAATGAAAGATAATTAATCTGGCTAGTGGCGAAATAAACAGAAAGAAGTACTTGAAAATACAATAATAAACTCTTCGAATTTTATCGTATGACACTTTCTTATTGAAAACAATAAGTAATTCAGTGTGTAACAACAGAAGACAAGGGCCAGGTAACAGATCGTTTTATTACGAAAATCAACACGTATTTATATAAATTTCGCATACATTATTATAGCGTAGTCAAGTAGGCAAACGCAGTCTTCTGATCCGTTGTCTTCGAGTTCCACAGAAAGTGGAGCCATCTATCTGCGAATCATATTTTCCCATCGTTTAAGTTTGCTGTGATTGGTTGTTGAAACAGCCTTGTTCATATTTTCTCACGGCCCATATTAGTGACCTAGACACTGACGTAGATTAATGTCAGCCAATTGGCTAGCAGGCTGCTCTCACCACAAGTGCATTAAGAATTAAAATATTCTGATCGTCATATCGAATTTCAAATGGTCAGCCATAGTTACGTTGAGTCGGTGGCACAGCTATAGAATGCTCGCCGACCACGAAGATGGTTCGGGCTTCGATCCCTACCAATGCACTCCTTTACATGGCTAATTCAGTAATAAGTCAGGTAAAGAGGGAAGGTTTGGGCATGAGGCTAGCAACTCCATTGTGTAAAAGTAATCACCACTGCTATCGAAACTTCAAGCCTCTAGCTTGATACCCTATTTTTCACTGGGAATGTGAAAGTATTAAAAAATCCATGGTTACATAAAGCTGAAATCAGACTAGTGATTATATGAAACGCCTTCGTATTTATATTAGTCTTTGACGCTGAATTGGAATTTATATCCACGATCAGAGCCACTTATGATTTTCATGTATTTCACGGAGTTCTCTTTGCTAATAATACCTTAGAAGCGTTATAATTCAATAGATAATGTCAGAAGAAATCGCAAAAGCCACTTACCATCAAATGGCATAGTCGTGGAACACAAAATATCCATACATGACAGTTAATTGTCTAACAACCAGAATTCATTTCCGTATAATGTGACTGAGTGTTCGAAAGCGGACAGCTGAAGTGAAATGGTTAGGTAAATAATTAATTAGATAAATTGGGAAACAAATACTAAATCCAGCTCACCGAGTTGTAATCAATGCAATACTCATGACAAACAAACAGAACACACATGTCTAGTTGCATTCATCATCCTTAACACTGCTTCTATGAATGCGTTTTATACAATTTTGTCTTTTGCAAACAATGTATGTAATTTTCCAGAAGAAAGTATGCCACCAAAAGGTTAGGTGAACGATTGCATATATTTCTACGTATACCTGACATGAATACAGTTTACCAACTCAAAACTTGTAATTTCTTCGCCTATGAAATACTTCATGAAATGTGGATATCTAAAAGAGGTGTAGAAATAATAAGATTAAAAGCCTTTGCCTACTGAAATACAAAAGCCAGACCTTTGTATACAAAAAATGTTTCTCCAACCAGTCTTTCTTTCTGTCATCGTCTTTTTTTTCTATTTCCTTCACGTTCCCCAGTGGAACATAGGGCTTCAAGCTAGTGGCATGAAGTTTCTGTAGCAGTGTTTAATTTTTACAGCATTGGGTTACTAGCCTCATCCCCAACCTTTCCTCTTTACCAGTCTTATTACTGGTTTAGCGAGGTAAAGGAGTGCGTCAGTGGCCGAGAATCAAACCTCGGACCATGTGCATGGTCGGCGAGCGTCTTAACCGCTGTGCCAACGACGCACACAAAAACCTGGGAGTACTGGACAGCTGTTTTGTCCTAGTTTGGGACTCTTCAGCAGCACACACCCACCGGGATTCGAACCCAAGACCTTCTGGTTACAAGGCGAGCTCGTATACCATTAAGCCACTGGGTCATCGTCTTAATCCATCTATAGTGTATTCAGTTTGTATGTCCTTCCCTTATTATGCAGATTGTTATTTTTACCTTCACTCTGAACAGTATCCGGTATTATCTCACTTGTCACCTTAATTTTATTTTTTTTAGATCAAATGTACAGCACTTTTGTCGTAACGTTTTCTGTTACCTACAAATTTGATGCTAAAGCCACCCATATACGGAATAGAGATCACGGTGTGCATAGATGTAAGCGACTACGGAATTGGCGCAGCACCAGGACAGGGTGGAAGAGTTGTCGAATACACCAACCTTGTTTTAACACACACATGGCAAAAGTACTTAATGTTTAGCGGTGTTCAACAAAGGTTATTTAGCAATAGTATGGCAGGTAGGCGAATGAAGACCTTATTAACTTGACCAACCGTTCCACGTCGAAACTGATCCACTTGGGAAATAGGCGGGATGGATGTTGCACCTGCAGGATTAAAACTTCATGATCATCCATGATCCTGGCAAAGAAAGTGTTTTGGTAGATTTTTTTATCCCAACCGGAAGACGAAGCTAAGTTTTAAGAGATGGCGTACGGAGTGCATGCATTCCAACAAGACCCACTAAAACTTGCCAGCGCCCCAGAGAAATCTGAACTTACCAGTGATACGGTAATACAGATGATCGTTGCAGGTGTATCATAAATAATACTGACAGATCACAGTCCGTTTGCGACGTCCATGTATTTTTTTATTTTTTTTTGATTTACAGCTTGATTCCACACCGTATTTTTGGTACAAGTATGGAATTTTCAGCATGGATATCGGTAGCCCAAAATTCGCAGGCCGACCATAGATATCAGTGTGCGTCGGCGTGGGCTCGAACCCCGGACCATGTGCATGGTCGGCGAGAGTCCTAACCACTGTGCCACCGACGCACCGAGTGGATTAGTCCACACCAACCACGAACGGATGGTTTGACTTAGATAGATAGCCATACAGTGAAGGAATGGTTGGCCTTGAAGGGAGGTCACTGGGAAACGTAGCTACCATTGATTCTACCAAAATATCATGCATCCACCTGGGGAACAACAAAGGTCACCTTTCCAGTTCATGTATGGGAGGAACCAATAACTACCAATATACAGAATGACTGCAGCTTCCACAAAAATCAGGCTCACGGAAACTACATTCGCAGTGGGAAGAAAAATAAACTGTCACCAAGAGACATGGTTCTGTTTGTACAATCAAAAGAGTGCAAACAGAATCAGCCAATTGCAGTGGGGTATTGCATACAGTGAGGTAAGAAAGCCAGGACTCAGGCAAAACAACAACATGTAGGGTCAACAAGGTCAAAGTTTTACCTCTGGAAATAACTTGACGGGGGAAAACGCGTTGGGTGTGCCACTAACAAGATTTATCACTTGTACGTTTTAAGTCATTCATAGGCACAAAAATACCAAATATTGGAGATATGTATATCACACCGAAGAGAGGAAATGAACAACACGTAATGCCTGACAACATGTGAGACACGGCAGGAAGACAAAGAAATACAATATGAAGGAAGGTCAGGAACAGCACAACACAGACGATTTGTAGAAATCACGGTTTTCATGTAAGGTTTACATTGTTTCCTTGTAGGTGAATGTCAGGGCCCTTACATATATATATATATATATAACGCCAGAAGGCGACAGACTTGGTGACGGAACATTTATCAGGAACTTGACATAAACATACACCAAAATTATGAACACACGACCTCGTCATGTTTACTTGTCCGCTAATTTTCTAGCTGGTCTCAAGCCCTGGTAGACAGGGAGCGTTGGGCGTGGGGCTGGCGGTCCTGCACCACAAACCAATCAAATCTTCACTAAAATGTCAGTGAACAAGAAAAATAGTAAAAATATATAAACCAAACTTATTCTTCGCTGAGATCGGAGAGACAAAATGACAAGGCGGGTGAAAGCCTTCAGAAAGCCAGTCAGCTCTCCATGAAAGGAAGAATAATTATGGAGACATAGAAGGCTGCCATGTAACCAAAGAAATGAGGAGATATGGCACAGAAGTGCTGAGAATGTGGGAGAGCGGAATGAATCCAAATTATCAATGGATGAGTCAGTAATTTACTGTGGTCACCCAGACGACCGCCACACGCACATAATGGCAGTGAGCGGCTTTCATGAAGTCACTAGTGGCCACCAAAGTTCTAATGCAGTGAGAACCAATCTCCTCATGTTGGATTGTTGCAGCAAGACTCAACTCAAAAGGAAAGAAGGATAAAATTATCCAGTGTTAAGAACAGTGCCACAGACAAAGCGGAACATAAAAAGAATGAAGATTTTGATTTACAACTACAAAGAGTAATGGACAACATCCTGACTGACGATAACAAAAACCTTATAAGCGATAAAAATGCAAGTCAGACTGGGAGCTGATAAAACAGGAAGTGAACTCACCATAGGTCGATAGCCTCTGGCATGGAGAAATGAATGAGAATAGAGAATTATTCGCAGACTTCTGAGCTTTCAATGATCTGGAAATCTGAAGCATGTACACAAAGCAACATGGATTTCACCTGATGGACAGGCCATAAACCAGACAGACTTCATCTTAACATCACTCAAGGAACTGGAGACGCAGCCTGCTAGACGTAAAGTCAAGATGGAGAGCAGGCGTAGGCTTAGAACATCATCCAGTTCAAGGAAACTTCAAAGTGAAGCTGAAATCCTTTAGAACAACTGAAGACAGGCCATAATTCAATTTTCAGCATTCACAAACTGAAGGGAAAACAACAAGAGATACCTTTACTACAGATCGTATCAAAGGAGGGTGATGAAGAGACTGAAGAGATTGCACGTTTTGCCCTTCAAGAAAGCATTCAGACACGATGATGATGAAAGATGTATGAGAACATCATCATTTAAATCAGCCTACATCTCACAAGTGACTCTTCCAATTATCATGTGAATAATGTAGATGGAAGAACGGAATGATAGCTATCATAGCCATATAAACTATCGAATGCAATGCAAAGAAAAATGGTATATCTTCTCCATATAGTCGTTTGTATAACCATTTCACAGCCATCTCCATCACAAGAAAACATTCATGCATTCTGGATAAACAAATCCTGTTTTTATTTTCGAGTTCATTCGATTAGCTCCGCCTAAAAATTACCTTACTAATAATATTATTGTTATTATTCTATATTCACGAAAACATCATGTCGAGCCTCACTGATCAGCGATTCTTCGTATCCACCCACAAACATCTCTTGCTTCATCTCCTGAGAAGTGTGGAAACAAGCAATCTCATATATTCAAATGGAAATCAAGTTGACTTCAACATGAAATTATTCACCAGATGAGCTAAACAAAACAATCTTTTATTTACACAATAATAAAATTAATCCTACTAATATTGACAACGAATTCTGTACACACAAGACACAAATTTGCAAAGTTGACGCCCTTCTTCATAAGGATAAGGTGCGAAATTGTTATTTCGACTTCTGTGCACATTCATCAAAAATCAACAAATCATGACTAATTAACAACTAATTATAGTAGTAGACGTATTCCGATACGCAGAAAGTGTGTCTTCGAATATTCTTGATGATACAGTCTCAACTCGAATATGCATTAATCAATTAATTCTGTGAAAACTGGGAAATTATGTTCAAATCTATCCATCAATGACAATCAGTACTTCCTGGTGATGAAGGAATGAGAGACGTGATGTACAGATGCCATCGTGATACCGGATCAACCCGCGTGAACTGTGACGGAAACATTAGTTCAACACATCGTTGCAGACCACGGTGTACCAAGGACGATACTGACAGATCACAGTCCTTGCTTTGAAGGTGAAGAATGCACAACCTTTTTTCAACTGCCGAGTAACAGGTAAGTTGGAATAAAACCATACCTTCCAAAACGAATGGTGTGACTGACAGAGATAACCATACACTAAAGGAGTGATTGGCCTCTATGGTGGGAGGAGGGGGGTAACTGAGAAACAAACCTGCCATTGATACTACTAGTTTATCTTGCGTACACCCAGGAACAACAGGAAATTCACCATTCTAGCCGGTGTATGATAGAAAACCACAACTAGCAACACACAGCATAACTGCTCCCTTCACCAAGACTGCAGTATGTGCGTCGGTGGCACAGTGGTTAGGACTCTCGCCGATCATGCACATGGTCCGTGGTTCGAGCACACGCCGACGCACACTTGATATCTATGGTCGGCCTGCGAATTTTGGGCTACCGATATCCACGCTGAAAATTCCATACTTGTACCAAAAATACGGTGTGGAATCAAGCTGTAATCAAAAATTGAAAAAAAATAAAATAGAATGGGAAAGGAGAGAAAAGAAGCCTATGAAATGTAAACCATAAACAAGATATGAGAACCGCCAAATGTGAGCAGAGAGGAAAGATGAAATTCATAACGGTTGAATTAGACGATAAATTGAAGATGAAGAGATGAAAGAAGTGCACAAATAGATGTGAGTCAGATTCATGGAAACTCCTTCCTCAGTGGAGAGAACCGTATACTGTCAACAAAAGACGTGGTCCCATTTGTACCATCAAAATATAGGAAAAAGGAAACGCGTTAAAATCACTATCTGCATAAATGGATGCAGTGACATAAGAAACCCGGGACCTAGACAACAACGGTAGATGACATCTCCATTAAGATGAAATGCGATATTGTCATTTCGACTCCTGTGCACATCCATCACAATCAACAAATGATGACTAATTAGACAAGTAATAGCAGCAATAGAAGTATTCTGATACGAGGAAAGCGCGTCTTCGAATATTCTTGATGATACTGCCTCAACTCGAATATGAATTAATTAATTGATTGTATGAGAAATTGGGAAATTGTGTTCACATCTCAATAAATATGAGTATTATATAAATCGTAGTAACCATGACTGCACTCCAGCATCATTGAATTCTGAACAGAAAACAATTAACAACACCATAACGTAGTTACTAAGAGCAGCAATAATAATAGGGAACAACCGAGAAATGAAGGTAGGTGATATGGATGGATTCAAAAGACGGTCGGTAAACGACGAAATCCCTGAACACATAGAAAGCACTCGCAATAACAGACAGAATAAGAATTTTTATGGGAACAGAAACAAAACAGTATATACGTCTGTTAGCAAATATCGGAAAAGTCCTGTCAGCCAAGCTGTGACTTCCACGAGGATAATCTTGTTGGCATAAATACTCCCTTAACAAAGTTTTCAATGTATCATATCTCTATGGAAATGAAGGAATGAAGCATTAATTTAAGCAGCTCTGTGGAACACTAGGTAACACGAGGAGGACCTCATCTATTATGAATATAACAAAATCACTTCACCAATCTCATTCACCTACTACTTACAAGCATTATCAGTAGCGTAATTAGCAATCTCGAATATTCTGATTAAACGCCTATACATACACGTTGATTTCACCAAAGATTTCATGACTAATGAATAATATGCAGCGTTTCAGTCACTTTCTTTTGATTAACTTCATATTGCCAGCGTTCATTTGACTGACTTCACTCTGAATACACTCTGTGAAATGTACAGATACAGTGCAGGACATTGTTTTAACAAGTTCGTCTGCGCGACGATGAATACTTCCTTCAACTCAACCATCCATCCTCTACTACCTTATTATCAAGGATGTTCATTGAATTCTTTCAGCCCATTTATCTCGTTCTCTGTAAGTGACATTTAATGTACAGACAGTTCTCATCAGGCTATGTTATCTAGTTCCTTTCCACGATAATCATATGCGATCATTTCTCACGAATCTTTTCCGGATATAAAAATTTTACTCAATGAAGTGATTCATGCGAATCACATTTTATCGCACAATCTGACTTATCCACACTTTTATAACCAAGTATCCTTCGAAGATCCTTATCGTTTCAGTTCGTTCCTTTTTCACTTTAACGTATGTGTACTATTTACCACCTAATGGCAAAAGGTTTCATAAACTTCTCCTTATATGCTATGCTTATCTTGTTTTCATTGAAAATATAAAATTCAGTAATACGATACAACTCGTGCACATTTTTGAACACTTCATGTGGTGTTTAAAATAACTTAAGGAATAGTTATCATATTTTGAACACATTTCAATACAAATTCACTCCGAAGTTGTCAACAGCTTCTCTGTCTCAAAGAGGCTATATTGAAGGTGTTTATTCCATGATGATCATAGACATGGTAATGATTTTCTCCACAGTATGGTCACTGGATATACTATGATATTTATAATGATGAAAAATAAGTACTATATATCTTGTCTGATGTCAAATGCAATTTTTACACCAAGGGTATCAGTCCTGAGATATAGAAATCAATTGTGAATTACATACACCAATCTAAACAACACGGATTCTACTAACTTAGTTGGTTATCAGATTTATGGACAAGGCGTTGATGTCTGTGATTGATTCAAACGAGAAACAACTTCCCGATTACTAACGTTTTCGAACAATGACCAATGTTCATAGCTAATAATTATCAGACAAGGAGAGGTCACAGTCCATCAATTCATTCTGCCATTATCTCACTACATTAGACAATCTACCAACCATGAAATTGTCTAATCAAGATCACGTTTTTTGCAAATAACCTTCACAGATTCCGCTCTATCAACATAACAATAACCGTAGCCGACACCATTTGAATTCTGTCAATTCTATCTCTCTACAATCAACAGTAGACACTCAGACGAAGGACAAACTCATTGAACTCGTTGAGTGGCTAATCATAGTTGGTTTCAGTAATGACCAGATTATAATAGTGCACATGAGTTTCTGATTAGAAACATGCGCTTTTCATGATGTGTGGGATTTCATTTGTGAAATTGAAACACGTAGATCAGCGCAGAGCCTCTTTTCGGCGGTGAATTCATTTTCTTAGCTGTACAATCGCAAATATATACTATGTGGGTTGTTTTGTATGTATGTGTACATTAAGTTTGTCAAACAAAAATACAATTAGTTATGGTTATTTTAACTAAACAGGTGAACATTAGTTATAAAACAAGTCAAGAAAATTAAGTGTTAATGATATTAGGGAAGTAACAAAGGTGATGAGTTGCCAATAAACAGTTGCTACAAAAGAAGTTATGTAATAATATGAACAGTTCGATGAGTGAGTTTTACTCAGGATGCACATAGAAACAATGTAGGTAATACGAAATTATGTAAGAGATCTAAGGGAATACAAGAATTATAAGCAATTAAAGCACCAGAATGTCCTGGGTTCGAAACCCGGTGGGTGCGTACTGCTGAAGAGTCCCAAACTAGGACGAAACAGATGTCCAGTACACCCAGGATTTCCAGTGGTTCTCTAAATGATGTCAGATGTTTTGGGTTTGGAAACTTTCATCATTGTAACTCTAGAGAATATATTCAGATCCAAATTGAAGGGTGAATAACATTAGTGCCTAACAGAACACTTGAATATTTATCAGAAGAAATCAAACCTACATTTTTGATGATTTGAATTGGTTGACACAGTGTATGTCGGCACGACTGTCTACGAAGAGCTTTTTACTATCTATGCAATTACTTCCATTTTCGTCACGAACAGCGAAAACTAATTATCTTCGTTTGTTTTGATGATGTATGTGAATGAGACGCGAAATCACTGTATTTCATCTAATCTATAGACAGATGTCTATAAACTACGAAAACTCGTGTATGTTCTTTTTTGAGAGAATTTACTACTATTAATAGTATACTCATGTTTATTGAGATCTGAACACAATTTCCCAGTTTCTCACACAATCTATTAATTAATTCATATTCGAGTTGAGGTGGTATCATCAAGAATAATCGAAGAAGCGCTTTCCTCCTATCGGAATACTTCTACTGCTCTCACTAGTTGTCTAATTGGTTATCATTTATCCATTCGTGATGGATGTGCACAGAAGTCGAAATAACAATTTCGCATCTTGCCTTTATGGAGAAGGGTGTAAACTTTGCAAATCTGTGTATTCTGTTTACAGAATTCGTTGTTACTTTTGTTATTGTTGTTCAATTTTATCTGAGCATTACGTTGTTCTACTTCGTCGTATGGTAAATACTTTGATGTTTGTTTTTACCTTGATTTCCATTTGAACATATGAGATTGCTTGTTTCCACACTTCTCAGGAGATGAAGCAAGAGATGTTTGTGGGTGGATACGAAGAATCGCTGATCAGTGAGGCTCGACATGATGTTTTCGTGAATATAGAATAATAACAATAATATTATTAGTAAGGTAATTTTTAGGCGGAGCTAATCGAATGAACTCGAAAATAAAAACAGGATTTGTTTATCCAGAATGCATGAATGTTTTCTTGTGATGGAGATGGCTGTGAAATGGTTATACAAACTACTATATGGAGAAGATATACCATTTTTCTTTGCATTGCATTCGATAGTTTATATGGCTATGATAGCTATCATTCCATTCTTCCATCTACATTATTCACATGATAATTGGAAGAGTCACTTGTGAGATGTAGGCTGATTTGTGTGATGGTGTTCTCATACATCCTTTCATCATCATCGTGTTTGATTGCTTTCTTGAAGGGATTTGGTTGGTGGAAAAAAAGTACAATTTCTCCAGTCTCTTCATCACAGTAAGTGAAGATTACTTGGCCTTTTCGAAGACTCAGTGAATTGAATATATATCAAGGCTAGGCATATGAAGGCTATAGAGGAAGTACTGTTTTAGTTATGATGTCGAAGATTGTTTTTGAGTGACTAAAAGTTCATGCATAATCAGTGATGAGGAGGGTTGAAGTTATAACAATAAAGACTGCAAAGATGATCTCAAGTTGAATGAATTCAAGTGATTAAAAGAGAATAAAGTAAAAGAACATAACTATGACCAAGTTAATACAAGGAGTTTAACAAAACGTTTTTAAGTGCATAATTTAGGTTTCTGTACATGAATAGCTAGAGCTTCGGCTGATTATGCATAAGTGGAGAAAACATAAGCTTTCGGATTGGTTAAATTTGGATTTTTAGATGACTTTAAAGGATAAATCACTTGGGGCGGAATGACCTGACTCCACAATGTGTTCACAAATTGAAGACTTCATCGTCCTATGCTTATCTTTCATTAAAAGAACCGGGTAGTTTTCAGCTTCGTATTTACATCGTCCCACGTAATCAGCTCCACACGCGGATGTGGATGAGTGTGTGCAGATGGAGGTAGACATAAGCGCTAGTCTATCCATTCACGCATTCTCGAATCATATTTGTCCTGGTAAATACTAAATGTAAGTCAGCAGCATAAAAAGAGCACTTGATGCATTTGGATAAACGACTTTTCATGACTTCAGTAATAGTGTCACCTTTGAACGCCAAACCCATACACATTGTCTTCTTTGCCACTGTGATTTGACTGGGGATGACTTCTCTCTTGATGTTTCTGTCGATAAACCGTCTAGGATATCCATTATTTAAGAGAGTTGTGAGAAGGTTCTCTAGTTCTACGTCCATCGTATGGAAACAAGCAATCTCATATGTTCAAATGGAAATCAAGGTTAAAACAAACATCAAAGTATTTACCATACGACGAAGTAGAACAACGTAATGCTCAGATAAAATTGAACAACAATAACAAAAGTAACAACGAATTCTGTAAACAGAATACACAGATTTGCAAAGTTTACACCCTTCTCCATAAAGGCAAGATGCGAAATTGTTATTTCGACTTCTGTGCACATCCATCACGAATGGATAAATGATAACCAATTAGACAACTAGTGAGAGCAGTAGAAGTATTCCTATACGAGGAAAGCGCTTCGTCGATTATTCTTGATGTTACCACCTCAACTCGAATATGAATTAATTAATAGATTGTGTGAGGGACTGGGAAATTGTGTTCAGATCTCAATAAACATGAGTATACTATTAATAGTAGTAAATTCTCTCAAAAAAGAACATACACGAGTTTTCGTAGTTTATAGACATCTGTCTATAGATTAGATGAAATACAGTGATTTCGCGTTTCATTCACATACATCATCAAAACAAACGAAGATAATTAGTTTTCGCTGTTCGTGACGAAAATGGAAGTAATTGCATAGATAGTAAAAAGCTCTTCGTAGACAGTCGTGCCGACATACACTGTGTCAACCAATTCAAATCATCAAAAATGTAGGTTTGATTTCTTCTGATAAATATTCAAGTGTTCTGTTAGGCACTAATGTTATTCACCCTTCAATTTGGATCTGAATATATTCTCTAGAGTTACAATGATGAAAGTTTCCAAACCCAAAACATCTGACATCATTTAGAGAACCACTGGAAATCCTGGGTGTACTGGACATCTGTTTCGTCCTAGTTTGGGACTCTTCAGCAGTACGCACCCACCGGGTTTCGAACCCAGGACATTCTGGTGCTTTAATTGCTTATAATTCTTGTATTCCCTTAGATCTCTTACATAATTTCGTATTACCTACATTGTTTCTATGTGCATCCTGAGTAAAACTCACTCATCGAACTGTTCATATTATTACATAACTTCTTTTGTAGCAACTGTTTATTGGCAACTCATCACCTTTGTTACTTCCCTAATATCATTAACACTTAATTTTCTTGACTTGTTTTATAACTAATGTTCACCTGTTTAGTTAAAATAACCATAACTAATTGTATTTTTGTTTGACAAACTTAATGTACACATACATACAAAACAACCCACATAGTATATATTTGCGATTGTACAGCTAAGAAAATGAATTCACCGCCGAAAAGAGGCTCTGCGCTGATCTACGTGTTTCAATTTCACAAATGAAATCCCACACATCATGAAAAGCGCATGTTTCTAATCAGAAACTCATGTGCACTATTATAATCTGGTCATTACTGAAACCAACTATGATTAGCCACTCAACGAGTTCAATGAGTTTGTCCTTCGTCTGCGTGTCTACTGTTGATTGTAGAGAGATAGAATTGACAGAATTCAAATGGTGTCGGCCACGGTTATTGTTATGTTGATAGAGCGGAATCTGTGAAGGTTATTTGCAAAAAACGTGATCTTGATTAGACAATTTCATGGTTGGTAGATTGTCTAATGTAGTGAGATAATGGCAGAATGAATTGATGGACTGTGACCTCTCCTTGTCTGATAATTATTAGCTATGAACATTGGTCATTGTTCGAAAACGTTAGTAATCGGGAAGTTGTTTCTCGTTTGAATCAATCAAAGACATCAACGCCTTGTCCATAAATCTGATAACCAACTAAGTTAGTAGAATCCGTGTTGTTTAGATTGGTGTATGTAATTCACAATCGATTTCTATATCTCAGGACTGATACCCTTGGTGTACAAATTGCATTTGACATCAGACAACATATATAGTACTTATTTTTCATCATTATAAATATCATAGTATATCCAATGACCATACTGTAGAGAAAATCATTACCATGTCTATGATCATCATGGAATAAACACCTTCAATATAGCCTCTTTGAGACAGAGAAGCTGTTGACAACTTCGGAGTGAATTTGTATTGAAATGTCTTCAAAATATGATAACTATTCCTTAAGTTATTTTAAACACCACATGAAGTGTTCAAAAATGTGCACGAGTTGTATCGTATTACTGAATTTTATATTTTCAATGAAAACAAGATAAGCATAGCATATAAGGAGAAGTTTATGAAACCTTTTGCCATTAGGTGGTAAATAGTACACATACGTTAAAGTGAAAAAGGAACGAACTGAAACGATAAGGATCTTCGAAGGATACTTGGTTATAAAAGTGTGGATAAGTCAGATTGTGCGATAAAATGTGATTCGCATGAATCACTTCATTGAGTAAAATTTTTATATCCGGAAAAGATTCGTGAGAAATGATCGCATATGATTATCGTGGAAAGGAACTAGATAACATAGCCTGATGAGAACTGTCTGTACATTAAATGTCACTTACAGAGAACGAGATAAATAGGCTGAAAGAATTCAATGAACATCCTTGATAATAAGGTAGTGAGGATGGATGGTTGAGTTGAAGGAAGTATTCATCGTCGCGCAGACGAACTTGTTAAAACAATGTCCTGCACTGTATCTGTACATTTCACAGAGTGTATTCAGAGTGAAGTCAGTCAAATGAACGCTGGCAATAGGAAGTTAATCAAAAGAAAGTGACTGAAACGCTGCATATTATTCATTAGTCATGAAATCTTTGGTGAAATCAACGTGTATGTATAGGCGTTTAATCAGAATATTCGAGATTGCTAATTACGCTACTGATAATGCTTGTAAGTAGTAGGTGAATGAGATTGGTGAAGTGATTTTGTTATATTCATAATAGAATGAGGTCCTCCTCGTGTTACCTAGTGTTCCACAGAGCTGCTTAAATTAATGCTTCATTCCTTCATTTCCATAGAGATATGATACATTGAAAACTTTGTTAAGGGAGTATTTATGCCAACAAGATTATCCTCGTGGAAGTCACAGCTTGGCTGACAGGACTTTTCCGATATTTGCTAACAGACGTATATACTGTTTTGTTTCTGTTCCCATAAAAATTCTTATTCTGTCTGTTATTGCGAGTGGTTTCTATGTGTTCAGGGATTTCGTCGTTTACCGACCGTCTTTTGAATCCATCCATATCACCTACCTTCATTTCTCGGTTGTTCCCTATTATTATTCTTGCTGCTCTTAGTAACTACGTTATGGTGTTGTTAATTGTTTTCTGTTCAGAATTCAATGATGCTGGAGTGCAGTCATGGTTACTACGATTTATATAATACTCATATTTATTCAGATGTGAACACGATTTCCCAATTTCTCATACAATCAATTAATTAATTCATATTCGAGTTGAGGCAGTATCATCAAGAATATTCGAAGACGCGCTTTCCTCGTATCAGAATACTTCTATTGCTGCTATTACTTGTCTAATTAGTCATCATTTTTTGATTGTGATGGATGTGCACAGGAGTCGAAATGACAATATCGCATTTCATCTTAATGGAGCTGTCATCTACCGTTGTTGTCTAGGTCCCGGGTTTCTTATGTCACTGCATCCATTTATGCAGGTAGTGATTTTAACGCGTTTCCTTTTTCCTATATTTTGATGGTACAAATGGGACCACGTCTTTTGTTGACAGTATACGGTTCTCTCCACTGAGGAAGGAGTTTCCATGAATCTGACTCACATCTATTTGTGCACTTCCTTCATCTCTTCATCTTCAATTTATCGTCTAATTCAACCGTTATGAATTTCATCTTTCCTCTCTGCTCACATTTGGCGGTACTCATATCTTGTTTATGGTTTACATTTCATAGGCTTCTTTTCTCTCCTTTCCCATTCTATTTTATTTTTTTTCAATTTTTGATTACAGCTTGATTCCACACCATATTTTTGGTACAAGTATGGAATTTTCAGCATGTGATATCGGTAGCCCAAAATTCGCAGGCCGACCATAGATATCAAGTGTGCGTCGGCGTGGGCTCGAACCACGGACCATGCGCATGATCCGCGAGAGTCCTAACCACTGTGCCACCGACGCACATACTGCAGTCTTGGTGAAGGGAGCAGTTATGCTGTGTGTTGCTAGTTGTGGTTTTCTATCATACACCGGCTAGAATGGTGAATTTCCTGTTGTTCCTGGGTGTACGCAAGATAAACTAGTAGTATCAATGGCAGGTTTGTTTCTCAGTTACCCCCCCTCCTCCCACCATAGAGGCCAATCACTCCTTTAGTGTATGGTTATCTCTGTCAGTCACACCATTCGTTTTGGAAGGTATGGTTTTATTCCAACTTACCTGTTACTCGGCAGTTGAAAAAAGGTTGTGCATTCTTCACCTTCAAAGCAAGGACTGTGATCTGTCAGTATCGTCCTTGGTACACCGTGGTCTGCAACGATGTGTTGAACTAATGTTTCCGTCACAGTTCACGCGGGTTGATCCGGTATCACGATGGCATCTGTATATCACGTTTCTCATTCCTTCATCACCAGGAAGTACTGATCGTCATTGATGGATAGATTTGAACATAATTTCCCAGTTTTTCATAGAATTAATTGATTAATGCATATTCGAGTTGAGACTGTATCATCAAGAATATTCGAAGACACACTTTCTGCGTATCGGAATACGTCTACTACTATAATTAGTTGTCTAATTAGTCATGATTTGTTGATTTTTGATGAATGTGCACAGAAGTCGAAATAACAATTTCTCACCTTATCCTTATGAAGAAGGGCGTCAACTTTGCAAATTTGTGTCTTGTGTGTACAGAATTCGTTGTCAATATTAGTAGGATTAATTTTATTATTGTGTAAATAAAAGATTGTTTTGTTTAGCTCATCTGGTGAATAATTTCATGTTGAAGTCAACTTGATTTCCATTTGAACATATGAGATTGCTTGTTTCCACACTTCTCAGGAGATGAAGCAAGAGATGTTTGTGGGTGGATAAATAGAATCGCTGATCAGTGAGGCTCGACATGATGTTTTCGTGAATATAGAATAATAAAAATAATATTATTAGTAAGGTAATTTTTAGGCGGAGCTAATCGAATGAACTCGAAAATAAAAACAGGATTTGTTTATCCAGAATGCATGAATGTTTTCTTGTGATGGAGATGGCTGTGAAATGGTTATACAAACTACTATATGGAGAAGATATACCATTTTTCTTCGCATTGCATTCGATAGTTTATATGGCTATGATAGCTATCATTCCATTCTTCCATCTACATTATTCACATGATAATTGGAAGAGTCACTTGTGAGATGTAGGCTGATTTGTGATTGATGATGTTCTCATACATCTTTCATCATCATCGTGTTTGATTGTTTTCTTGAAGGGATTTGGTTGGGACGAAAAGTACAATTTCTCCAGTCTCTTCATCACAGTAAGTGAAGATTACTTGGCCTTTTCGAAGACTCAGTGAATTGAATATATATCAAGTCTAGGCATATGAAGGCTATAGAGGAAGTACTGTTTTAGATTTAATATCTAAGTTTGATGTTGAGGGACTGAAAGTTCATGCATAATCATTGATGAGGAGGGTTGAAGTTATAACAATAAAGACTGCAAAGATGATCTCAAGTTGAATGAATTCAAGGGACTAAAAAAGAATAAAGTGAAAGAACATAACTATGACCAAGTTAATACAATGAGTTTAACAAAACGTTTTTGAATACATAATTTAGGTTTCTGTACATGAATAGCTAGAGCTTCGGCTGGTTATGCATAAGTGGAGAAAACATAAGCTTTCGGATTGGTTAAATTTGGATTTTTAGATGACTTTAAAGGATAAATCACTTGGGGCGGAATGACCTGACTCCACAATGTGTTCACAAATTGAAGACTTCATCGTCCTATGCTTATCTTTCATTAAAAGAACCGGGTAGTTTTCAGCTTCGTATTTACATCGTCCCACGTAATCAGCTCCACACGCGGATGTGGATGAGTGTGTGCAGATGGAGGTAGACATAAGCGCTAGTCTATCCATTCACGCATTCTCGAATCATATTTGTGCTGGTAAATACTAAATGTAAGTCAGCAGCATAAAAAGAGTATTTTATGCATTTGGATAAACGACTTTTCATGACTTCAGTAATAGTGTCACCTTTGAACGCCAAACCCATACACATTGTCTTCTTTGCCACTGTGATTTGACTGGGGATGACTTCTGTAGATAAACCGTCTAGGATATCCATTATTTAAGAGAGTTGTGAGAAGGTTCTCTAGTTCTACGTCCATCGTATATATCGAGCATATTTTCCGAACTCTGCAGCATAGAGAACGGATAAGGCTTCTTTTTCTACCTAGAGCTAGCTGAAACTGCTGAAATTAGCGTACTACCCTTTGAATGTCTCCTTTCGGTAGGTCGACCTTTTTAACGTGTCTTGTTCTCTTCTGACTAGCGTCACATCTAAGAAGTGAAATACGGAGTTCGACTCTTCTTCCATTATGAAAAGCGTAGATGGGTGAGGACCACCAAAAATTTTCCAAGAAGCTCAGCATTTGAATGAACAATTGCGATTACAATTAATGAAAGTTTCGTCAATATATCGCCTATACACAAGCAGACTCGAGATTCTTTCTTTCAATGAACCATTCTCTATGCTCGTAATGAAGACATCCGCTACGAGTTACCCTAGTGGAGATCCCATGGCTACTTCATTCCTTCGATTGTAGATGACGTCGTTAAATCCTCATTGCACAAATAACTGTGTTAAGAGAAGAAGCAGATAAGGCATAATATGAGTGGAAAGAAAAATGAAATCAATTTTCGTCTACGACAAACATCTGAGAAGTAGCCAAGAACACATAGTGACTTCAGGAGACGTAGGCCTGTTAATCAATGCCCACTATGACTCCTGTTTTTAAATGGGCATATTGATAAAGATATGAAATAATAAAGAAAGAAAGAATTAAACTAATTGTGTAGGTAAGAAATTACCACCTGGAATCAACAGCCCAGTGCATGTGCAACATTTTAATCGAAATGTCTACCTACTGACAAACATACTCAGTAGCAAAAAATGGATTTCAAAATTGTTTCAAAGATCACCTAGACATGGCTCCTAATTTTACCCAACAAAAACATCTCATGATTCATGGACATTTGCAAAATCTCATCAATCTCCCTTCAATTAGGTAGCTATGCTGTCAATGATCTGAACCTTTTAAATTAACGGAGGCAATAACAAGTTAAGTGAAAGGAACAAGGATAAGATGAAGGAAATATTCATGGTATCAGTTGTGTACGTGTTTGCCAAAAAATGTCGTCTTTATTCACACTACTTATAATTCATATAAGTAAGTAAATCACGTTGCTGAAATTTTCTTTACACATTAGAGAATGCACTTTCCTTATGATACATAATTTCATTGGAAATTATTTCAACTTCTTATCACTATATCCCTTCTCTACCAATATTAAAATTTCAATTGTACAGCCTCACTGTGTTTTTCTCAGCAGAATAATCTCCTCTGAAGTTACTATGTTCTTCTCTACTTTTCAGGTGTTGGTCTAGAAAAAATATTATTGATTTTATTGTTGTTGCTATGATTACTGTTCATCCTCTGTCTATCTCATGTAGTCCTTCTCTTAGCTGACATCTGTATATTCGTGGATTTAGTCATTCCGCATGCCAACCTTATTCTATGACTACTAACTTAGTTGGTTATCAGCTTTATGGAAAAGGCGTTGATGTCTTTGACTGATTCAAACGAGAAACAACTTCCCGATTACTAACGTTTTCGAACAATGACCAATGTTCATAGCTAATAATTATCAGACAAGGAGAGGTCACAGTCCATCAATTCATTCTGCCATTATCTCACTACATTAGACAATCTACCAACCATGAAATTGTCTAATCAAGATCACGTTTTTTGCAAATAACCTTCACAGATTCCGCTCTATCAACATAACAATAACCGTGGCCGACACCATTTGAATTCTGTCAATTCTATCTCTCTACAATCAACAGTAGACACTCAGACGAAGGGCAAACTCACTGAACCCATTGAGTGGCTAATCATAGTTGGTTTCAGTAATGACCAGATTATAATGGTGCACATGAGTTTCTGATTAGAAACATGCGCTTTTCATGATGTGTGGGATTTCATTTGTGAAATTGAAACACGTAGATCAGCGCAGAGCCTCTTCTCGGCGGTGAATTCATTTTCTTAGCTGTACAATCGCAAATATATACTATGTGTTGTTTTGTATGTATGTGTACATTAAGTTTGTCAAACAAAAATACAATTAGTTGTGGTTATTTTAACTAAACAGGTGAAGATTAGTTATAAAACAAGTCAAGAAAATTAAGTGTTAATGATATTAGGGAAGTAACAAAGGTGATGAGTTGCCAATAAACAGTTGTTAAAAAAGAAGTTATGTAGTAATATGGATAGTTTGATGAGTGAGTTTTACTCAGGATGCATATAGAAACAAAGTAGGTAACACGAAATTATGTAAGAGATCCAAAAGGAATACAAGAATTATAAGCAATTAAAGAATCAGAAGGTCCTGGGTTCGAATCCCGGTGGGTGCGTACTGCTGAAGAGTCCCAAACTAGGACGAAACAGCTGTCCAGTACTCCCTGCAGGTTTTCCAGTGGTTCTCTAACTGATGTCAGCTCATGATTGAATCCTCCATGCAATTAATGAACAGGCAAAGAAACAAAATTAAGTCATCTATATCAAAATAAAAAACTCAAAACAAATCAAAACATTGTTACCATCAGAGTAGAAGTGGTTGAGTAATCCTCTTTTGTATGAACACCTCCGGTTTTTCTATGTGAATGACCAGAGCTTCAGTGATACAAAGGAGACGAAACCGTATTGCCTTTGATAGGTCATTCTCGACTCTGTAGATTACTTTGAAGCAGGAGGCGTTTGTTGTTGAGATGGAATGATCAGTGTTAACCAAGTGTTCAATTATCACACTCCTTATTGCACCACTATTGCCTTTTCGCAACCATGCTGGCTGGATAGTGTTCTTGAATCCTCTTGGACAGGATGCGCGTCGAACGACCGATGTAGCTAGCTGGCTCCACAGCAGCAGGTGAACTGATATATGCACATAGAAGTGATCAGATGCGAGATCTTGCCCTTGAGGCATCTGCAGATAAGTGGGCGACCACTGGAGAACACTATTCTTAGCGTTGCTGCAAAGAATGTCGTCTTCTCAGAGATGATGTGATCCTTCTCTTGAGAATACTTTGTCACCAAAAGACTCCTAAAACTGAATTTCTCACATACTTCCTATCCGTAACTCCAAAATTCTAGCCATTTATTCTAGTCTCTTGAGAAACTGACAGATACTCATGTTATATTTGAAATGCGGATATCTATTCATATACAATTACACATACATCTTCACATATTTTGTGTCATGGATATTCTGTTTCTTAACTGAATAAACTTGGTTTCTTATTCACTACTCGGTTAGCTCAAGATCATGCAGACAGTTGTCCAATTCTCTCACTGTGCATTTTATTCATCACACTGATTTCTCGTTGTTCAATCGATTTTGCCGGTCAACATCATTTATTCCTCCAACATTTAAATCCATTCTAAGAAGATCCGACTATTTTGGACTGGTAATGAATTGGTTTATTCTAATTCAATGATATGTAGCGAAAATATTCATTCAGACATCTATAAAACACAAAATAATTGAGCCAGCGAAGAATATCCCTTTCGATAATTTCCTCTGCTGGCTACACAATTATATATACATATGCTTATATACACACAGAATATTCTAGAATAGTAGTCAATAACAATATTGGTCTTTTTAAATAATATCGATTTGTCAAATCAAGATCTCAATGGAATTACAGTTCATCAAATATGCTTAAATTATAGTAATAATAATAATAAAGACATAATAGCAGATACAATATCAACTAAAATTAGAGAAATTCCACAAAAGTTGAGGATCATTCAAACCTAGATGGTCAAGGTAAAGACAATGTCTGAACTGGCTTATTTTGGACGTAAAAATGAGATTTCTTAATGTGGATCCCAACAGTCAGTCTCAGTAATATTTAGTAGTCGAACTCTTAAGGCAAAACTGAGATTCGTAAGTATGCGGTAAATGACCCTGAAAGCCGCCTGGTTAACGTCAATCTTGTGTTCTGTACCCGCAAGATGAGACAGAATAGAGCTACGAATAGGTTTTGTTTGTCCTTTGCTTAACCACGATGCAGGGTGATGTTCGAAAATCAGACGAGAAATACGCCTAATTGTACGGCCTATGTATCTGGTTCATTCCATAGGAGCAGTTAAATTGGTAGATACACATGGAAGAGGCGAAATTAGACAGTTTACCTTTTACTCTCGAACACAAAGGAGGCTTGGTTTTGAAGACACAGCGTAATTCAGCAGCAGCAAATGCTCTTTTTATCGCTTCATTTCCAAGGCGCTGTCTTAGTTTCTCGCTGATGTTGTTCCCAAGGAACTGCATTTGTAAGAATAAGACCTTTTTAGGAACTGTTGGTACCTTGGGTTGCCTTGATTTTAGATTCATATTCTTATCAATAAACTTTTCAGGATTACCACTTTCACTCATCAACCATTTCATATTATTAACTTCTTCATCAAGACACCCATCCGAGCAGATTGCTCTTGCTCTGTGAACAAAGCACTTTATCAGATTGCCTTTGTATTTTAAGGGTACAAAGCTGAAAAAATGAGTATACTGACAGCCACTTGATGTAGGTTTTCTATAAACACTTCTTCTTATTGTGCCATTCTCTTTTCTGGTCATAATGACGTCTAGAAATCAAATACCAGAGTATTATACTTTCTCAATGGTAAAATTTATTGCGGGATGATCCTCGTTAAATTTATCCAGGATGATCTTTTCTTCCTTATCACTGCTCATAATCAAACATGTATCATCCATGTATCGAAAGTAGTATTCAAGTTGATCAGTAACATCCTACAAATGTCCATTTTCTATTTTGGCAAGGAAAATCTCAGCTAGAATGGGTCCTGGTGGCCACTCTATTGCCACACCATCGAATAGTCTATATAGTTCCTTATTAAAACAAAAGCGGCAATCGGGTAGAGAGTAGAACTCCATAATGGAATTACATTCTACCACAGTGCACAAGTTTTATTCTTATATCTAGGGGGTAAACGGTTGATGCGATGATTTGATGAAGGGAATTCGCCTCGTTGTATGTATGAACGTATGTATGTATGTATGTATGTATGTATATATGTATGTATGTATGTATGTATGGCCATTATAATCTGAAATTTCAGACATTAAACGTATTATTCAATTACATATCTGAATAATACGATCTTGCATGTTGGACGGATTCTCATCCAGTCACATATCACCTTCTGTATTTAGCGCCAGAAGAAATCCAATCTTCATTTTGGATCATTGAATTCGTTGACACACTGTCTGTCGTTACGACTGTTTTCGAAGAGCTTATTACTATTACTATCCAATTACTTGCATTTTCACCACCAACCAACGATTCTGACAACATTAATATATACACCGTCTGCATTTGTAACATAGCCTCCTGACCATAGTAATCATAAGACTGGTTCAACTCAAAAATCTCCACCGATATATATCGAAGAAAAGGTGTTCAAAGAAGAGTCACTTTTCTAGGGATACCGTTATCAGGCTGTACAATCGCATATGTTTAGTCAGTGGTCATAGCAACAAGGGTAACAGTCGTAAAGAGGTGTCAATAAAATTGTGAATTACATGTAACCACAAATGTCAATGGAGTTGAAGATTGAACGATCAATTCATGGTTGTTTGCTCAAAATCAACTTCCCCGATTTTCGCGGAGGCATCAATACGACAGTCATCGTCTCATCGGTCGCTGTTCAGAAAGAAGAGTAAAACATCGTCAGAAGTAATATAACGATTTATTATTGTAATATTTGTTTTCAGACCTTAGTTCGCTTATTCCTTTTATATGTTGGTGTAACAATAAAAAAAATCTCAAGCGGCAGATCGGTGTTTTGGTTTTTGCGTCCGTTATAACTAAGCGTTTCTGAGAAATCTTCGAAGAACAGCGTGGGCCCGAGCGTAGCGAGAGCTGGGCATTAACGGTTTATGAGACGTGATTGACAGTTTCTGACGATAGAAACAGATCTGGCGGATTCAAACAGTTGGTGAAAGTTTGGATAGTCGCCGTTCATTTTTCCTGGTGCCGGTCAAGTCCTCTTTGAACAAGCAATATCTGGAACTTTTTTGGAATTGGGTCAAGTTCAACAATGCCTGGGTCAAAGAAGGGACAGAGTGTCTTGGATGCAAACAGGAAAGTAAGTCATGGTGACTTGTCTGTTAATTGTAACGATGTGTCTGATGTTAAGCATGACATGGTTGATGTTACTGTTTCGCCGTTCAGGGATAATAGGAACATCAAACTCCCTAAATTTGAACCACGGTGTTTTGATGGAAACCCGGCTGATTATTTACAATTTGTAAAGGAGTTTGAGATCATGTTGAGTGGTGTTTTATTAAATGATGAATTGAAGTTAATGTATTTGATGAGATATTGCACTGGAGATGCTGCAAGAGCTATACAGTGCTGTAAGTTTATGAAGCCAAAAGAGGGCTACTACGAGGCTATGAGCATATTACGTCAAAGGTTTGGAAGACCTTCGATGATTGCAGGGAAATTATTCGAGGCTGTTAAGGGTAATGGTGGTCAATTACAGGATGACTCCCAGGCACTCACTGAGTTTTTAGATAATTTGCTAATTTACAAGAATGGAATGATTTCGATGAATCGCATGAGTGACCTCAACTCGAGTTTTATACTAGAAGTAATAGCAAGACGTCTACCTACTCGACTGCAAAGGAAGTGGGTGAAGATGAGCTCCCGTATGGAGGATGAGGGTATCGAGCCAAAGTTTGATGATATCCTGAAACTGGTAAATACTAGTGTCAATCAATCTATGAGCAAGTTTTCCAGTCTATTAGATCTCACCCCTAGAATAGAGCAGTCTGAGGGTAAAACGCAATCATTGATGACGAATAAGCCTCAGAGAGGTGGATATCGAGAAGGCTCCATGATGTCTAGTAATGCATATAGACCTAGTGAGTGTAACAGGTTTCGTAGTACATCCTCAACAGATAAGTTACAAGATGCAAGACAAACACGGTTTTGTTTCACACGTTTGCAAGAGGTGCATACAGAAGTGAACTGTGAACCAGTGAGCAAGTTCAGTGATAAGCTAAATGTAAACTCCAGGTCTGACTCCGAATTGTGTGACGATAACGGTGCGGTGAAGAAGTCTGTAGTTGCAACTGGTAAGCCATTGTTGAATAGAGTGTCACAGAATAGAGTTACTGCTTCAGAGTGCAGTTCTGACCCTACAAGTTTACAAGGTATTACTAGTCAGAGTGAAGTTATAAAACCTTTTATGATTTGCGAGGAGGAACCAAAATTGTCTACTTCTGTTATTAAAGAGTTTGAAAATGATGAAGTTGACGGTAAAGTGAATATTCGTGATAATGATCATGATACTTCACAGTTGTCTTTGGTTGATCATGATGAGATGAGGGATATGCCTACTACTGCTAAGTTGAACAAAGGTTCTGTACAACTTGAACGTGAAGTAGAAATAAATGCAGATGCAGTTGCAGAAGTCATGGATACTTGTGAGACCGTCAGTGTGATTGATCAGCATGTAGCCCACCTATCATCAGATGCTAGTGCTAAACCTGAGCTGATAGTAAAAGACAGCAGTGGTGGTGGTCTTGCAGGTAGACAAATTTCTGAAAGTCGAGCAACAACAGCTTTTGATCCACCGCTAACTTCATCAACTGATATCAATCAGTCGTCGTTGGTGCTGTCATCCACAATGAAAAAGACACCCATCAACTCAAGTATCTTGTGCAATGACTATGATAGTATTGATGCGTTTGAAAGGACGAAAAATAATGGTCAGTTTAGTGAGGATAAGCCAAGTGTAAACGAGAGAGTAATTGTTAAATTGACTTGCACGAATAAAGGCATTTCTAGTTTCAAGTTACTATTTGAATGTTATTATCTTTGGTGTAAATTACTCTGTTTCTACACTTGGTTGATGAGATATGTCGTGTGTTTGTTGGTCATCTATATTCTACGATACAATGACATGGGCGTGTTGCCGTTCAGATTTGAGGATATAGCTGATAGAAGGAAGTCAGCAAATGAACTCTGCGACGATTTTCCAACCTAGAGCGTCAACCTGAGAAGGGTTGTAGGCGTACTGCTGTAAGTCCTACAATTCTTCAAAGGGTAGCGCATCAATGAGCAGTCCAATGTGCTCGGTGTGTGATTTTGTACATATGTTCATATTGCATATACTGAATTGATATCATCTGTCATCTAGCTGTTGGTAATTCTGTTTGTGTCCGGACGACTTCCACTTGGATCATCAACCTGAGAAGGAATGTAGGCGTACTGCTGTAAGTCCTACAGTTCTTCAAGGGTAGTTTGTCATGCCGGAATCCACAACATTTGATGTGTTGATTGTACATATGTTTGTGTTAAATAGTTGTGTGAGTTCCAATTGATGTAATTGTTGGTTAATCTTGTTTGTGTCCGGACATTCCACAAATTACAATCGTCAACCTGTGAAGGGTTGTAGGCGTACTGGTGTAAGTCCTGCAATTCTTCAAAGGAATTCCACCAAGACATGATCGGCGAGGTTGTTTGTACTATTTGTATATACGTGTGGTGTGTCATATCAATTGGTGTTTTTGGATTCATTGTGTTTACTTGTTGTTTTCGTATCTTGTTGTTATTGCGTAATTTTGTTAAAATTTTCGTCGTGATTACTTCTGAAGTTGTTTCGAGTCTTCTACATCCATGAATGAATTGATTGATGTTAAGGACAGCAGATGGGTCGTATACGCCGGGGAGGCTAGGCTATTGCTGAGAATGAAATGCACACGGAGATAATTGTTAGCTGCGGTCCGACACGCCGGGGAGAAAGAGTGTAAACGACTGAGGCTCGCATGCGTCACCGCTACTAGAACTGAGGCAGAATGAGTGACAAGCGATTTCAGTGGTAATTGGTAGTGAATAGAAAAGAGGATGCTTGAAGAGTATCATGAGGTGCTGCCATGGTCACGTTGCATTCTGCAAGAGTCATTCTAGTAAGTGGCGATTGTGTTGCAAGATGTCAAGAGGAGGTCTCTGTCTGGAGGCGCAGGTCGTCAGCGATGTGTGAGATTGTGCTGTGGGTATGCTTGTGGTGTGTTGGCTTTTCTGTTTGTTTTCCATTTCAGCTCTGTCCGTGTGACCCAGGTTCTCGCAATGGCATCCAAGTCAACGTGCATTGGTCGTGAAGGAAAAAAGGGTTGGATCCCTTTTTTGCCGGGGAGTGTCAATGGAGTTGAAGATTGAACGATCAATTCTTGGTTGTTTGCTCAAAATCAACTTCCCCGATTTTCGCGGAGGCATCAATACGACAGTCATCGTCTCATCGGTCGCTGTTCAGAAAGAAGAGTAAAACATCGTCAGAAGTAATATAACGATTTATTATTGTAATATTTGTTTTCAGACCTTAGTTCGCTTATTCCTTTTATATGTTGGTGTAACAATAAAATAAATCTCAAGCGGCAGATCAGTGTTTTGGTTTTTGCGTCCGTTATAACTAAGCGTTTCTGAGAAATCTTCGAAGAACAGCGTGGGCCCGAGCGTAGCGAGAGCTGGGAATTAACGGTTTATGAGACGTGATCGACAACAAAGTAATATAGAAAGAGTTAATCAGCCTCACTCATTTTGACTCGTACTCGCTTAGCATGATTCCCGAGTATTCTGTAGATGACTTCAGAGTTGGTTTGTCGGTGAGCCTGACATCTGAGTTCGATCAAGTGAATATTGAATGGAATCAGATCAATAGGTGTATTTGTCTCAGTGTTCTGGGTGAGATGTTCTGGGTTTGGAAACTTTCGTCATTGTAACTCTAGAGAATATATTCAGATCCAAATTGAAGGGTGAATAACATTAGTGCCTAACAGAACACTTGAATATTTATCAGAAGAAATCAAACCTACATTTTTGATGAGTTCAATTGGTTGACACAGTGTATGTCGGCACGACTGTCTACGAAGAGATTTTTACTATCTATGCAATTACTTCCATTTTCGTCACGAATACTGAAAACTAATTATCTTCGTTTGTTTTCATGATGTATGTGAATGAAACGCGAAATCACTGTATCTCATCTAATCTATAGACAGATGTCTATAAACTATGCAAACTCGTGTATGTTCTTCTTTTGAGAGAATTTACTACTATTAATAGTATACTCATGTTTATTGAGATCTGAACACAAATTCCCAGTCCCTCACACAATCTATTAATTAATTCATATTCGAGTTGAGGTGGTATCATCAAGAATATTCAAAGAAGCGCTTTCCTCGTATCGGAATACTTCTACTGCTCTCACTAGTCGTCTAATTGGTTATCATTTGTCCATTCGTGATGGATGTGCACAGAAGTCGAAATAACAATTTAGCATCTTGCCTTTATGGAGAAGGGCGTCAAATTTGCAAATCTGTGTATTCTGTTTACAGAATTCGTTGTCAATATGATTATTATTGATCAATGTTAAAAGATTGTTACGTTTAACTAATAAAAAGTTTTGTAAATACTATCATGATTGAAGTCAACTTGATTTCCATTTGAACATATGAGATTGCTTGTTTCCACACTTCTCAGGAGATGAAGCAAGAGATGTTTGTGGGTGGATACGAAGAATCGCTGATCAGTGAGGCTCGACATGATGTTTTCGTGAATATAGAATAATAACAATAATATTATTAGTAAGGTCATTTTTAGGCGGAGCTAATCGAATGAACTCGAAAATAAAAACAGGATTTGTTTATCCAGAATGCATGAATGTTTTCTTGTGATGGAGATGGCTGTGAAATGGTCATACAAACTACTATATGGAGAAGATATACCATTTTTCTTTGCATTGCATTCGATAGTTTTTATGGCTATGATAGCTATCATTCCATTCTTCCATCTACATTATTCACATGATAATTGGAAGAGTCACTTGTAAGATGTAGGCTGATTTGTGTGATGGTGTTCTCATACATCTTTCCATCATCATCGTGTTTGATTGCTTTCTTGAAGGGATTTGGTTGTGGACGAAATGTACAATTTCTCCAGTCTCTTCATCACAGTAAGTGAAGATTACTTGGCCTTTTTGAAGACTCAGTGAATTGAATATATATCAAGTCTAGGCATATGAAGGCTATAGAGGAAGTACTGTTTTAGATTTAATATCTAAGTTTGATGTTGAGGGACTGGAATTTCACATATAATCAATCATGAGGATGGATGAATTTATAACAATGAAGACTGCAAAGATGATCTCAAGTTGAATGAATTCAAGGGACTAAAAAAGAATAAAGTGAAAGAACATAACTATGACCAAGTTAATACAAGGAGTTTAACAAAAGGTTTTTAAGTGAATAATTGACGTTTCTGTACATGAATAGCTAGAGCTTCGGCTGGTTATGCATAAGTGGAGAAAACATAAGCTTTGAGATCGGTTAGATTTTGATTTTTAGATGACTTCAAAAGTTAAATAACTTGGGGCGGAATGACCTGACTCCACAATGTGTTCACAAATTGAAGACTTCATCGTCCTATGCTTATCTTCCAATAAAAGAACCGGGTAGTTTTCGGCTTCGTATTTACACCGTCCCACGTAATCAGCTCCACACGCGGATGTGGATGAGTGTGTGCAGATGGAGGTAGACATGAGCGCTAGTCTATCCATTCACGCATTCTCGAATCATATTTGTGCTGGTAAATACTAAATGTAAGTCAGCAGCATAAAAATAGTATTTTATGCATTTGGATAAACGACTTTTCATGACTTCAGTAATAGTGTCACCTTTGAACGCCAAACCCATACACATTGTCTTCTTTGCCACTGTGATTTGACTGGGGATGACTTCTCTCTTGATGTTTCTGTCGATAAACCGTCTAGGATATCCATTATTTAAGAGAGTTGTGAGAAGGTTCTCTAGTTCTACGTCCATCGTATATATCGAGCATATTTTCCGAACTCTGCAGCATAGAGAACGGATAAGGCTTCTTTTTCTACCTAGAGCTAGCTGAAACTGCTGAAATTAGCGTACTACCCTTTGAATGTCTCCTTTCGGTAGGTCGACCTTTTTAACGTGTCTTGTTCTCTTCTGACTAGCGTCACATCTAAGAAGTGAAATACGGAGTTCGACTCTTCTTCCATTATGAAAAGCGTAGATGGGTGAGGACCACCAAACATTTTCCAAGAAGCTCAGCATTTGAATGAACAATTGCGATTACAATTAATGAAAGTTTCGTCAATATATCGCCTATACACAAGCAGACTCGAGATTCTTTCTTTCAATGAACCATTCTCTATGCTCGTAATGAAGACATCCGCTACGAGTTACCCTAGTGGAGATCCCATGGCTACTTCATTCCTTCGATTGTAGATGACGTCGTTAAATCCTCATTGCACAAATAACTGTGTTAAGAGAAGAAGAAAAAAAAGCATAATATGTGTGGGAATGAGAATGAAATCAATTTTCGTCTGAGACAAACATCTGAGAAGTAGCCAAGAACACATAGTGACTTCAGGAGACTTAGGCCTGTTGATCAATGCCCACTATGACTCCTGTTTTTAAGTGGGCATTTTGATAAAGATATGAAATAATAAAGAAAGAAAGAATTAAACTAATTGTGTAGGTAAGAAATTACCACCTGGAATCAACAGCCCAGTGCATGTGAAACATTTTAATCGAAATGTCTACCTACTGACAAACATACTCAGTAGCAAAAAGTGGATTTCAAAATTGTTTCAAAGATCACCTAGACATGGCTCCTAATTTTACCAAACACAAACATCTCATGATTCATGGACATTTGCAAAATCTCATCAATCTCCCTTCAATTAAGTAGCTATGCTGTCAATGATCTGAACCTTTTAAGTTAACGGAGGCAATAACAAGTCAAGTGAAAGGAACAAGGATAAGATGACGGAAATATTCATGGTATCAGTTGTGTACGTGTTTGCCAAAAACTGTCGTCTTTATTCACACTACTTATAATGCATATAAGTAAGTAAATCACGTTGCTGGAGTTTTCTTTACACATTAGAGAATCCACTTTCCTTATGATACATAATTTCATTGGAAATTATTTCAACTTCTTATCACTATATCCCTTCTCTACAAATATTAAAATTTCAATTGTACAGCCTCACTGTGTTTTTCTCAGCAGAATAATCTCCTCTGAAGTTACTATGTTCTTCTCTACTTTTCAGGTGTTGGTCTAGAAAAAATATTATTGATTTTATTGTTGTTGCTATGATTACTGTTCATCCTCTGTCTATCTCATGTAGTCCTTCTCTTAGCTGACATCTATATATTCGTGGATTTAGTCATTCCGCATGACAAGCTTATTCTATGACTACTAACTTAGTTGGTTATCAGCTTTATGGAAAAGGCGTTGATGTCTTTGACTGATTCAAACGAGAAACAACTTCCCGATTACTAACGTTTTCGAACAATGACCAATGTTCATAGCTAATAATTATCAGACAAGGAGAGGTCACAGTCCATCAATTCATTCTGCCATTATCTCACTACATTAGACAATCTTCCAACCATGAAATTGTCTAATCAAGATCACGTTTTTTGCAAATAACCTTCACAGATTCCGCTCTATCAACATAACAATAACCGTGGCCGACACCATTTGAATTCTGTCAATTCTATCTCTCTACAATCAACAGTAGACACTCAGACGAAGGACAAACTCATTGGACTCGTTGAGTGGCTAATCATAGTTGGTTTCAGTAATGACCAGATTATAATGGTGCACATGAGTTTCTGATTAGAAACATGCGCTTTTCATGATTTGTTGAATTACTTTGTGAAATTGAAACACGTAGATCAGCGCAGAGCCTCTTTTCGGCGGTGAATTCATTTTCTTAGCTGTACAATCGCAAATATATACTATGTGTTGTTTTGTATGTATGTGTACATTAAGTTTGTCAAACAAAAATACAATTAGTTGTGGTTATTTTAACTAAACAGGTGAAGATTAGTTATAAAACAAGTCAAGAAAATTAAGTGTTAATGATATTAGGGAAGTAACAAAGGTGATGAGTTGCCAATAAACAGTTGTTAAAAAAGAAGTTATGTAGTACTATGGATAGTTTGATGAGTGAGTTTTACTCAGGATGCATATAGAAACAATGCAGGTAATACGAAATTGTGTAAGAGATCTAAGGGAATACAAGAATTATAAGCAATTGAAGAACAGGCAAAGAAACAAAATTAAGTCATCTATATCAAAATAAAAAACTCAAAACAAAAAAAAACATTGTTACCATCAGAGTAGAAGTGGTTGAGTAATCGTCTTTTGTATGAACACCTCCGGTTTTTCTATGCGAATGGCCAGAGCTTCAGTGATACAAAGGAGACGAAACCGTATTGCCTTTGATAGGTCATTCTCGACTCTGTAGATTACTTTGAAGCAGGAGGCGTTTGTTGTTGAGATGGAATGATCAGTGTTAACCAAGTGTTCAATTATCACACTCCTTATTGCACCACTATTGCCTTTTCGCAACCATGCTGGCTGGATAGTGTTCTTGAATCCTCTTGGACAGGATACGCGTCGAACGACCGATGTAGCTAGCTGGCTCCACAGCAGCAGGTGAACTGATCTATGCACATAGAAGTGATCAGATGCGAGATCTTGCCCTTGAGGCTTCTGCAGATAGGTGGGCGACTGCAGAACACTATTCTTAGCGTTGCTGCAAAGAACGTTCTTCTCAGAGATGATGTGATCCTTCTCTTGAGAATACTTTGTCACCAAAAGACTCCTAAAACTGAATTTCTCACATACTTCCTATCCGTAACTCCAAAATTCTAGCCATTTATTCTAGTCTCTTGAGAAACTGACAGATACTCATGTTATATTTGAAATGCGGATATCTATTCACATACATTTACGCATACATCTTCACATATTTTGTGTCATGGATATTCTGTTTCTTAACTGAATTAACTTGGTTTCTTATTCACTACTCGGTTAGCTCAAGATCATGCAGACAGTTGTCCAATTCTCTCACTGTGCATTTTATTCATCACACTGATTTCTCGTTGTTCAATCGATTTTGCCGGTCAACATCATTTATTCCTCCAACATTTAAATCCATTCTAAGAAAATCCGACTATTTTGGACTGGTAATGAATCGGTTTATTCTAATTCAATGATATGTAGCGAAAATATTCATTCAGACATCTATAAAACACAAAATATTTGAGCCAGCGAAGAATATCCCTTTCGATAATTTTCTCTGCTGGCTACACAATTATATATACATATGCTTATATACACACAGAATATTCTAGAATAGTAGTCAATAACAATATTGGTCTTTTTAAATAATATCGATTTGTCAAATCAAGATCTCAATGGAATTACAGTTCATCAAAGATGCTTAAATTATAGTAATTATAATAATAAAGACATAATAGCAGATACAATATCAACTAAAATTAGAGAAATTCCACAAAAGTTGAGGATCATTCAAACCTAGATGGTCAAGGTAAAGACAATGTCTGAACTGGCTTATTTTGGACGTAAAAATGAGATTTCTTAATGTGGATCCCAACAGTCAGTCTCAGTAATATTTAGTAGTCGAACTCTTAAGGCAAAACTGAGATTCGTAAGTATGCGGTAAATGACCCTGAAAGCCGCCTGGTTAACGTCAATCTTGTGTTCTGTACCCGCAAGATGAGACAGAATAGAGCTACGAATAGATTTTGTTTGTCCTTTGCTTAACCACGATGCAGGGTGATGTTCGAAAATCAGACGAGAAATACGCCTAATTGTACGGCCTATGTATCTGGTTCATTCCATAGGAGCAGTTAAATTGGTAGATACACATGGAAGAGGCGAAATTAGACAGTTTACCTTTTACTCTCGAACACAAAGGAGGCTTGGTTTTGAAGACACAGCGTAATTCAGCAGCAGCAAATGCTCTTTTTATCGCTTCATTTCCAAGGCGCTGTCTTAGTTTCTCGCTGATGTTGTTCCCAAGGAACTGCATTTGTAAGAATAAGACCTTTTTAGGAACTGTTGGTACCTTGGGTTGCCTTGATTTTAGATTCATATTCTTATCAATAAACTTTTCAGGATTACCACTTTCACTCATCAACCATTTCATATTATTAACTTCTTCATCAAGACACCCATCCGAGCAGATTGCTCTTGCTCTGTGAACAAAGCACTTTATCAGATTGCCTTTGTATTTTAAGGGTACGAAGCTGAAAAAATGAGTATACTGACAGTCAGTTGATGTAGGTTTTCTATAAACACTTCTTCTTATTGTGCCATCCTCTTTTCTGGTCATAATGACGTCTAGAAATCAAATACCAGAGTATTATTCTTTCTCAAAGGTAAAATTTATTGCGGGATGATCCTCGTTAAATTTATCCAGGATGATCTTTTCTTCCTTATCACTGCTCATAATCAAACATGTATCATCCATGTATCGAAAGTAGTATTCAAGTTGATCAGTAACATCCTGCAAATGTCCATTTTCTATTTTTGAAAGGAAAATGTCAGCTAGAATGGGTCCTGGTGGCCACTCTATTGCCACACCATCGAATAGTCTATATAGTTCCTTATTAAATGAAAAGTGGAAATGGGGTAGGGAGTAGAAGGTTGATGTGATGATTTGGTGAAGGGAATTCGCCTTGTTGTATGTATGTATGTATGTATGTATGGCCATTATAATCTGAAATTTCAGATATTAAAGGTATCATTCAATTACATATCTAAATAATACGATCCTACATGTTGGACGGATTCTCATCCAGTCACATATCACCTTCTGTATTTAGCGCCAGAAGAAATCCAATCTTCATTTTGGATCATTGAATTCGTTGACACACTGTCTGTCTTTACGACTGTTTTCGAAGAGCTTGTTACTATTACTATCCAATTACTTGCATTTTCACCACCAACCAACGATTCTGACAACATTAATATATACACCGTCTGCGTTTGTAACATAGCCTCCTGACCATAGTAATCATAAGACTGGTTCAACTCAAAAATCTCCACCGAATATATCGAAGAAAAGGTGTTCAAAGAAGAGTCACTTTTCTAGGGGATACCGTTATCAGGCTGTACAATCGCATATGTTTAGTCAGTGGTCATTGCAACAAAGGTAACAGTCGAAAAGAGGTGTCAATAAAATTGTGAATTACATGTAACCACAAAGTAATATAGAAAGAGTTAATCAGCCTCACTCATTTTGACTCGTACTCGCTTAGCATGATTCCCGAGTATTCTGTAGATGACTTCAGAGTTGGTTTGTCGGTGAGCCTGACATCTGAGTTCGATCAAGTGAATATTGAATGGAATAAGATCAATAGGTGTATTTGTCTCAGTGTTCTGGGTGAGATGTTTTGGGTTTGGAAACTTTCATCATTGTAACTCTAGAGAATATATTCAGATCCAAATTGAAGGGTGAATAACATTAGTGCCTAACAGAACACTTGAATATTTATCAGAAGAAATCAAACCTACATTTTTGATGATTTGAATTGGTTGACACAGTGTATGTCGGCACGACTGTCTACGAAGAGCTTTTTACTATCTATGCAATTACTTCCATTTTCGTCACGAACAGCGAAAACTAATTATCTTCGTTTGTTTTGATGATGTATGTGAATGAGACGCGAAATCACTGTATCTCATCTAATCTATAGACAGATGTCTATAAACTACGAAAACTCGTGTATGTTCTTTTTTTGAGAGAATTTACTACTATTAATAGTATACTCATGTTTATTGAGATCTGAACACAATTTCCCAGTCCCTCACACAATCTATTAATTAATTCATATTCGAGTTGAGGTGGTAACATCAAGAATAATCGACGAAGCGCTTTCCTCGTATAGGAATACTTCTACTGCTCTCACTAGTTGTCTAATTGGTTATCATTTGTCCATTCGTGATGGATGTGCACAGAAGTCGAAATAACAATTTCGCATCTTGCCTTTATGGAGAAGGGTGTAAACTTTGCAAATCTGTGTATTCTGTTTACAGAATTCGTTGTTACTTTTGTTATTGTTGTTCAATTTTATCTGAGCATTACGTTGTTCTACTTCGTCGTATGGTAAATACTTTGATGTTTGTTTTTACCTTGATTTCCATTTGAACATATGAGATTGCTTGTTTCCACACTTCTCAGGAGATGAAGCAAGAGATGTTTGTGGGTGGATACGAAGAATCGCTGATCAGTGAGGCTCGACATGATGTTTTCGTGAATATAGAATAATAACAATAATATTATTAGTAAGGTAATTTTTAGGCGGAGCTAATCGAATGAACTCGAAAATAAAAACAGGATTTGTTTATCCAGAATGCATGAATGTTTTCTTGTGATGGAGATGGCTGTGAAATGGTTATACAAACTACTATATGGAGAAGATATACCATTTTTCTTTGCATTGCATTCGATAGTTTATATGGCTATGATAGCTATCATTCCATTCTTCCATCTACATTATTCACATGATAATTGGAAGAGTCACTTGTGAGATGTAGGCTGATTTGTGTGATGGTGTTCTCATACATCTTTCATCATCATCGTGTTTGATTGCTTTCTTGAAGGGATTTGGTTGGGGACGAAAAGTACAATTTCTCCAGTCTCTTCATCACAGTAAGTGAAGATTACTTGGCCTTTTCGAAGACTCAGTGAATTGAATATATATCAAGGCTAGGCATATGAAGGCTATAGAGGAAGTACTGTTTTAGTTATGATGTCGAAGATTGTTTTTGAGTGACTAAAAGTTCATGCATAATCAGTGATGAGGAGGGTTGAAGTTATAACAATAAAGACTGCAAAGATGATCTCAAGTTGAATGAATTCAAGTGATTAAAGAGAATAAAGTAAAAGAACATAACTATGACCAAGTTAATACAAGGAGTTTAACAAAACGTTTTTAAGTGCATAATTTAGGTTTCTGTACATGAATAGCTAGAGCTTCGGCTGATTATGCATAAGTGGAGAAAACATAAGCTTTCGGATTGGTTAAATTTGGATTTTTAGATGACTTTAAAGGATAAATCACTTGGGGCGGAATGACCTGACTCCACAATGTGTTCACAAATTGAAGACTTCATCGTCCTATGCTTATCTTTCATTAAAAGAACCGGGTAGTTTTCAGCTTCGTATTTACATCGTCCCACGTAATCAGCTCCACACGCGGATGTGGATGAGTGTGTGCAGATGGAGGTAGACATAAGCGCTAGTCTATCCATTCACGCATTCTCGAATCATATTTGTCCTGGTAAATACTAAATGTAAGTCAGCAGCATAAAAAGAGCACTTGATGCATTTGGATAAACGACTTTTCATGACTTCAGTAATAGTGTCACCTTTGAACGCCAAACCCATACACATTGTCTTCTTTGACTCTGTGATTTGACTGGGGATGACTTCTCTCTTGATGTTTCTGTCGATAAACCGTCTAGGATATCCATTATTTAAGAGAGTTGTGAGAAGGTTCTCTAGTTCTACGTCCATCGTATATATCGAGCATATTTTCCGAACTCTGCAGCATAGAGAACGGATAAGGCTTCTTTTTCTACCTAGAGCTACCTGCAACTGCTGAAATTAGCGTACTACCCTTTGAATGTCTCCTTTCGGTAGGTCGACCTTTTTAACGTGTCTTGTTCTCTTCTGACTAGCGTCACATCTAAGAAGTGAAACACGGAGTTCGACTCTTCTTCCATTATGAAAAGCGTACATGGGTGAGGACCACCAAACATTTTCCAAGAAGCTCAGCATTTGAATGAACAATTGCGATTACAATTAATGAAAGTTTCGTCAATATATCGCCTATACACAAGCAGACTCGAGATTCTTTCTTTCAATGAACCATTCTCTATGCTCGTAATGAAGACATCCGCTACGATTTACCCCAGTGGAGATCCCATGGCTACTTCATTCCTTCGATTGTAGATGACGTCGTTAAATCCTCATTGCACAAATAACTGTGTTAAGAGAAGAAGCAGATAAGGCATAATATGAGTGGAAAGAAAAATGAAATCAATTTTCGTCTACGACAAACATCTGAGAAGTAGCCAAGAACACATAGTGACTTCAGGAGACGTAGGCCTGTTAATCAATGCCCACTATGACTCCTGTTTTTAAATGGGCATATTGATAAAGATATGAAATAATAAAGAAAGAAAGAATTAAACTAATTGTGTAGGTAAGAAATTACCACCTGGAATCAACAGCCCAGTGCATGTGCAACATTTTAATCGAAATGTCTACCTACTGACAAACATACTCAGTAGCAAAAAATGGATTTCAAAATTTTTTCAAAGATCACCTTGACATGGCTCCTAATTTTACCCAACAAAAACATCTCATGATTCATGGACATTTGCAAAGTCTCATCAATCTCCCTTCAATTAAGCAGCTATGATGTCAATGATCTGAACCTTTTAAATTAACGGAGGCAATAACAAGTTAAGTGAAAGGAACAAGGATAAGATGAAGGAAATATTCATGGTATCAGTTGTGTACGTGTTTGCCAAAAAATGTCGTCTTTATTCACACTACTTATAATTCATATAAGTAAGTAAATCACGTTGCTGACATTTTCTTTACACATTAGAGAATGCACTTTCCTTATGATACATAATTTCATTGGAAATTATTTCAACTTCTTATCACTATATCCCTTCTCTACCAATATTAAAAATTCAATAGCACAGCCTCACTGTGTTTTTCTCAGCAGAATAATCTCCTCTGAAGTCACTATGTTCTTCTCTACTTTTCAGGTGTTGGTCTAGAAAAAAATTATTGATTTTATTGTTGTTGCTATGATTACTGTTCATCCTCTGTCTATCTCATGTAGTCCTTCTCTTAGCTGACATCTGTATATTCGTGGATTTAGTCATTCCGCATGTCAAACTTACTCTATGACTACTAACTTAGTTGGTTATCAGCTTTATGGACAAGGCGTTGATGTCTTTGACTGATTCAAACGAGAAACAACTTCCCGATTACTAACGTTTTCGAACAATGACCAATGTTCATAGCTAATAATTATCAGACAAGGAGAGGTCACAGTCCATCAATTCATTCTGCCATTATCTCACTACATTAGACAATCTTCCAACCATGAAATTGTCTAATCAAGATCACGTTTTTTGCAAATAACCTTCACAGATTCCGCTCTATCAACATAACAATAACCGTGGCCGACACCATTTGAATTCTGTCAATTCTATCTCTCTACAATCAACAGTAGACACGCAGACGAAGGACAAACTCATTGAACTCGTTGAGTGGCTAATCATAGTTGGTTTCAGTAATGACCAGATTATAATAGTGCACATGAGTTTCTGATTAGAAACATGCGCTTTTCATGATGTGTGGAATTACTTTGTGAAATTGAAACACGTAGATCAGCGCAGAGCCTCTTTTCGGCGGTGAATTCATTTTCTTAGCTGTACAATCGCAAATATATATGTGTTGTTTTGTATGTATGTGTACATTAAGTTTGTCAAACAAAAATACAATTAGTTATGGTTATTTTAACTAAACAGGTGAAGATTAGTTATAAAACAAGTCAAGAAAATTAAGTGTTAATGATATTAGGGAAGTAACAAAGGTGATGAGTTGCCAATAAACAGTTGCTACAAAAGAAGTTATGTAATAATATGAACAGTTCGATGAGTGAGTTTTACTCAGGATGCACATAGAAACAATGTAGGTAATACGAAATTATGTAAGAGATCTAAGGGAATACAAGAATTATAAGCAATTGACGAACAGGCAAATAAACAAAATTAAGTCATCTAAATCAAAATGAAAAACTCAAAACAAATCAAAACATTGTTACCATCTGAGTAGAAGTGGTTGAGTAATCCTCTTTTGTATGAACACCTCCGGTTTTTCTATGTGAATGGCCAGAGCTTCAGTGATACAAAGGAGACGAAACCGTATTGCCTTTGATAGGTCATTCTCGACTCTGTAGATTACTTTGAAGCAGGAGGCGTTTGTTGTTGAGATGGAATGATCAGTGTTAACCAAGTGTTCAATTATCACACTCCTTATTGCACCACTATTGCCTTTTCGCAACCATGCTGGCTGGATAGTGTTCTTGAATCCTCTTGGACAGGATGCGCGTCGAACGACCGATGTAGCTAGCTGGCTCCACAGCAGCAGGTGAACTGATATATGCACATAGAAGTGATCAGATGCCAGATCTTGCCCTTGAGGCTTCTGCAGATAGGTGGGCGACTGGAGAACACTATTCTTAGCGTTGCTGCAAAGAACGTTCTTCTCAGAGATGATGTGATCCTTCTCTTGAGAATACTTTGTCACCAAAAGACTCCTCAAACTGAATTTCTCACATACTCCCTATCCGTAACTCCAAAATTCTAGCCATTTATTCTAGTCTCTTGAGAAACTGACAGATACTCATGTTATATTTGAAATGCGGATATCTATTCACATACACTTACACATACATCTTCACATATTTTGTGTCATGGATATTCTGTTTCTTAACTGAATAAACTTGGTTTCTTATTCACTACTCGGTTAGCTCAAGATCATGCAGACAGTTGTCCAATTCTCTCACTGTGCATTTTATTCATCACACTGATTTCTCGTTGTTCAATCGATTTTTCCGGTCAACATCATTTATTCCCCCAACATTGAAATCCATTCTAAGAAAATCCGACTATTTTGGACTGGTAATGAATTGGTTTATTCTAATTCAATGATATGTAGCGAAAATATTCATTCAGACATCTATAAAACACAAAATAATTGAGCCAGCGAAGAATATCCCTTTCGATAATTTTCTCTGCTGGCTACACAATTATATATACATATGCTTATATACACACAGAATATTCTAGAATAGTAGTCAATAACAATATTGGTCTTTTTAAATAATATCGATTTGTCAAATCAAGATCTCAATGGAATTACAGTTCATCAAAGATGCTTAAATTATAGTAATAATAATAATAAAGACATAATAGCAGATAGAATATCAACTAAAATTAGAGAAATTCCACAAAAGTTGAGGATCATTCAAACCTAGATGGTCAAGGTAAAGACAATGTCTGAACTGGCTTATTTTGGACACATAAATTAGGCTTCTTAATGTGGATCCCAACAGCCAGTCTCAGTAATATTTAGTAGTCGAACTCTTAAGGCAAAACTGAGATTCGTAGGTATGCGGTAAATGACCCTGAAAGCCGCCTGGTTAACGTCAATCTTGTGTTCTGTACCCGCAAGATGAGACAGAATAGAGCTACGAATAGATTTTGTTTGTCCTTTGCTTAACCACGATGCAGGGTGATGTTCGAAAATCAGACGAGAAATACGCCTAATTGTACGGCCTATGTATCTGGTTCATTCCATAGGAGCAGTTAAATTGGTAGATACACATGGGAGAGGCGAAATTAGACAGTTTACCTTTTACTCTCGAACACAAAGGAGGCTTGGTTTTGAAGACACAGCGTAATTCAGCAGCAGCAAATGCTCTTTTTACCGCTTCATTTCTAAGGCGCTGTCTTAGTATCTCGCTGATGTTGTTCCCAAGGAACTGCATTAGTAAGAATAAGACCTTTTTAAGAACTGTTTGTACCTTGGGCTGCCTTGATTTTAGATTCATATTCTTATCAATAAACTTTTCTGGATAACCACTTTCACTCATCAACCATTTCATATTATTAACTTCTTCATCAAGACACCCATCCGAGCAGATTGCCCTTGCTCTGTGAACAAAGCACTGTATCAGATTGCCTTTGTATTTTAAGGGTACGAAGCTGAAAAAATGAGTATACTGACAGTCAGTTGATGTAGGTTTTCTATAAACACTTCTTCTTATTGTGCCATCCTCTTTTCTGGTCATAATGACGTCTAGAAATCAAATACCAGAGTATTATTCTTTCTCAATGGTAAAATTTAATGCGGGATGAACCTCGTTAAATTTATCCAGGATGATCTTTTCTTCCTTATCACTGCTCATAATCAAAAATGTATCATCCATGTATCGAAAGTAGTATTCAAGTTGATCAGTAACATCCTACAAATGTCCATTTTCTATTTTTGAAAGGAAAATGTCAGCTAGAATGGGTCCTGGTGGCCACTCTATTGCCACACCATCGATTAGTCTATATAGTTCCTTATTAAATGAAAAGTGGCAATGGGCAAGGGAGTAGAACTCCATAATGGAATTACATTCTACCACAGTGCACAAGTTTTATTCTTATATCTAGGGGCTAAAAGGTTGATGCGATGATTTGGTGAAGGGAATTCGCCTCATTGTATGTATGTACGTATGTATGTATGTATGTATGAACGTATGTATGTACGTATGTATGGCCATTGTAATCTGACATTTCAGATATTAAAGGTATTATTCAATTACATATCTAAATAATACGATCCTACATGTTTGACGGATTCTCATCCAGTCACATATCACCTTCTGTATTTAGCGCCAGAAGAAATCCAATCTTCATTTTGGATCATTGAATTCGTTGACACACTGTCTGTCGTTACGACTGTCTTCGAAGAGCTTATTACTATTACTATCCAATTACTTGCATTTTCACCACCAACCAACGATTCTGACAACATTAATATATACACCGTCTGCGTTTGTAACATAGCCTCCTGACCATAGTAATCATAAGACTGGTTCAACTCAAAAATCTCCACCGAAATATATCGAAGAAAAGGTGTTCAAAGAAGAGTCACTTTTCTAGGGGATACCGTTATCAGGCTGTACAATCGCATATGTTTAGTCAGTGGTCATAGCAACAAGGGTAACAGTCGTAAAGAGGTGTCAATATAATTGTGAATTACATGTAACCACAAGGTAATATAGAAACAGTTAATCAGCCTCACTCATTTTGACTCGTACTCGCTTAGCATGATTCCCGAGTATTCTGTAGATGACTTCAGAGTTGGTTTGTCGGTGAGCCTGACATCTGAGTTCGATCAAGTGAATATTGAATGGAATAAGATCAATAGGTGTATTTGTCTCAGTGTTCTGGGTGAGATGTTCTGGGTTTGGAAACTTTCGTCATTGTAACTCTAGAGAATATATTCAGATCCAAATTGAAGGGTGAATAACATTAGTGCCTAACAGAACACTTGAATATTTATCAGAAGAAATCAAACCTACATTTTTGATGATTTGAATTGGTTGACACAGTGTATGTCGTCACGACTGTCTACGAAGAGCTTTTTACTATCTATGCAATTACTTCCATTTTCGTCACGAACAGCGAAAACTAATTATCTTCGTTAGTTTTGATGATATATGTGGATGAGACGCGAAATCACTGTATCTCATCTAATCTATAGACAGATGTCTATAAACTATGCAAACTCATGTATGTTCTTCTTTTGAGAGAATTTACTACTATTAATAGTATACTCATGTTTATTGAGATCTGAACACAATTTCCCAGTTTCTCACACAAACAGTTAACTAACTCATATTCGCTTTGAAGCAGTATCATCAAGAATATTCAAAGAAGCGCTTTCCTCCTATCGGAATACTTCTACTCCTCTCACTAGTTGTCTAATTGGTTATCATTTGTTGATTTGTGATGAATGTACACAGAAGTCGAAATAACAATTTCGCATCTTGCCTTTATGGAGAAGGGTGTAAACTTTGCAAATCTGTGTATTCTGTTTACAGAATTCGTTGTTACTTTTGTTATTGTTGTTCAATTTTATCTGAGCATTACGTTGTTCTACTTCGTCGTATGGTAAATACTTTGATGTTTGTTTTTACCTTGATTTCCATTTGAACATATGAGATTGCTTGTTTCCACACTTCTCAGGAGATGAAGCAAGAGATTTTTGTGGGTGGATACGAAGAATCGCTGATCAGTGAGGCTCGACATGATGTTTTCGTGAATATAGAATAATAACAATAATATTATTAGTAAGGTAATTTTTAGGCGGAGCTAATCGAATGAACTCGAAAATAAAAACAGGATTTGTTTATCCAGAATGCATGAATGTTTTCTTGTGATGGAGATGGCTGTGAAATGGTTATACAAACTACTATATGGAGAAGATATACCATTTTTCTTCGCATTGCATTCGATAGTTTTTATGGCTATGATAGCTATCATTCCATTCTTCCATCTACATTATTCACATGATAATTGGAAGAGTCACTTGTGAGATGTAGGCTGATTTGTGTGATGGTGTTCTCATACATCTTTCATCATCATCGTGTTTGATTGCTTTCTTGAAGGGATTTGGTTGTGGACGAAAAGTACAATTTCTCCAGTCTCTTCATCACAGTAAGTGAAGATTACTTGGCCTTTTCGAAGACTCAGTGAATTGAATATATATCAAGGCTAGGCATATGAAGGCTATAGAGGAAGTACTGTTTTAGTTATGATGTCGAAGATTGTTGTTGACGGACTGGAATTTCACATATAATCAATCATGAGGAGGGATGAATTTATAACAATAAAGACTGCAAAGATGATCTCAAGTTGAATGAATTCAAGGGACTAAAAGAGAATAAAGTGAAAGAACATAACTATGACCAAGTTAATACAAGGAGTTTAACAAAAGGTTTTTAAGTGAATAATTGAGGTTTCTGTACATGAATAGCTAGAGCTTCGGCTGGTTATGCATAAGTGGAGAAAACATAAGCTTTCGGATTGGTTAAATTTGGATTTTTAGATGACTTTAAAGGATAAATCACTTGGGGCGGAATGACCTGACTCCACAATGTGTTCACAAATTGAAGACTTCATCGTCCTATTCTTATCTTTCATTAAAAGAACCGGGTAGTTTTCAGCTTCGTATTTACATCGTCCCACGTAATCAGCTCCACACGCGGATGTGGATGAGTGTGTGCAGATGGAGGTAGACATAAGCGCTAGTCTATCCATTCACGCATTCTCGAATCATATTTGTCCTGGTAAATACTAAATGTAAGTCAGCAGCATAAAAAGAGTATTTTATGCATTTGGATAAACGACTTTTCATGACTTCAGTAATAGTGTCACCTTTGAACGCCAAACCCATACACATTGTCTTCTTTGGCTCTGTGATTTGACTGGGGATGACTTCTCTCTTGATGTTTCTGTCGATAAACCGTCTAGGATATCCATTATTTAAGAGAGTTGTGAGAAGGTTCTCTAGTTCTACGTCCATCGTATATATCGAGCATATTTTCCGAACTCTGCAGCATAGAGAACGGATAAGGCTTCTTTTTCTACCTAGAGCTAGCTGAAACTGCTGAAATTAGCGTACTACCCTTTGAATGTCTCCTTTCGGTAGGTCGACCTTTTTAACGTGTCTTGTTCTCTTCTGACTAGCGTCACATCTAAGAAGTGAAATACGGAGTTCGACTCTTCTTCCATTATGAAAAGCGTAGATGGGTGAGGACCACCAAAAATTTTCCAAGAAGCTCAGCATTTGAATGAACAATTGCGATTACAATTAATGAAAGTTTCGTCAATATATCGCCTATACACAAGCAGACTCGAGATTCTTTCTTTCAATGAACCATTCTCTATGCTCGTAATGAAGACATCCGCTACGAGTTACCCTAGTGGAGATCCCATGGCTACTTCATTCCTTCGATTGTAGATGACGTCGTTAAATCCTCATTGCACAAATAACTGTGTTAAGAGAAGAAGCAGATAAGGCATAATATGAGTGGAAAGAAAAATGAAATCAATTTTCGTCTACGACAAACATCTGAGAAGTAGCCAAGAACACATAGTGACTTCAGGAGACGTAGGCCTGTTAATCAATGCCCACTATGACTCCTGTTTTTAAATGGGCATATTGATAAAGATATGAAATAATAAAGAAAGAAAGAATTAAACTAATTGTGTAGGTAAGAAATTACCACCTGGAATCAACAGCCCAGTGCATGTGCAACATTTTAATCGAAATTTATACCTACTGACAAACATACTCAGTAGCAAAAAATGGATTTCAAAATGTTTTCAAAGATCACCTACACATGGCTCCTAATTTTACCCAACAAAAACATCTCATGATTCATGGACATTTGCAAAATCTCATCAATCTCCCTTCAATTAAGCAGCTATGCTGTCAATGATCTGAACCTTTTAAATTAACGGAGGCAATAACAAGTTAAGTGAAAGGAACAAGGATAAGATGAAGGAAATATTCATGGTATCAGTTGTGTACGTGTTTGCCAAAAAATGTCGTGTTTATTCACACTACTTATAATTCATATAAGTAAGTAAATCACGTTGCTGACATTTTCTTTACACATTAGAGAATGCACTTTCCTTATGATACATAATTTCATTGGAAATTATTTCAACTTCTTATCACTATATCCCTTCTCTACCAATATTAAAATTTCAATTGTACAGCCTCACTGTGTTTTTCTCAGCAGAATAATCTCCTCTGAAGTCACTATGTTCTTCTCTACTTTTCAGGTGTTGGTCTAGAAAAAAAATTATTGATTTTATTGTTGTTGCTATGATTACTGTTCATCCTCTGTCTATCTCATGTAGTCCTTCTCTTAGCTGACATCTGTATATTCGTGGATTTAGTCATTCCGCATGACAAGCTTATTCTATGACTACTAACTTAGTTGGTTATCAGCTTTATGGACAAGGCGTTGATGTCTTTGACTGATTCAAACGAGAAACAACTTCCCGATTACTAACGTTTTCGAACAATGACCAATGTTCATAGCTAATAATTATCAGACAAGGAGAGGTCACAGTCCATCAATTCATTCTGCCATTATCTCACTACATTAGACAATCTACCAACCATGAAATTGTCTAATCAAGATCACGTTTTTTGCAAATAACCTTCACAGATTCCGCTCTATCAACATAACAATAACCGTGGCCGACACCATTTGAATTCTGTCAATTCTATCTCTCTACAATCAACAGTAGACACGCAGACGAAGGACAAACTCATTGAACTCGTTGAGTGGCTAATCATAGTTGGTTTCAGTAATGACCAGATTATAATAGTGCACATGAGTTTCTGATTAGAAACATGCGCTTTTCATGATTTGTGGGATTTCTTTGTGAAATTGAAACACGTAGATCAGCGCAGAGCCTCTTTTCGGCGGTGAATTCATTTTCTTAGCTGTACAATCGCAAATATATATGTGTTGTTTTGTATGTATGTGTACATTAAGTTTGTCAAACAAAAATACAATTAGTTATGGTTATTTTAACTAAACAGGTGAAGATTAGTTATAAAACAAGTCAAGAAAATTAAGTGTTAATGATATTAGGGAAGTAACAAAGGTGATGAGTTGCCAATAAACAGTTGCTACAAAAGAAGTTATGTAGTAATATGGATAGTTTGATGAGTGAGTTTTACTCAGGATGCACATAGAAACAAAGTAGGTAATACGAAATTATGTAAGAGATCTAAGGGAATACAAGAATTATAAGCAATTAAAGCCAGAATGTCCTGGTTCGAACCCTGGTGCGACTGCTGAAGAGTCCCAAACAGAACGGGCAAATAAACAAAATTAAGTCATCTAAATCAAAATGAAAAACTCAAAACAAATCAAAACATTGTTACCATCTGAGTAGAAGTGGTTGAGTAATCCTCTTTTGTATGAACACCTCCGGTTTTTCTATGTGAATGGCCAGAGCTTCAGTGATACAAAGGAGACGAAACCGTATTGCCTTTGATAGGTCATTCTCGACTCTGTAGATTACTTTGAAGCAGGAGGCGTTTGTTGTTGAGATGGAATGATCAGTGTTAACCAAGTGTTCAATTATCACACTCCTTATTGCACCACTATTGCCTTTTCGCAACCATGCTGGCTGGATAGTGTTCTTGAATCCTCTTGGACAGGATGCGCGTCGAACGACCGATGTAGCTAGCTGGCTCCACAGCAGCAGGTGAACTGATATATGCACATAGAAGTGATCAGATGCCAGATCTTGCCCTTGAGGCTTCTGCAGATAGGTGGGCGACTGGAGAACACTATTCTTAGCGTTGCTGCAAAGAACGTTCTTCTCAGAGATGATGTGATCCTTCTCTTGAGAATACTTTGTCACCAAAAGACTCCTCAAACTGAATTTCTCACATACTCCCTATCCGTAACTCCAAAATTCTAGCCATTTATTCTAGTCTCTTGAGAAACTGACAGATACTCATGTTATATTTGAAATGCGGATATCTATTCACATACACTTACACATACATCTTCACATATTTTGTGTCATGGATATTCTGTTTCTTAACTGAATAAACTTGGTTTCTTATTCACTACTCGGTTAGCTCAAGATCATGCAGACAGTTGTCCAATTCTCTCACTGTGCATTTTATTCATCACACTGATTTCTCGTTGTTCAATCGATTTTTCCGGTCAACATCATTTATTCCCCCAACATTTAAATCCATTCTAAGAAAATCCGACTATTTTGGACTGGTAATGAATTGGTTTATTCTAATTCAATGATATGTAGCGAAAATATTCATTCAGACATCTATAAAACACAAAATAATTGAGCCAGCGAAGAATATCCCTTTCGATAATTTCCTCTGCTGGCTACACAATTATATATACATATGCTTATATACACACAGAATATTCTAGAATAGTAGTCAATAACAATATTGGTCTTTTTAAATAATATCGATTTGTCAAATCAAGATCTCAATGGAATTACAGTTCATCAAAGATGCTTAAATTATAGTAATAATAATAATAAAGACATAATAGCAGATAGAATATCAACTAAAATTAGAGAAATTCCACAAAAGTTGAGGATCATTCAAACCTAGATGGTCAAGGTAAAGACAATGTCTGAACTGGTTTATTTTGGACACATAAATTAGGCTTCCTAATGTGGATCCCAACAGTCAGTCTCAGTAATATTTAGTAGTCGAACTCTTAAGGCAAAACTGAGATTCGTAAGTATGCGGTAAATGACCCTGAAAGCCGCCTGGTTAACGTCAATCTTGTGTTCTGTACCCGCAAGATGAGACAGAATAGAGCTACGAATAGATTTTGTTTGTCCTTTGCTTAACCACGATGCAGGGTGATGTTCGAAAATCAGACGAGAAATACGCCTAATTGTACGGCCTATGTATCTGGTTCATTCCATAGGAGCAGTTAAATTGGTAGATACACATGGAAGAGGCGAAATTAGACAGTTTACCTTTTACTCTCGAACGCAAAGGAGGCTTGGTTTTGAAGACACAGTGTAATTCAGCAGCAGCAAATGCTCTGTTTACCGCTTCATTTCTAAGGCGCTGTCTTAGTATCTCGCTGATGTTGTTCCCAAGGAACTGCATTAGTAAGAATAAGACCTTTTTAGGAACTGTTGGTACCTTGGGCTGTTTTGATTTTAGATTCATATTCTTATCAATAAACTTTTCAGGATTACCACTTTCACTCATCAACCATTTCATATTATTAACTTCTTCATCAAGACACTCATCCGAGCAGATTGCTCTTGCTCTGTGAACAAAGCACTTTATCAGATTGCCTTTGTATTTTAAGGGTACAAAGCTGAAAAAATGAGTATACTGACAGTCAGTTGATGTAGGTTTTCTATAAACACTTCTTCTTATTGTGCCATCCTCTTTTCTGGTCATAATGACGTCTAGAAATCAAATACCAGAGTATTATACTTTCTCAATGGTAAAATTTATTGCGGGATGATCCTCGTTAAATTTATCCAGGATGATCTTTTCTTCCTTATCACTGCTCATAATCAAAAATGTATCATCCATGTACCGAAAGTAGTATTCAAGTTGATCAGTAACATCCTACAAATGTCCATTTTCTATTTTTGAAAGGAAAATGTCAGCTAGAATGGGTCCTGGTGGCCACTCTATTGCCACACCATCGATTAGTCTATATAGTTCCTTATTAAATGAAAAGTGGCAATGGGGTAGGGAGTAGAACTCCATAATGGAATTACACTCTACCACAGTGCACAAGTTTTATTCTTATATCTAGGGAGTAGAAGGTTGATGTGGTGATTTGGTGAAGGGAATTCGCCTTGTTGTATGTATGTATGTATGTATGTATGTATGTATGTATGTATGTATGTATGTATGTATGGCCATTATAATCTGAAATTTCAGATATTAAATGTATTATTCAATTACATATCTAAATAATACGATCCTACATGTTGGACGGATTCTCATCCAGTCACATATCACCTTCTATATTTAGCACCAGAAGAAATCCAATCTTCATTTTGGATCATTGAATTCGTTGACACACTGTCTGTCGTTAAAAAAAAAAACGAAGAGCTTATTACTATTACTATCCAATTACTTGCATTTTCACCACCAACCAACGATTCTGACAACATTAATATATACACCGTCTGCGTTTGTAACATAGCCTCCTGACCATAGTAATCATAAGACTGGTTCAACTCAAAAATCTCCACCGAAATATATCGAAGAAAAGGTGTTCAAAGAAGAGTCACTTTTCTAGAGGATACCGTTATCAGGCTGTACAATCGCATATGTTTAGTCAGTGGTCACTGCAACAAAGGTAACAGTCGAAAAGAGGTGTCAATATAATTGTGAATTACATGTAACCACAAGGTAATATAGAAACAGTTAATCAGCCTCACTCATTTTGACTCGTACTCGCTTAGCATGATTCCCGAGTATTCTGTAGATGACTTCAGAGTTGGTTTGTCGGTGAGCCTGACATCTGAGTTCGATCAAGTGAATATTGAATGGAATAAGATCAATAGGTGTATTTGTCTCAGTGTTCTGGGTGAGATGTTCTGGGTTTGGAAACTTTCGTCATTGTAACTCTAGAGAATATATTCAGATCCAAATTGAAGGGTGAATAACATTAGTGCCTAACAGAACACTTGAATATTTATCAGAAGAAATCAAACCTACATTTTTGATGATTTGAATTGGTTGACACAGTGTATGTCGTCACGACTGTCTACGAAGAGCTTTTTACTATCTATGCAATTACTTCCATTTTCGTCACGAACAGCGAAAACTAATTATCTTCGTTTGTTTTGATGATGTATGTGAATGAGACGCGAAATCACTGTATCTCATCTAATCTATAGACAGATTTCTATAAACTATGCAAACTCGTGTATGTTCTTCTTTTGAGAGAATTTACTACTATTAATAGTATACTCATGTTTATTGAGATCTGAACACAATTTCCCAGTCCCTCACACAATCTATTAATTAATTCATATTCGAGTTGAGGTGGTAACATCAAGAATAATCGACGAAGCGCTTTCCTCGTATAGGAATACTTCTACTGCTCTCACTAGTTGTCTAATTGGTTATCATTTGTCCATTCGTGATGGATGTGCACAGAAGTCGAAATAACAATTTCGCATCTTGCCTTTATGGAGAAGGGTGTAAACTTTGCAAATCTGTGTATTCTGTTTACAGAATTCGTTGTTACTTTTGTTATTGTTGTTCAATTTTATCTGAGCATTACGTTGTTCTACTTCGTCGTATGGTAAATACTTTGATGTTTGTTTTTACCTTGATTTCCATTTGAACATATGAGATTGCTTGTTTCCACACTTCTCAGGAGATGAAGCAAGAGATGTTTGTGGGTGGATACGAAGAATCACTGATCAGTGAGGCTCGACATGATGTTTTCGTGAATATAGAATAATAACAATAATATTATTAGTAAGGTAATTTTTAGGCGGAGCTAATCGAATGAACTCGAAAATAAAAACAGGATTTGTTTATCCAGAATGCATGAATGTTTTCTTGTGATGGAGATGGCTGTGAAATGGTTATACAAACGACTATATGAAGAAGATATACCATTTTTCTTTGCATTGCATTCGATAGTTTATATGGCTATGATAGCTATCATTCCATTCTTCCATCTACATTATTCACATGATAATTGGAAGAGTCACTTGTGAGATGTAGGTTGATTTGTGTGATGATGTTCTCATACATCTTTCATCATCATCGTGTTTGATTGCTTTCTTGAAGGGATTTGTTTGGGGACGATAAGTACAATTTTTCCAGTCTCTTCATCACAGTAAGTGAAGATTACTTGGCCTTTTCGAAGACTCAGTGAATTGAATATATATCAAGGCTAGGCATATGAAGGCTATAGAGGAAGTACTGTTTTAGAAATGAATTCGAAGATTGTTGCTGAATGACTAGAATTTCATACATAATCAGTGATGAGGAGGGTTGAAGTTATAACAATAAAGACTGCAAAGATGATCTCAAGTTGAATGAATTCAAGTGATTAAAGAGAATAAAGTAAAAGAACATAACTATGATCAAGTTAATACAAGGAGTTTAACAAAACGTTTTTAAGTGCATAATTTAGGTTTCTGTACATGAATAGCTAGAGCTTCGGCTGGTTATGCATAAGTGGAGAAAACATAAGCTTTCGGATTGGTTAAATTTGGATTTTTAGATGACTTTAAAGGATAAATCACTTGGGGCGGAATGACCTGACTCCACAATGTGTTCACAAATTGAAGACTTCATCGTCCTATGCTTATCTTTCATTAAAAGAACCGGGTAGTTCTCAGCTTCGTATTTACATCGTCCCACGTAATCAGCTCCACACGCGGATGTGGATGAGTGTGTGCAGATGGAGGTAGACATAAGCGCTAGTCTATCCATTCACGCATTCTCGAATCATATTTGTCCTGGTAAATACTAAATGTAAGTCAGCAGCATAAAAAGAGCACTTGATGCATTTGGATAAACGACTTTTCATGACTTCAGTAATAATGTCACCTTTGAACGCCAAACCCATACACATTGTCTTCTTTGACTCTGTGATTTGACTGGGGATGACTTCTCTCTTGATGTTTCTGTCGATAAACCGTCTAGGATATCCATTATTTAAGAGAGTTGTGAGAAGGTTCTCTAGTTCTACGTCCATCGTATATATCGAGCATATTTTCCGAACTCTGGAGCATAGAGAACGGATAAGGCTTCTTTTTCTACCTAGAGCTACCTGCAACTGCTGAAATTAGCGTACTACCCTTTGAATGTCTCCTTTCGGTAGATCGACCTTTTTAACGTGTCTTGTTCTCTTCTGACTAGCGTCACATCTAAGAAGTGAAATACGGAGTTCGACTCTTCTTCCATTATGAAAAGCGTAGATGGGTGAGGACCACCAAAAATTTTCCAAGAAGCTCAGCATTTGAATGAACAATTGCGATTACAATTAATGAAAGTTTCGTCAATATATCGCCTATACACAAGCAGACTCGAGATTCTTTCTTTCAATGAACCATTCTCTATGCTCGTAATGAAGACATCCGCTACGATTTACCCTAGTGGAGATCCCATGGCTACTTCATTCCTTCGATTGTAGATGACGTCGTTAAATCCTCATTGCACAAATAACTGTGTTAAGAGAAGAAGCAGATAAGGCATAATATGTGTGGAAAGAAAAATGAAATCAATTTTCGTCTACGACAAACATCTGAGAAGTAGCCAAGAACACATAGTGACTTCAGGAGACGTAGGCCTGTTAATCAATGCCCACTATGACTCCTGTTTTTAAATGGGCATATTGATAAAGATATGAAATAATAAAGAAAGAAAGAATTAAACTAATTGTGTAGGTAAGAAATTACCACCTGGAATCAACAGCCCAGTGCATGTGCAACATTTTAATCGAAATTTATACCTACTGACAAACATACTCAGTAGCAAAAAATGGATTTCAAAATGTTTTCAAAGATCACCTAGACATGGCTCCTAATTTTACCCAACAAAAACATCTCATGATTCATGGACATTTGCAAAATCTCATCAATCTCCCTTCAATTAGGTAGCTATGTTGTCAATGATCTGAACCTTTTAAATTAACGGAGGCAATAACAAGTTAAGTGAAAGGAACAAGGATAAGATGAAGGAAATATTCATGGTATCAGTTGTGTACGTGTTTGCCAAAAAATGTCGTGTTTATTCACACTACTTATAATTCATATAAGTAAGTAAATCACGTTGCTGACATTTTCTTTACACATTAGAGAATGCACTTTCCTTATGATACATAATTTCATTGGAAATTATTTCAACTTCTTATCACTATATCCCTTCTCTACCAATATTAAAAATTCAATAGCACAGCCTCACTGTGTTTTTCTCAGCAGAATAATCTCCTCTGAAGTCACTATGTTCTTCTCTACTTTTCAGGTGTTGGTCTGGAAAAAAAATTATTGATTTTATTGTTGTTGCTATGATTACTGTTCATCCTCTGTCTATCTCATGTAGTCCTTCTCTTAGCTGACATCTGTATATTCGTGGATTTAGTCATTCCGCATGCCAACCTTATTCTATGACTACTAACTTAGTTGGTTATCAGCTTTATGGACAAGGCGTTGATGTCTTTGACTGATTCAGACGAGAAACAACTTCCCGATTACTAACGTTTTCGAACAATGACCAATGTTCATAGCTAATAATTATCAGACAAGGAGAGGTCACAGTCCATCAATTCATTCTGCCATTATCTCACTACATTAGACAATCTTCCAACCATGAAATTGTCTAATCAAGATCACGTTTTTTGCAAATAACCTTCACAGATTCCGCTCTATCAACATAACAATAACCGTGGCCGACACCATTTGAATTCTGTCAATTCTATCTCTCTACAATCAACAGTAGACACTCAGACGAAGGACAAACTCATTGAACTCGTTGAGTGGTTAATCATAGTTGGTTTCAGTAATGACCAGATTATAATGGTGCACATGAGTTTCTGATTAGAAACATGCGCTTTTCATGATTTGTGGAATTACTTTGTGAAATTGAAACACGTAGACCAGCGCAGAGCCTCTTTTCGGCGGTGAATTCATTTTCTTAGCTGTACAATCTCAAATATATATGTGTTGTTTTGTATGTATGTGTACATTAAGTTTGTCAAACGAAAATACAATTAGTTATGGTTATTTTAACTAAACAGGTGAAGATTAGTTATAAAACAAGTCAAGAAAATTAAGTGTTAATGATATTAGGGAAGTAACAAAGGTGATGAGTTGCCAATAAACAGTTTTCAAAAGAGAAGTTACGTAATATTATGGATAGATTGATGAGTGAGGTTTACTCAGGATGCACACAGACACAAAGTAGGTAATACGAAATTATGTAAGAGATCTAAGGGAATACAAGAATTATAAGCAATTGACGAACAGGCAAATAAACAAAATTAAGTCATCTAAATCAAAATGAAAAACTCAAAACAAATCAAAACATTGTTACCATCTGAGTAGAAGTGGTTGAGTAATCCTCTTTTGTATGAACACCTCCGGTTTTTCTATGTGAATGGCCAGAGCTTCAGTGATACAAAGGAGACGAAACCGTATTGCCTTTGATAGGTCATTCTCGACTCTGTAGATTACTTTGAAGCAGGAGGCGTTTGTTGTTGAGATGGAATGATCAGTGTTAACCAAGTGTTCAATTATCACACTCCTTATTGCACCACTATTGCCTTTTCGCAACCATGCTGGCTGGATAGTGTTCTTGAATCCTCTTGGACAGGATGCGCGTCGAACGACCGATGTAGCTAGCTGGCTCCACAGCAGCAGGTGAACTGATATATGCACATAGAAGTGATCAGATGCCAGATCTTGCCCTTGAGGCTTCTGCAGATAGGTGGGCGACTGGAGAACACTATTCTTAGCGTTGCTGCAAAGAACGTTCTTCTCAGAGATGATGTGATCCTTCTCTTGAGAATACTTTGTCACCAAAAGACTCCTCAAACCGAATTTCTCACATACTCCCTATCCGTAACTCCAAAATTCTAGCCATTTATTCTAGTCTCTTGAGAAACTGACAGATACTCATGTTATATTTGAAATGCGGATATCTATTCACATACACTTACACATACATCTTCACATATTTTGTGTCATGGATATTCTGTTTCTTAACTGAATAAACTTGGTTTCTTATTCACTACTCGGTTAGCTCAAGATCATGCAGACAGTTGTCCAATTCTCTCACTGTGCATTTTATTCATCACACTGATTTCTCGTTGTTCAATCGATTTTTCCGGTCAACATCATTTATTCCTCCAACATTTAAATCCATTCTAAGAAAATCCGACTATTTTGGACTGGTAATGAATTGGTTTATTCTAATTCAATGATATGTAGCGAAAATATTCATTCAGACATCTATAAAACACAAAATAATTGAGCCAGCGAAGAATATCCCTTTCGATAATTTCCTCTGCTGGCTACACAATTATATATACATATGCTTATATACACACAGAATATTCTAGAATAGTAGTCAATAACAATATTGGTCTTTTTAAATAATATCGATTTGTCAAATCAAGATCTCAATGGAATTACAGTTCATCAAAGATGCTTAAATTATAGTAATAATAATAATAAAGACATAATAGCAGATAGAATATCAACTAAAATTAGAGAAATTCCACAAAAGTTGAGGATCATTCAAACCTAGATGGTCAAGGTAAAGACAATGTCTGAACTGGCTTATTTTGGACACATAAATTAGGCTTCCTAATGTGGATCCCAACAGCCAGTCTCAGTAATATTTAGTAGTCGAACTCTTAAGGCAAAACTGAGATTCGTAGGTATGCGGTAAATGACCCTGAAAGCCGCCTGGTTAACGTCAATCTTGTGTTCTGTACCCGCAAGATGAGACAGAATAGAGCTACGAATAGATTTTGTTTGTCCTTTGCTTAACCACGATGCAGGGTGATGTTCGAAAATCAGACGAGAAATACGCCTAATTGTACGGCCTATGTATCTGGTTCATTCCATAGGAGCAGTTAAATTGGTAGATACACATGGGAGAGGCGAAATTAGACAGTTTACCTTTTACTCTCGAACACAAAGGAGGCTTGGTTTTGAAGACACAGCGTAATTCAGCAGCAGCAAATGCTCTTTTTACCGCTTCATTTCTAAGGCGCTGTCTTAGTATCTCGCTGATGTTGTTCCCAAGGAACTGCATTAGTAAGAATAAGACCTTTTTAAGAACTGTTTGTACCTTGGGCTGCCTTGATTTTAGATTCATATTCTTATCAATAAACTTTTCTGGATAACCACTTTCACTCATCAACCATTTCATATTATTAACTTCTTCATCAAGACACCCATCCGAGCAGATTGCCCTTGCTCTGTGAACAAAGCACTGTATCAGATTGCCTTTGTATTTTAAGGGTACGAAGCTGAAAAAATGAGTATACTGACAGTCAGTTGATGTAGGTTTTCTATAAACACTTCTTCTTATTGTGCCATCCTCTTTTCTGGTCATAATGACGTCTAGAAATCAAATACCAGAGTATTATTCTTTCTCAATGGTAAAATTTAATGCGGGATGAACCTCGTTAAATTTATCCAGGATGATCTTTTCTTCCTTATCACTGCTCATAATCAAAAATGTATCATCCATGTATCGAAAGTAGTATTCAAGTTGATCAGTAACATCCTACAAATGTCCATTTTCTATTTTTGAAAGGAAAATGTCAGCTAGAATGGGTCCTGGTGGCCACTCTATTGCCACACCATCGATTAGTCTATATAGTTCCTTATTAAATGAAAAGTGGCAATGGGCAAGGGAGTAGAACTCCATAATGGAATTACATTCTACCACAGTGCACAAGTTTTATTCTTATATCTAGGGGCTAAAAGGTTGATGCGATGATTTGGTGAAGGGAATTCGCCTCATTGTATGTATGTACGTAGGTATGTATGTATGTATGAACGTATGTATGTACGTATGTATGGCCATTGTAATCTGACATTTCAGATATTAAAGGTATTATTCAATTACATATCTAAATAATACGATCCTACATGTTTGACGGATTCTCATCCAGTCACATATCACCTTCTGTATTTAGCGCCAGAAGAAATCCAATCTTCATTTTGGATCATTGAATTCGTTGACACACTGTCTGTCGTTACGACTGTCTTCGAAGAGCTTATTACTATTACTATCCAATTACTTGCATTTTCACCACCAACCAACGATTCTGACAACATTAATATATACACCGTCTGCGTTTGTAACATAGCCTCCTGACCATAGTAATCATAAGACTGGTTCAACTCAAAAATCTCCACCGAATTATATCGAAGAAAAGGTGTTCAAAGAAGAGTCACTTTTCTAGGGGATACCGTTATCAGGCTGTACAATCGCATATGTTTAGTCAGTGGTCATAGCAACAAGGGTAACAGTCGTAAAGAGGTGTCAATATAATTGTGAATTACATGTAACCACAAGGTAATATAGAAAGAGTTAATCAGCCTCACTCATTTTGACTCGTACTCGCTTAGCATGATTCCCGAGTATTCTGTAGATGACTTCAGAGTTGGTTTGTCGGTGAGCCTGACATCTGAGTTCGATCAAGTGAATATTGAATGGAATAAGATCAATAGGTGTATTTGTCTCAGTGTTCTGGGTGAGATGTTCTGGGTTTGGAAACTTTCGTCATTGTAACTCTAGAGAATATATTCAGATCCAAATTGAAGGGTGAATAACATTAGTGCCTAACAGAACACTTGAATATTTATCAGAAGAAATCAAACCTACATTTTTGATGATTTGAATTGGTTGACACAGTGTATGTCGTCACGACTGTCTACGAAGAGCTTTTTACTATCTATGCAATTACTTCCATTTTCGTCACGAACAGCGAAAACTAATTATCTTCGTTAGTTTTGATGATATATGTGGATGAGACGCGAAATCACTGTATCTCATCTAATCTATAGACAGATGTCTATAAACTATGCAAACTCATGTATGTTCTTCTTTTGAGAGAATTTACTACTATTAATAGTATACTCATGTTTATTGAGATCTGAACACAATTTCCCAGTTTCTCACACAAACAGTTAACTAACTCATATTCGCTTTGAAGCAGTATCATCAAGAATATTCAAAGAAGCGCTTTCCTCCTATCGGAATACTTCTACTCCTCTCACTAGTTGTCTAATTGGTTATCATTTGTTGATTTGTGATGAATGTACACAGAAGTCGAAATAACAATTTCGCATCTTGCCTTTATGGAGAAGGGTGTAAACTTTGCAAATCTGTGTATTCTGTTTACAGAATTCGTTGTTACTTTTGTTATTGTTGTTCAATTTTATCTGAGCATTACGTTGTTCTACTTCGTCGTATGGTAAATACTTTGATGTTTGTTTTTACCTTGATTTCCATTTGAACATATGAGATTGCTTGTTTCCACACTTCTCAGGAGATGAAGCAAGAGATTTTTGTGGGTGGATACGAAGAATCGCTGATCAGTGAGGCTCGACATGATGTTTTCGCGAATATAGAATAATAACAATAATATTATTAGTAAGGTAATTTTTAGGCGGAGCTAATCGAATGAACTCGAAAATAAAAACAGGATTTGTTTATCCAGAATGCATGAATGTTTTCTTGTGATGGAGATGGCTGTGAAATGGTTATACAAACTACTATATGGAGAAGATATACCATTTTTCTTTGCATTGCATTCGATAGTTTTTATGGCTATGATAGCTATCATTCCATTCTTCCATCTACATTATTCACATGATAATTGGAAGAGTCACTTGTGAGATGTAGGCTGATTTGTGTGATGGTGTTCTCATACATCTTTCATCATCATCGTGTTTGATTGCTTTCTTGAAGGGATTTGGTTGTGGACGAAAAAGACAATTTCTCCAGTCTCTTCATCACAGTAAGTGAAGATTACTTGGCCTTTTCGAAGACTCAGTGAATTGAATATATATCAAGGCTAGGCATATGAAGGCTATAGAGGAAGTACTGTTTTAGTTATGATGTCGAAGATTGTTGTTGACGGACTGGAATTTCACATATAATCAATCATGAGGAGGGATGAATTTATAACAATGAAGACTGCAAAGATGATCTCAAGTTGAATGAATTCAAGGGACTAAAAGAGAATAAAGTGAAAGAACATAACTATGACCAAGTTAATACAAGGAGTTTAACAAAACGTTTTTAAGTGCATAATTTAGGTTTCTGTACAAGAATAGCTAGAGCTTCGGCTGGTTATGCATAAGTGGAGAAAACATAAGCTTTCGGATTGGTTAAATTTGGATTTTTAGATGACTTTAAAGGATAAATCACTTGGGGCGGAATGACCTGACTCCACAATGTGTTCACAAATTGAAGACTTCATCGTCCTATGCTTATCTTTCATCAAAAGAACCGGGTAGTTTTCAGCTTCGTATTTACATCGTCCCACGTAATCAGCTCCACACGCGGATGTGGATGAGTGTGTGCAGATGGAGGTAGACATAAGCGCTAGTCTATCCATTCACGCATTCTCGAATCATATTTGTGCTGGTAAATACTAAATGTAAGTCAGCAGCATAAAAAGAGCACTTGATGCATTTGGATAAACGACTTTTCATGACTTCAGTAATAGTGTCACCTTTGAACGCCAAACCCATACACATTGTCTTCTTTGACTCTGTGATTTGACTGGGGATGACTTCTCTCTTGATGTTTCTGTCGATAAACCGTCTAGGATATCCATTATTTAAGAGAGTTGTGAGAAGGTTCTCTAGTTCTACGTCCATCGTATATATCGAGCATATTTTCCGAACTCTGGAGCATAGAGAACGGATAAGGCTTCTTTTTCTACCTAGAGCTACCTGCAACTGCTGAAATTAGCGTACTACCCTTTGAATGTCTCCTTTCGGTAGATCGACCTTTTTAACGTGTCTTGTTCTCTTCTGACTAGCGTCACATCTAAGAAGTGAAATACGGAGTTCGACTCTTCTTCCATTATGAAAAGCGTAGATGGGTGAGGACCACCAAAAATTTTCCAAGAAGCTCAGCATTTGAATGAACAATTGCAATTACAATTAATGAAAGTTTCGTCAATATATCGCCTATACACAAGCAGACTCGAGATTCTTTCTTTCAATGAACCATTCTCTATGCTCGTAATGAAGACATCCGCTACGAGTTACCCTAGTGGAGATCCCATGGCTACTTCATTCCTTCGATTGTAGATGACGTCGTTAAATCCTCATTGCACAAATAACTGTGTTAAGAGAAGAAGCAGATAAGGCATAATATGTGTGGAAAGAAAAATGAAATCAATTTTCGTCTACGACAAACATCTGAGAAGTAGCCAAGAACACATAGTGACTTCAGGAGACGTAGGCCTGTTAATCAATGCCCACTATGACTCCTGTTTTTAAATGGGCATATTGATAAAGATATGAAATAATAAAGAAAGAAAGAATTAAACTAATTGTGTAGGTAAGAAATTACCACCTGGAATCAACAGCCCAGTGCATGTGCAACATTTTAATCGAAATTTATACCTACTGACAAACATACTCAGTAGCAAAAAATGGATTTCAAAATGTTTTCAAAGATCACCTAGACATGGCTCCTAATTTTACCCAACAAAAACATCTCATGATTCATGGACATTTGCAAAATCTCATCAATCTCCCTTCAATTAAGCAGCTATGCTGTCAATGATCTGAACCTTTTAAATTAACGGAGGCAATAACAAGTTAAGTGAAAGGAACAAGGATAAGATGAAGGAAATATTCATGGTATCAGCAGTGAACGTGTTTGCCAAAAAATGTCGTGTTTATTCACACTACTTATAATTCATATAAGTAAGTAAATCACGTTGCTGACATTTTCTTTACACATTAGAGAATGCACTTTCCTTATGATACATAATTTCATTGGAAATTATTTCAACTTCTTATCACTATATCCCTTCTCTACCAATATTAAAATTTCAATTGTACAGCCTCACTGTGTTTTTCTCAGCAGAATAATCTCCTCTGAAGTCACTATGTTCTTCTCTACTTTTCAGGTGTTGGTCTAGAAAAAAAATTATTGATTTTATTGTTGTTGCTATGATTACTGTTCATCCTCTGTCTATCTCATGTAGTCCTTCTCTTAGCTGACATCTATATATTCGTGGATTTAGTCATTCCGCATGACAAGCTTATTCTATGACTACTAACTTAGTTGGTTATCAGCTTTATGGACAAGGCGTTGATGTCTTTGACTGATTCAGACGAGAAACAACTTCCCGATTACTAACGTTTTCGAACAATGACCAATGTTCATAGCTAATAATTATCAGACAAGGAGAGGTCACAGTCCATCAATTCATTCTGCCATTATCTCACTACATTAGACAATCTTCCAACCATGAAATTGTCTAATCAAGATCACGTTTTTTGCAAATAACCTTCACAGATTCCGCTCTATCAACATAACAATAACCGTGGCCGACACCATTTGAATTCTGTCAATTCTATCTCTCTACAATCAACAGTAGACACGCAGACGAAGGACAAACTCATTGAACTCGTTGAGTGGCTAATCATAGTTGGTTTCAGTAATGACCAGATTATAATAGTGCACATGAGTTTCTGATTAGAAACATGCGCTTTTCATGATTTGTGGAATTACTTTGTGAAATTGAAACACGTAGACCAGCGCAGAGCCTCTTTTCGGCGGTGAATTCATTTTCTTAGCTGTACAATCTCAAATATATATGTGTTGTTTTGTATGTATGTGTACATTAAGTTTGTCAAACAAAAATACAATTAGTTATGGTTATTTTAACTAAACAGGTGAAGATTAGTTATAAAACAAGTCAAGAAAATTAAGTGTTAATGATATTAGGGAAGTAACAAAGGTGATGAGTTGCCAATAAACAGTTTTCAAAAGAGAAGTTACGTAATATTATGGATAGATTGATGAGTGAGGTTTACTCAGGATGCACACAGACACAAAGTAGGTAATACGAAATTATGTAAGAGATCTAAGGGAATACAAGAATTATAAGCAATTGACGAACAGGCAAATAAACAAAATTAAGTCATCTAAATCAAAATGAAAAACTCAAAACAAATCAAAACATTGTTACCATCTGAGTAGAAGTGGTTGAGTAATCCTCTTTTGTATGAACACCTCCGGTTTTTCTATGTGAATGGCCAGAGCTTCAGTGATACAAAGGAGACGAAACCGTATTGCCTTTGATAGGTCATTCTCGACTCTGTAGATTACTTTGAAGCAGGAGGCGTTTGTTGTTGAGATGGAATGATCAGTGTTAACCAAGTGTTCAATTATCACACTCCTTATTGCACCACTATTGCCTTTTCGCAACCATGCTGGCTGGATAGTGTTCTTGAATCCTCTTGGACAGGATGCGCGTCGAACGACCGATGTAGCTAGCTGGCTCCACAGCAGCAGGTGAACTGATATATGCACATAGAAGTGATCAGATGCCAGATCTTGCCCTTGAGGCTTCTGCAGATAGGTGGGCGACTGGAGAACACTATTCTTAGCGTTGCTGCAAAGAACGTTCTTCTCAGAGATGATGTGATCCTTCTCTTGAGAATACTTTGTCACCAAAAGACTCCTCAAACCGAATTTCTCACATACTCCCTATCCGTAACTCCAAAATTCTAGCCATTTATTCTAGTCTCTTGAGAAACTGACAGATACTCATGTTATATTTGAAATGCGGATATCTATTCACATACACTTACACATACATCTTCACATATTTTGTGTCATGGATATTCTGTTTCTTAACTGAATAAACTTGGTTTCTTATTCACTACTCGGTTAGCTCAAGATCATGCAGACAGTTGTCCAATTCTCTCACTGTGCATTTTATTCATCACACTGATTTCTCGTTGTTCAATCGATTTTTCCGGTCAACATCATTTATTCCTCCAACATTTAAATCCATTCTAAGAAAATCCGACTATTTTGGACTGGTAATGAATTGGTTTATTCTAATTCAATGATATGTAGCGAAAATATTCATTCAGACATCTATAAAACACAAAATAATTGAGCCAGCGAAGAATATCCCTTTCGATAATTTCCTCTGCTGGCTACACAATTATATATACATATGCTTATATACACACAGAATATTCTAGAATAGTAGTCAATAACAATATTGGTCTTTTTAAATAATATCGATTTGTCAAATCAAGATCTCAATGGAATTACAGTTCATCAAAGATGCTTAAATTATAGTAATAATAATAATAAAGACATAATAGCAGATAGAATATCAACTAAAATTAGAGAAATTCCACAAAAGTTGAGGATCATTCAAACCTAGATGGTCAAGGTAAAGACAATGTCTGAACTGGTTTATTTTGGACACATAAATTAGGCTTCCTAATGTGGATCCCAACAGTCAGTCTCAGTAATATTTAGTAGTCGAACTCTTAAGGCAAAATTGAGATTCGTAAGTATGCGGTAAATGACCCTGAAAGCCGCCTGGTTAACGTCAATCTTGTGTTCTGTACCCGCAAGATGAGACAGAATAGAGCTACGAATAGATTTTGTTTGTCCTTTGCTTAACCACGATGCAGGGTGATGTTCGAAAATCAGACGAGAAATACGCCTAATTGTACGGCCTATGTATCTGGTTCATTCCATAGGAGCAGTTAAATTGGTAGATACACATGGAAGAGGCGAAATTAGACAGTTTACCTTTTACTCTCGAACGCAAAGGAGGCTTGGTTTTGAAGACACAGTGTAATTCAGCAGCAGCAAATGCTCTGTTTACCGCTTCATTTCTAAGGCGCTGTCTTAGTATCTCGCTGATGTTGTTCCCAAGGAACTGCATTAGTAAGAATAAGACCTTTTTAGGAACTGTTGGTACCTTGGGCTGTTTTGATTTTAGATTCATATTCTTATCAATAAACTTTTCAGGATTACCACTTTCACTCATCAACCATTTCATATTATTAACTTCTTCATCAAGACACTCATCCGAGCAGATTGCTCTTGCTCTGTGAACAAAGCACTTTATCAGATTGCCTTTGTATTTTAAGGGTACGAAGCTGAAAAAATGAGTATACTGACAGTCAGTTGATGTAGGTTTTCTATAAACACTTCTTCTTATTGTGCCATCCTCTTTTCTGGTCATAATGACGTCTAGAAATCAAATACCAGAGTATTATACTTTCTCAATGGTAAAATTTATTGCGGGATGATCCTCGTTAAATTTATCCAGGATGATCTTTTCTTCCTTATCACTGCTCATAATCAAAAATGTATCATCCATGTACCGAAAGTAGTATTCAAGTTGATCAGTAACATCCTACAAATGTCCATTTTCTATTTTTGAAAGGAAAATGTCAGCTAGAATGGGTCCTGGTGGCCACTCTATTGCCACACCATCGATTAGTCTATATAGTTCCTTATTAAATGAAAAGTGGCAATGGGGTAGGGAGTAGAACTCCATAATGGAATTACACTCTACCACAGTGCACAAGTTTTATTCTTATATCTAGGGAGTAGAAGGTTGATGTGGTGATTTGGTGAAGGGAATTCGCCTTGTTGTATGTATGTATGTATGTATGTATGTATGTATGTACGTATGTATGTACGTGTATGCATTATGTATGTATGTATGTATGTATGTATGGCCATTATAATCTGAAATTTCAGATATTAAATGTATTATTCAATTACATATCTAAATAATACGATCCTACATGTTGGACGGATTCTCATCCAGTCACATATCACCTTCTATATTTAGCACCAGAAGAAATCCAATCTTCATTTTGGATCATTGAATTCGTTGACACACTGTCTGTCGTTACGAAGAGCTTATTACTATTACTATCCAATTACTTGCATTTTCACCACCAACCAACGATTCTGACAACATTAATATATACACCGTCTGCGTTTGTAACATAGCCTCCTGACCATAGTAATCATAAGACTGGTTCAACTCAAAAATCTCCACCGAATATATCGAAGAAAAGGTGTTCAAAGAAGAGTCACTTTTCTAGAGGATACCGTTATCAGGCTGTACAATCGCATATGTTTAGTCAGTGGTCATTGCAACAAAGGTAACAGTCGAAAAGAGGTGTCAATATAATTGTGAATTACATGTAACCACAAAGTAATATAGAAACAGTTAATCAGCCTCACTCATTTTGACTCGTACTCGCTTAGCATGATTCCCGAGTATTCTGTAGATGACTTCAGAGTTGGTTTGTCGGTGAGCCTGACATCTGAGTTCGATCAAGTGAATATTGAATGGAATAAGATCAATAGGTGTATTTGTCTCAGTGTTCTGGGTGAGATGTTCTGGGTTTGGAAACTTTCATCATTGTAACTCTAGAGAATATATTCAGATCCAAATTGAAGGGTGAATAACATTAGTGCCTAACAGAACACTTGAATATTTATCAGAAGAAATCAAACCTACATTTTTGATGATTTGAATTGGTTGACACAGTGTATGTCGTCACGACTGTCTACGAAGAGCTTTTTACTATCTATGCAATTACTTCCATTTTCGTCACGAACAGCGAAAACTAATTATCTTCGTTTGTTTTGATGATGTATGTGAATGAGACGCGAAATCACTGTATCTCATCTAATCTATAGACAGATGTCTATAAACTATGCAAACTCGTGTATGTTCTTCTTTTGAGAGAATTTACTACTATTAATAGTATACTCATGTTTATTGAGATCTGAACACAATTTCCCAGTCCCTCACACAATCTATTAATTAATTCATATTCGAGTTGAGGTGGTAACATCAAGAATAATCGACGAAGCGCTTTCCTCGTATAGGAATACTTCTACTGCTCTCACTAGTTGTCTAATTGGTTATCATTTGTCCATTCGTGATGGATGTGCACAGAAGTCGAAATAACAATTTCGCATCTTGCCTTTATGGAGAAGGGTGTAAACTTTGCAAATCTGTGTATTCTGTTTACAGAATTCGTTGTTACTTTTGTTATTGTTGTTCAATTTTATCTGAGCATTACGTTGTTCTACTTCGTCGTATGGTAAATACTTTGATGTTTGTTTTTACCTTGATTTCCATTTGAACATATGAGATTGCTTGTTTCCACACTTCTCAGGAGATGAAGCAAGAGATGTTTGTGGGTGGATACGAAGAATCACTGATCAGTGAGGCTCGACATGATGTTTTCGTGAATATAGAATAATAACAATAATATTATTAGTAAGGTAATTTTTAGGCGGAGCTAATCGAATGAACTCGAAAATAAAAACAGGATTTGTTTATCCAGAATGCATGAATGTTTTCTTGTGATGGAGATGGCTGTGAAATGGTTATACAAACTACTATATGGAGAAGATATACCATTTTTCTTTGCATTGCATTCGATAGTTTATATGGCTATGATAGCTATCATTCCATTCTTCCATCTACATTATTCACATGATAATTGGAAGAGTCACTTGTGAGATGTAGGCTGATTTGTGTGATGGTGTTCTCATACATCTTTCATCATCATCGTGTTTGATTGCTTTCTTGAAGGGATTTGGTTGGGGACGAAAAGTACAATTTCTCCAGTCTCTTCATCACAGTAAGTGAAGATTACTTGGCCTTTTCGAAGACTCAGTGAATTGAATATATATCAAGGCTAGGCATATGAAGGCTATAGAGGAAGTACAGTTTTAGTTATGATGTCGAAGATTGTTTTTGAGTGACTAAAAGTTCATGCATAATCAGTGATGAGGAGGGTTGAAGTTATAACAATAAAGACTGCAAAGATGATCTCAAGTTGAATGAATTCAAGTGATTAAAGAGAATAAAGTAAAAGAACATAACTATGACCAAGTTAATACAAGGAGTTTAACAAAACGTTTTTAAGTGCATAATTTAGGTTTCTGTACATGAATAGCTAGAGCTTCGGCTGGTTATGCATAAGTGGAGAAAACATAAGCTTTCGGATTGGTTAAATTTGGATTTTTAGATGACTTCAAAGGATAAATCACTTGGGGCGGAATGACCTGACTCCACAATGTGTTCACAAATTGAAGACTTCATCGTCCTATGCTTATCTTTCATTAAAAGAACCGGGTAGTTTTCAGCTTCGTATTTACATCGTCCCACGTAATCAGCTCCACACGCGGATGTGGATGAGTGTGTGCAGATGGAGGTAGACATAAGCGCTAGTCTATCCATTCACGCATTCTCGAATCATATTTGTGCTGGTAAATACTAAATGTAAGTCAGCAGCATAAAAAGAGCACTTGATGCATTTGGATAAACGACTTTTCATGACTTCAGTAATAGTGTCACCTTTGAACGCCAAACCCATACACATTGTCTTCTTTGCCACTGTGATTTGACTGGGGATGACTTCTCTCTTGATGTTTCTGTCGATAAACCGTCTAGGATATCCATTATTTAAGAGAGTTGTGAGAAGGTTCTCTAGTTCTACGTCCATCGTATATATCGAGCATATTTTCCGAACTCTGCAGCATAGAGAACGGATAAGGCTTCTTTTTCTACCTAGAGCTACCTGCAACTGCTGAAATTAGCGTACTACCCTTTGAATGTCTCCTTTCGGTAGGTCGACCTTTTTAACGTGTCTTGTTCTCTTCTGACTAGCGTCACATCTAAGAAGTGAAACACGGAGTTCGACTCTTCTTCCATTATGAAAAGCATACATGGGTGAGGACCACCAAACATTTTCCAAGAAGCTCAGCATTTGAATGAACAATTGCGATTACAATTAATGAAAGTTTCGTCAATATATCGCCTATACACAAGCAGACTCGAGATTCTTTCTTTCAATGAACCATTCTCTATGCTCGTAATGAAGACATCCGCTACGATTTACCCAGTGGAGATCCCATGGCTACTTCATTCCTTCGATTGTAGATGACGTCGTTAAATCCTCATTGCACAAATAACTGTGTTAAGAGAAGAAGCAGATAAGGCATAATATGAGTGGAAAGAAAAATGAAATCAATTTTCGTCTACGACAAACATCTGAGAATTAGCCAAGAACACATAGTGACTTCAGGAGACGTAGGCCTGTTAATCAATGCCCACTATGACTCCTGTTTTTAAATGGGCATATTGATAAAGATATGAAATAATAAAGAAAGAAAGAATTAAACTAATTGTGTAGGTAAGAAATTACCACCTGGAATCAACAGCCCAGTGCATGTGCAACATTTTAATCGAAATGTCTACCTACTGACAAACATACTCAGTAGCAAAAAATGCATTTCAAAATTGTTTCAAAGATCACCTTGACATGGCTCCTAATTTTACCCAACAAAAACATCTCATGATTCATGGACATTTGCAAAGTCTCATCAATCTCCCTTCAATTAAGCAGCTATGATGTCAATGATCTGAACCTTTCAAATTAACGGAGGCAATAACAAGTTAAGTGAAAGGAACAAGGATAAGATGAAGGAAATATTCATGGTATCAGTTGTGTACGTGTTTGCCAAAAAATGTCGTCTTTATTCACACTACTTATAATTCATATAAGTAAGTAAATCACGTTGCTGACATTTTCTTTACACATTAGAGAATGCACTTTCCTTATGATACATAATTTCATTGGAAATTATTTCAACTTCTTATCACTATATCCCTTCTCTACCAATATTAAAAATTCAATAGCACAGCCTCACTGTGTTTTTCTCAGCAGAATAATCTCCTCTGAAGTCACTATGTTCTTCTCTACTTTTCAGGTGTTGGTCTAGAAAATAAATTATTGATTTTATTGTTGTTGCTATGATTACTGTTCATCCTCTGTCTATCTCATGTAGTCCTTCTCTTAGCTAACATCTGACATCTGTATATTCGTGGATTTAGTCATTCCGCATGCCAGCCTTATTCTATGATCACCCTTTTAGTGTAAATACATCACCTGCCTAATTTTCCTTTCATGTCTTTCTGCAAATCGTCATCTTGATGTGTTAATACTTATGGTGCCCCACTCATTTGTATTTCTCAACCCGTCTTTGGCCATCGAAACAGGAAAGCCAGATCTATGTGTACAGAAAAGGTTCGCTCAACCCCTCCCACTTTCGTGGTCTTAATCCCTTCAATACTAAAGTATTTAATAATAATTTTTCCTTCACGTTCCCAGTGGAACATGGGGGTCCAATCTAGTGGCTTGAAGTTTCTGTAGCAGTGTTTAATTTTTACAGGATGGGGTTGCTAGCCTCATGCCCAACCTTTCCTCTTTACCAGCACTATTTCTGGCTGAGTGAGGTAAAGGAGTGCGCCGGCCGGGGATCGAAACCCGGACCATATACATGGTCGGCGAGCGTGCTAACCGCTATACCACCGACTCACACATACTAAATTATTATTGTTTATTATTGTTCCCTTGGGTTCCTAGTCGAACATAGGTCTTCAGCTGCACGTCTTCACTTGCCACTTCTGTCTTCTTCCTGCTGTACTTTTCACCTGCATCCATGTTAGTTAGTCCATACTATTTCAACTCCTTTCATCTACTAGTGATAAATCTTATAAGTAGCACACGCCAAAGCCAGAGTTCTTGACGGCCAATGCTTTCTGGACAGACGGCCATTCGATCTTCAGTATAGAACCACATATAGTGGTTGTTGTTGAACGTCTGCAATAGCCTGTTCCAAATGCTTTTCGTGATGCAGACGCCAAGTCTCTCAAACATCTAGAAGAAGTAAGTGACTAGACGTCAGCGTAGAAAGTCCAAATCTTGTTCCTTATGCTGAAAGTAGAAGATTCGTGCACTAATTTCAGGACAATGAAGGTATATCTATTCTTGCATTTCTGAACCTCATAACTCATCTGTACCACCTCAAGAATAATAAACCAACTATTCTCACAGATTATTTTAATTGAATTTTAGATTTTCCCATCGACTGATTGGACCGAAGTGGTCAGTCTCAGATTGACATGCCGGCTTCTTGTACAGATGCTTCGACGATGTCTGGGCTTTTAATTAGAATTTAACTGGTGGATGGTGACTAGCAGTGGAACCCACAAGGATGCACATTTTGCCTTATTTGGGACTTGTCAGCCACTGGATGTATCTGCATTCCACAGCGAGTGATGATGTTCCCACCGAGGCTTGAACTCAGCGCCCTCGTCGAAGCATATGCACAACAAGCCGACATGTCAACCTGAGATCGAGCACTTCTCTCTAATCAGTTGACTGGAAAATCTAAAATTCAATTAGAATAATTAATATGACAGGTTGCACAAGAGGTGGTTCTCGTGGCCCAATTGGTCTAGTGGATACCGCTCTGGTGTCTGAAACTATGGGGATACTGGGTTAGAGCCTCAATGGGAACATCATCACTCACTAACGAGTCCTAAATAGGGTGAATTGTGCATCCTCGATTCCACTGCTAATCACCATCTACCAATTAACCTCCATTTTAAGAGATGGTTCAAAGTCAGGATCATCTTGATTCACCTACACGAAACCTCATCGTGGAACAACAGAATGGCAATATTATCACACGACGACAAAGAGCGGGATTAAAGTCACAACTTAAACAGGATGGGACAAAGATAAATGGGCAAGATCAAGACAACATATACCCTGCAAATTTCAGAGGAATGATCTACAGTCTAGGAGAGAAACAGGTAATAACTACGCAGAGGATACATTCAAATAAGTATTTAGAGAATACTGAAAGGATTATCCGTTACATTCCCTAGATACCTATTTCAGTAAATCTATGCTATTAGGTATGATTAAGCTTTGGAGGCAATTTTCACGTTTAGGGTGAAGGCTGGTATTTAGAGTTTGTTAGCTATAGATTAAAGAACATAGTCAAAAATATCAATAAATCCCAAATTACCATGATCTACAGTCACCTGGATGAATATATCGATCATGCATGTTGTCATTTCTTTTTGCATTAACCTTTGAGTTACCTAGAGACTTTCTTATAATACATCTTTTAACGATTATATGTCTTGTCTGCATTTGAATTCTAAGCGGTTATTTGAATTTAATGTGATTTTGACTATAATAGTGGCTAAAATAGCGGCGAAATACCCAAAAAACCAGGAACGTTTTCATTGAAATATAAAATACTATCAGAACAAGACATATAAGTGATCAATATTGTCGGAATAATGCAGAAGATTTGTAGCTCAGGGGGATGATATTGGATGAATTGTGTTCTCTGAGCTAGGTAGTTGGTTTAATTACGAAGCTTACGTCATCCGCCTACTAGACCACATCTTCATTAAGCGCAGGTTTTAGTATGAAAGGAACTCATTTAAATCCTCCATGATTGATGCAATTGTATCTCCTGGTAACCACTGTCGTTATTGTTTGTTTAATTTACGTCTTTATTGGTCATTTTTATTGACTTGGAATTCGAACCTTCTTGTCAAATGATTTATGCTTTATTAGCTGGTAAATATGGTCGACAGTAATGCGTTTGTTAATCGGTGGCTGATTCACTTGAGTGTCAGGCTTCTAGAAATTCTCCGGCACTGTTGGTGTTTCCTCTATTCTAAATTTCGACATTATCCCAACCTTCAAATTAGTTTCCATAATTATCCACATTCATTGATATGAAGGAATATATATATTATAACTTTTTATAGCCAACTTGTGTTCTTGGATTCGGATTCGAAGGGGATGCCCACTTTGCTGACCGATGTCATGTTTATTGCAGTTCATATATACAACTTGTATTTTGTAAATGGTAGTAATTTTATCTTCTTTTTTTGTTAGTCGGATCTTTTGCTTTGTACAATATCGAATGAAGTGACTGTACTGGCTGGCTGGCTGACTGCCTTGTGTGCTACATTTATTTCAAACAGTTTTAATATTCTAGCTGTTGTTATCATTATTATTGTTCCCTTTGATTCCTAGTAGAACATAGGGCTTCAAATGCACATCTCCACTTGCCACTTCTGTCTTGCTTCTACTGTACTTTTCACCTCCATCCATGTTGGTTAGTCCACACTCTTTCAACTCCTCTTCACACGATCGTCTCCATGTCACACTTGCACTGACGTCCCACTCGCCGCGTGCTTCCCTTTCAGCCTGGTTCCACTCGAGAAATGACCTGACACGCGCGCGATGTCACCCGGCGGTGGCCTCCTCAACGAGTGAGTGTCCAATCCATCTCCATCCACTTTCTCCTGCATATCTGTTGTTTGGCAATTGATTGGTTCTTGTTTTGTATATTCCTTCGCATAGTTTCTTGTTGGTGATTCTTTCCGGATTGGCCATCTGATCTGACCTTCAGTATAGAGCCAGCGAAGACAGTTGTTGGTTGATAAAGGTGTGCAACAGGCTGTTGGAAATATTCTTTTTGACCAGCCCATCAAGTTTCTGATCCGTATAGAAGAACTGACTGACTTGACGTCGTTTGTATTGAAAATCCGACCGAATGTTGTTGTTGATGCTGGCTGAGTGACGAAGATTTCCAGATTGGTTTCAGGTTGATGAATAACGTGTTTCTCGCCTTCCCCTCGATTCTCGATTTGACATACTCGTCTGTTCCGACTTCCTGTAGTTGAGACAATGCTCAATGCTAGATAAGTGAATGAATGCAATCCCTCCCGTTGATGGTGATTGGCGCTGGATGTCGCTGCTGTTGTTGTTGTTGCTGGTTGGTTATTTTCAAAACCTCCATCGTGTCTATGTTCACTTGGAGTCATGTCTTCGCCGGCTGCTTATTCGACCTGTTTGTCGGTCGGTTTACAATTGTAAGTCTTCGATTTTGTGACAGTGACATCAAACATAAATCATCCACGCACGAAATCCAGGTCTTCTAGGTTCTTTACGTCGATCGGTCCAGGATATCCCCCTTGTCTTCTCGTTTCCCACTCACTGTCTGACGTATAATCCAGTCAGTCCACCACAATTAGGAATATCATTGGTGATAATAAGCACCCTCGTCTGACTCTTGTGTTTACTCCAAACACCTCACTGAGTTTTCCGTTGTGGATCACTTGATATGTGCCGTTGTCGTACAGCTGTTGAATAAGGTGGATGAATATTTGGGGCACTGTACGCCGCAGTACTCGAGTAATTTCCAAATTACTTCGCGGTCAACGCTGTCGAAGGCCTTCTCAAAGTCTATGAAGTTGAGGTAGAGGTTTGATTGCCATTCCATGCTTTGTTCTGTGATGATGATGCGTAGAGCTGCAATTTGGTCAGTACATGATTTGCCTTTCCTGAATCCAGCTTGTTCTGGTCGGAGTTCTGTCTCCAGTTCGTCCTTTAATCCCTCCAGGATGATATGACTCAGGATTTTACTTGGCGTCGACAGAAGCATGATTCCTCGCCAGTTCTTGTAGATGATTCCGATGATTCCCAAACTAGGATGAAACAGCAGCTGTCCAGTACTCCCTGGTTTTCAATGGTTCTCTAACTGATATCAATCCGTGATCAACTCGTAAAACATAACTAATCCTTACAAACCAAAACTATAGAAAGTTAATCTGATGCTCGCTAGTGACTTGCTACAGGTTGGAGTTTCCTGAGTTCTAGTGAGAAGTCGTGACCAGTGAGGTCCAATTAGATGTCACGTGTGTAGATGGATGTCCCACCAACGACAATGGTTGGGGTCGTGCTAAATCACGAATTAGTAGAAGTTAGAATTCACGAGCGATTGAATCGGGTCCCAGTGGCTGAATGGTATACGAGCTTGCCTTGTAACCGGAAGGTCCTGGGTTCGAAACCCAGTGGGTGCGTACTCCCGATGATTCCCAAACTAGGATGAAACAGCAGCTGTCCAGTACTTCCTGGTTTTCAATGGTTCTCTAACTGATATCAATCCGTGATCAACTCGTAAAACATAACTAATCCTTACAAACCAAAACTATAGAAAGTTCTTGTAGAGTCCTAAATACTAAAGTATGGTAAACCCTAATCATATTTTGGATCTATCTATTTATTTCTTTTTGTTTATTCAGTTGTTACTATTACTATTCTCACTTTGAACTGTCCCCAGTATTATTTCACCTGTTCCGCTTGTCATTCTAAATGAATTTCGCTTTGCATCGTTAAATTCTATGTTACTGAATTTCACACGATGTTACGTACGTGTTTATAAATATTCTATTTACCTGCTAATCCAATAATCGTATACCCACTTCCAAGTTCTATACATTCTATGAATTCTTCTATAGATGACATTAACTGTTTTGCTACTTGACATTTAAGTATGATTATAATCACAAATATTTTAATTACTTTCCATACTACTGCTATTATTATTATTTAATGTATTCACACCAATGATTCAATTCTCTCATCGTATATAACTTATTTTTTTAAAACATACATCTACGATTGTACAGCTTGATAACAAATTCATTGTTGGGATGAGTCTCTTCACTGAATCACCACTTGTTTTGATTTTCTCTATGTGTCAATATTTCACACGGCTTCATTTCACACACTGAGTTAATGAAATCCAAATAACATTTTGTGTGTCTACAAAATGCCAAGCAATTGTTGAAATCGATATGGAATTCATGTGTAGATTGTTAGAAATTTGAGACATTTTACAGTTATACAGTTATGTTATTGAATTAAAATAATGCAATGCATCACTTATCCAATGTAGTTAGATCTTGAGAATGAGTTCAGGGGTTAGCCAATAAATGATGGCGATCATTGAAATCGGCTGAACAATAGAAAATAAGTGTGATGAATAAAATATACAGTGATTTTTATTTGATTTATTTGTAACGTGAGGCCCGGTACAATATGGCACCAGTAACATTGAAACAATATATTGGGAAATAGAAAAGCAGGGAACGAATAAAGGACTTCATCTGGGAAGAAAGCAGTTTAATTTGGCAAGACCAAACATCATTCGTCGAATTGTTATCAGAATGGGAAGGAAGAGGGAAATTGCAGTAAGTTCGCTCTTGACTGGCCATATCCGATAACGTTTCAGGCCACCGATTCGGACTACAAGCAGAGAATCGTCACTCACCGACTGAGGCTAGTCTAACACAAATATCCTTCACCCCACGACTGCACGTCACAGACTGAACACCTCTCCGCTTTCTGCATCACTTCCCAGGGCTAGCGAACAGAGACCGGTAAGGAAGCCTCTGGAATTACATTTGTAGCACATAACCAAGCAGCTACCGAATCCTGTGTTTCCATATCACGATGACACTCAATGAATGATGATCTCCACTGTGTCCAAATACACGCCGCCAGACCTTACAGTTACTCACACGATGATATCATCAGAAATGGTGATGATCGAATATGCAGTCATCGCACATCCCCAACTTGAAGAGGCCAGGTTTCTCAGGAACAGAGTAAGACTGCGCTCCCCGAAGCATTGTAAACTCCACCTATGACTGCCAGGCTAAAGCCGTGAGAGCTTCAGACGTGGCTCAGGTTGATGCAGGCTACCCTAGCTTTCATGATATGATTGGAAAGCTCACCCTTCACACCTTTACCAGCACTCACACAGCTACCGAGATACACGAACTTATCAACAACTTCAAGTGGTCCTTCTGCCATTCTTCCAACAGTGCTTGGCATTTAGACGGTGCAGAGCACATACCATACTTACAGGCACTGATTTCCAACTGATTAAGTGCGATCTGGGCATACTGAATACTATTGTGCACAGAAGGACGCCATCATCTGCATACTCGAGGTCGAAAAGTCTTTCTTTGGGAAGCAAACCTACACCGCCACCATCACACATGTCCTTCAGAGCTGACTGCATAACGTTATCGATGACACACTTAAAGAGAAATGAAGAGCTTTGGCACCCTTTCTAAACCCACTGTTAGTTGGAAACAATGGTCACACCTGGTTGTATATCATCACTCCACCTGAAGTGTTTCTGTATAGGGCTTTCAGGATGATAACCAACTTGTCAGGTATACCACTCTCTAACTGACAGTCCTAGAGAACAGTTCCATCCAAAGAGTCGAAGACAGCCCTAACACCAAGAAACACAACAATTGTTTCCCCGCTATACTTGTGTCAGTGTTCCAACAACTGATGAATCGGGAGCACACATGATCAATGCATCCACGGGCTGTATGAAACCCAGTCTGCTCTTCGTCTATCATCTCCTCACATGTGTAAAGCAAGAAAGCAGACAATATTTTAGACGCAATTGGTAGCCACGGTACAAGTGAACAACTAAATCGGTGTTCTAGACATGATCAAGAATTGAGAGAGAATCAGGTACATGCAAATTTTTGGAAAATGTGTTCTACACAAGAGCAGGAATATCTGTTTTCAGCTTTTACTCTACTGTGCGTCAAAAGATATCTTGAGAATGCTTTCATTTTGATTAATTGGACATGTTTAACCCCGCTTTCAAATTCACATGATTACATTCAATATAAATGTTGACCACTTCACAATAATTGGTGTTTTATGCATGACTTATTTATTTCAATTACAGTGTGTGAGTGTAGTCATTGTATCGCACAGATAATTAATAACTCGTTTATAATGTAAGCTTGTACTTCACATAAATTCTACTGAGTGTAGCGCCTGTTTTTATCTTCAATAGCCATAAATTGGTTGATATGCAATAACAATAGTAATAATAATCTGCTTTATTCCAAACACAGTACATAGAATACAGCATGTAATTCTCAGTATTTGTCACACTACTGCATCTAATTTACTTAAAATATAAATAAAATTAACCACAGGAACGCTTCCAAATTTAAAGTAGGAATAATGTCAGAAATGTGCTAAGTACAGAATGAGGATAATACCTATAATAATAATAATGACAGTAGGTTTGTTCCAAACAGTACTGTCAAAACAGCATGGAAATCGTAGCGTGTTTCAGAGTATTCAATCTAATTTTCTGTTGACATACCATGGTGAGAGGAGAAACAAAAATAAAATTACATTTGTTACAGAGCTTAAATGATGTTTACAATCATGAAAAAAGTAGGACTCTAAATATAATAGCCATAATAACTGTAGGATTTGCTGGTTTAAGGACGAAGAAACTTTTTTTTATTTACTAGTGGAAAGATGCTTAGTTAGTTAGTTATTTAGTCAGTTTAAAAAAAAAAAAATAAGTTACCAGTCAAGTTACTCTGTGACTGGACTTTTCAGTTCAACGTATAAATACGGGGATGAAGGAATGTGAATAATGTATACGTGAGTAAACATCAGTTGGAGGAGACATCCGTTCTTCAGTGTAGGTAATCATAATTTAATCTATATCGTCTAACTACTTTAAAACATCACAAGTAGTTTAAAGATGATCGTGAATATTTTGTCTAATTTCATACACATGAGTATTCACTTTATGGAGAATTTCATGACTAATGAATTGTTCTTTCATCTTCATTACCTTTCCATTTCAGATGTTCATAGAATAGTTCCTGTTCATTGACTTGATTTTAAATATAATCTACTCAATATGCAGAGCCAATTTTCTAACCTCAAGCTAGACCTTCAAAGTTTCAATAGCAGTGGTGATTATTTTTACGGGATGGGATTGCTATCCTCTCAACCAGCCTTCTCCCTTTACCAAGGTTATTACTCACTAAGCGAGGCAAAGGTATGCGTCGGCCGGAGGTTATACTCTGCACCAATTACATAGTTGCCTAGTGTTCTGCCACTAAGTCACTGACGCACTAAAACTAGCCAGAGAGATCATTATTATCCTGCCCGGTTATGGAACGCCATTTCAACCACCGAAAGTGATTATTCCTAATTAGAAAATGCGGTGGAGAGACCCACCCCAATTTATTATTAATCCATTCAGTTGGGTATACGTATGGCTTTTCATAGTGAGAAGTTATATCCCAAGAGGGGATTCTAACAAAGGTGTGAATAAATTAAAAAAAATAATAGCAGTAGTATGAAATGCAGTTAAAACGCTGGTGATTATGATCAAAGTTAATAACCAAGTGTCAAGTGGCGAACTAAATAATGTCATATATATATAGAATAATGCATAGAATGAATGAGTGTTAGAAGGGAATCTATGATTATACAACTAGTATGCAGATAAAGACGTTACACGTAACGTATGATGTCAAATTCGATAAGAATAATAGTAGAAATCCCAAAGAACATACTGTCAAGGCCCAGGAAATATGATTTTACGTCTGTAACCAAGAGAATGCTATACATGAACCCAGAATTCAAAGATGACTTAGTTGCCGACATCTGTAAAGTGAAGAATCCCACAATCCTTGAAATGGTCATCCACTACAGGATCTGTGAGAATAGCTCCATCTGGTCCATCATGACTATTCAATAACTTGAAGGGCAAGATCCTACATTTGACCAACTCTATATGCGTTCACCAATTTACCTGCTTGTGTGAAGCTAGGTATATCTGTCATTTGAAATGGATTTTGTCCAAGAGAGTACAAGAATACTATCCTGTGTGCTTACGAATGGGTGTAATTAGAGCTTCAAAATGATGAATAAATAAAGATGAATGAATCGATACTGGTCACCTTTAAAGGTATCTACAAAACGACAAAATAATTTTCGCCCAAATCAACAGGTATTTGATTCATCTGTACTGCTAAAACTTTAGCTATCAAAATAGAAAAATTAGATCTCTGTGTACAGGGAACGTTTGTTCAATCCCTCAAACTCTGATTGTTTTAATTTGTCAACGCTAAAGTATGATAATCTCCATTCACACCTTGACTCTACTTATCTTTTCGTTTTGTTTATTCAGATTGTACATCCTTCCTTTATTATTTCGATAGTTACTATTTGTACTCTCACTTTGAACTATTTCCGCTATTCTTTCATGTGTCTCACTTGTCATTATGAATCAATTCTTCTTTTGCAGTGTGAAATTCTTTCTTATCGAATTTGATATCATACTGTGTAAGGTCTTTATTTGCCTACTAGTTGTATAATTATACATCCCCTCCCACCACCTATTCATTCTATGAACTCATCTATATATGAAATTGCTTGTTTTGCCACTTGACACTTGTTCATTAACCTTAATCATAATTACAAATACTTTAATTGCGTTTCATACTATTGTTATTATTGATTCCTTCACGTTCCCAGTGGAACGTAGGGCTTTACGCTAGATGCTTGAAGTTCCTGTTGCAGTGTTTCTTTTTACAGGATGCGGTTGTTAGCCTCATGCTCAACCTTCCTTCTTTACCAGCTTTTTTTATTAGTGGTTTAGCGAGGTAAAGGAGTGCGTTGGTGGCCGGGGATCGAAACCCGGACCACGTGCATGGTCAGTGAGCGTCCTAACCACGGTGCCAAACACATACACAATTTTGTTTCACACCTTTGTTTCAATTTCCTTTCAGTATACAATTCCTTAATATGAAAGGCTATATATGTAAACGATTGATTGGATTGATAATGAATTCGTTGTTGGGATGAGTCTATTCACTGAATCAATTCTTTGGATTTTCTTGATATCCCAATCGAAATTTTCCACGAATTAAAAGGTGGCCGAGTATTCCCCATTAGTCTTTGGTATATTGTTGTCAGACTCAATGCGCTTCCTCCTCAGTATTGACTAATATTGTCTTTTTTTTGATTTACAACACTTCCTATCATCCAGTCCGACTTCATCGCACTTTCATCACCAAACATCATTCCTGGATGTTATTATTGATTTCTTTCCTCTCTCTCTCTCTCTCTCTTCACGTCAATTTAGGCATAGTACTCACTACTTAATAGTTGACAAGGAAGGAAATTTGTCTTAACGTCTGACAATTACCTACCAGTCTTTTGTGTTTGCACACAAAGTAGGAAACTTAATTAAATGATGCGACCTATGGATAAATATGTTCACTTTATAGAGTATATTGTATACGAAGAACAATGTCTGATAATATACTTCGAAGACTATTCAATGCCCCTGAATTTCTAAACTGTCCTTAGTGTCTCTAATTCAACCAGTGATTTTTCACGCTAACTTTTCCTCCCATGATAGGTTAGTGGATTTCATCATGAGCTGATATCAGTTAGAGCATCACTGAAAAACCAACCAGAGAGTACTGGACAGCTGGCTATTTCGTCCTAGTATGGGATGAAACTTTTGGTTACAAGGCGAGTTCGTAGATCATTAAGCCACCGGGAACTGTATCCAGTTGACAGTTCATGAATTCCAATTTCTACCAATTCACGACATAGTGTGACCACTAGCCAATGTCTTCCGTGGCGAGTATTTGTCATCACACCCAGCCTGCTACACCCCCTACTGGTCATAACTTCCCATTAGAACAACAGTTAACCTACCTGACTAAATAGGGTTATTCGCCTAGTCAGAATCTCATAACAATTGGTCTCTTTATTTGTGCGTCGGTGGCACAGTGGTTAAGACTCTCGCCGACCATGCACATGGTCCGGGGTTCGAGCCCACGCCGGCGCACACCTGATATCTTTGGTCGGCTTGGAAAATTTGGGCTACCGATATCCATGCTGAAAATTCCATACTTGTACCAAAAATACAGTATGGAATCAAGCTGTAATCAAAAATTAAAAAAAATAAAAATATATGTATATTTGTGGAAATTATGATTTCTCTATAAGCCTTTATAACAGATGTGTTTTCCCAATTTGGATAAGGCTTCAAAGACACTAAAATAGAATACCTTGTCTACCGAATTGTGTCTTCACTAAGTAACTGTCCATAATCTGTCATCTCGTCTTCCTCCTCGCCACACGATCTCCTTCATCTCACCCTCGGACCGACGATGAACTCATCGCCTCCTTGTAGGATTCCACTCGAGCAATGGCCTACATTGAGTGTGATATCATTCGATGGTCTTATCAACGTATGCTGGATCCATTCTCATTTTATCCTACACATGTGTTGAGCGATCGGCTCTTGGTTGTTTTTTTTCCCCAGGCATCCAAAGTTTTTGTAACTAATTCTTTTTGGTCATTTGATCCTCAACATTGAACCAGTGGAGGCAGATGCTGGCAAAAGTCTGCAACCTATTGGAAATCCTTGCCATGACTTACACGCAGTGCAAGTTTCTGACCCGTATAGAATCACCTACTTCAGCACTGGTGTTGAAAATGAGAATCTTCTTCTTTATGCTGAGGTGGAGTGTAGAATATTTTCAAACTGATTTCAGATTGATGAAGGCGTATCTCGCCTTTCCGATTCTGACGAACCTTGACACTTTCATCCGTTCCGTCTGTGTAGTTGAAACATAGTTGAAGTTAAAGCATATCAGACGAAACCGGAGTACGGAGATCTAGACAAACGAACACTCAACTCAATGAATTTTGATGTGTAACCAATCAGAGTTTGCAAAAGTAATTACGCTGAACGAAACAGCTGTCCAGTATTCCCAGGTGGTTTTCCAGTGGTTCTCTAAATGATATCAGCTCATGATGAAATTCTCCATCCAATCAAACAAAATCTTTGCCAAACCAATACTCGAAAAATGACCTCATGCGCATTAGTGGCTGGTTCTGGTGGGATGCTATGACCATTAGGGGGCAGCAGGTCGAAATAAGAGGACAATTCTTCATCGAAGAAAACATCGCTAAGTAGTCGCGCAGAAGTTGCAATTCATGAGCCAATGGATCAGGTCCCAGGTGGCTAAATTATCTACGAAGTCTCTCGCCTTGTAACTAGAAGGTCCTAGATTCAAACCTCGGTAGGTGAGTATTGCTAAATAGTCCCAAACCAGTTTGACAAATCAGTTTTCCAGTACTATCAGCTGGTTTTCTAGTGGTTCTTTAAATGACATCAGCTCATGATGAAATTTTCCATCCAATTACGCAGTTATGAAAGAGAAATTAACCTCATTTGTGTTAATGGATTGTGACTGAAATCTTCACAGCAAATCATTGATTGTTTCAATGTGAAGTTCATTATCGGCTGATATACTTCACCACTGTCTAATCAATTATTAGAAAGTGGTTGCTTTTGTTCCTTTACGTCCCCAGTGGAACATAGGGTGGCTTCAAGCTAGAAGCTTGAAATTTCGGTCGCAGTGGTGTTTATTTTTACGAGATGCGACTGCTAGCTAGCCTCATGCCCAACCTTACCTCTTTACCAGTCTTATTACTGGTTTAGCGAGGTTAAGGAGTGCGTCAGTAGCCAGGGATTGAACCCCCGATCACATACATGGTCGGTGACCATTCTACCATTGTGCTACCAACGCACATGAATGTGGTTACTCAAATAAAAAATATTATTAGGTCTAAATTCTAGTTCACTTTTCTTTCACACTTTTGTGTTTAGAAATATCTCTGTGTAAAAATTATTCCTCTAATCATACCTTACACTACACACCTATTCAGCTGTCAAGTGAACGCATGTGAATCATATGCGGAACTGCCATGTGACCTCCATACATTAAAGATCAACCAACATAGATGGTTTATTCGTCAAAATTTACGTGAAATAACAGCCCACAATTATAACTGAGTTGTTATTATGGATAATATTAAATGACTTCACTCATACAATAACTGAAAAAATGAGTCATGCATAAATGCACATCTAATAATTGTAAGTACTTAACATTCATGATGTTAGATGCTACTAATCTGTTGATATGAGTAGTTTCATATCGTTCACACCAAAATCCGTATTGTTTGCTAGCCAGACCGTGGTGGCTGTAAATTAATTTGCAGAAACTGTGAACGTGATTGAACTAAAATAACAAGTTCAGCAAAGATGGCGACCTTTTCGGCGATTTCATTTTCAAAAGCTGTACAATCGCATTTTAATACACAATTTTACATTATTATTATTATTATTATTATATCTGTTAATTCCTAGAGGAACATAGGGCTTCAGCTGCGCGTCTCCATTGCGTTCAGTTTTCTGCCAACTTTTTCACCCCGCTACAAGTCTGCCCACATGCTTTCATCTCCTCCTCCTCACATGTCCTCCTCCAAGTCACCCCACCATCGCAATGACGACCAACTCTCCGCTTCCCTTTCAGGTTCCACTCGAGCAATGGCTTGCCTAGTGATGTCACTCACTTGATGGTTTCCTCAGAGTATGGCCAATCCATCTCCATTTCTTCCTGCCTATTTGTTTCACAATCGGTTCCTGTTGGGTTGGTTCCCTCATTGCCAGAGATCCCTGCCTGTTGGTGATCTTTTCTGGCCGGCCATCTGATCTTCAGTATTGAGCGAAGACACCTGTTGATTGATGAAGGTCTGTAGTTTGTTTGAGATGCTCTTAATGACGCGCTGGCCAAGTCTCTGATCCGTATAGTAGCACTGACTGACTTCACATTGGAGTTGGAAATCCGGATCTTATTTTTGATGTTGGGTGCTGTTGACCTCCATACAGACTTTCTTGAGAGAAATGAAAGTTTGTCTTGCTTTTCCGATTCTGGCTTTGATATCCTCGTCAGTTCCGTCTTCCTGTAGTTGAAACGATGCTTCCCAGGTAGGTAGGTCGGTAGGTAAAGGAGGTTGTTTCTTTCAGGTTCCTCCCATTAAGTCTTATCTTTGATGCTTCTTCTCCTAGCTTGTTGCTTTTCACTTGCATATCTTCCAGTTTGTGGGAAATCAGACATATATCAAATCGGCGAAGTCCAGATCCTCCAAGTTCTCTTTTTGTGTGAGTTCATTTTATTCCTGTTTCATCATTGCCCGTTGTCTGTCGCATTATCCCATCTACACCTATCAAGAAGATCATTGGCGATAGTAGATAGCCTTGCCTCACTCTCGTCTTCACTTCGAAGTGTTCTGTAAGCTTCATGTTGTGGATTACTTGGCATACAGCGTGAGATGTACAATTGTCGATGGAACCCCGTAGTAGCGAAGTAGTTGCCAACTGACCTCTCAATCGATTACTAAGCTACAATTTTACATAGATAGATCCAATTTTGTTTTACTTGATTCCACATAATTACGAAGGTGAACAAAAGGTGACAATTATTTTCAACTAGATATGGTTTACGAGAAGCTTAGAAACAAAAATTCCACAGGTTTATAACAAATTAAAGGTGTGTCAACAAAATGAGCATGGAAACAAAATTGAAATAATAAAATTTCAACTTGAAATGGAAGTCAGGAGGTATGAATATAGCTTACAAGAGGCTTAGAAAAAAAAATTACAATTACGAAATAATTGTAAACTTATAACTGAAAAAATGGGATGAATTGCGCTGAATCGCATTCTTCTTCTCTTTTTGGTTTAGGTTTCGTGTTCTTTTCGACAAAACTTCTCGGGTAACTATTTTGGGCCAGGATGTTTTTTGAGGAATAGGAGCTGCTCTTCCACGCAATCGCTGCTGCAGATTTTTCTAATGCGGTGGTTTGTTGAGATGATGAGAGCTCATTTTTGGCTCAAAAGTATCCAACTATAGAAATGCACCAGTTGGCCGTTCCACGTTGGTTTTCTGTGGATGGATTTCTTTAGTGTTCCGTCATATTCTCTTGTTAATTCCACGCTCAGAAATGGAATCTTTGAATCGTTTTCTAATTCCATTGTGAATTTAATCGAAATATGGGAAGTGTTAAATTCTTTTAAGATACAAATGAAGTTGGAAATATCATAGCAGACTATAAAGATATCGTCGACGTACCTTTTGTACAGTAATAATTTGTTTTAAAACCCCGCTCTGCAAATTTGCCATAAAGCAGTCTGCTGACAAAGGTTCAGGAGTGGTCCTAATCAATAGAGATTTATATATTATTAAATTGAAAATTCTTATATCAGAGTCATGGAATAGTTGATCCTGTCGGTTTCAAGAGATCGAACATGTCTTCAGTTATCAGATTGGCGTTCTTCATTCTTCTGAAAGCATCTGTTTGTCACTTTTCAATCAGTTCTGTCATATTTTTCGTGTTGTTAGACGGCGAAATTGCTGTCATCTGATATAAGAGTTGTTTTGAAACGGTCATCTCCTCGTATTGGATAAATCGTTATTTTGAATGATGTCACATTCGTACTGAATGGAATAACATGAATTTGATGGCAGCTATATTTATCAACATGGGAGGTGAGAATAAAATCAATTGCGAGGTATTTTAGGCAAAGCAGAACGAAAAGTACAATAGATATTTGAACAAAGCAAGAACTACAGTTTAAGCAGAATAAATTGGCACCATCCTTCATTTCGTTGACTTCTCGTCAGCTACTTACAGGCCACAGTCATTAATAAATATATCTACAAAAAGAATTTTAACACACTTGCACAGAGTTCATTTTAAACAAAAATCAATCGATCAATATACGCATACACTAATAATACATATATATAGGTAATATTAAACACTATTCCGAACAAAATAATAATCATACACAATGGAAACTTTTCAGCATTTCGCATTCGGAAGAAAGAGAGGTGAAAATATCCAGTTACCGGGGCAAAAAGAGACTGATAACCGCTTCTTTCTGGACATATAAATCAGGTTTCAGGCGCTTGATAGAAATGGCTTCAACAAACTTGAGGAGAATTGAGCCCTTTTGCCTATCGATAATTTTAACGACTTTTCGACTTCCACTTCATGACCCGTGTCAAGGAGATGCCTGGTGATGGATAGCACTGTTTAAAGCATTTGTTCCATTTAGACATAAGCTTTTCGGTACATATTCAGAAAATCGTAGATATGCCCTTCTGCTTTCTGCCCTTCCAACAAAACTGCTCCCGTAGATACATGTAAATTTGTAAATACAGTTGGAGTTGTTAACATGAGAAGGATATCTATCGGTTTTTGATTGCACCAAAGAGCAAATTGTCCGATAGACGAGGACGAGCTTAGCTGCAGGATAGGCTATGGCTAGTTAGTGATATACTCAACCTTCTGTTGATCATTGCTGTAATGTTTCCACCTTTATAATGAAGCTTAAAGTAGATTGGCTTTTTACCCACTGTGGTTTGTTTCACACTTGTGACTTCAGATCGTCCATACTTGTTGATGAACCTTTGAGGGTACCCATTGCTCTTCAGTCTCTTTTCAAGAAACTCAAATTCTTCCTCTAATTTCTGTATAGAACATATACTCCTCACCTTGTAGTACAAAGTCTTGACCAGTCTGCGTTTAAAGCTATTTGGACAAAAGCTATTAAAATGTAAGCATTATCCTTTCCATGTAGGCTTTCGATAAATTGACCTCGGAAGGCTACCGTCTTCTAGGCGTTCCATGGCAATGTCGAGGAAATGAAACTTTCTATCACTTTCATGTTCCCTAGTAAACTCAATATTCGTGTGTGTGTGCATCATTGAATAATCTGAGTAAGTGTGAAGCATGACTTTCATTGTTGCACACTATAAATGTGTCATCAACATATCGACAGTAGGAAGTTGTTTCGCCAACTGCATGCTTCAACTTTGTTCTTTCAAGGCTGGACATGAATGTATCTGCTAAAACAGGGCTAAGTGGACTGCCCATAGCTACACCATCTATTTGGCGGTAAAGAGTGTTGTCAAATAGGAATTGCACATCCATGGTACACGTAAACAGTAGGCGTCTGAATTCCGACTCTGGGAGTGGGAGAAGATCAGACTGTTGATAAATGATCTAAATAGTTGTGTTGATTAGAATCATTGTGAACAAGAAGATTACGTCAAATGATATCATGAACTTTTTTAAACGTTCATGTGTTTCACACTTTCAGCTATATAAAACAGTTGAAAATTGAATACACATTTAAAACAACCAATCGAAATGTTTTATACGATTACAGCATTCCTCTAAGCACGTCATACAACATCATATAAAACCAACTGTCGAAAACCCAGATCGTGGAGATCCTGAATCTATCGCCGGTTTCAAAAGACTAAGCTTAATACGCAGGACACTGTCCAATGTAACCGATGCAGAATAACAGAAAACAGTTGGACAACACGATTATTTATTCTTCAAGAGAAAACGAAACGGACTTACAGTTGTTAGTCAGTGCTAAATTCTGTAAATAAACGTTAATATAATATACAACAATATTTTTGATCGTATTTCTCCAATCTTCTGCCAACCAGTACACGATTAAGCAATGATAGCCTTCGTGTCTCCCGCCAATATGGAGACCAGTTCGAATTGACAAACTATTCAAAGTTCAACAACACTGACATAAACTTTAACGGGAAAATTGCCTGGAATATCCCTCTCGGACGAACTAATTACAATATTTGTACATGTTACTTAAGCATTTCAACTAAGTCTGTCATTCAAGTGATGGTTTGTAGGGATTTGATTGGTTTCAGGATTTCATCATGAGCTGATATCAGTTAGAGAACCATTGGAAAACCTGGAGTACTGGACAGCTGTTTCGTCCCAGTTTGGGATTCTTCATCAGTACGCACCCACTACCACGGTTAGAACCTAGGACATTCTGGTTACAAGGCGAACTAGCTCGTAGACCATTAAGCCACTGGGACCCGATCCAATGGCCATTCCATCAATTCTAACTTCTGCCAATTCACGACATAGCGCAACCGCTAGCCAATGTCTTCGGCGAGTATTTGTATTCACACCCGACCGGCTGCACCCTACTGGTCACGAATTTCCACTAGAACCTAGGTAACTACCTACCTGAATAGGGCCAGTGGGAAGTCGTGACCAGTAGGGTGCAGCCGGTCGGGTGTGAATACAAATACTCGCCAAAGACATTGGCTAGCGGTTGCGCTATGTCGTGAATTGGCAGAAGTTAGAATTGATGGAATGGCCATTGGATCGGGTCCCAGTGGCTTAATGGTCTACGAGCTAGTTCGCCTTGTAACCAGAATGTCCTAGGTTCTAACCGTGGTAGTGGGTGCGTACTGATGAAGAATCCCAAACTGGGACGAAACAGCTGTCCAGTACTCCCAGGTTTTCCAATGGTTCTCTAACTGATATCAGCTCATGATGAAATCCTAAGTCTGTCATTATTATGTCCTTTTCAGTGAAGTTCAACAATAGCGTTCCAGGAGTGTGAACGCTCCAATGACCTTGAACGCAAGCTAGTCGTTGGTTAACGGCATCTGTCATTATCATAGCTGAAATATCAACGCTGTTCAACAACTTAGGAGCAAATTTCACTCAGATCATGTTTTAAGTACTGTTCGGACAATGTGTTAATAGCCCGTTAGGGTTAGGATCAGGGTTATAATTAGCATTAGGGTTAGAATTACGGTTTGAATCAGAGTTATGATTAGGGTAAGGATTAAGGTTAGGGTTAGTGTTAGGATCAGGATTAAGCTTACGGTTACGATTAAGGATAGATTTATAGCTGATGTCATTTATTTTAATTTGTTTTATTATCCGCGCTTTCCTGGTAGCGGTCGTCTACCCTCTTCCTGGAAACCATAACAATTCAACCGATGACTTTTTTGGAAGACTGCAAGCAGGATGAGAGAGACAAACGATTCACAAAGGCAGTTTATCTGTAGTCATCTCGGTGAGTACATGTACAGAAACTAGTCTAACTTAGCAACTCATACTCCTCGTTATAACTAGGACGTATTTTTTTAAGTCATGCCAGAGAAAGATAACCTGATTAGTGAATTTTCAAGCATTTTCTTGTCAATATACACATCAATTTTTGAGCAAACATTCCTCATTTTTATGATTGGTCAGTTGAAGGTCACTAGTGCATTTGCACTCCTGGGACACTATTGTTGAACTTTGCCCTCTTTTCTCCTAGACTGTATATCGCTGTTGTGACATTCGTATATCCCTCTTATTTGTCTTTCTTCCTGTTTAATCTCTAATTGTAATGCTTCTGTTTCTCGTAGTAGTGTGATATATTGATAAAACCGATTTGATAATGAGTTCAGTATTATAAATAAAGATAACTCACCATAACATGAGGTAGAAAGATGATTAGGCGACATATGTAGACGGCTGAATCCCAACGTGGTTGACTTTAACCCGAAATAATTAGAGAAAAAGAGAGAGAAACTAGAACATCAACAAGTGAATGATGATTTCCGCTTTGTTTACTTTGACTACATAGGGCTCTAACAACGTATCTTCACTTCATCCTGTTCCGCACAGTCTTTCTTAGCTGACTTGACGATTGCCATCTCTTTTCATCATATTATCTCCTCTACGTCACCCTTGGACTCAAGCCCAACTTGACGCTACCCATTGGGATTCTATTCGAGCGATGGCGCAGAGCATGATGTTAATAAACGATCTCCTCTATGTGTGGCCGATCCATCTTTGTATACGTCAGAATATTTCTTGATAAATCTGTTCTCGACTGGTTCTTTGTCCAAGATTCTTGTTGCTGATCCCTTCCTGCTGGCCATCTAATGTTGAGTATCGACTGAAGGGCTCTCTTCATAAAAGTCTGAAGCTTGTTCGAAAAGCTTTTGCAAGTCTCAGAACTGACTAATTATCGGTGTTGAAAATCCAATCTACAATCTCTAATCATTCTGCACATTGTGTAAAGACTTTGTCTAGAACAAGGTTATCATTTAATTCAACTTCAGATTTTCCAGTCAGTTCACTAGACAGAAGTGCTCCGTCTCAGATTGACATGTCGGCTTCTTGTGTAGATGCTTCAACGATAACGCCTTGGCGTTTGAAACTATGGGCGATGAGTTCTAACCTCGGTGGGAAAATCATCACTCACTGCGGAATGCTGTTTCTCTGCTAACAATAACGAATAATAATGTACATGTATGTCCAGCTGACGAGTACCGAACACGGTGAAATGCCCATCTTGGATTCCACTGCTAGTCACCATCCACCAATCAACTTCTAATTGCATGTCTAAACATCGTCGAAGCATCTTCACAAGAAGCCAACATGTCAACCTGAGACCAAGCACATCGGGGCAATCAATTGACGGAAAAATCTAAAATTGAATTATATAATTAATATGACACGTTACACAAGAGGTGGTGACTCTAGTGACCAAAGTAGTCTAGTGGAAAACGCTTTAGTATTTGAAACTATGGGAGCACTAAGCTCTAGTCTCGGTGGGAAAGTAATTGTAGCTGTAATTATTAAATCTGACAAATTTAATGTTTATTTACCAAAATTTAACGAGTACATATGTGAAACGATTCAACAATTCTCTACTCGCATTCCTTATTTAGTATACTCAAATTTACTTAGGGTAAAGAACTGCAAAGTATGTCGAAACCTGTACACTACCTCCATAAAAATAAACACACAGCATCAGTCAGCTAAAATCTCTCGATCTCTATACTTCTGTCTGCCAATCATATCCGAAATAGTTAGAATCAATCTGATTAAATTTAAATTTATGTATTCGGAAAGTGTTTCCTCCATTCCCTTTCCAATATTAAGACCCTAGATATCAGTAAAAAAAAGCAAGAATGTTTGAAAATATTTCGATCTACATGATTCTACAAGATTTTACATTCTACTAAAATGAAACAATATAACTCTGTCAAGGCTAGATTTCTCAAAATGAAATTCTTATACTTACTTGTTTTTAAATGCATATTATGTCATAAACTTGTTGAATGTTGTTTTATTTTCTACTCTGTTTTGTTTTACTGCACACACATTCAAGTTTCAACATGAAACCTGCTTTTTTTTAGAAAATCAATTGATATATATATATATATATTTAGAAATATAAATACTGACTACATTTTGAGGAGAAGTGCTTCAATAGAAGTTTTGATACACTTGTAAAAATGTATTATTTGTCTTAGAAATAGGGATTCAACAGCGTATGTACACATGTCATCCTGTTCCCTCTAGTCCTTTTCAGCCGATTAGTACTCTTCGGTCACCCTGACGTGTCTAATCCATCTCAGTATCCTTGGGGATATATGTTGATTTGTTGCTATGTGGTGAATGCTACTTATAAAATGAATCAATAGTATATATGTATATAAAGAGACGTTCATCGGCAAAAAATCATCAAATATCAAGGAGATATATTACATGTCAGAGAAGGCAAATGGTACAGAGTCGTGAGATGTGAAAGAAACACATAAAGAAACACAATATGAAGGAAGGATGGCCGGAAGTACCACAACGCGAAGGTGTGTGCAAATGTTGCGCTGAATATAGGATATACACACTTTTGCTATATAGAGATTATTATATTATTATTATTGTCCCCTTGGGTTCCTAGTGGAATATATGGCTTCAAATGCACCTCGCCACTTGCTTCTGTCTTCCTTCTGCTGTACTTTTCACCTGCATCCATCCATGTTAGTCCATACTGTTTCAACTCCTCTCCACACGATCTCCTCCATGTCACCCTTACACCCACATCCCACTCGCCGCTTCCCTTTCGGCCTGGTTCCACTCGAGCAATGGCTTGACACGCGCGCGATATCACCCAGCGGTCCGGCCTCCTCAGCGAGTGTTCAATCCATCTCCACTTTCTCCTGCATACTTGTTAGTTGGCGATTGATTGGTTCTTGTTTTGTTTGTTCCCTCCCATAGTTTCTTGTTGGTGATTCTTTCCAGCCCCCGGCCATCTGATCTTCAGTATAGAGCCAGCGAAGACAGTCAGTTGTTGGTTGATAAATGTCTGCAACCGGCTGTTGGAAATATTCTTTGTGACCCGCCAAGCGCCAAGTTTCTGATCCGTATAGAATAGCTGACTGACTTGACGTCGTTTGTATTGAAAATCCGACCGAATGTTGTTGTTGATGCTGGCTGAGTGACGAAGATTTCCAGATTGGTTTCAGGTTGATGAACAACGTGTTTCTCGCCTTCCCCTCGATTCTCGATTTGACATACTCGTCTGTTCCGACTTCCTGTAGTTGAGACAATGCTCAATGCTAGATAAGTGAATGAATGCAATCCCTCCCGTTGATGGTGATTGGCGCTGGATGTCGCTGCTGTTGTTGTTGTTGTTGGCTGGTTATTTTCATAACCTCCGTCTTGTCTATGTTCACTTGGAGTCCTGTCTTTGCCGGCTGCTTATTCGACCTGTTTGTCGGTCGGTTTACAATTGTAAGTCTTCGATTTTGTGACAGTGACATCAAACATAAATCATCCACGCACGAAATCCAGGTCTTCTAGGTTCTTTACGTCGGTCCAGGATATCCCCCTGTCTTCTCGTTTCCCACTCACTGTCTGACGTATAATCCAGTCGGTCCACCACAATTAGGAATATCACTGGTGATAATAAGCACCCTCGTCTGACTCTTGTGTTTACTCCAAACACCTCACTGAGTTTTCCGTTGTGGATCACTTGATATGTGCCGTTGTCGTACAGCTGTTGAATAAGGTTGATGAATATTTGGGGCACGTACGCCGCAGTACTCGAGTAATTTTCAAATTACTTCGCGGTCAACGCTGTCGAAGGCCTTCTCAAAGTCTATAAAGTTGAGATAGAGGTTTGATTGCCATTCCATGCTTTGTTCTGTGATGATGATGAGTAGAGTTACAATTTGGTCAGTACATGATTTGCCTTTCCTGAATCCAGCTTGTTCTGGTCGGAGTTCTGTCTCCAGTGCGTGCATGATTCCTCGCCAGTTCTTGCAGAGTAAGGTGTAATTCGCCCTTCTTTGGGAGTTTCACGAAGTAACTTTCCCTCCTTACAGACCTTTTGCAATAATGCAGTCAGATAGCATATCTGCTGTCGTCTTTGGGTCCGCTTTCAGTGCTTCAGGGGGTATTCTATCTGGTCCAGCTACTTTTCCAGCTTTCAGAAGCTTGACTGCTTTCAAGACTTCAGCTTTCGTTATTCTGTTTGTTATTTCAGAGATATTTTTTATACATGGTAGGATGTATTTCCTTGTGATCTTTGATGTTGGCTTGTTCTTTGTGTTGTGACCCGAGTTTAAACAATTTTTGATGAAATTGTGTGAAGATATTCATTCTTTTCGAAGACAGTTAGTAGGTGGTATTTCTCCTCCATTCTTCAGGAGTAGGGCTATATTGTGTGTTTCAACTCTTTTAAACAATGTCTGTAGACAGTTTCTTTTGTGAGTGAGTAATTGGATTATTGCTAGTATAGTTGAGTATTTGATCTGTGTGTGTTGATTTTCTATTCTAATTGTGTTTCTAAATTTCCTGTGTTGGTTCTCCTGTATAAGACATTTAAAAATGGGATTTCGTTATCTAATTTTTCTTCTCTTGTGAATTTAATATCTTCAAATATGTTATTTATTAATTTGTGGGTATATTCCAAATAGCATTTCTTTTAATTATTACAAAGATATCATCAACATAAGGTACCCACATTTTTAGTTTAATTATAGATAGGGACGGTTATTAATTCTTATAATCTAAGCAAAGATCCTTACGTCATCTTCCTACCTCTTATTTGTGACCTTAACCTGTATTGTATCAATTCATGTTATCTTGCCTTCTATGTAAATTAGAACGAGACGTATAGACGAACAGTATCACTATTTTCAATTAGATTTCCCTTCAAGCTTTAACTCTAATCTACACAAATTTGTATATATGAAAACATTTAACCAATGACGGTGATTTTGTGGATCAAATGACAATAATAATATTAAAACAATTAGTCCCTTCCATAAATTTGAATAAGGCATTAAGAAGACAAATTTCGCCGCGAGATGATATTGTCATTTCGTAGTTTGTTTACAACCGCTTTACAACTAACATGGTTAACAATAATAAAATAAAGTTCATGACAATTACTCAGTTACATAAAAAAACAAAAGTCATATTTAGGCGAAGATTGAAGTCTATTGATTTTTGTACACACAGTTTAAGCTGTATGTGATTAATCCCCAAACTGCTTCCATCAGCTTCAATAACCAACCTTGAATTAGAGTTATGTGATAAAATAATTGTGAAACAGTCATTAATTAATATTGATTTTGTGACCAGACATTAATAAGTGCTTTGCAATGGATGATGATGCTGGATTTCTATTCAGATAAATCGCTCTGGGATTTTCTATGTGTTTTAGTAACCATTTTGGAGCATGTTATTTTCGACGACCACATTGGAACATTCTATTGGTTCTACCGATATAGGTGTCACCGCAGCTGCAGGTGAATTTGTAAATACAGTTTGAAGTAGATTCCATAGAATTTCGTCTTTTAATCGTAGGTAGCTACAGGGATCAAAAATTTCCGGCAAGTGAGAAAAAGAGATGCAGTGTAGAATGTGCGTTTGATGGCTGACCGAAGTCTTTGACCTGTCAACTGTATAATCTGGTCGCCCTTGAATAATAATAACAATAATGTGTTAAGTGTTTTGAACGTCAGTAATAACGATGATAATAATGGTAACAAAAACAACATTGATAATAGGGTTTATGCGGGTGATGATAAGAACAACAAAGGTAGTACTATGTGTGCATATGTAGACAATTCAATCAATAAGTGAATTAGGTCAAATCTTAAAACTTATGTAATACTTCAGGTGAAGTGGACAGATAATCAGAGTTCAAATAAATATCATTAAAGTGCACAGAAAGTGGAAAATAAGAAAGGGTGGGAGGGTTTCGATTAGAATTCACCTAGACCAAGGGAGAAACAAAGATAGAACAAACTTCTTCCATATTAGTTTGTTAATTAGATGTATCACACAGTGAAACAGTATTATAAGGAATCTAAATCATCAGTAGTAGTTCCACACAATGAAGGAACCTCGTAAACCGCATTACACAGAATTCTTAATAAGGCAGGAATAAAAGTAGCTGGCATTCAAACCAACCACAAACTCAATTAGAAACAAACTTTGTCGGTTAAACTATCGATCCTGTGGAGCCTTTAAAACAAAACAATTTAGTTTATCTAATACCCTGCGATGATTGTCAGCTCAAATGCATAGGTCAAACTAGTAGAACAGGGTCAGTCAGTCAGACTAGCCGAACATAAAATCCTAGCAAAATCTAGATTGGTTGACCCAAATAAGATAAGAAATCTGGAGAATCGTTCAGCTATAGCACCCACTACATGCAATTACACACAACCATACAATAGGCTGGATGGGATAGGATGACAGTTTTAAAATCTAATGTCACAGGGTGAAGGGAGAGAGAGGTTGATAACAGAAGCTTTTTTCATCGAATCAACTGCAAATAGATGTAATAGGAATGATTCAACACCTGTCCATCCAGATATCTGGAAAATTCTACTACCCCTACGACAAACAATAGAAGACAAAGAAAGCTATAAAATTCAAGTTTCGAAGTCGTGTTATTCTAATTGATTATGTGATTATGAACAATAAATTTTGTTCGAAACGTCATGCAGTAAATAATACTGTTTCACTCACTGTGTGATACATCTAATAAATAAACCAATATGGAATTACTTACTACCACAGAGCCCAAGCTTTACACATACATTAACCTCCTTTGCTGTATGCAAAGACTAGGAGGTTCGAATTTCATTCGAGCGTTTTTTTGAAATGTGTGATAGACAACTTTGAAGGCACTTCTTCTATCTACTTGGTGACCACTTTCAATCAAATGAGTAAAAATAGAACTTCTTATAGATTTTATTTGGCCTTTTTCGAACTATGAAGAAAGATACTTAGTCATGATGCATTTGTTGAGCTGTCTAGTTGCTTTCTCCACAGCAGCAGCTAAAATTGTAAATATATATTGAACTGACACAGCTAGGCAGCTTGTCTTTCGCTTGAGGAATCATAATTGGTTGACAGCTGGAAAATGACGAACAAACGGTGGTGGCATTATAAGTTCGTTTTATTGCTTTCGATAATCTTAGATATAGGACTTCACTAGTCACATCCCCATTAAATTGCAATTTCATAAACAGTTGTTTCGTATTAACTGTTGTTAGTTTCTCTTGATTGTACTTGATTGGTATTTATGTGTCTCCTTACAAATCTACTAGGATAACCCATTTGGACCAGCGTAGTTTGGATGTATCCTAACTCATGTTGTAGGGAGTCATCTGTACAGATACATCTTGCTCTATTTGTGAGGCATCTGACCAAATTGATTTTGTATCGGATTGGTACATAACTGAGGAAATGTGTATCATTGTCCTACAGATGTAGGTTTTCTATGAGCATCTCTCTTGAATGAACCATCCTCTCTTCTGTTCAATCGGATATCGACTAAGTGTAGTCTGTCACAAGGTTCTTCTTCACAAATGAAGATAAACGATGGATATGCATCATTGCATTTTATTAACATTTCATTCTTGTCAGCTTTCTCATCATGAAGAATAATCAAGGTATCATCAACATAACGAAAAAAGGGATCCATTTTATAGAAAAGTAGTCATGAAATCCTCATTATCAAACGAAAATTAGAACAAATTCACCAGAGAGTGGTGCTTAATCAATGACTCATTCACAAAAATGAATCTTCGAATATCCTCAGTACGATAGCTAGAAATACTTCACAAAAGCGCTTATTCGTTTTTCAAGTGTCGGTTTGCAGAGATTTGATTAAGTTTCAAGATCTCATCATGAAGTGACATCGATTAGAGAACCACCACTGGGAATTACTCGATAGCTGTTTCGTCCAAGTTTGAGACTCTTCATCAGTACGCACCCGCTGATTTGAAACCCACAAGCGTCTGGTTACAAAGGCGAGCTCGTTGACTATTTATTCATCAGCCACTGGGACCTGATTCAATGGTTACTCCATGAATTCCAGCTTCTGCCAATTTACGATATGGCGCACTTACTATCAAGTGTCGCCTGTGGCGAGTATTTGTCCTTACATTCAACCTGTTATGCTCCACTGGTCACAACTTCCAACTAGTAGTTGTGCCATATAACGAATTGGCAGAAGTTGGAATTCATGGACTAATTGTTCCAAGTCTTCTTAGACGAGAACACTCTTTGATAACAGATGAAAAGGAAAAAGAAGAAGAAATATCAAACATTACTGAGGCTGTCAAGCAAAATAACTAACCGAAGAACTTCATTAACAAAATCATTAGCGACATTAAACATAGTCGGAAGAGTATTCCGAAAACATGAACCTCAACAGTTACCATTCAGATAGACCAGGAACGTCAGACAACGTGACAAGAATTCTCAATAAGCTCGACATCAAAGTTTTCTTTAAAACATCAGACACACTGCGAAGCAACCTAGTACATATAAAAGACCGAATCCCTAAAGATTCTCTATCTTATTTTGTCTATAAAAATAAAATATTTGGAATGTGATGATATATACGTCGGATAAACATCGCCAGAAAGGAGGTATCAAGATCAGGAGAAATGAACGTCATGGAGCATCTGTTCGACCACCGAGAAGTCTAGCTGAACTAGAAAAGCTTGAAAAATCATCAGCCATAGGTCTACAGAATCAGGCCACAAAATAGATCCTGACAATACTGAAATAATCCAAAAAAAAAACTTCAGAAATCACAAGAACGTCTCACATCATCGGAAACACTTCATATCTGAACTGAATAGGAATGATGGACTAAAACAGAATTTAACCTGGTTACAACACCTCCATCCTCCATGAAGCGACAAATCAACACGATTGTGATAAGCAATTTCACTATGTAAACACACGCTACTTTTATAATTTTATACACATCAAATCCAACTATCTACACCTGATTTTGTTATCTTCACCAATTGGCCAATTTGACAACGTAAACAGAATTACCCCATGCTATTAGCAGCAGCACTAAATAGCGAAACTTCAGTAAAAACATTCATTGTGATAAACAAAAAAAACCTTTATTATAATGAAAAATAGTCATTAATGCCATATCTAATGTTACAAAAAAAATAAATACTTAATTTCACAATGTGTGAGTCATTCACACCGCATTCTTACCGTAACTACACACTATTGAAGTATGCCTCATATGATCTCATTATCACACATCGCTAAGCTAGTTATTCCACCATAACATAAGGTTGTGTTTGCTTCGTGTACTAATTTTCAGACATTCATTTATTTCACTGGCTTAGTTATGCACCTGTCTTCGTACGGTGTGAGTTGTGTTTATGTGTGGGGCCTTTGTTGACGTAGTGATGAGACGATTTGCCAGTTGGAGTAGCATGCAAACTGCTGAAAAAAGATTACATAGGCCCAAGTGTTTCAGTTTAGAAGATGTATTATTGATTGACTAAGAATGAGTCAGTGAGGAAATTGACAGGCACGGCACAGGTATTCACAGGTTCAGATTTTTCAACGCAGACAACATGTTAAACAAACACCACCAAAATTGTGATACTATACAATTTATTCTGGTTATATGTGTACGAAGGAATAGTTTTATTCTGCTCCTTCTCGTGGAAAATTACCTTAACTACTCATGAATAATGCACTTATGACAAAAAACACAAGACAAATCAGGCAAGTTTTGGTGGATGGTGACTAGTAGTGGTGGAATCCACCAGGATGTGCATTTATTTTTCGATTTCGGGCCCGTCAGATGAGAATATAACAGCATTCCCCAGTCACTGAGTGATGGTATTCGCCACAATTGAGGCTTGGACTCAGTGCACCAATCGTTACAAACGCCAAAGCGTCATCCACTACACCACTTGACCCACAGAGAACTACCCCACCTCACTCAACGAGAAATCCAATATTGCATTAAATAGCAAAAGAGGTAGATATTAGTAGTAGTAGTAGTAGTAGTGTAACAACAGAAGACAAGGACTGGCAACAGATCGTTTTATTACGAAAATCAACACGTATTTATATATATTTTATGCGCATTAATAAGGCTTATGCAAGCAGAAAAAGGCAGTCTTCTGATTGGTTGTTTCTCGGAAGTTAAGCAGACAAACACAGTCTTATGATTGGTTGTTTTCGATATTTCTCGGAAAGTAGAGCCATCTATCTGCGAATCATATTTGTCCACATTTAAGTTTGCTGTGATTGGTTGTTGAAACAGCCTTGTTCATATTTTCTCACGGCCCATATTAGTGACCTAGACAATAACGTAGATTAGTGTCAACCAATCGGCTAGCAGCCTGCTCTCACCACAGTAGTAATAATAGTAATAATAAAAGTATCAGCTTTATTCTGTACAATAAGATAACACAATGCGCACAGTTTGCAGCGTAGTTGATTGCATAAACGTTTCTCTTCATCGTGGAGTTTCAAGGCAAACAGCCATCCGCAGTACATCATGCAACACAATGCTCTTCAGTCCGAAGAGTCAAATAATCCGTTATGGTATTTCTCTTTGCTTCCGCAGAAATAAGCAACAGCAAGTTAAAAACCAATTAAAAATTTACATGAATATATTTATAGCAATCCATGAACACAACTTATTATTATTATTATTCCCTTGCGTTCCAAGTGGAACATATCTCCACTTTGTTCTGTTTTCCGTCATCCTCTTTAGCTGGATCCACGATTGCCCATAATCTGTCATCACATGATCTCCCCCATGACAATCCCATTTGTGTTCCACTCGAGGGCCTAGCGTGCGATGTCATTCGGTGGTCTACTCAATGTTTGCCCGATTCATCTCCACTTTCTCCTACATAATTTTTGAGCATGAGGCTAGCCACCCCATCCCACTCATTCTACTGAGTAGGATCCCATTGGGAATCTAATATTTCTTGTGTGGCAAAATGAAAGATCTTGAAAGCAGATTTTTTGAGATCAAAAACCTTACCAGTTTCCTTTGATTTCTAAGTGTTCGTTTACAGGGATTCGATTGGTTTTGTTACGGCAGAGGATAAGAGAAGTAGCAACGCCCTTTTTTTATTGAGGAAAAGCGCTTCATATTAATACATCTTTAACCACATTAAAAGTCAATTAGGTCAGTGGACCGTAAACTGTTCTGACTGGTTGAAGATTTGTTCAAGGTTAAATGAAGGGATGAAAAGTGATCCAATGAGGTGTTTTCCAGGCAACAACCTTAGCATCAGCTATTGACTTAAAATATTGATTTTAATTTCTCACTGCTTCTTATCAATCTGCATCTTGTAAATCTTGTGGGTAGCACACGCGACAGTTTCATCTTAGGTCGAAGAGTGATGTCAGTTAATGGACCACTAAAAATAACACACTACTAGACCGCTGTTTAATTTTACTTTTGGACTCTTCAACAGTACACACTATACAAAGAAACACTTTAAAGTCAGTCTAGTACACACACACTAGTGACAAACAACAGGATGAAATTACCTGAAATTCTACTGAGGGTTCACCAGATCGGGTGTGAGGACTAATACTCAACAATGACATTCTCTGGAAGTCGCAATATATATATATATATATAACGAGTTGGTAGCAGTTCAAATTTGTGAGTCATTGGATTTCTGCACAAAAGAGCTCAATGGTAAACGATGTCACCTTCTAGTCTGAAGGTTCTACGGTAGAATCATGAAGGCACTCTGGGTGCACACTCCCGAAAGTGTCTCAAACAGGAATGGAGCAGCCGTCCAGCATCCATTGGTTTTTAGTGGTCATCTAGTTGAAGCCAGTTTGTAAGTATGTATGTATATAAGGTAGAATCTAAGATTGATATCAGTTAGAGAACCATTGAAAACCAGGGAGTACTGGACAGCTGCTGTTTCATCTTTTGGAAGGCCCGGGTTAACCCGGCCTTCGTAAGACTACCTCCCTGAATTCTAACTTCTACCAATTCGTGATTTAGCGTGACCCCAACCATTGTCGTTGGTGGGATATCCATCCACACACGTGACATCTAATTGGACCTCACTGGTCACGACTTCTCACTAGAACTCAGGAAACTCCAACCTGTAGCAAGTCACTAGCGAGCATCAGATTAACTTTCTATAGTTTTTGGTTGGTAAGGATTAGTTATGTGGGTGCGTACTGCCGATGATTCCCAAACTAGGATGAAACAGCAGCTGTCCAGTACTCCCTGGTTTTCAATGGTTCTCTAACTGATATCAATCCGTGATCAACTCGTAAAACATAACTAATCCTTACAAACCAAACTATAGAAAGAATCTAAGATATTAAATGTTAAAAAAAATTCTGTGTTAAGTTTCTTTTACTTGAGAAATTCATGAGAATTTTACAGATTTATATTTTTTTTATTCATTAATAAATCTTTTCAAAATCCTGAATGAGCTTCTTTAATCAATTAAACAGTTTGCATTTATAACAAAGTAACTATTAATTATTTTGAATATAGCTCAACCACTCATAAGAAGACTTTAGGAAATCTGGATCTCTCACGCGGATGATTTATGGTTAATGTGATACACACAAATTTGAAGACTTGCAGACAGGCTAAAATCAACAAACTTGCTATAGTGAACAACCTTCTTAAACATACTTAGCTGCTTAAAATTATTATCATTGGCTTACTTTTTTATTCTTTATTCTATTCCTTCTTTATACATCTACTGGGTCCGACTGTATTATCACTATGATTATTAAAAATTGTCCCGTCATTAACCATCATGTAACATGAGTTTTGTGGTTGTTCTTTGTTCGGCACTATTTAACTGACAATCTTGTTTGTTATTGCCACTATCCACATCTTAAAAAAAAATTTTGTATTATACATGATTCCTCACACTACCACTACAAACAACCGCATTAGTGATGACAATAAAAAAAAAACACAACCTGAAATGTTTATCTTATGATTGCTTAGTGTTGTTCAATCAGATTAACTAATCATCTTAGCTATAAACATTTTTTTTAAGAACATCTCATAATTCCCCGTATGATTATAGCTGTTACTGTTCACCACGCATACACATATCATAGCTCCCACTACCAAATACTGAAATATTTATTCATTATTGGTGTTTATCTTCCTTTCTACTTGGTATTGTTATTTGCATTTTTTTTGTTATTTCTTTGTTTCTTTTTGGTTTTTGTTGTTGTTATTGTCTTTTTTTGTTTTTTTTTGTTTTCTTAAATATTTTATGTTTTTTTGTAATACTCCTTTTAAATGTGCGATGAAATTAGATGCAGAATTGTAGATATGTGCTGAAAATTCCACACTGTACCACAAGTACTGTTTCTGGAATAAAGCAAAACTATTATTGTTATTGTTATTGTTATTGTTAAGAGGCAAGACAGGACTCCAGGTGAGCGTAGAGAAGGTGGAGACAAAGGTGATGAAGATTTTTTTTATATTTTATTTTATTTTTGATTTACAGCTTGATTCCACACTGTATTTTTGTTACAAGAATGGAATTTTCTGCATGGATATCGCGGTAGCCCAAACTTTGCAAGCCGACCATGGATATCAGGTGTGCTTCGTCGGCAGGGGATCGAACCTCGGACCATTTGCATGGTCGGTGAGAATCCTAACCACTGTGCCACCGACGCACAACCAACCAACAGCAACAACGACAACAACAACAACAATAATAATAACCAGCACGAATCACCATCAACGGAAGATATTTGACACAAGTGTTACCTCCTGCTTACACTTATCTAAGAAGCACGGTCTCGAACATAGGCAGGGAGTTGGACAGCACAGATGAAGATGTTAAAAAGCCAACCAACCAGCCAGCCAATCAGAGTTGGAAAGGCAAGATACGCCTTAATCAACCTGAAACCAGGTTGGAAATCTTCTGCTTCACTCGCTCAGCCAGCATAAACAACAAGATTCAGATTCTATTTAACACAAATGTGAAGTCCATCAGTCCTTTTATATGGGGTCACAAACTTGGCGTCCACATCACGGAAAGGATTTCCAACAGCTCATTACAGAATTTTATCAGCAGCTGCCCACTTTGCTGGCTAACTCCATACTGAAGATCAAATGGCCAGTTGGCTGACCGAAAAGGAAGAATTGGCAACATGAAAATCTGCAAATGAACCAATCAGGAAAGTAATGCTCAACAAATATGTAGGAGGAGATGGAAAGGTTACAATGAGTGATTACATCTGCTCGATTGAGAACGACTTTCCGCTATATTGCTTATAACCTCTAGTTACTGGTGTCTAGCTACTTAAAAGAGCCCGAATTCCCCATGTGGCTGGCTGGTTGACCGACTGTCAATCACTTCATCCATCGACATCAGACTTTAGTTTAACCACCCTTAACTCTTTCCCAACTTAACTCTGTGTCAGAGAAAACAGTTCGTTAAAGAAATCGAAGGGTCGAGACGCCTGACACATGCCATAAACACCTATTCAGTTACCTACTCTAAGTTTATAATCGTTGTATAATTAATCTTGCTTATCGAGTTTGCCAACGGATTCATATCAGTAAGAGAACCATTGAAAACCAGCTGGGAGTACTGGACAGTCGGTTGTTTCATCTTAGTCTTTTGGGAATCATCGGCAGTAAGCACTCACCAAAGGAATTCGAACCCCTAGGATCTTCCACTTACAAGGCAAGCTCGCATACCATTCAGCCACTGGGACCCAACGCGATTCAATGGCCGACCCATGAGTTATAACTTCTATCAATTCGTGATATTTAGAGCGACCATCAACCAATATCATCGGCGGGAAATCCATCCTCACTGCTGACTGAATGTGCCTCACTGGTCACAACTTCTCACTAGAACTCCAGGAAACTGCGTCCTGTAGGCAATAGTCACCAGTGAGTATCAGCATTAATGTTGGTTTGAGAATAATAATAATAATAATTTTGCTTTATTCCAGAAACAGTACTTGTGGTACAGTGTGGAATTTTCAGCACATATCTGCAATATTGCATCTAATTTCATCAAAAATTTAAAAGGAGTACTTCAAAAAATAAATACAAAGACAACAACAAAAGACAACATAAAAGTAATAAAAAAGCGCAAACAAAAATACCAAGAAGTAGAATGGAAAATAAACAACAATAATAAATAATATCTCAGTATTTGGTAGTGGGAGCTATGATATGTGTATGCGTGGTGAACAGTAACAGCTATAATCATACTAGAAGTTATGAAATCATATATACGAATGTTTATCGCCAAGATGATCAGTTAATTTGATTGAACAACACTAAACAATCATAAAATAAACATTTCAGGGTGTTTTATTGTCAGGTCTAATGTGGTGTTTGTAGTGGTAGAGTGAGTAATCCTGCATAATGCAAAATTTTAAGATGGTGATAATGGCGTTCACAACCAAGATTGTCAGTTAATATTGACAAACATAAAAGACGATCACAAAACTAATATTACATGAAGATTAATGACAGGACAATTTTGTAATACTCATAGTGATAATATAGTCGGAACCAGTAGATACACAAAAGAAGGAATAGAATAAAGCATAAGAAAGTAAGCCAATGATAGTAAATTTAGGTAGCTAAGTATGTTTAAGAAGGTTGTTCACTATAGACTACAAATAAGAGAGAAATAAAAGAGCCTAAAATTATGTTATTAGCAACAAATCAAGTCATAAGTTTCACGCCTAACATTGTCTCTGTCACTTAGAACACGGGTTGGCCAAATATGGTATCGTTGAGTTCCTATACTTGGTTGTACGAGCATATATTATTTTGTACTGATTTCTGGTTCTACCTGATAAGATACAAGGAGAGGGTTGGGAATAGATGGGTGTTAGGGGTCAGAGAGTATGGTTTTAGACCATTTCTCGCATGTATTCAGATGCCTTTCTACTAATGTAATGACGAGCTGACTGAGTTTTACGTCACCAGTTCTACTAACTACCTTCAACATCCTTCTCAGGATGGTATAGTCCTTTTTCAGTAACACAGGAAAGACTAATGGGGAACAGTGAAGTAGAATAGGTAGGATACGAGAGTTGACAAATTGTGAAGGTAGAGGTTGAATGACTCCAGTTAGTCTGAGTTTTCTAATGTAGTAGGTTAGACGAAACACTTTCTTAGAAATCGTCAGGTTATGAGATGACCAAGTAAGGTCGGAAGATAGAACTACTCCGAGGTATCTTGCATTAGACTTAGTTTCAAATTTAGTCCCCTCAATGCTACTGGCTTCATGAGTGCTTACTAGTATTTGTAGATCTCGCTTATGCCTAAAGGAGAATTAAGTCCATAGTCTGGCATTTTGAGGGATTCAGCATGAGGCCATTTAGTTTAGACCGCTGACTGATGTCCCACAGGAAGCTGTTTAATTTGAAGCAGTCTGACTGAGACTTAACGGGAAGCGAAACAGTCAGGTCATCTGCATATTTGACGTATTTGATTTCGTCTGAGAGAGGTAAGTCATGTAAGAAGAAGGAAAAGAGAAACGGCGAGAGAACAGCACCCTGAGGAACTCCAGCTTCAGTAAGCATCTTTCACCTTTCAACGACAACAATACCAACAAAAACAAAATCAAGAAACAATTTGAAATATTTCGAATCTTTTATTCTGACCAATTATTTATTATTATTACAACTATTTCTTAAACTGAAATTCATTACTAATCACCTCTATACACAAATTATGTATGATTACCCGCATAAACAATTACAAGACAAAGGTGAAATGACTACTGATTTTGTTTACTAACTTTCTAACTTACACACGAAAATTAGAGAGACAGAGAAAATAAAAACAAACAAAATAATGGCTTCAAATTAACAACAATTTTTAAAAAAACATGAACAGATTGAATTGAATTTGAATTCAGCGCTTCTTTTTTTCTACTTTAAATAAACACAAAACATTGAAAGTGTTCAATTTTGTTTATCTCAACTTAATTTGTCTCTGCCTTTCTCTCTCTCTATTATGTGTTGAACGCTATATGAACATTTTGAATTCAATGTTCAATAGACAAAGACATTATAAGATATTTGTGTTTATGTTTATATAGTAGTATATAATTGAACTACTATTATTATTACTGTAATTATAATTGTTATTTTTTTATTTATTTATTTATTTCATTAACAGCTTCTTGTATTTACTTTATTTTCTCACTAAAATAAACATGTTTTATGTAGCATGTCAACATGAATGAGTAATTATGTGTATATGCGTGTTTGTGCATAGAACAATCTACATACGAGTAACATGATCCGCAATATCACCTAGCTTGAACTGTGATCAATACTGACTTACAGTAGGCGGCATGTTTAAAAGCTGAGATAATAAAATACTCAGACGATTACACCGCATATTATCCCTTCTGTGAAGTGTGCCACTGGCACCATTGACACCACTAGCTTTATCCATTAGATGGGTATTAAAAGTCAATCTGAACGAAGAATATTCTTTTCACAATAATTTCTCCTCTTCAGGTTCTTACAATTAAAAAAATATAATATTTTTGTTCGTTACAATAAAGGCCAGTTATGCGGCGGCGGATACATTTTTCAAAGTAGAATAACAGATTAGTAGTTATGGGGTGTCAAAATAAATAGTCGTATTTGTGTAACAAACGTGCTAGGCTGAAATCGATTACCAAAATATTGTAAAACGGGAGACAATGGTGGTGATTAATCATAATAGATTTGTAGAGTGTGGGGTAGGAAACTGACAAATCGGTTCAAGCTTATAAAAGTCGTCAGGTGAGTGAGTTGCTAGTACAAAGTGGTTTGAGTTAAACAGGAGATAGTAAGACTGCAATGAGAGTTGGTTCATAATGAAATAACGAATATGCGAAATGAAACACGTGGAGGTATATATTGGGAAAAGAGATAATATCACTAATGATAAGTCCGGATAGTATAAATGGAATATTCGATAGTATTGAGGGAATATTTGCATGAAGGGCATAAATTATGACGAATAATAATAACTGTAGTAATGATATTTGTAATAATAAGCAAAGAAAGAAAAAACGGAGAGGGTTAAGGGGAAGGAGCACTCTTGGTGAGAAGAAGAATCATTAATCCAAGTTTGGCCACCGTAGGAACAGCGTCTGGACGTGTTCTTTTTGGATAAAAAGTTCCGGTTTAGTCGATCTTATCGCAACAGCTTCAGCTATGTGTAGGAGACGTAAGCGAACTGTGGGTGATAACGACTTCGGAATTCGGTGTATAATCCTGAAAGCTGTGTTGACATCGAAACGATGTCCAGTATCGACCAAGTGTGACACGATTGAGCCTATTATGCACTTAATTTCCCCCCTGCTGAACCAAGCTGGTAAGTGTTCTCGAACCCGTAGACGAACCTGCCTAATCGTGCGCCCTATATAACTTGAACCACAGGAACCGTTGAAATGGTATATGCATGAAGAAGGGCTAAGGTTAGGTAAGACGTCTTTGAGTTGCTGGGTGAACATTGGAAGGCTACTGAAGGATAGACACAGACGTGGAGAGTAGAAAGTTTTCTTCATCGCCATGGTTAAACGCTGCGATTGAATCTCCGCAGGAGTATCTCCCTTGAATTGGAGATGTAAAAACAGAGGCTTTTTCTCCACCGTTGCCAGTTCAGATGAGTATTAGCACGGTTCAAGAAACACACGCCAAAATATACGTTTACCTTTTTTCAACTCACTGCCTCCTTTAGTCCTTTTTATTACATTTCTCAGTGGAGATATCAGTATCAAGCGACATTTTCTGATGAAAGTGCAGTAGATATACAATGCCCTTCGAGAGGATAATTCCACCGATAATATGTAAGTCAGAAGCCATTTCCTAGTAGGAGATTTCATTTAAAAAGCATACAATAGAACATACCTTGTCATTAAGCCACCGCAATTTAGTTGGGATATGGAATGAAGCCAATGAAATCCCTATCAGTGCATACTGCATATAATTTCTTTCGTTCAGTTCTTTTTAATCTATCGAAAAATAGCACCTCTAATGGCGTTCTCTACTCTTCTCGTGAGTATATAAAGTATTTACAATCTGCTGATGAGCAAGTTTCTATCTCGGAATATACACATCTGATCATAGAGAATACAAAGACAGTTGCAGCGAAGATCATTTCGGATTAGCGTTACTTTTACTTTCTACCAATTACTCCTTGTGATCGTGGAAAGGTATGTTTAAATCTTTAATGTAATTCATATACTTTTTTATCGTTCAGGTTGTAACCAGTTGAGAAGAATCCTCGAAACAATAATAAAAGATGAGCTCATATTATCTTCTGGTGTAACAACAGAAGACAGGGGCGAAGCAACAGATCGTTTTATTATGAAAATCAACACGTATTTATACATCTTTCAACTACATTATTATAGACAAGCGCAGTCATCTGATTGGTTGTTTAGGTAGACAAACGCATGCTTCTGATTGGTTGTTTCGGGATTCCTTGACAAATAGAGTTCTCTCTGCGAATCATATTCTGCCACGTTAACTTTGCTGTGATTGGTTGTTGACTCAGGCTTGTTCCTATTTTCTCACGGCCCATATTAGTGACCTAGACCTTAACGTAGATTAGTGCCAACCAATCGGCTAGCAGCCTGCTCTCACCACACTCGTCCCCCCGTCAAATACGTGCGACTGAAGTCGGCTTGATCTACTTGGTGCAGGCGTCATCGTTGGCTTGTCTCGCTGTATCCATTTCTGGAGCTCGCTGACGTTCACGCGCCTCTCATTGTTCGCCATTGCGACTGTGTCTGCGTAACCCCATCTCGAAGTGACCATATATGGTCCTTCCCACTTTGGAAACTGTTTGCCTGACCCTGTCGAACATTCGTCCATACTTCGGCCGACACCTTCATATGCTGCTTTCGCCCGACCTCCCAGCAGCGTCTCAAGTAGCAGCTCCATCGCTGGCAGATCTTGAACGCCACTCAACTGCGCAGAAGCCTTGAAGTCCTGCCCGAAGATCCATATGTCTCCATCAAAAACTGCAGGGTATAGGCTTTTCATTTGTCGGTAGGCAGCGACACCAAATGTAACAACAGAAGACAAGGGCGAAGCAACAGATCGTTTTATTATGAAAATCAACACGTATTTATACATCTTTCAACTACATTATTATAGACAAGCGCAGTCATCTGATTGGTTGTTTAGGTAGACAAACGCATGCTTCTGATTGGTTGTTTCGGGATTCCTTGACAAATAGAGTTCTCTCTGCGAATCATATTCTGCCACGTTAACTTTGCTGTGATTGGTTGTTGACTCAGGCTTGTTCCTATTTTCTCACGGCCCATATTAGTGACCTAGACCTTAACGTAGATTAGTGCCAACCAATCGGCTAGCAGCCTGCTCTCACCACACTGGTACAATTGTTGTTCTTGCTTTGTTCAAGTTCATTAATGGGAAGAATTGCATGAAATTTTTAAACAATCATAAATGTTAATAATAGTCAGTGATTGCATGATAGGAGTTGAACAAGTGTACTGGAGTTACGTAATAACTACGAAAATCTTTAACGGATGAGCTGTAATCAGAATGTGTACATAGAAAAGAAAAACAAATAAGAAATCAAAACCCATGGCAATAGAAATCAACAACAAGGTATGTTTCCATGAGAGTAGACGTGGTTGAGTAATTTTTCTTTTGTAGGCATAACTTCGGCTACTCTTTCTGAATGGAAATTTGCTATGTGATGTGACCTAAGGAAAACGGAGCTTTGCGAAGAAAAAAAGATTGTTCAACCATTTCTACTAATATGATAACATACCTCGTTGACCTCAACTCGTTTGATTTTTGTTTGTTTGCTAGTTTTTCAAACCCCCTATAACTTTTGTATTTCTGAAGCACATTTAAATAATTCATTTTTACATTTCCTTATATATTTCTTGACTAATTTATCCGGGTAATTATTAAGTTTGAAGGCATCCTCTATGTGTATCACTTCCTGTCTTAGATTTTCCTTGGTACTACTTAGTTTTTGCGCTCTCTTACTTAAACATTTCACCAATCCTATTTTTACTGACATAGGATGGGATGATCGGAAGTCCAGATATCTGTTTGAATGTGTGGGTTTCCTGTAAACACACACTAGTGTGTTCGACTTTCCATCTTCTTTCCTTTTTACGTTGCAATCTAACATTGGAAGCTCCCCTTCCTTACCTTACAATTCATAAGTGAATTGAATTACCTCTGCCTTCGAGTTGATGTGTTCGAAAAATCTATCTATATCCTGTGTTCTAAGTACAGTGAATGTGTCATCTACATACCTCCATCAGACTTTTGGGATAGGGGTTGGGGGAGGATTATTCATGTAATAAAAGTTTGTCTTTCTTCTCCAAACTCACATTTGAACTCCTGATAACTGTTCCAGCGGTAAGTGATTCCCAGAATTGTTGACCACAGCATTCATCAATGAAAATTAGATGCTGATCCTTACTGTTTAAGTCAACTTGTTTAGCTGAAGGCTTCCGGTCAAGCATCCAAGAAATTCGGTACTCCGTAGTGTCACTGTCGTTCGTTCGTTCTTGTACAATCCCTAGCTAGTTAAACAATCCTCTCGCACTCCGATTTGGTCCCGAAATATAACTCGTAATTTGGACGGGCAATTCTGGTGTTTTGCTTTGCCTTTGGTTTACGTGGAACGAATACTTTAGAAGTTGTGGATATTAGATCTTGCTTTAGTATCTCTTTGAATGTGTGAGTTTCCTATAAACACTAGTGTGTTTAACTTGAGATCTTCTTTCTTTTTTACGTTGCAATCTAATATCGGAAGCCTCCACCTTTGAGTTAATGTGCTCGAAAAATGAATCTATATCTTGTGTTCTAGGTAGATGGAATGTGTTATCTACATACCTCCACCATACTTTCGGGGTGGGGGTGAACGTTTCAATCACTATGCTTTCTCACCTATCCATGAATATATCTGCTATAACCGGGGATATTAGTGATCCCATGGCAACTTCCTCAGTTTGTTTGTATATTTTCCCTTGGAATTGAAATACTGTAGAAGTTAGGCAAAGCTTCACTCCCAGCATTATGTCCTCAAGTGACACTTTTGTCCTAAGTTCGAGTTCTTGGTCAGAAATGAGTTCGTTTCTGACTGCCTCTATAGCCATATTTATTGGTATACGTGTATATAAACTGACAATGTCAAAACTAACCATTTTTTCTTGATTATATAATTTTAAATTATCTAATCTATGTTTTAGTTCATAAGAATTAGTTAGTCTAGATTTCGAGTAACTTTTTAGGGGATTTAATACCATGGCTAAATATTTAGATAATTCATAAGTAGGTGAATTTCTAAAATCAAATATAGGCCTAACAGGTTATCCGGACTTTTGAACATTAACGACACCATACATCCTACAACATACTATCGTCGATATGTCGATTATATGTTTGTTGTTTGTAACGACATGAGTCACGCATGTATATTATTTGACTGCCTTAATGAGATCCACCGGAACACTAAATGCACCGTGGAATATAAACAAAACGATGAGTTCAATTTCCTTGACCTAAATGTATGTAGAAGAAAGAATGGAACGGTTGAAAAGTCCATCTACAGAAAAGTAATCTGGACTGGACAATACCTTCACTATAATAGCTTCTTCTCTACAAGCTATAAGTGGGAACTTGTAAGGAAACTGTATTACAGAGCCAGGAAGCTATGTTCACCGAACAAGTTGGAGGAAGAATAAGGTTTCGTTGAGAAAATCCTGAAAGAAAATGGTTCCCCAAAGGGGTTTATTCAAAAGTATAGCAGAGAAAAAGAAAAGAAAGAAAAACACCCAACTGTAGAAAATGAGAAAGTGTTTATTTGTCTCCCAGTCAAAGGAGATACAGTGTCACAAAAGATTGACAAGAGAACGAAAGATGCAATAAAAAGAAACTTCCCTGCAGCTAAGCACATAACATTATACAGCACTACATCTTCTATAAGCCAATCTAAACTGAATGAATACCTTGCTGGTGTCACTTCCAACTGCGTTTATGAACTTATGTGCACTTGCGGGAGCAATTACAGTGGAAGGAAGGAAAGAAGGGCTTTTATCCGGTTTTCTGAACATATTCCAAGAAGCTTGTACCTGAAAGGAACAAAATATTTTCAGAGTGCAATTACCAGACATATTGTTGTTACCGGTCACCTCATAGAGATTTCTAAATCCTTCAAAATATTAAATAGATAAAGGACAGCAAATTTACTACGATTTGCCGAAGCGATCGCAATCAAAAGAAAAACGCAGCTATGTTTAGAAAAAAAGATTGTTCAATGACACTTACTGTCATGGTAACACACCTCGTTGATCTCAACTGACTTGGTTCTTGTCTTTTTGCTAGTTTTTTTAAATCCCTTATAACTTTTGTATTTCTTTAACACTCTTGAGTAATTTAACATTCTCCTTCGGTTCTATGTGTACAAGTCATTGAAGCACTAAATTATTCATCCTATTACGTAACTGTAATAAATTTATTCAACTCTTCTTATGCATTCATTGACTAATATTTAATTGATGGATGGTGACTAGCAGTGGAATCACGCCAAGATGCTCATTTCTTCCTATTTGCGACTCGTCCGCCAACTGGATGTACCTGCATTTCCGCAGTGTGTGATGATGTTCCCACCGAGGCTCGAACTCAGTGCCCATAGTTTCAAACGCCAAAGCGAGCCATGGTGGGAAAATCATCACTCACTGAGAAATGCAGGTACATCCAGCTGGCTGACGAGTCCCAACTAGGAAGAAATATGCATCCTGGCTAGATTCCACTGCTAGTCACCATCCACCGATTAAATATTATTTATTTTTTTTATTTTTGATTACAGCTTGATTCCACACCGTATTTTTGGTACAAGTGTGGAATTTTCAGCATGGATATCGGTAGCCCGAAATTCGCAGGCCGACCATAGATATCAGGTGTGCGTCGGCGTGGGCTCGAACCCCGGACCATATGCATGATCGGCGAGAGTCCTAACCACTGTGCCACCGACGCACTAAATGCCCAGACATCGTCGAAGCATCTGCACAAAAAGCCGACATGTCAACGTGAGACCGATCACTTCGGTCCAATCAATCGACGGGAAAATCTCAAATTCAATAGAAATTCATTGACTATTATTAACAACAATGAATATTTCGAATAAATCATTTAAAATATGAATTTCGCGAGATGATATCGTCATTTCATAGTTTCTCTACAGCCACTTCACAGTAATAAAATAATATAAAAGGCATGACAATTACTCAGTTATATAAAAATACAAAAGTGCATACTAACGACAAGCCTTATTTAAATAGTCAAGTAGTCACTTCATGGTAGGCGAAGACTGAAGTCTATTGTTTTTTGTACACACAGTTTAGGCTGTATGTGATTAATTGAAAGTGCTTCTATCATCTTCAAAATCCAACCTTGAATTAGAGTTATGTGAAATAATTGTGAAACAGTCATTAATATTGATTTTGTGACCTGACATTAATAAGTGTTTTGCAATGGATGATGATGATGATGCTGGATTTCTATTCAGATTAATAATTGCATTGGGATTTTCTGCATGATTTAGTAGCCGTTTTGGAACATGTTCTTTTCGACGACCACTTTGGGACATCCTGTTGGTTCTACCTATATAAGTGTCACCACAACCGCAGGTGGACTTGTAGATACAATTTGATCACAACGAAAGTTCTCATTCAAAAGAATGGATATTGAACAAAGAGTACGCTTTTCGATAACCCCTTCATCATCAAGCTTCACAATTATAAATACATTATAGTGAATCAATGAATTAGTGCTATGAACAACATTAATGTTGCTGTTTAAATAACATCGAATCAATAATATTGAATGATTACAGCTCAATAGCATCAAAATGAATGTCATAAAAATTAGGAAAGATAGTAATTTTCTATAGTTTTGGTTTGTAAGGATTAGTTATGTTTTACGAGTTGATCACGGATTGATATCAGTTAGAGAACCATTGAAAACCAGGGAGTACTGGACAGCTGCTGTTTCATCCTAGTTTGGGAATCATCGGGAGTACGCACCCACTGGGTTTCGAACCCAGGACCTTCCGGTTACAAGGCAAGCTCGTATACCATTCAGCCACTGGGACCCGATTCAATGGCTCGTGAATTCTAACTTCTACCAATTCGTGATTTAGCGCGAAACCCAGTGGCTAAGAACCCGTTTAGTAACAAAAGATAGTAATACAAATTCACGAATTTATAATCTCTATTGAAGGACGGTCAGGGCAGTAGAAGTGGCCGGACTTGCTTCTTTTGAACACAGACCACTGGTTGTTTGAGGCGAATTGAAATAACCTGTGCTGTTTGCAGCATATGGTGCTTCGATGATTTTGGCAATGTATTGGGCACCCGGTAGATGATGATAGTGAAGGATTCTTCCACGCTGGCTGGCTTTGTGGCTGGCCGGTTTGCATCAGATGGTCCAAAATCCAACTGTTAATGGTTTTCACTGCATTTTTACTTAGCCATGATGGCATATGTTCTTGAGCACGAAAAATCAAGTTCCTTGATCATTCAGATATTGATTTGGGTAATTTCCTCTTCCTGCGCTACAATTATACTTATACAGAATAACCATCATCAATAATATTGGTGCTTTTTTAAGTAATGTTGATTTGTTAGGTAAGATCCATGGAATTACTGTTAAAGAAAGACGTATGAGCTATAACAAGCATAAAAATATAATTCCAAATGGGATGTTAAATAAAATTAAAGAAATTGTCACAACAAATTGAGGATCACCCAAATTTATTTTACATTCAGGAGTTAAAGATAAACTATTTAATTGTGCCGACTCTATACGCATCTACCAATTTGATTGCTTCTGTGGAGCCACTTACATAGGCTGTACAATAAAGCATGTTTATAGTTAGATTTTTGAACACCATCCTGCGTGGTTGAGTAAGGGACAAGCAAAGTTAATTCATAGCTCTATATTATCGCATCGTGTGAATACAGAACACAAAATTGATGTTAACAAGGAGGCTCTCAATTTCATCTATCGTGTAACAACTAATCTTAATTTTACCTCAAGAGTTCATCTGTTACATACTTCTAAGGCTGTTCTTGAATCAACAGTAAGAAAGTTAGCTTATTATTATTTCCTTTAATTCCTAGAGGAACATAGGGCTTCAGCCACCCAAGTCTCCATTGCGTTCGGTTCTCTGCTAGAGCTTTCACCTGGCTCCAAGTCTGCCCACATGCTTTCATCTCCTCTTCACATAACCTCCTTCAAGTCACCCTTGCACTGGAGACCAACTCGCCGCTTCCCACTCGGGTTCCACTCTAGTAATGGCCTGTCTAGTGATGTCAGTTGATGGTTACCTCAGCGTATGGCCAATCGATCTCCATTTCTTCCTGCCTGTTTGTTGAACAATCGGTTCCTGCTGGGTTGGTTCGCTCATTACCAGGGATCCCTATTGCTGATCTTTTCCGTCCGGCCATCTGATCTTGAGTGGTATTGAGCGAAGACAGATGTTAATGAAGGTCTGCAGTTCGTTTGAGATGCTCTTTATGACGCGCCAAGTCTCTGATCCGAATATTAAGTAGCAGTGACTTCATATTGGAGTTGAAAATCCGGATCTTATTTTCATTTTCATGCTGAGTGAAATGAAAGCTTGTCTTGCTTTTCCAATTCTTGCTTTGATATCCTCGTCAGTTCTGTCCGCCTGTAGTTGAAACGATGCTTCTCAGGTAGGTAAAGGAGGTTGTTTCTTTCAGGTTCTTCTCATTTATGCTGACTGACTGTTGCCTGTTGTTGTTACTGTTGCTGTTGGCCAGGAATCTTCATCGCCTCTGTTTTCTCTATTTTCATTTTTTATTTATTTTTTATTTTTGATTACAGCTTGATTCCACACCGTATTTTTTGGTACAAGTATGGAATTTTCAGCGTGGATATCGGTAGCCACTGTGCGTCGGTGGCACAGTGGTTAGGACCTGAAGTTCTATCTTTGCTGTTCGCCTTTTCTGCCAACTTGTTGCTTTCATTTGCATATCTTCCAGTTTGTGGGAAATCAAACATATATCATCATTATCGGCAAAGTACATATCCTCCAAGTTTTTTGTGTGGTCCATTTTATGCCTGTTTCCTCGCTGCCCGCTGTCTTTCACATTATCCAGTCTACTGCAATCAGGAATCTAATCATCTGAGATAGTAAGCAGCCAGATTGTCCTTCTCCCGTCTCCACTTCGAAGGCTACCTTGAGTTTCCCATTGTGGATTACTTGGCATGCAGAACTGTCGTATAACTGTTGGATGAGATGTATAACTGTAAACGGTACCCAGTAATAGCGAGGTAGTTGCCAAATCACCTCTCGATCGACGCTGTTGAAGGCCTTTTCAAAGTCGATGAAGTTGAGTGAGATAGAGAGGTGACTGCCATTCCAAGCTTTGTTCAATGATGATCCGTAGTGTGCCGATTTGATCAATACATGACTTGTTTCCCCTGAATCCAGCTTGTTCCGGTCGAAGTTTTCATCCAGGGAGGGTTAGTTTGATTCTCCCCAGAATGATTCGGCTTAGTATTTTGCTTGGGATGGACAGGAGCATAATTCCGCGCCAATTTTTCATTGACTTAAGTCTCCTTTCTTTGGTAGTTTGAATAAGTATCCTTTCTTCTAATCCCCGGGTAATTTGCCCTCTTTCCACACCTTCTTCAGTAATGGCGCCATCAAGTCCGCTAATGTCTCTGTGTCCATTTTCAATGCGTCTGCTCGGATTCCATCTAATCCTGCTGTTTTTCCAGCTTTTAGCATCCTAATTACTTTCAGGATTTCTGATTTCTTCGGGGGTTTAACTTATACGGATCTAAAAGAAATTGGTGTAGACGCTTTCCTCACCTCGATCATCATGGTTTTAATTACCCTTAATTTGTTGTAGAAATTTTCTTAACTTTATTCGACGTTCTATTTAGTTAAGCATTACATTTTTATGCTTATTATAACTTATGCATCTTTCTTGAACTGTAATTCCATGAATCCTAACTAACAAATCGATATTATCAAAAAACTGAGCAACACTGTTAATGATAATTCTGTGTGTTTAAATATATTATGTATATTTTTTTAGAACCAGAAGAGGAAATCATCTATAAGAATATTATTTGCTCAAATTTTCTTCTGTCTTCTAAATATGATTATGACGACTCATCACTTTTGTAACTATCCTCCTTCATGAAAAGGAAATGATAGATAAATATATCACTCGCTAAAACAGATAATGAATCTTCCGAAAAGAGCCTATTTGCCGAACTACCTGTCTTGTCTTCCATTAATGTCTGGATGAGGATTATTCATGAATGGAAAAAGAAGACTGTATAAGAGGGTGTGAATGACGTTGTTCTGTAGAGGTCCTGTGTTCTAATTGGAACCCGGAGGAAGAATAATCGTGATAAGAATACTGTCTCAGTAGCAATTAAAGTAATTAACAGTCATGCTGTTTACGCAAGTGTTAAATGATCTTGGTAAACACTAAGTTCACTGATAAGCTTAAATAGTTAGCAACTAATATGAGTCCAGTATTCTCCAAAAAATTGAGAAATGCAAAAGGTGCTATTTGTAGTACGCTATAGCTAGAAACTTCATTTCCTGAAGGTCACAGACAAATAATTAGACTAAACTAGGGGGTATATAACAGCTCAGTGCATTATTGAAATGTTATTCACATTAGCTGACCACTGAAATGTAACTAGTTAACTACTTGGGACTTGTCTTCCGGATGTACCTACATCCCCAGTGATTGAGTGAGTGAGTAAGTGAGTGAGTGAGTGAGTAAGTGAGTGATTGAGTGAACGAGTAAGTGACAGTGTTCCCCCCCTCCCCACTGAAGTCCTGTCCAATCAATCAACTGGAGAGTACAAATTGAAATGAAATGTGGAGGCTCTAGTTTAGTCGATAACGTTTTGACATTTGGAACGATGGTTACTGTGTGCAAACTTCATTGGAATCACCACCACAGACTGACTAGGGAAATGTAGGTACATCCATCCAAATGACGACTCCCAAATAGGACGAAATGCGCATCCTGGATCCTTTCACTACTAGTCAACATTTACGAAATCACATCAAGTTAAATTTTGTTTCTACCCAAAAATTTGTGAACTGAATTCTGAATAAAAATAGTCCAATTATCCTATAAACAGTCAATCCTTACAACTCTTAATTAGTCGAACAACTTGCATCAATACGGACTTAGGTTACGCTTGTTTCCTCTCTATCAATTACTTCTTGTGACCGCGTAAAAAAGGAATGTTCAGATGTTTATTACAATTTATATAGTTTTGTATTGTTCATGTTGTAGTCAGCTGTGAGAAGAATCCTCGAAATAAGAAATAAAGATGAGCTCATATTATCCTGGTACATTTGTGAAGTCTTGAAAGCTAAATTTGTACAGTTTCTGCTAAATGGACACATTGTCTTCTCACTTGTTTCTGTTGTCTACTTGCTCTGCTAATTGCCATGTGGTTATGTATTCTTTAGAGCTTACAGGAACATCTCGTCCGAGTCCAAAGACTCTTCAGCAATCGGTGAATAACTCCTACCAGTGGACACAACCCAGCAGCAATCAACTGTATCTGTGGAGTATAAATATATATTTCCTAATAACCATTATCTCCTATCACTCATGCATCTGTGTACCTATAGCATAATGTCACGATAATTTTCATTGACTTGGATTTTTACTCTGATATTTCATTCACTTATTGAGCTCATTGTTTAGTCCGGTACACCGCTGTCACTCTTGCTTTATTCCGAAATAAAACCTGTATGAATTTGAGTTTTCATTTTTTTTATTGTGAGGAGGATATCATCATAAGCTGACATCAGTTAGAGAACCACTGGAAAAGAAGCTGGGAGTACTGGACAGCTGTTTCGTCAGCCTAGCTTGGGACTCTTCAGCAGTATACTCCAACGACAAGGGTTCGAACCCAGGACCTTCTGGTTACAAGGCGAGCTAGCTCGTAGACCATTGAGTCGCTGGGACCCGATCCAACAGTCCTTGAATTCTAACTTCTGCCAATTCACGACATAGCACGACCATTTCGCAATGTCTTCTTCGATGAGTTACTGCCTCATCTTCAACCTGCTGTAATCTACTGAATAGGGCCAGTCGCTAGTGAGCATCAGATTAATTTTCAAGTATTAGTTTTGTAGGCATTTTGTTTGATTGTATGGAGGATTTCATCATTTTCATTTCATTTTTTTTTAAATTAAGTTTGATAGAAACAAGACAAGTGGTTGAGTGAACAGGCTCGCTTCGGCGAATTTACTCCCTTCTGGAGGTCTGCAATCCCACTTATATAGAACTGTGTTGAGAGCTTATTGAATTGAATTCTTGATTTTCCCGTCGATTGATTGGACCGAAGTGTTCGGTCTCAGGTTGACATGTCGGCTTCTTGTGCAGATGCTTCGACGATGTCTGGGGATTTGATTTGTATACAATTGGTGGACATTGTATACAATTGTATACAAATCAAATCCCCAGACATCGTCGAAGCATCTGCACAAGAAGCCGACATGTCAACCTGAGACCGAACACTTCGGTCCAATCAATCGACGGGAAAATCAAAAATTCAATTCAATAATTAATATGACCCGTTGCACAAGAGGTGGCTCTCGTGGCCCAAGTGGTCTAGTGGATAACGCTTTGGCGTTTGAAACTATGGGTACTGGGTTCGAGCCTCGGTGGGAACATCATCACTCACTGAGAAATGCAGGTACATCCAGCTGACGAGTCCCAATTAGGACGAAATGCGCATCCTGGATTCCACTGCTAGCCACCATCCACCAATTGTATGTGTTGAGAGCTGTCTGCTAGCCAAAATTGGTAGACAGCAATTTTCGTCAATATTTGCGCCCCAAGATCATAGCTTAACCTTCAGAAACTCAACAACCAATCACAGCAGACTTATTTTGTGCAAATACGATTTGCAGATATATGGTCTGACCTTCAAAGAGGCGGTCACAAAAAAGGATGACAGAATAACTTTCAGCAAGAAAACAACCAATCAGAAGACTCTGTTTCTCTACTAATAATAACAAATAATAATGTACATAAAAATCCATAAATATCTCTTGATTTTCTCAATAAACGATCTGTTGCCTCGCCCTTGTCTCTTGTCGTTACAGGACTACTTTTGACGATGAGTTGTCACAATCATAGTTGTCAATATCAGTCGATAAATGCATGAGAAGAGTTAATAAATTTATTACAGTGACGAAGTAACATGAATAATTTAGTGAATGAATGAGTTGTAATCAGGGTGTGCACATTGAAAAGAGAGAGAATATGGAATTATTTAAGAGCACTAAATAAAAGAGTTAGATGGGGTTAAAAAAGCAAACAGACAAACGAAAATCATCAACTCAGTAGAAATCAACAACAAGGAGTGTTACCATGATAGTAGAGTGTTGTTGAATAATTTTTCTTCGTATGCATAGCTCTGGTTACTCTATCTGAATGGCAAAGGGGACGCATGTGTACTGCCTTTGATAGGTTATTCTTCATTCTATAGATTACTTTGAAGGAGGCGTTTGATGAGACAGAATGACCAGTGTTCACAATATGCTCGATTATCGCACTCCTTATAGAGCCAATACTACCTTTTCGCAACCATGCCATGGGATATTCTTCTTGAACCATTTCAGGCAGGATAAACGTCGAATGATCAATATGGCTGTCACCATAGCAACAGGCGAAATGATATATACACACATGAAAGTGCCAGATGTAAAGTCTTATCTGTTTGGCTTCTGCAGACCACTGGGCGACTGGAGAACACTACTCTTAAGGAAGGCGAAAATATACCCTTAAGGCCATCACTGAGTAGGTCACCTTTGAATTCGACGTTCATGTAAAGATTCTTTTTTGGCACTGTCATAACCGCTGTGCGCCAGCCATGCTCATGGTCCGGAGTTAGATCCTCTACCGACGCGCATACCTGATATCTATGGTCGGCCTGCAAAATTTGGGCTACCGATATCACATGCTGAAAATTCCATACCTGTACCAACAATACGGTGTGGAATCAAGCTGCAATCAAAATAAAAAATAAATAAAAATGGTGCATTTTACCGAAAGATCTTATCTGGGTTCAGTTGGTTCTCTGAAGCCAGTGTGGTTAAAAAAGATGTACTAAGAACCTATCAACAGTTCGATAATAAGAACACTTGGCTCAAGCCCTCTGTAAAGCTAACAATGAAAAGGCTTTTCCTAACATCTATTGAATATTGAATGAATCGCTAAAGGCCTTGAAATAGCAGAAGACATTACAGTCCGTCTAAAATAACTGCAGCTCTGTGTTCAGAAGAAACTATTGCTACTATATCCTGATATAGAATCTATAAATCTATAAACTTTGCCTCATTTTTCTAAGTTTATCCGATATTCAGCTTAATGATAATAAAAATAATAATACCAGCTTTATCCTGGACAGTGTTTATAAAGTGTAGAGAATTGTCACCGTAATTTATTGGTGATATTGGATGCTTAGAGGCAATTGACAGGAAGCCTTGGACCACCTAGGTTTTGTGCTAGTTGGCACTCACCAGTAAGTAGTCAGCAAGGCATATCTGCCTACCTTGAAGGAACTTCTGTCTCTTCTGGCCACATTGCCAACGTGAGCCCGAATAGCTCCTCACTGGTAATGTCTCTGACTGCAGGTAGCACTGGCTGGTAACGCGGGTTCGAATCTCAGAAAGGACATGAGTTCCTTCAAAGCATTTGCAGATACACCTTGCTGAATGACCGGTGAGTGAATGCTCACCAGCACCAAAACCGAGGTCGAAGACTTCCTGACGATTGCCTCCAACCGTCTAATATCAAAAATTACAGTACACCATGATGGCCAGGCTGCGACTTAGTGGTATGGTGGCCACATTGCAAACTTGACCTGACTGATAGAATTCAGTCTGCACCAAACAACCAAAGAACTAGACATATTATACTAGTTACTACCTAGGGTCCAATCAAAAAAGGCACTGTATAGTATCTTCTCTTCGTCCGACAACTTCAAGCAAAATAGTAATCGATAGCAGATGACATTGTGAAGCAATGCCTTCTGACCTGAAGTACAAACCAATCCCTTATTATGGAATTTCTTCTTTGTCTCCTTTGGGAAAGATGGTATACAAAATTGCATTAGTACACATTGTGACCCAAAGATATCACTGAATGCTTAAAGACTGTAGGCAGTTCGTTTTATTTCTCAGACAGCGAAAGTTTGTACTAAAAATCTGGGGTGATTATATGCCCCATATCACCGTTTTCTCAAAATGCAGCCACTTCCCTTATCCAGTGGGAAGTGTGGGAGGAGGTATTAGCCCGTTTCGAAAAGTACACTCCAAAATGTGCCGATATGATTACATGAAAATTCAAACATATACGTCTAACTAGTATTTAATTGCATGGAGGATTTAATCATGAGCTGACATCAGTTTGAGAACCACTGGAAAACCTGGGAGTACTGGACAGCTGTTTCGTCCTAGTTTGGGACTCTTCAGCAGTACGCACCCATCGGGATTCGAACCCAAGACCTTCTCGTTACAAGGCGAGCTCGTAGACCATTGAGCCACTGGGACCCGATCCAATGGTCCTTGAATTCTAACTTCTGCCAATTCACGGCATAGCGCGACCACTTCGCAATGTCTTCTTCCATGAGTTACTGCCTCATCTTCAACCTGTTGTACCCTACTGGTCACGGCTTCCCACTAGAACTCCAGGTTAACTGCCTGAATAGGGCCAGTCACTAGTGAGCATCAGATTTAATTGGTGGATTGTGACTAGCAGTGGAATCAATCCAGGAGGCGCATTTCTTCCTATTTGCGACTCATCAGCCACTGAATGTACCTGAGTTTTTCAGTTAGCGATGATGTTCTCACCGAGACTCTAACCCAGTGCCCATTGTTTCGAACGCCAAAGCGTTATCCGCTAGACCTCGGTGGGAACATCATCGCTCACTGAGAAATGCAGGTACATCCAGCTGGCGGACGAGTCACAAATAAGACGAAATGCGCATCCTGGATTGATCCCACTGCTAGTCACCATCCACCGATTCAATACGAATTAAATGCCCAGACATCGTGGAAGCATTTGCACAAGAAGCCTACATGTCAACCTGAGACCGAACACTTCGGTCCAATCAATCGACGGGAAAATCAAAAATTCAATTATATACGTCTAACGTTTGAATTTACTACTTAATTCAATTCATTCACTACATTGCACATAGCAGATATCAGTGGTATCAATTGACAGATTCTGGAATAAGTGCAGCTAATATAACGCAGTTTTCAAAAATAGAATTCCGCCGATAATATGTACACACCAGGAAAGAATGTTTTTTTAATAAATAGAGGATTTTATTTAAAAAGGCATGCAAAAACTGCAACTTGTCGTCAAGTTACCATAGCAACGTACTACACCGTTACAATTAGCGGGGAGTAGTTAAACACCATTAATGATCATTAAAACAAATTGAACAGGGAAATTATATGCTGCAATATACAATGACAGAGTGTTTTCAGTGGGTTTATTCCATATTCCCACTAAATGTAGCGTCGTAGTATGTTGCTATGGTGATTTAATGACTAGTTAGTTATTTTTTGTGTGTTTTTTTAAATGAAATCTTCCATTAGGACGTAATGGAACTGACGTAATGAATTGAATTACATTTGCTTCAGTATTCATCTGAAAATCTCATTTGATACTGATATCTGAGCTACACAGTGTAATGAATCGATCAAAATAGGCGGTGAGTTGAGAAGTTAGGCGTATATTCTATTGAATTTTCATGAAATCATGCTAGTTTATTTTGGCGTGTATTTCTCGTAACGCACTAATACTCAAGCACTGGATAAAGCAGGTGGCACCACTTCACAGAAGGGATATGACATATACTGCTTCGAGAAATAACGCACAGTATAACGATGGATGTTACCAATGATATTCCTAATTGTGGTGGACTGGATTATGCGTCAGACAGTGAGTGGGAAACGAGAAGACAGGGATGTCCTGAACCGATGTGAAGAACCTAGAGGACCTGGATTTCGCGCAGCGATGATTTATGTTTCATGTCACACAAAATCGATGACTTACAAGAGAAAACCGACAAACTGGTCGAAGAAGCAGCCAGCGAAGACAGGACTCCAAGTGAACGTAGACAAGACGGAGGTGATGGAAATAACCAACCAACCAACAACAACAGAAACATCCAGTGACAATCACCATCAACGGGAGGGATTTGAAAGAGGTTACTTCATTCACTCACTGATCTAGAGAGCATTGTCTCAACTACACACAGTCGGAACGGACGACGATGTCAAATGGAGCGAGAATTGGGAAGGCTAAAAACACATTCATCAACCTGAAACCAATCTGGAACTCATCGTCACTCAGCATCAACAACAAAATTCGATCGGATTTTCAATACAAATGACGTCAAGTCAGTCAGTTCTTCTATACGGATCAGGAACTTGGCGCTTGGCGGGTCACAAAGAATATTTCCAACAACCTGTTGCACACCTTTATCAACAACTGCCAACTATCGCTGTATACTGAAGATCAGATGGCCAGACCGGAAAGAATCACCAACAAGAAACCAAACTATTGGAACAAACAAAACAAGAACCAATCAATCGCCAACCAACAAGTATGCAGGAGAAAGTGAAGAAAGATGGATCAGACACTCGCTGAGGAGGCCGCTGTGTGACATGGCGCGCACGTCAGGCCATTGCTCGAGTGGAACCCGAAAGGGAAGCAAGCGGCGAGCGGGACGCCGGTGTAAGTGTGACATGGAGGAGATCGTGTGAAGAGGAGTTGAAACAGTGTGGACTAACTAACATAGATGCAGGTGAAAAGTACAGCAGAAGCAAGACAGAAGTACGTGGAGACGTGCATTTGAAGCCCTATGTTCCACTAGGAACCCAAAGGAACAATAATAATAATATAATATTAACGATGGATGGATTTTGATAGCCTAAATGTTTTAAGCAGGCATCCGCCACCCGTATTTTGATACATACTATCACTTACAGATGCCTTCAAACCGTTAGCTAGTGATAGTATTCATTCAATGTCAAATTTTGTTTTTAATACAGAAAGAAAGACTGGATTTACAGTGTAAAATAATGATATCATCAATGGATATCATCATGGATATCTCACTTCATCATCCGAAATGTAAACGTTACAGGTTTTAGTTTAAGTTACTGTGAATTTATATGGATTTCAAAGTAGAAAAGGAGGGAGAGGGACATTTGTTGTTTGTAACGTCATCAGTCACGCACCTGTATTATTTGACCGTCTTAATAACATCCACCCAGAAATATTAAATTCATCATGGAATATGAACACAAGGATGAGTTCAATTTGCTGGAACCTAATGTAGGAAGAAACGATGGAACGATCGAAAAGTCCTTGACTGGGCAATACCTTCATTATAACAGCTCCTGTTCTACAAGCTATAAGTTTCTATTACTGAGGACACTGTACAACAGTACCAGGAAATTATGTTCGCCTAACAAGATGGAAGAAGACTTAGGCCTTGTTGAGAAATCCTTAAGGGAAAATGGGTATCCAAAGGGATTCATCCAAAAGTATGGCAAAGAAAAGGACAAGAAAGTGAAGTGTCTAACTGTTGAAAAGAAGAAAGTGTTCACATTTGTCTCCCATTCAAAGGACAAGTAGTACCACAAAAGACTGAGAAGAGAATTAAAGGAGCAATAAAAAGATGCCTTTCCTGAATCTAAGCTCGTAACACCACACAGTACCACATGCTTTATAAGCCAATACAAACTAGATAAGTACCCTGTTGATGCCACTTCCAACTGCGTTTATAAATTTACAAGCACTCGAGGCAACAAGTACATTGGAAGCACAGAAAGAATGGCTTCCATCTACTTTTCAGTCCATATCCCAAGAAACTTCTGTCTAATGGGGAAGGAAATATTTGCAAAGGGAAATTACCAGACACTTTGTGGGTCTTTTAGTTTAGATTTCTAAATCATTCAGGACAGAAAACTTACTATGATTTACTGAAGAGATTTAAATCAAGTCTTTCAAATCAAACTTATGCGCATACACTCTCCCTTGTGTAACTGAATTTTGATTACATTGATGAGTTATCCGTATTTGTGATGATAGCTCACTCTGCAAGTTTTCGTTCTTATGATGAATGATAACCTTCTTGAGTTGCTATGTAAACTTACATGCTAACACTGATTATTCCAATTTTCTGTTTTCTATCTTCTCCCGAGGTCCCCTCCTTTTCTATTTTGAAATGCATATAAATTACTGATAAATTAAACTGAAAATTGTAATGCTTACATTTCGAATGAGTTAATGTTTTCTCTACTACTACTACCCTTCACACATTGAAGATGTGTTAATTTACATCATTCTTTTTGATAACCATTATAATGGAATGGTCAACTAACAAGGTTCTATAGCTGGTTATCTGTTAAGGCAGGCGGCTTAGTCAAGTGTCTAACAAACCGAGCAGTAGCACTAAAAGTAGTACAAGAAAAGACCTAAATGATGAAATAAAACAGATAGAAGAGGCTTTGATGTTAAATAACTAACTATCCTATAAAATTCATTAAGAAGATCGGAAAACGTCAAAAGCAAAATAAAAATAATTGTGAAACTAATAATGATAACATAAATAAGAGAGAATATAAGTCATCTACAGTTATACCATATAAAGAAGGGATACCTGAGACCCTACGTAGGATTCTTAATACAGCAGGAATTAGGGTGGCATTTTAACCTACAAACTCACTCAGTGACAAGCACTGTAGGTTAAGGGACCCAGTTGACCCAATTAGACAAGATAATATAATTTACAAAATACCCTGCAATGACTGTGAACGAGGTCAACTACATAGGTCAAACTAGTAGATCGAAAGGAGGTAGTCAGATTGTCAGAATATAAGAATTTAGCTAAGGTAAGAATGGTTGACCCAGAGATGATAAGTAATCTAGAAAATAGCTCAGCACTATATTGCAATGCATGCATTAACACACAACCACACAATAGGGTCGGTGTGAGAGGGTTAAAATTCTGAGAAGTAATCTAGATAGGTGGAGAGAGAGGTTGATTACTGAATCCTTGTTCATCGAGTCTACACGCAACACATGCAACAGGAATGACTCATCACTCATGTCGGAAATATGGAAAATACTACTGCCAATCAAGTCAAGCTATGTAAAATAATGGAATTATATAAACGAAGTTAGAAAGTTGTGTGAGTAGTGCCTTGATATGACTATGAGTGGCAATAAATTGTGCTCGAAATGCGGTCATCAGTAAATATTACTGTATAACACTGTGAAACTTTATTAAAATAAATTTTACCCATAATGGAATTACACTAGAGTCGTCTTTTAAGAGTATCTACATGATGAGACCGAACAGCGCGGAGGCTTTGGCGATTCACGTCAATAAAACCCCGAACTCTGTATACGACAGGAGATTTTGTCCACTCTCATATTCTATGATGGTCTTAACCTCTTTATTAATTCGCAAATTTATACCAATTTGTCTTGGCAACAAAAGGAATATTTCCAAAGATGTGTTAATGCAATTGTTGATTTTTTGACAAACAAATTACGTAATTTAGAAGGCGTTAATCGGTTAGAAACTAAAATAAAGTTACAAAAGTAGGTTGGCTGACGTAATCTAATTGATAGGGTTCAATGAAAAAGTGAATGAGAGTCAAGTTAATAAGCTGAGTAGAATTCACTTAAAAATAAATGAAAATCGAGCTAGCAACAGTCGTCATGAGCGTAGAGATTTAATATACGGTGGGGGTAGAAAATAATGCAATTAAGAAATAGACAAACAAAGTAGAAAGAGGTAAGACAAAATTACGTATTTGGTATTAAGATAGATCAGGACCATTGTAGATTTAGTGACTGAACAAACTTCTTTTGTATACAGAGTTCAGGATTCAATATGTGAATTGCCATTGCTTCTGCAGTTTGAAGAAGTTTAATTCGTACTCATTTGGCAAGATTCCCACTTTCTCTACGAAACCAATGATTCGCACGAACGTGAAGGATGAGCTTCCACTGGGGGCCTCATCAATGTGCATCTACCAATTCACCTGCTCATGTGGAGCTAGGTATGTCGGCCGTACCCAGCGCTTGCTATCCAAACGAATCAGCGAACACTTGCCTTCATGGTTTTATAAAGGAGAAAGAAGATCCCCCCGCCACAGATCTATCCTAGAACACTTGATCGAATCCGGACACCAAGCAAACCCACAAAATAACTTCTCAGTTATCTACACAATACGTGGGAATCTTGCCAAAAGAGTACGAATTAAACTTCTTCAAACTGCAGAAGCAATGGCAATTCACATATTGAATCCTGAACTCTGCATACAAAAGAAGTTTGTTCAGTCACTAAATCTACAATGGTTCTGATCTATCTTAACACCAAATACGGAATTTTGTCTTACCTCTTTCTACTTTGTTTGTCTATTTCTTAATTGCATTATTTTCTACCCCCACCGTCTATTAAATCTCTACGCTCATGACGACTGTTGCTAGCTCGATTTTCATTTATTTTTAAGTGAATTCTACTCAGCTTATTAACTTGACTCTCATTCACTTTTTCATTGAACCCTATCAATTAGATTACGTCAGCCAACCTACTTTTGTAACTTTATTTTAGTTTCTAACCGATTAACGTCTGTTTATTAATTGTTCACGGTAATTTTTGTTAATTAATGCACTCCTGTAAAAATCAATCTGAACGAAGAATATTCTTTTCACAATAATTTCTCCTCTTCAGGTTCTTACAATTAAAAAAATATAATATTTTTGTTCGTTACAATAAAGGCCAGTTATGCGGCGGCGGATACATTTTTCAAAGTAGAATAACAGATTAGTAGTTATGGGGTGTCAAAATAAATAGTCGTATTTGTGTAACAAACATGCTAGGCTGAAATCGATTACCAAAATATTGTAAAACGGGAGACAATGGTGGTGATTAATCATAATAGATTTGTAGAGTGTGGGGTAGGAAAATTGATAAGTCAGTTCAAGGTTATAAAGAGTCTCAGGTGAATCAGTGGCTAGTACAAAGTGATACGTATTCAAGAGGAGGAGATATTAAGACTGCAATGAGAGTTGATTCATAATGAAATAACGAATGTGTGAAATGAAACAGGTGGAGGCATATATTGAGAAAAGGGATTATGTCACTAATAATAAGTCCGGATAGTATAAATGAAAAATTTGATAGTATTGAGAGAATGGTTGCATGAAGGGCATACATTATGACGAATAATAATAATCGTAATAATAAGCAAAGAAAGAAAAAACGGAGAGGGTTAAGGGGAAGGAGCACTCTTGGTGAGAAGAAGACGGATCATCAATCCAAGTTTGACCACGGTAGGAACAGCCAGCGACTGGACGTGTTCTTTTTGGATACAAAGTTCCGGTCTAGTCGGTCTTAGTATAGCATCTTCAGCTATGTGTAGCAGGTGTAACCGAGCTGTACGTGATAACGACTTCGGTATTCGGTATATAACCCTGAATATTCTTTGTTCAGATTGACTTTTAATTCATGATATAGGGATATTTCACATTATTAAATCTTGTAATTCACTCCTGTCACTCTCAAATGTTCCTTTTGTACATTTTCTCATCCTCTTCACACTTGTTAAATGGACACACTCAACTATCTTTCTTCTCGCTAAATAACAATTTTAACCTTATCAAATTTCTAATTCTTTCTTCCTTTGTGATATCCAGTATTACGTAATTTATAACTTTACTTTTGAAGCCACATCTTAGTAATTATGTCATTAATGTCATTCACCCCTTACTAATCAATTATTAAGGATTACTATACGCTTTTTTGGTAAATATAAATACGACTGTACAGTCTCTGAAGATGATTCCGTATAGTATCCTCACTAATCCACGTGTATAGCATACAGGATAAAAGCTGTTATAATGAAGCTACTGTTTTCTCTGCCATCCATTCAAACACTGAAGTATAATTGACTGATTCTAGAACTTTCCATAGATGTGCACCAGCTCCAGTTGCCATACTTCTTCCTTGTACCACACAAAGAAAGAGAAGACAGTAGGCGTTCAAAAAAGACTTAACAGACAGTGAGGAGTGTGAGTGAGGAAAAAAAATAGTAATGTGGGAAAACAACAGAGTCTTATTTTATATGAAAAATCACAAAGAGTGAATGCATCTCAGCCAGACAATGACAACGATTTTGAGTCATATCACCAATTGTCTCCAGCCTTCATTGGTTCTTACCACCCCAACAATTCCAACCAATCAGGAAGTCTACACCTCTACATGTGGCTGGCTGGCTGACTTAAACTACCTGCTGTGGATTTCAGTGACTGATGAAGCCATATTTTCGTCTGACCACCACTAGCTCTTTTCCAACCTGATCCATCCTATGTTAGCTTACACTGTTCGTCAAAAAGGTGATGGCCAGACACATTAAACACAGGTCCTAACCATCTTCATTGATATAACTTCATAACCTCGTCGATTGATTTCCCCTGCTTACTTAACACTCGACCGAAGCCCAACTTCAGTAGCATTCACAGTGAAGTATATACTCTCGCATCATTCCTTTTGATAACCGTTGTAATATCACGTAGTGGTGTGCAGCCAGCTAGTTGATGAGGGAGAATCTGTGATTTAGAATGATGATACTATCATTATTTTATACTGCAAATCCGGTCTCTTTTGCTTTCTTTGTTGAAAAAGCACTTATGCTGTCAGTAAAAATTATTCCTGAATTATTATTGATGCATACAACTGTAGATGAATGAAGAAATTAACGAAAAGGATATTCTTTACTTATTATTACTATTATTATTTCCTTTAATTCCAAGAGGAGCATAGGGCTTCAGCTGCGCGTCACCATTGCGATTGGTACTCTGCTAGAGTTTTCACCTGGCTCAAAGTCTGCAACCCACATGTTTTCATCTCCTCTTCACATGACCCTCCCCCTCCAAGTCACCCTTGTACTGACGATCAACTCGCCGCTTCACATTCGTCCAGGTTCCATTCGAGCAATGGCTTGTCTAGTGATGTCACTTGATGGTTTCCTCAGAGTATGGCCAGCCAATCCACCTTCATTTCTTCCTGCCTATTTCTTGCACAGTCGGTCCTTACTGGGTTGGTTCGCTCCCAGAGATCAATCCCTATTGCTGATCTTTTCTGGCCGGCCATCTGATCTTGAGCGGAGTATTGAGCGAAGACAGCTGTTGATGAAGGTCTGTAGTTTGTTTGAGATGCTCTTTATATCACGCCAAGTCTCTGATCTGAATGTGTAGTGGCACTGACTGAATTCACATTGGAGTTGAAAATCCGGATCTTATGTTTGATGCTGAGTGCTGTTGACCTCCACACAGACTTACTTGTGAGAAATGAAAGCTTATCTTGCTTTTCCGATTCTGGCTTTGATATCCTCGTCAGTTTCGTGCGCCTGTAGATGAAACGATGCTTCCCAGGTAGGTGGGTAGGTAAGGAGGTTGTTTCTTTCAGGTTCCTCCCATTTATTCTGGCGGATTGTTGTTTGTTGTTGTTGCTGCTGTTGGTGTTGGCCAGGAATCTTCATCACCCACTCTGTTTTCTCTATGTTCACCTGAAGTGAATTGCTATCTTTGATGTTTTTTCTGCGAACTTGTTGCTTTCATCACTTGCATATCTTCCAGTTTATGGGAAATCAGACATATCATCGGCGAAGTCCAGATCCTTCAAGATTTTTATGTGAGTCCATTTTTAGCCTATTTCCTCATTGCCCACTGTTTGTCACATAATCTAATCTAATGCAATCAGGAAAATCATTGGCGAAAGTAGGCAGCTAACTTATCTTACTCCCGTCCTCACTTCAAAGGATTCCGTAACTTTCTTTACTCATTATTCAATTATTCCAAGGCTTTAATGGACATCTTTAAACAAAGTTATTTCCCAAGCACTGATTTGTAGGGATTTTGTTTGATTGATTTGAAGATTTCTCCACGCGCTGACATCGGTTAGAGAACCATTGGAAAACCAACCAGGGAAGTGCTGGACAGCTGGCTGTTTCGTCAGTCTAGTTTGGGACTCTCCATCAATACGCACCGACCAAACAAAATCCCTACAAAACCAATAATTGAAAATCTATCTGATGCTTACTAGCGACTGGCCCTATTCAGCCAGTTACCTCGGGTTCTGTTGGGAATCCATGACCTTTAAGGGACAGCAGGTAGAAGGTGAGGACAGTTATTCATTGAAGAAGACATTTCGAAGTGCTCGCGCTATGTCGTAAATTGGCAGAAGTTAGGATTCATGGGCTGGCCATTGGATCGGGTCCCAGTGGCTCAGTGGTCTATGAGTTCACCTTGTAACCAGAAGGTCCTGGGTTCCAACTCCTGTGATGAGTGAGTACTGCTGAAGAGTCCTAAACTGTCTAGTACTTCGTAACTGGTTTTCCAATGTTTCTCTAACCAATATCAGCTAATGATGAAATCCTCCAAACAAATGCTATTTTTGTTATAAGAATAATTTTACACGTATAATCATATTTTAATTTTAAAAAAATTGTTTTCTATATTCCATTATGAAATAAAAGTTCACTCGTTTCAAACTAGCCTGACTAAATTGAATCACATGTACAGATACATGATGAATGATTTATTGTCAGACAAATAGTATGTGAATAGTATTCAATCGAACATTATTTTGAATTATTGATTGTAGCCTTGATCTAGCTAGCTGGCAAGTACTACTACTACTATCGGTTGATATGACTGGTATACAACTACTCATCCGAGTCAATCAGTAGTATATAGATAGTTTTATGCAAATTTGCTTGCTTTCTTGATAAGGTTTCATGGTATCAAGTAGATCACATGTTTTGATGATCGGAACAACTTAGTTTCCATTTGAACTGTGTATATTGCAAATTGTAATTCAGATTTATGGTATCACTAGTTCAACCAAGTAGTTAGGCAGAAATCGAGTGTGGTTTGAACTGATTTGGTTCTCTGAACTGATTAGTCAAACCGGCTACGTTCACCGATGATGAACTCGGCACTAAATAAGTGAAACAGCTTTCCGATATGTTAGATCACCTCAATATGGATAACAGGCACTGCTGGTTGATAAGTTAGGCAGTAAAGAATAGGCAAGACAGGTACAGCAGGTCGGGCGTCAGGACAATTACTCAAGAAGACATTGGCTGGTGATTTCGCTATGTCGTAAATTGGCACGAATTGGGATTCATGGACTGGTTGGCCATTGGATCACGTCCCAGTGGCTTAAGGCTCTACGAACTCACTAGCCTTGTAACCAGTACGTCCTGGGTTCAAACGTCTCTGGTTGGCGCCTACTGCTGAAGAGTCCCAAACTAGGCTGACGAAACAGCTCTCCAGTACTCCCTGGCAAATTTTCCAATGGTTCTCTAATTGATGTCAGCTCATGATGAAATCCCCCAACCACTCAAAGAAAATCCCTATAAAACCAATACTTGAATAGGCAATACATTTGAATGACCTTGAGTCAGCCAATCAGATCTCTCAGGATTACAAGTGGATGCTTCGTTGCAATTTTCACCCTAACTATAATCATAAACCCACCTTAACCCACCCTAACCTTAACCCTGAGTCAGGATAAGACTTTCACCGGAGATTGTGAAAAGCATCCATTTCTAATGCCGAGCGATCTGATTGGTTGTTTCAAAGTCATTTGACCATGGTGCCTATCCTTTCACTTTTTCCAATGAGTGGTATACAACTACTCATCTCGACCGACCAGGGGTATATAGTTTTATGGATTGGATTCCGTCTAAATATAATAAATCCACCTTCCGGATAAGGTTTGAAGTTTTAGCCAATTGCCATCCCGTCTCAATCTTTTCGAAAACTATGGAGAACCTTTTCTTGTATGTTCTTAAACCTTCTTTGAAATCATTTAGTGACTTCAATGAATTTTCGCATATAAATGCAGTATAAAAGGACTTTAGATGTTGCTGCGGTACCCCATCACAATATTGTTTCCAATCTAGATGCAAAGATGACAAGTTTATTTGAGCCTCCTTTCTGGACTACACTGCCTACTGCTTTTGACTGTATTTCTGGGATACTTTAACCTAAGCAAGCAGATTTCAGTAAGTACTGAGTTCAGCTGGATCACAAGGTGGCTGCCTTCCTATTTTTCAGGTAGAAAACAACATACTGTTTTGAATGGAAGGCGCTCCACTTCTCTGCTATCGGAAACTCATGTGCCTCATGGCGCTGCTGTACTCTCTTCATTCCTTATTTTCCTTCTTTCTCCACGACTTTGCGTATTCTTCCAAAGCTGACTTCATTGAATATACCAATGATGTAACCATTTCTATCCCGCTAGTTTCTAAGCATTGGATTGTTCTTATATGAATTGATTCTTATCCGAAGTTAACAAATGGTCTCACCTTAACGGTCTTCAAATGAATCCATCTAAATGTCAAATTGTTGATTTTAGTTTCAGATGCGAACAACACTTGCGTGGACTGATTAAGTCCTCTCATGATTGCTGTAATATCAATGACACTGTGTGATAGGGAGTAAATTGCATATCTCTCAATCTTGGCATCAGTTTCTCTTCGAATGTGTGTTGGCCATCTCATATCTTGTTGATTTCTAAGAAAATGTTTCGTTTAACTTATTACGTGAAGAAGTTGAGACTTTCTGGCATAATTCAACGTCTTCTCTTACAATTTATTAACCCATTTATTCTATTTTCATATATTTATTCCCCTTAATGAATTTGAACAAAGCGAAAAGTACAGTTTTAGCAGAATAAATTGGTAACATCTTTTATTTCGTTGCCTTCTCGTCAGCTGTTTACAGGCCACAGTCATTATTAAATATATCTACAAAACCAATTTTACCATACTTGCACAGAGTTCACTTTAGACAAAAATCAATCGATCAATATACGCATACACTAAAAATATATATATATATATATATGTAATATTAAACACTATTCCATATAATAATAATCATACACAATGGAAACTTTTCAGCATTACGCATTCAGATGAAAGAGAGGTGAAAATATCCAGTTACCAGGCAGCGCAAAGAAAGACTAATAACCGCTTCTTTCTGGACGCAGAAATCAGGTTTCAAGTGCTTGATGGAAATGGCTTCAGCAAACTTGAGGAGAATTGAGCTCTTTGCCAACTGATAATTTTAAACGACTTTTCGACGTCAGCCTCATGACCCATGTCAAGGAGATGCCTGTTTAAAGCAGTTGTTCCATTTAGACATAAGCTTTTCGGTACATGTTCAGAAAATCGTAGATATGCCCTTCTTTCTGTCCTTCCAACAAAACTGCTCCCGTAGATACATGTAAATTTGTAAATACAGTTGGAGTTGTTAACATGAGAAGGATATCTATCGATTTTTGATTGCATCAAAGAGCATGTTGTTCAATAGACGGTGACGAGCTTAGCTGCAGGATAGGCTATGGCTAGTGATGTACTCAGCCTTCTGTTGATCATCGCAGCAATGTTTTCACCTGTATAATCAAGCTGAATGTAGATCGGCTTTTTTCCCACTGTGATTTGTTTTACATTTGTGACTTCAGATCGTCCATACTTGTTGATGAACCTTTGAGGGTACCCATTCCTCTTCAATATCTTTTCAAAAAACTCGAATTCTTCCTCTAATTCCTCTAGAGAGCATATTCTCCTTGCTCTATAGTACAGAGTCTTGACCAGTCCGCGTTTATAGCTATTTGGACAAAAGCTATTAAAATGTAAGTATTGTCCTTTCCATGTAGGCTTTCGATAAATTGACTTCTAGGCGTTCCATGGCAGTGTTGAGGAAGTGAAAATTTGCGTCACTTTCATGTTCTATAGTGAACTCAATATTCGTGTGTGTGTGCATCATTGAATAATCTGAGTAAGTGTGAAGCATGACTTTCATTTTTGCACACTATAAATGTGTCATCAACATATCGACAGTAGGAAGTTGTTTCGCCAACTGCATGCTTCAACTTTATTCTTTCAAGGTTGGACATGTATATATCTGTGGTATTATTCTACCTCTTCTGCTTTATTGTTCGTTCTTATTCTTTCTTGGACGTCTCAAGAAAACACTATATCATAATAAGTAAAACACTGAAGGCTGCAAGTAGGGTTAGTGGGTATGCCTCTGACCCAACTAATTGATACTGTTGTTGACAGGCAACATAATTCCTGAAAGTAATTGACTAGAGTCATCTTGTCGGATACGGAACATCCTCTTAACTCTTTCTTTAGAATAAAGAGGGGATGAACACATATTTATAGACAGGACGATACCACCAGCTCGTCTCATTCTATGCATTCTCTTCAACTGCCTACATCCTAAACAAAATCAAATTTGACGGCACGCTTTACAGGCAAGTGGACGGGGTGGCGATGGGCTCCCCATTGGATCCCATTTTGGCTGATTTCTTTCTAAGTCAGCTAGAAAATCGACCTTTGAACAGCATTATCAACAAGTTCTCATTTTATTGCCGGTATATCGATGACGCCTTCATCCTTTGTGATAATGGTTCTGATAGAAGTACAATAATTACTGAATTCAACGAAGTACATTTGACTATGAAATTCACATGCGAAGAGGAATCCCAAGACAGAATTGCCTTCCTGGATGTCCTACTTGCAAGAAAATCAGATGGTAGCAAAAAAAAGAAATTTGCATAAAAAAGTACTTGGACAAGACAATATAAACACATTTTCACAGCTTCATTCCTACCAAGTACAAAAGAAATTCAGTGAAGACCCACAGCCATAGAGTTAGAGCTATATGCTCAGAAGAAGTAATTGAAGATGAATTAAGCATTGTGTATGATACTTTGATCGGAAATAGCTATCCTGACAAATTTATCAAGAAACACATGACAAAGAAAGCGGAAAAGGACTATTCACTATCTGTAAACAAGAAGCCATTTATATACGACTACAATTCAAGGGCGATATACCAAGTGAGGTCACTACGAGGAAATTAAGAAAATCAGTTCAAAGAACTTCTAATGCTGGCGAACTACACGTATCATTCTCTACACGACCGATGGTGCTACCTCGACTGAAAGATGAAGTACCTAAAATAGTTAGTCACTTCAAATTGTATCTACCAATTCAACTGCTCTTATGATGGAGCGAGTTATATTGGCCGTTGCTCCAGGAACTTGATTTTTCGTGCTCGCTCGAGAACATCACCCACTATGGCTAAGTAAAGGTGTCGTGAAAACCATCATCAACAGTTCGATATTGAAACATCTGGTGCAAACCGGCCAGCCACAAAGCCAGTCAGCCGGCGTGGAAGAATCCTTCTCTATTATTTATTAGAAGCCTAATATATTTCCATAATCATCGAAGCACCACATGCTCCAAACAGCACAGGCTATTTCAATTCACCCCAAACAACCAGTGTTCTGTGTTCAAAAGAAGCAAGTCCAGCCACCCATTACCACTGCCCTGGCCAGCCTTCAGTAGAGGCTATAAAGTCATGAATTTGTAATATTATCTTTCCTAATTTTTTTGACTTTCAGCTTATTTTATGTTGATGCTATTGACCTGGAATCCAGTGATATTATTATTATTGATTCGATGTTATTTAAACAGCAACATTAATGTTGTTGTTCATAACACTAATTCATTCGTTCATCCACTATAATGTATATACAACTGTAGAGCCTGATGATGAAAGGGTTATCTAAAAGCGTACTCTTTGTTCAGTATCCATTTTTTTGAAAATTATAAGTTACACAATTTATCAACATACTTTTTACAATGACTTCATGTTATAGATAGGAAGTATAGGCAATAGAATTCCAAAAATAATGTTAGCAGACAAATTTATCAGTGTTAAAAGACTAAGAATTTAATGGTATTATTAGATAATGAGGGTGGGGTGGTGTTAGAGCTCAGACTTCATTTGGAATCAAGGTTTGACTACACAGTTAATGAAAGATAAGCTGGAGGATTTCAACAGATAACTGCCTGGTGAATAGAACCAGTCGCTGGTGAGCATCAGATCAATTTGCAAGTATTGGTTTTTGTAGAGATTTTGTCTGATTTAGCTGGTGGATGGTGACTAGCAGTGGAATCCAGCTAGGATGCGCATTTCGTCCCATTTGGGACTCGTCAGCCAACTGGATGTACCTGCATTTCTCAGTGAGTGATGATGTTCCCACTAAGGCTGGAACCCAGTGCCCATAGTTTCAAACGCCAAAGCGTTATCCACTAGACCACTTGGACCACGAGAGCCGCCACCTCTTGTGCAACGGATCATATTATTATTGAATTGAATTTTTGATTTTCCCGTCGATTGATTGGACCGAAGTGCTCGGTCTCAGGTTGACATGTCAGACGAAATACGCATCCTCGTGGATTCCACTGCTAGTTACCATCCACCAATTAAGTACTAATTAAATGCCTAGACATCGTCGAAACATCTGCACAAGAAACCGACATGTCAACCTGAGACCGAACACTTTAGTCCAATCAATCGACGGGAAAATCTCAAATTAAATTAAATTTTGTTTGATTGATTGAAGGATTTCATCATGAGCAGACATCTGGGATTCTTTTTTTTTTATTTTATTTTTGATTACAGCTTGATTCCACACCGTATTTTTGGTACAAGTATGGAATTTTCAGCATGGATATCGGTAGCCCAGATTTTGCAGGCCGACCATAGATATCAGGTGTGCGCTGGCGTGGGCTCGAACCCCGGACCATGTGCATGGTCGGCGAGAGTCCTAACCACTGTGCCACCGACGCTATGTGGGTTCTAGTGGGAAACCGTGACCACTAGGGTAGCGCAGGTAGAAGGTGAAGCAGTAATTCATCAAAGAAGATATTGTGAAGTGGTCACGCTACATCATAAATTGCCAGAAGTTAAAATTCAAAAGGCCATGAATCTGGTCGGGTCCCAGTGGCTTAATGGTCTATCAATTAGCTGGCCTTGTAACCAGAAAGTTCTGGGTTCGAACCGTGGCGGTTGGTTGATACTTTTGAAGAGTCTCAAACTAGAACAAAACAGTCAGCTGTCCAATACTCCCACCTGCCTTTTCAATGGTTCTCTAACTGATGTCAGCTCATGATGAAATCCTCTATTCAACCAATAAACAACAAAAAATTCCTACATAACCAATACTTGAAAATAAAAAATAACACTACAGAATGAATTCATACACATACTACGATGGATACTTGAGGGAGATGAGGAAGGTGGAAGAGAATAGTAAAATTATAAGTAGACTTGAAAACTTGATAGTGAGTTCAACTCATTAAGTGAAAATCAAAATTTAGTGGAATGTTATGCAACATATTCCTGGCCAACAGCAACAGCAACAGCAGCAACAACAACAAACAACAATCCGCCAGAATAAATGGGAGGAACCTGAAAGAAACAACCTCCTTTACCTACCCACCTACCTGGGAAGCATCGTTTCATCTACAGGCGCACGAAACTGACGAGGATATCAAAGCCAGAATCGGAAAAGCAAGATAAGCTTTCATTTCTCCCAAGTAAGTCTGTGTGTAGGTCAACAGTACTACTCACAATCAAAAATAACATCCGGATTTTCAACTACAATGTGAAGTCAGTCAGTGCGACTTACTATAAGGACGAGAGAGTTGGCCAGCGTGTCATGTAGAGCACCTCAAACAAACTATAGACCTTCATCAACAGCTTTCTTCGCTCAATACCACTCAAGATCAGATGGCCGGTCAGAAAAGATCAGCAACAGGAACCTCTGTCAATGAGCTAACCAACTAGGAAGCGATTGTGCGACAAATAAGGAGGAAGAACTGGAGATGGATTGGACATACTCTGAGGAAACCATCAGATGACATCACTAGACAGGCCATTGCTCGAGTGGAACCTGAAAAGAGAAGTGGCGAGTTGGTCGTCAGTGCGAGGGTGGGGTGACTTGGAGGAGGTCATGTGAAGAGGAGATGAAAGCATGTGGGCAGACGTGGAGCGGGGTGAAAAAGTTGGCAGAAAATAGAAGGCAATGGAGATGCGCAACTGAAGCCCTATGTTTCTCTAGGAATTAAAGGATATAATAATAATAATATACAACAGAACAAAAGAGTTAGAGTCACCAGGGTAGTGAGGGACTAGCCAGACTATGTTTCTGTATACAGAGGTTAGGTTGAAGTTTTCTGATATTAATGACCTCTGAGAGTCGAAGTAAAAATGGCTTTCTTTGTGTAGTGTGATTATTCTGAAGGCTTGACTAATAATCTCCACCCTGTGTATGTCCTGTGTCAATTAGGTGGTGTCCGACAGTTGGTTGCACTTGAGAACACTTTACTCTCCTCTTTCAAATGGAGTCTTTTTTGAGGATATAGTCAGAAAATCTAATTAGACGCTCTCTTTTCACTCACTTCCTATTTACTGGTTACCGCAAGTGCAGGTGAAATGGTAAGTGCTGTTAGAGTTAACATTGAGAACGATACTCTTACCTACTTTTGATTGAGTTCACAAAACATAATACCGTGTTGTAAAGTGGAATGCGTCTGACAGCGGCAAAATTTTCTTTTCAATTCAGTCTCAATTGGGTTTTTTCTTCGGTTCTTGTGGATACTTCTTCCGATTTGTACGTTAGAAAGATGAAAAGTGGTTTCTTTGTCTACCTCCGCCCCCCTCCACTCTTTGTCTAATTATGCTGTAAATAGTTAGTCTTCTAACGTTGAATAATATTATGTCTACTTACATCATTTTTGGAATTATGGTGTCTATAGTTTCTATCTTCGATTGGACACTAGTAACTAGTGTAATGTGGCCACCACACCACTAGTTGGTTCGCCATCACAGTGTACTGTTAACACTTAGTATTAGATGGTTGGAGACAACAGGCAGGAGGAAGCCTTGGAACACCTAGGTTTCGTGCTAGTTGGCACTCACTCACCATTAGTCAGCAAGGCATATCTACAAATGCCTTGAAGGAACTTATATCCCTTCTGAGATTCGAACCCGCATCACCAGCCAGTGCTGCTTGCAGTCAGAGACGTTACCACACTGAGGTATTCAGAAGGGACATAAGTTCTTTCAAGGCAGTTGAAAATACGCCTTGCTGGCGCTACTGGTGAGTGTCAACTATCACGAAATCTAGGTCAGTTAGTAGGGCTCCCTGATGCCGATTGCCTCCAACCATCTAATACTTTCTATCTATAACTTGAAATCATTGTTAAAAAGATGTTGATAAATTGGGTAACTTATAATTGATTTTGTTTAGAATGTAGGCGGCAGTTGAAGAGAATGCACGGAATGAAACGAGATCGTATTATCCTGTCTGTGAATATTTGTGTTCGTTATGTCTTTATTCAAACTAATAAAGAGAAACTAGCCATATGAAAATTCCTTTTATTATTTGCAACTTTCTCCCAATATATATTATTTCTTCAGGTAAAGCCAGAAAAAATTTGATAAAAAAAAGGAATGCTCTCTTACAGCTAAGTGTGAAAATTCAATCATACTATACATTTAGCGTGGGATTTGTGTGAACGAACAAATTGCAATAAAAGAGCTTTCTAAAACTTGTTTATAAAGTGTAAATAGGCAGGAGTAGCTCGCTAGTTTCCTAACCCGGGTAAAGAGGAAGGGAGGTTGTCTATTATCGCCCACAATGATATTCTTGTTTGCGGTGGACTGGATTTTGTGTCGGACAGTGCACAGCGATTGAGAAGACAGGAATACGCTGGACCGATAAAAAGAATCTAGAAGATCTGAATTTCAAGGATGATTTATGTTTATTATTATTGTTCCTTTGGGTTCCTACTGGAAAATAGGGCTTCAACTGCACGTCTCCACTTGCCACTTCTGTCTTGCTTCTGCTGTACTTTTCACCTGCATCCATGTCAGTTAGTCCATACTGTTTCAACTCCTCTTCACACGATCTCCTCTTTGTCACCCTTACACCCACATCCCACTAGCTGCTTCCCTTTCGGCCTGGTTCCACTTAAGCAATGGCCTGACGCGCGCGCCATGTCACCCAGAGGCCCGGCCTCCTCAGCGAGTGTCTGATCCATCTCTTCACTTTCTCCTGTATATTTGTTGGCTAGCGATTGTTTCTTGTTTTGTTTGTTCTCATAGTTTCTTGTTTGTGATTCTTTCCGGCCCCCCGGCCATCTGATCTGACCTTCAGTATAGAGCCAGCGAAGACAGTCAGTTGTTGGTTAATAAATGTCTGCAATATCCTGTTGGAAATATTCTTTGTGACCCACCAGCCAAGTTTCTCATCCGTATACAAGAGCTGACCGACTTGACGTTAATTGTATTGAAAGTCCGATAGAATTTTGTTGTTGATGCTGGCTGAGTGACGAAGATTTCCAGATTGATTTCAGATTGATGAACAACGTATTTCTCGCCTTCCCGATTCTCGCTCGATTTGACATCCTCGTCCGTTCCGACTTCCTGTGGTTGAGACAATGCTCGCTAGATAAGTGAGTGAATGAAGTGACCTCTTTCAAATCCCTCCCGTTGATGGTGATTGGCGCTGGATGTTGATGTTGCTGTTATTGTTGTTGTTGCTTGGTTGGTTATTTTCATAACCTCTGTCTTGTCTATGGTTTACCTAGAGTCTTGTCTTTGCTGCTTCTTCGACCAGTTTGTCGGTCGGTTTTCTCTTGTAAGTCTCCGATTTTGTGACAGTGACATCAAACATAAATCATCCCCGATTCATGTTTACGTCACACAAACTCGAAGACTTGCAGGCAGGCAGGCAGGTAGGAGAAAACCAGCAAACTAGCTGAATAGGCTGGTAGCGAAGACAGGACTGCGGGTAAACATAGAAGAGAAGACGGAAGTAATGAAGATAACCAATCAACCAACAGCAACAGCGACAATAACAACAACAAACAGCACAAATCACACAGGTTACTTCCTGCCTTCACTTATCTAGCTGGAAAGAACAATTTCAATTACAGGCAGTCAGACAGCACGGATGTTGATGTCAAAGCTTATCATGGTTGGAAAGGTAAGAGAAACCTTCATCAGTCTGAAACCAGTTTGGAAATCTTCTGCACTCCGCCTCAGCATAAAGAACAAAATTCGAATTCTATTCAACACAAATATGAATTCAGTCAGTCCGTTCTTCTTTACAGGTCAGAAACTTGCACTGTGCACCCGTGACGGAAAGCATTTCCAACAGCCTATCACACACTTTTATCGACAACTGCCCACTCCGCTGGCTGGCTGGATAGTTCCATACTGAAGATCAAATGGCTATCCAGATGGAACTAACAACAAGAAACTGTGGCTGGCTGGGAACAAACCAGCAGGCGACAGCCGATTAAGTCCCTAACATATATATGGGAGAAAATGATGATAGGTTGATCGAGTATATGTCGAGGAGGCTATCGATTGACATCGCGCGCCCATTGCATGCCATCACTCGAGTGGAATCCGGATGGGAAGCGAAGAGTGGGTGGTCGGCGAGATGGTGACACTGAGGAGATTGTGTAGCGAGGATGAGGATGAGAAGGTAAGAGATTATGGGCAATCGTGGAATCTCTCCAGATGAAGAGGACAGCATCAAATAGAAGAACGTGTAGATGTGTTTTCGAAGCCCCCTTATGTTCCACTTGGAACCCAAGAGAACAAAAATAATAAATAAGTAGCAACTCATTACGAGCATTAAAATTACATCTATCAACATTCTATTAACTTCATTTGTTATAGTTTCGTTACTGAAAATCATAGAGTGCTGCACAACCACTTCGTCGTCTCCTGGGTCTCTTCAACAGTATGCACACACAACTTCACCAGAGATCAGAGTCTTACGACCATCTATCTGGTTACGAAGTGTGACCATTAGCCATTCATCCACTGGAACAGAATCGAATGGTGAATGAATTCTAATCTATGATACGGTGCCAACATAAGCCACTGTCATCAGCTGGTATTTGTCCACCCAGTGTCGACCTGGTGGATTACATTATTGGTCATGACTTCTCACTAGAACTCCAGTCAACTGCATCCCACAGTCAACTACTACTGAGCATTAGATTAACTTTCAAATGTTAGTTTGCGGAGGATTTCATTTATTCCTAATTAGATCACGAAAGGACACCAGTTATAAAACCACCAAAAGTCACGAAGGACTGGGTAGTGGTGGCTGGAATTCTTGGACCGAATCTATCTATGGTAGAGTCACGTGTAGTGTTGAAGAGCCCCAAACCAGGAAGAAATCACCGTTTAATACTCCCTGGTTTTTAACCACTCCTTGAATTTGCTATTTTGTGATTCAACTTGAATGAAATCAATCAAATCCCTGAGCGCCTGAATTTTGAAGAGCATTCTGGATACTAAATGTGAATTAGGTTAAGCATATAACTTGGTTTCACTGTATACGTATTTTATCCTTCTCTCAATGACATACTACCTATCACCAAGAGTAATGACTAGAGTAAGCACAGCTCCCTGTCGGTTAATTTTAAATAAGTGACGCCAGTCTGAAGTTACCTTCGACGGAATATCTTATGTTACATGGTAAAAACCTACAATCTACGAATGTTTGGCATGCGATTCGCTCCCGCCAAATGTAAGATGATGTTACAGGACTGGACTACACTGATCCCTAGTTTAGAAATAGGGAGTGAAGTGGTACAGCACGTTGACCGATTCACTTATTTGGGAAGTACCATCAGAAAGTGCCAACAGGTTGATCTCTGACAAAATCTGGTCACGCATACAAAAGGCTTATTTAGCATATTCCAATTTACGCTATCTCAGGCTTCTAATAGACGTGATATCAGGCTGGGCGTCGACGAAAGGATGTGTGTATTGCTCAGCAGTTCACTCCGTCCTCCTTTAATGACTGTGAGTTAGAAATAGCCATTGTAAGTGGAAGACATGAAAAGACTAGCGAGCTGTCTTTGATCATAGGTACCAGCGTTCTATTTCCCCTCTGAAGTGGTATAATAGGGTGAGAAATATTGAGGTTAGGCATCGATCGAGTGCTAGGTAGTTGGGAGGGAGATCAATCGACGAGGCTGTGAAGCAGTTACATCAACTGAGAGAGATGGTTAGGACATGTTTTACGCATGCTTAGTCATACATCGCATTTCTCGCCAATGGGCAATGTTAGCTGTGACATAAGATCGATCACATGGGAAAAGAGTAGCTAGTGGTGGTGGTTGAACCAAAACATAGCTTCATCCGTCAATGAAATTCATAACAGCTAGTTCAAGTCAGCCAACCACCACGTAGAGAGGTGTAGACTATCAGGCTGGTGGGGAACTAGGCTTGGTAAGAACCAATGAAAACTGGAGACAACTGATGTTGTGGCTCAAAATCCTCGCTCTCAATGGCTGGTGCAGATGCATCCACTCTTTAAGATTTGTCAGTCATATACAATGAAACTCTATTGTTTACAATTGGTGGATGGTAGCTAGCAGTGGAATCCAGGATGCGGATTTCGTCCTATTTGGGACTCGTCAGCCAACTGGATGTACCTGCATTTCTCAGTGAGTGATGATGTTCCCACCGAGGCTCGAACCCAGTGCCCATAGTTTCAAACGCCAAAGCGTCAGGGTTCGAGCCTCGGTGGGAACATCATCACTCACTGAGAAATGCAGGTACATCCAGTTGGCCGACGAGTCCCAAATAGGACGAAATCCGCATCCTGGATTCCACTGCTAGCTACCATCCACCAATTGTATACAAATCAAATCCCCCGACATCGTCGAAGCATCTGCACAAGAAGCCGACATGTCAACCTGAGACCGAGCACTTCGGTCCAATCAATCGACGGGAAAATTAAAAATTCAATTCAAAACTCTATTGTTCTTCCATATTACACTTACTCACACTTCTGTTTATTATCTCTCTTTTTTGAACCTCTCTTTACTTTCTTCTCTTGCTTTTTATGCTACGACGGAGAGTGGCAACCGGAATTGCTGCACATCTATTCAAAGTTCTACACTGAAACCAGTCGGTCAGTCAGTCGTGATTGCCGCGTTTATGTCCAACTTGATGTCCTTATTCCCTATACACTGGATTTTTGTAAAGTATAAAAGCAGCGACATCACAACACACATATGATCCGAAGAAATGGACTGAAATTTACTAAAGGGTTCAGAGAAGAAACCTTACAAACTAACCTATAATTAGTTTAATTTTAGATTTACCCGTCGTGATTGATTGAACCGAAGTGCTCGGTCTCAGGTTGACATGTCAACTTCTTGTGCAGATGCTTCCACGATGTCTGGGCATGTTATTAGAATTTAATTTGTGGATGGTGACTAGCAGTGGAATCCACTAGGATGCGCATTTCGTCCTATTTGTGACTCATCAGCTGGATGTACCTGCATTTCTCAGTGAGTGGTGACAAGTCCCACCTAAGACAAAATGCGCGTCCTGGCTAGATTCCACTGCTAGTCACCACCATCCACCAATTAACCTGTAATTAGTTAGTGAATATTGATCACTTAATAAGACTATTGTCTGAGCCTTGGTACTCAAACTATGTATCCTCAGTTATCATTGTGATACATGTATAATCTTCAGAACGACTCCAGCTTTACATACATCTGAGTTGTAATCGCTTGAAGATTAATATATTGACGATATTCATTCAATACGCGCCTATGAAGATTTCTGAAAGCCATAATCAAGATGACATTCAAACTACAGTTGGTGAGTCATCATCTGAACGAACAAGTGTAAGAAAGACTAGGAACCAATTCAATTTGGTTGAAAAACGATTTGACGCTCACCTCTTCTCTACCTGGTTTAACGATATTATACACACATATATGGGAAATTTTCAACAATAAACAAAAAAGCAACACCTAATATCAATAATAATACTAATGATAATAGTTACTTGTAATAATCATATATTGACAGTATAAAAGAAAATTTGATCTTTCCGTACAAAAACGAAAGCAGAAAGAATTACACTATAAATTTAACAAAGTTTAACACACACACACATACACAGAAAATGGAGAGGCTGACTGAAACAGCAACACTGACAGACAAGAGTTTCATGCTTGAGAAAACGAAGTATAAACCAGAAAAGCAAAAACAGAATCAATTAGGAAGGCATAAGTGATTCAGTGTTATTGTTCAGCCCAAAAAGCGCATTTTGTTAACTGCATAACTCGTGGTTGCGTAACACAACACAACGCAACACTCGAAAGGAAATAAAGACGAAAATGAATGAATACAACGCATCACACACCCACGCACGCACGTACACATCTATGATGAGTCGAGTGAGTGAGTAGACAGACGAAGAGAATAGTTGAATTAAGCAGCAAAAAGCACTACAATAAGCAGTATTCTCATCAGCAGAAACCAAACGTTTTTTTTAAAATAAGAACCAGAATTTTGTGATTGGCCATTGGACAAGCCAATCAGGAACAAGGTCAACAACAACAACAATAAAATTAAACGAAAGATTTGATTGGTTGAAATCTGATTACGATTGTACATTATAGAAGTAGAGTATTTCGTTGTTCAATTGTCAATGTCGTTGCTCAAAATAGTACATGCACATCAGCAAGGAATGTGAATGAGTCAAGGTATGCATGGATAATTGGATTTTAATTTTTTTTTAAGGTACAAAATGTACAACAGCACAAAACACAAATATAGGGAAAATCAAAGAAGAAAATAATAGCCTACAACACATATAATAATATGGGGTCTTACATCGGCTTATTATTAAAACAAAAACCGCAGCGTATATCTTTGTGATATAACAACAAAAAAGCTGTATAAATATAATTAACAAATGATGTACGCACATATATGTATAAGAGTATATGTATATAAATATGTAATATAATACGGATGCTGAAAAAATCGATTAGCGTAGGGAATTTTGGTTTAAAAGCATTATTTTATGGTGAATTATAATATTTAGGGTGGGGGGGGCGGTGGTAACCCCACAAAAACTTGTCAATACTTATAGTGATTATTATTATTATAATAGTGATAACAATAATATTACAACACTTTTTTTAAAAGAGTACTATTCTTAATTTAGACAGCAGTTTGATTCTCTCGAATAGTACTTGTTGTACGTAAGAGTAGATCAGAACTGTCACTATTTGTTGTAGTAGTGAGTATACCACCAATAGTTGATAATTCTGGAGAAATCTCTTTAATAATAGAAGAACCATTATTCAGCATGGGTGTAGGTTGATGATTATGATGATGAGTAGTAGTCGGATTATTATTAATAATAGATGATGGTGATTTAGGCATTATTGTAGAGCGAATACCAGAATATTGACCAAGAAAAGATGCTTCTTCGTTAAAATTATCTAAAATAAACACAGACACAGAGAGAGGGAAACATTAAAGATGAAAGCGGAGATCATGGTGTTATATCATGAACAACTACGCGCACGCACACACACGCGCACACACGCAAAGCCAAACGATCATTATCAACACTAATAATAATGACACATAGTGTTGAACACACAATTCAGTGGAAATCAGCAGTTAGAAAGAGAAAGAAAAACATAAACAAAAGAAAGAAGCCTTTTTTGTTTAAATTTTGATCACTGTTCATTTTTTGTACTGAACAAAAATTGAGTAACTCTAGGCACTATGGTGACCACCACATAACGAAACTCCCCTGATAAACAACGGACATAACAACTTTGGTCAACAAATCATCAGATGAGCCCACCGTAAATACGCGTAATCTATTGAAACACTCTTTTACAGATTATTTAATTCAATTTAGACTTTCTTGTTGTATGATTGGACCGAAGTGCTCGGCCTCTGTTTACCACATGTCGGCTCCATGTGCGAATGCTTCGATAATGTCTGAGGGTCTAAGCTGAAGTAATTTGACGGACCGTGACTAGCAGTGGATGGAATCCAAGATGCCATTTCGCCCTATTTGGAACTAGTCATCCGGTTAGTACATACCTACATTCTCCAGTCAGTAAGTGATGGTGTTTCCCCTTCCACCCAAAAGAGGCTCAAACCCCGTGCCGCCATCATTTCAAACTTCAAAGCGTTAGCCACTATACCATTCAGACCACGAGAGCTGATTTGGTTGAATGAGTTTACGGAAAATCCAAATTAAATTAATTGATAACTGATACAAGTTGAACAAGAGGTGGAATGGCTCTCATGACCCAAGTGATCCAGTGGATAATGCTTTGGAGATTGATGAGACAATGGTTACTGAATTCGAGCCTCAGTGTGGGGGGGAACACCCCTAACTACTCACTAGGGAATGAAGGTACATCTAGGTTACGACTCCGGAGTGGATTCTACCCATCCACCTAATCACTCTTTTGTAGAAATCAAAGCTATCGTTAAATTGATAGTTGTTCAAGCGCCTATGTTTCTGTACATAATAAACTCATCCAGATGACTACCTTTCATGTTGTTTCATGAATCATCCACTGATCTACACAGCACTCCATGAACCTTACAAAAACAAAGATAAACAAAACACCTCTGTAAAGACATTACTCTTCATCCTTCTCTACATCTACGACAAACTTCCTCTATAAAAGCGCCTATTATCCCTAACATCTTTGCAACGTGTGATTCATTTACTGCCTCCTATCTCTATATATTCTCCGATTTTAGTATGAGCTTTTCTGATTGGCTGATCAAAGTCATCAGACACGTTCGTTTATCAGGACGTATTTCCATTTTGGGTCACTGTACAGTTTAGAGAGTTACCCCAAAAAAAAAAGAAAAAAAGAAACTCAAGCGCCAGAAGCATAACACAGGCATATTATGTTAGATATTATTATTATTATAAATACACAGACATTTAGAACGAAAAAAAAGCAGAGATTCAACGCGAAGAATATTGTTTTCAACAATTTTCTCATCTGGATGTTTTTTTTCCTAAATGATATTGAGTAAATTAAATCCCAAATTGACGCAGTCCGAGGAGGTGACTATTTTCACCCCAGAGTAGTTTCTTTCCTTTTTAAGTCAAAACTATTCAAATCACTACAATATGAGGGATCTGCTTGTTACACTGTCATAAAAGGGTAATCAAGAAATCAAGCATAATTGCATAACTGTATATATTACTGATTATATTGATTAATCGAGTTGAGTAGCCATATATCGAAGTGATCTACACGTTTCGAACTAAAGTTGGGTTTTCTGAGCTGGTCGATTTAATTGAGAAGCTTTCGTCACACAGGTTTTGTTTCATACTAAAACCTCATCTAAAGATTTTGTCTAGAAGGATGACGAGAACTTCGCACTGAATTCAACCAGCTAGCTCAGAGAATCCAACTATAATTCAGAATCATCTCTACCTGAGTTACAAATCTTCGCCTTTATTTCAAAATCTTACGAACATGATGTTCACATCGGACAAGCTGAGTTCATCGACGATGTACCTCGTCGGTTCTGCTACTCAGTTCAGAGAGGCGAATCACTTCAAACCATCCTCCACCACCCACCCCTCACTGCCCGAAGTTTGGATAACTACTATGGGATCTTGTGATACCATTCAGTCAAGATCTGACTTGTAAGCACTACAGGTTGTTGATGTGAGTGGTATTCAACTACTCATCTCAATCCATCAGTAGTATATAGAGTTGAGGATTACCGCTTTATGACAGTGTCACATAGATAGATCCAACATATTCTGGTGATTTAAATAATTTCACTTTCCAAGGGGAACTGTGGGGTAATAATCACCTCTTCAAACTGTATAAAGTAGCTACCTAGCTAGTTAGCCAGAAATCAGACGGTTTGAACTGATTCGGCTCTCTGAGCTCAAAATAGTCAGTCAAGTGGGGTAACATCGCTGATAATGAGCTCAACCACAAACGAGAGATGGCTGTCGGGTGCTAAGATCACCTCGACCTCTTCAATCAATAGTATTGCGTGATCAACGTGCTCATATCATGAATTTCATACACCTTTAAAATATGTGAACGCAATTTATTTAGTGTTTGGTTCACCGATGTGATAACATCCCTGGAATAATAACACAATGCTGAAAGAATTCAAGGGGGGAAGAGTATTTAATGCAGCAGAATTTCACTGTTTCTTCAAAATCCCTCCACGAGAAACCATATCTTATGCGTATCGCTAAGTTTGACTGCTCGTGTGGAACCAGTTACATTAGACGTACACAAATAGGCAAGTTCACCACTAAATTTCTGAACATCAATCTAAATGGTTGGACAAAAGACAGACAAGGTCTCTTTGTAGCTGATTTTGGAGATCTCCTGCACTCCTCAGCATAAGCAACAAAATTCGGGTTTTCAGCATCAATGTTAATTCAATCTATCAGTTCTCGATTTATATGGGTCAGAAACTTAACTTGCACTGAGTTCGGGTCAAGAACACAGCATTACCAACTGGTTACTGAAGACGTTTATCAATAGCCACCAGAAAGAATTAGTAATAAGAAAGTCTTGGATCCAACGAACCGACCAAGAACCCATTGTTCAACAAATATGTAGGAGGAAATGGAGATTGGTCGGACAAACACCACTGAGGAGACCATCGGATGACATCGCTCGAGTGAAACTTGAATAGGAATGGACACGGGGTTGTCCAAGGGTGACATAGAGAAGATCAAACACTTTGGCCAACATATGAGGAAGTTGTCGAAAAATGATATTCTCCCCTCAATCTTCTCTTTTTGTATTGGCTTACTCTCACACACAGCAAAAGTGGATTAGGACACAGGACAAGTACAGAAACAAAATTTTAAAAAGCAAGAACAAAAGAGACACAACATTTGGTTAATGTAACATAGTAGCAAAGTAGCCAAGTGATTTACAACATTCATCATTATTATTAGTAATAGGAGTAACAATGAGCACAAGTTACTACCGATAGGCATTTGAGTCAATACACGATGATGACCAACTACTGATGAGAAAAGGAAGAGAGAGAGAGGGAGAATATGATGATGATAAGTAAAATAAATACATCATGTCAAGTTCAGAAAAAACACAAAATATAATACTACAAGGATACTATGTTTACATCATAAAACACAGATGTGGTGGACCGGTCCACACAGTTCAAACGACTCGTTCTAATAATTTTCTCCCTTTCCGGGTACGATCACCGACTGAAAAATTAATCAGTTAGAGAACCATTAAAAAAATTAAGGACTGGATTGTCGTTTCGTCCTACCCAGGAAATGACTCATCAGCAGTGAGAGCCCAGGACTCCCCACCCCCCCACGCCAGGAATCGAGTCCAGGACCCTCAGGATCACGAGATTCGTCCGTTGACAATTGACAGTCACAGAGTTGTAAGAGAAAACTGAGTGACTCAACAATCCTAATTTAACACGACCCACGAGACATTAAAATCGACGGGTATTTTTTTACGGAGGGGGTGGGCCGGCGACGACTCCTCACTAGAATTTCAGGACATTCACCTTACTATCACACATCCACTACCGATCAGTCAGCTAGAGATCGATATTCAGAAATTTTTTCCTTAGGTTTTCTAGGGATAGTGATGAATACATTTTGGTTCATAATTAGGAAAAAAACTAAAATCACTACCGATCATTATGGAAACGTGTGTGTGTGGGGGGGATCAAGTTCGCGTTCTTCCCTTTATTTCCCCAACACGTAATATAAAAAAGAAAAGCAGACAGAGACTCCTGAAGAACTTAAATCCATTCATAAGACTTAAATGCTTACGCAACTTAACGCGTAAGCGTTACACTCATAAAATCGTGACATTATTATGTGACACCATTTGAAGAAAAAATCAATAATTAACTATATGTTAAAAAATACACTTCAATATGATCATGAATATGAGAAGGTACAGTATCAAAAGAAACAACCGGCCACTTCACGAAACAGAAAAAAAAGTGAAAGCTATTCATTCAATTTTGTTCTCCCCCGTTGATCGATTGAACCGAAATGGTCGGAATGCGTTAACATGCCACCCTGCTAGTACGCACGCTACGACAGAGTCAGAGCATTCAACTTGGAGTAATTTTGGTGGATGGTGGACTAGCAGTGGTGTAATCCACCAGGATGCGTACTTCATCCTATTTTGGGGCTCATCTCAGCGGGATGTAACTCCACTCCCCCATCTACCAGTAAGTGATGGCGCCCCCGACTGAGACTCGAACCCAGTAGTAGTACCCATCGTTTCAAACGTCAAAGAGCAATCCACTAAGCTATTCGCCTCTCACCGCTCTCCAGGAGCCTAATGGATGACGCTTTGGCATTTGAAACAACAGGTGCCTTGGCTCCAAGTCTCGATGGGAACATCATCGATCACTCCTTCAGGAGAAGGTAAATCCAGATGATGAGTCCCAAACAGGACAAAGTGCGCCTCATGAATTCTACTAAATAAGATTAAAACTTAACTGATAAAAAAATTTAAACTTTACTATCCGGCCTCAATCCTCTAGATTTTTACGTCCTCTCTACTGCTTCTACTACTACTAAGCGCGTAGATGAGACAGTTGGACATGAAAATATTTTCAACACACAAAAGTAACTCATTTCAACTTCAAGTATTGGTTTTGTAAGGATTTTATTTAATTGAATGGAAGATTCCACCATGAGCTGACATCAGTTAAAGAACCACTGGAAAACCACCTGGGAGTACTGGACAGCTTTTTCGTCCTAGATTGGGACTCTTCAACAGTACGCACCTACTACCACGGTTAGAACCCAGGACCTTCTGGTTACAAGCGAGCTAGCCCGTAGACCATTAAGCCACTGGGACCCGACCAGATTCATGGCCCATGAATTCTAACTTCTGCCAATTCACAACATAGCGCGACCCCTTCGCAATGTCTTCTTCGTCGATGAGTTACTGTCTCATCTTCAACCTGCTGTGGCCTACTGGTCACCAGAAGTTCCTGGGTTCGAACCCCGATGGGTGCGTACCGCTGAAGAGTCCCAATCTAGGACGAAACAGCTATCCAGTACTCCCAGGTTTTCCAGTGGTTCAAGTTCACCAATTAAAACATACACATACACACACACACACTAGTAATAGTAAGAAAAAATCATTATGGCGGGGATTGGGGGGGTCACAGTTTAAGGGCAATGATGATGATGACTTTCACACACACACACACACACACACACAGTTCACGTATTGTTGAGTACTTTTCACAGTCGCAGAATTAAACTTTTTTTATTTAACTATAAAATTATCTATTCCTATTTATATAAGCATATATATTCATACTACTTTACAATAAGAATGATGCTTTCATATTATATTTTGCAGTGCATAAAAGCAAACGAAGGCCTTTAAACGCTTCTGTGACGTATAATATAATATTATAACAGACACAATAAACTCACATATCCCTTACAAATATTCATTTCGACAAATTTATAGAAAGGGGATGACAAAGTAATCCTTTAGGAATAGAGAAGAGGTGGGTGAGGCAGGAACGATAAGGGGTAAATGAAGCAGAAAAATAATAAAACATCTACTTTATTCCAAAAACAGTACTACTTATAATACGGAATGGAATTCTCAGCATTTGTCACAACACCTTGCATCTGATTTACACTTAAAATACAAATTAAATTAAAAATTAAAACGAAAGTAACCAGAGGAATTTGTCCACCTTTACCAAATAAATTTTTTTTGATTTTTTGATTTTTGATTTACAGCTTGATTTCACACCGTATTTTTGGTACAAGTATGGAATTTTCAGCATGGATATCGGTAGCCCAAATTTTGCAGGCCGACCATAGATATCAGGTGTGCGCCGGTGTGGGCTCGAACCCCGGACCATGTGCATGGTCGGCGAGAGTCCTAACCACTGTGCCACCGACGCACAAAAAATATTCGTAGTACGAATTGAGAATATTAAATATAATAATAGTAATAATAACTGTGAGTTTGTTTTAAACAGTATTGTCGATTTAGTTTGGAAATTTTAGCATGTTACTATAGAGTATTGAATCCAATATTCTGTTGATATAGCAGCATGGTGAGGGAAAAGACAAAATTAACTGTTATAACACAGCTTAAATGATGTTCACGCTTATGAAAAATAAAAACTAAAACAAAATTTGATAGGATTATAAATATAAGAAATACAATAACAATAAAGTTTGGTACTGTAAGGGTGGAAGAAATGGTTTATTTAGTAGTGCAAAGAAGGTTAGTTAGTTAGTTAATTCGTGCCTAACACAATTTTCATCACATAAATTACGACGTACCGCCAAATATGGTATAGTGGAATTACTTTTATACTTAGACGTACGTGCATAGAGTCTTCTGAAAAGACTTCTTGTTTTACCTGAGGAAACACTAGGTTGGAGCTGCGGGTAGAGTGAGTGCTCAGAGTCTGACAAAATTCCTTTTGCAAATTTGTTGCATGACATAAAGTGCCTATCAGTGACAATGTCAACGATATGGCCCAATGGGATAGCTGCTACTCGCACCACTCACAGTCTTCAGAGTTCTACGAAGTATGACATAGTCTTTTTTAAGCAATGCAGGAAAGAATAATTAAGGGTGAACAGTAAAGAAGAATAGTTAAGATAAGCGAGTTGACAAACTGTAAGAGGAGGAGGGGTTGAGTTATGTCTGCGTGCCTTAACTTCTTAATGTAAAATGTCAGACGAAATATTCTTTTAGAAATCGTTAAGACAAGAGAAGACGAAGATAGGTCAGAAGAATGAATTAATCCAAGTTACTTAACTTCAGATTTGATTTCTATATCCTCACTATCATCAATTTTGCAAGGGTCATAGGAGCCAACAGCTTCGTCATTTAATTTTCTTTACATCGTAAACTGAAATAAACAATCTGACATCTGGAAATATTGAGTTTATAATATTACGATTTCTTTTTTAAATGAAGGATAGATAAGGGGTATGAATAATAATAATATACCAAACTGGGGTGAATAGTGTCAACGATTCTGTTGCCACTCAGTCGAACAGATTAAACATTCCCCCCAGCCCTCAATTGACATATTACTTATGAACACATACATGGATGTCAATGGGTAAGTAGTAGTCGAGTGCTCTAACCAACCACGTCTCTAGATTCGAATATTCCACTCCAAACTCTTGTTCAGCTTGTAGTAAGCCAGGAAAAAGAAGAGTGGTCAAGAGCTAGGTGAGGCCAGTGACCACCACCCCAAGGCTACTGAAACATCAAAGCTACAGTTTGAAGAGTGACTTCATTGCATACCAACCCCCACACCCCTAATTGTAACCTCGAATCTCGTTACTATCATGGTTTAATGACGAATTTGTTTTGTATGATTTTTAAATGAGATTTTCCATTATATTACCCTGAACTGAGTTACATTCATAAAAATGAGTAATTCTAACGTTTCACTCGACAAACTGGTCCGAACTTCCTCAGGGAAATGAATCGAAATTAGCATAACAAGGGTTTATGCACAGTGGCTCAATGGTCTACAAGCTCGCCTTGTAACCAGAAGGTCCTGGGTTCGAACCCTAGCGGTGGGTGCGTACTGATGAAGAGTCACAATCTAGGACGAAACAGTTGTCCAGTACTCCCTAACTGGTTTTCCAGTGGTTCTCTAACTGATGTCAGCTCATGGTGAAATCCTCCATTCAATCAAACGAAATCCCTACAAAACCAATACTTGAAAATTCAGGAAAGGTGTATATATAGAAAAAAGGACATCTCTTGTTTTTAAAAACGTTGTCCAATCATATGAGTCATCAAACAGTCATCAAAATATAATCAATAAAATTGTATGAACTATAATTAAAACTCAACTACCAACTTGCTGTGTTATTAGTCTACTTTTTTGTTAAACACGTTAAGCAGTGTGTACTTTTTCATCAGAATTTTAGTGATCACGTTCAACTAAAAGTTCATGGTCATGGGATAGCTGAATATGAAAAATATATATGTGCATATACAGTTTACAATGGTGTGTGTGTGTATGCATGTGTGTATGGAGAAACAATTGTAACTCATTTGTTAGCCTCTCTCTTATTTTTTTTTTGATTACAGCTTGATTCCACACCGTATTTTTGGTACAAGTATGGAATTTTCAGAATGGATATGGGTAGCCCAAATTTCGCAGGCCGACCATAGATATCAGGTGTGCGTCGGCAGGGGGTCGAACCTCGGACCATGTGCATGGTCGGCGAGAGTCCTAACCACTGTACCACCGACGGGAATTCAGATCAAGTATGATCAATTCGTGTTACATATCCATTTATTTTATTTATTAATCAGGACTTTATGTAGGACTTCATCATGAATTGACATCAGTTAGAGAACTCCTGGAAAACCTGGGAGTACTGGACAGCTGTTTCGTCCTAGTTTATGACTTTTCATCAGTACGCACCCGCCGCCACGGTTAGAACCCAGGAACTTCTGGTTACAAGGTTAGCGAGCTCGTAGACCATTGAGCCATTGGGACCCGATCCAATGGTTCTTGAATTCTAAATTCTGCCAATTCACGACATAGCGCTACCGTTTCGCAATCTCTTCTTCGATGAGTTACTGCCCCATCTTCGACCTGCTGTACCCTAGTAGTCACGGCTTCCCCTTAGAACCAGCCCCAGGTTACTGCCTGTATAGAGCCAGTCGTTAGTGAGCATCAGAATAATTTTCAAATATTGGTTTTGTAGGGATTTTGTTTGATTAGCCGTGCATCAGCTGAAATCATACCTTCACGTCTGTTCAAACTGTTGAGATTCACCCATGTATGGTTCAATATTTTCAGTGTCATCAACAGAAGAAAAACAACGCGGTCAAATTTAGACTACCACGACCCAGAGGGTGTGAATGGACTCCAATGACTTTGAATGGATACTACAACGCGGTTGCATAAAGAGATGTACCATTACTATTATTATTATTAAAGGGCCATTATGAATACTGTTGTTCATGAAGCGTGAGGTGCAAATTTCATCCCAATCACAACTTTAAGTACTGTTTGAACAATATGTTACAAATAGGGTTAGGGTTTGGGGTTGGGATTAATTATTTTTTTTTATTATCCAAATCTTACTAGTAAATAGTTTTCGATCCCTATACTGAGACCTATACTCATTCAATCGATAAGGCATCTGGAGAAGACTGAAAAAAAAACCAGGATAAAAGCGATGAGGAGAGTCACGAAAAGTACTTTCCATCTTCAGTCACCTCGGTTAGTAGATGCACAGAAACGGGTTTTTTTACCCTAAAACTGATACTTCTCATTAAAATTCGGGGGAGGGGGGTATACTTTTTAAATAATGTCATCCGGATTGTCTCCAGCCATTGGTTTTTACCATCCCTAGGACCCCAACCAGTCAGGAAGTCCACATCTCCCTACGTGGCTGGCTTAAACTAACTGTTGTGGATTTCATTGACTGGTGCCATGTTTTGGTTTGACCGCCGGTAGCTCTTTTCCAACCTGACCCTATATCAACTAACATCGCCTGTCGGTTGAGGAAGGCAATGACTAGACATACGTAACACATGTCCTAACCATCTCTCTCAGTTGATCTAATTTCACAGCCTCGTCGATTGATTTCCCCTCCCACCTACCTAGCACTCGACGCCTAACCTAAATATTGCTCACCTTATTATACCACTTAACATACACGGGAGATAGAGCGCAGGCACCTATGATCAAAGACAGCTAGCTAGCCTGTCAATGTCTTCCACTCTCAATGGCCACATGTCACAGCCATAAAGGAAGACAGAGCGGACTGCTGCTGAGGTGTACACCAGCCCTTTGGTCGATAGCCAGTCGGATATCACGTCTACTAAGCCAGAGACAGCGTAAACTGGCATATGCAAAACTAGCCTTCTGTATCCGTACTGAAATTTCGTCAGAGATCAACCCGTTGGCATTGGCTGATGGTACTTCCCAAGTAAGTGAAGTGGTTAAATGATATATGTCTAATATCACATAAACTCGAAGAATTCCAAGCAGACGAAAACCAACAAACTGACTGAAGAGGCTGGTAGCGAAAACGGGACTGCAGGTGAACACAGAGAAGACGGAGGTGGTGATGAAGATAACCAATCAACCAACAGTAATAACAACAACCAGCATCAATCACCATCAACAGGAGAGATTTAACAGAGGTTGCTCCCTTCACTGCACTATCTGAGAAGCATCGTTTCAACTACACAGGCAGTCGGAAAGGACGAAGACGACAAAGCAGGTCAGAATCGGAAAGGCAAGATACGCAAGCCTTTATCAACTTGAAACCAGTTTGGAAATCTCCTGCACTCACTTAGCATAAGGAATAAGATTCGTAATTCCAACACCAACGTGAAGTCAGTCAGTGCTTCCATACGGGTCAGAAACTTCCACTGCGTGTGAGTCACGAAAAGGATTTCCAACAGGTTGCAGACTTTCTTCATCAACAGCTGTCTTCGCTCCATGCTCCATGTTCAAATGGCCAGAAAGAATAAGCAAGAAGAAACTATAGGAACCAACCATCCAAGAGCTGATTGCTCAACAATGATGACGATGGATCGATCGAGCACATGTTGAGGAGGTTATCGATTGAAATGGCGGGCCTACTGCATGCCATCGCATGAGTGAAATCCGTATTAGAAACGACGAGAGGGTGGTCGGTGCTAGGGTGATATGGAGGAAATCGTGTGAGGAAGACATGAGAGAGTTTGGTCAATAATCGTGGATGGCAAAAAACAGAACAAAGTGGAGATGTGTCTTTGAAGCCCTATGTTCCACTCGGTATATGCAAGGGAATAATAAATAATATTTTCAAGAATGGGTTTTGTACGGGTTTTGTTTGATTGCATGGAGGATTTCATCATGAGCTGACATCAGTTAGAGAACCATAGGAAAACCAACTGGGAGTACTGGACAGCTGTTTCGTCCTAGATTGAGACTCTTCATCAGTACGCATCCACCGGGATTCGAACCAAGGACCTTGTGTTACAAGGCGAGCTCGTAGACCATTGGGCGACTGGGACCCGACTCACTGGCCTGGGGTTCTAGTGGGAAGCTGTGACCAGTAGGGTACAGCAGGTTGAAGATGAGGCAGTAACTCATCGACGAAGAAGACATTACGAAGTGGTCGCGCTATGTCGTGAATTAGAAGAAGTTAGAATTCAAGGACTGGCCATTGGATTGGGTCCCAGTGGCCCAATGGTCTACGAGTTCGCCTTGTAACCAGAAGTTCCTGGGTTCCAACCTCTGTGGTGTGCGAGTACTGTTGAAGAGTTCCAAACTAGGCTGACAAAACAGCTGTCCAGTACTCCCTGGTAGGTTTTCCAGTGGTTCTCCACCTGATGTCAGCTCATGGCGAAATCCTCCATGAAATAAATAAAAAAAATCCTAAGGAATTACGCAAAAAACGAAATGAAAAAAAATGAAATGTTGCCTAACAGCCCGCTTGAGACTCCATGCAGTAGTTGACAACTGAGCCACATACCTATAGGATACTACCTGGAGGTGGGAGGAGAGAGGTCCAAACCTGTGACCCACTGCCTGGAACTCGTCGAGTGTCTCCTAGACAAACCACCAATAAGCCACAAGTTTATCACTCAAATAATTATTAACACCAAAGGCTGAATGGTCAACGATCTCACCCGCAAACCTATAAAGTGTATCCTGGGGTTTAATTCTTTGATGGTAAGGTTATGTGTGCATGGGTGCTTTCCAATGCATCTCTCTCTCGCCGTCATTTGCTGTGATCTCACTTGATGAATAATAATTACACAGGATGATTAAGACAGTACAAGCAAAACAAAAAGAAATTAATCGATATCACCATTACATTAAGTTAACAATATAAAACATACAGTTCACACATCACATTGTACTCATTAGTGCTCAGTCACTCATCACGCAAGATCAGTTCAAATTGAAAAAAATAAAGTAAAAATGAAAATTCGAATAGAGCATTTAAGCTCTAGAACACTAATCACATTTTATATTTCTGAATCAGATCGATATATATCAAACTAGAGCGGAATAACACAACACGTAGGCTGATCAGGATGATCACATACATACATAAATATATATATGTAACTTTCATAATAGTTTGTTAGTTGTTATGAGTCATGTGTAAACACAATACCATACTGGTCAAGAAGAATATTGTGGGTTTATATTACAAAGAGCATATGATTCAGTGAGATTTATTATTTGTGTATATATATATATACATAATATTAAATCATGAGTTGGTTCAAGGTTGCAGATACGCCTTACTGACGAGTGCCAACTAACACGAAACTTAGGTCCAAGGCTTCCTGCCAATTGCCTCCAACCATCTAATAATACATAATACCTCAGTGATAACATCTGACTGCAATCAGCACTAGATGACACGAGTACCCATGTCAAAGGGGATATGAATTATCCTTCAAGGTTGTAGATACACCTTGTTGACTGATGAATTCCATCGACAAGCTCGAAACCTAGATCAGGCAGTGCTGCTTCCTACCCAATTGCTTCCAACCGTCTATCTAATATAGCATCGATGTAGATTTTCGTTACGAACACTGTGACATATCAGATAGACAATCATTGAAAACCACCACCACCAAGAAGAACCGGTGGACAGATTTTCCCCTAACCCTCTCAGCCTAGTTAAAGACTCTTCAAGTAGTACGTATATATACGTATGCATGACCCCACCGCGGATTGAGGTCAGGACCTTTGTGATTATGAGACCAGCTTGCTGATCGTTCACACAATGATCCGTGAACTCTACTGATTCATGATAAATGCCACTAATACCAATATCAATGCAATTCGATTCACATTCATCACTTCACCACCCTACACCCTAACGTGGTAAACTCTACTACCCCACAACTTCTCATGCGTAGACACGCATTGATGAAGAGTCTAGAACTAGGAGGGTGAAACCACTGCCCATCAGTACTCCGTGTTAGTTTTCACTGGTTTTCTAACAGATGTTTATGTTAGTCCAATTAGAAATGTGTAACAAAGTAACATTTAAAAAATTAACTGACTGAAGTCATTTTGAGTCACACACTTAGGTAGGTAAGTAGGTGGCAATTGATTGCTGCTCAATGAAACCGCCTTGATGAAGAGGAAGGCCACGATTTTTAGTACAACGTCTAAGGTGAACAATAACAGACTGACTTTTTGCACATCAGTAATATATACAATTCCTATTACTGGAATCACCCCCTACCTACTCTCTACCAAAAGAATCAATATCAATACTTCTAACCAACCGTGAAACAGGATCATGAGTCATTAGCACACATAAGCGCACATACATATGTATATACACACACACAAATGTCTCTAGTTTATTTCAAAATCAAAAACAACCATCTCGACAAATCAGAACACTCCAAGAGAGACAGAGTAGCAGCAGTGACGATCGATATTTGTAACTGAAATAATAATAATTTATCTTGGTCACACCCAGAGAGCAGCTGTAGTCAAACTCATTCGTATGAATTTCATTCCTCATAAAAATAATGGCCTAAACATATATTTAAATTATTAAATTGCCCTCAAGAACCAATATCCCTTCGGAATAGCTGTTTCATCCTGCCTTAGGACTCTTCAGCGACGCACCACCCACCAAAACCAACCAGGCAGGACGGAATTCAGTGACCTGTGAATTCTAATTAGGTAAACCAGCTTGATGTCATACTCTAAAGGTACTGAGTGAGCATTACTGAAGAGTTCCAAAAAAGGACGAAACAGCTGTCCAGTGCTCCTTTGATCTTTATCACAATAATCTTTAAATATTAAGCACACATATTTTCTAGTTTATATCTGAATGAGTATGAGACAATTTCATATTTATGGACATTCCCCCTTTTACTGTTTCACTTCTCTTTCCATCGCTCTCACACACGCACACGCACACACACACACATACACACACACTATGAGAATGACCTTGAGGCTACGCCCATTTGACTACTGCATAAAATATACGTTTATATATAGATACAACCTCCATGACAGTAGGATAACTAACTAAACTAACTACCTAACTAGCCAGGTAACTCACTACTACGCAAGAATCCATTCAGCTCATTTTAGAAGATAATTTATTATTTACGAGTCCTAACTATGCCGATGTATATGATATCAATATTACCTACATACCTATATATCTATCTACCTACCTATGGGTTAACAAATCAGACACATAATATACATATCTATTCAAATAATTTCTCTTCAGGTTCTTAAAATTATAAAACAATTATAATATTTGTTGTCATTACAATAAAGGCCTACACACATAGCTGAAGCTGTTGCAATAAGATCATCGACTAAATTGGAACTTTGTATCCAAAAAGAACACGTCCAGACGCTGGCTGTTCCTACCGTGGTCAAACTTGGGTTGATGATCCGTCTTCCTCTCACCAAGAGTGCTCCTTTCCCTTAACCCTCTCCGTTTTTTCTTTCTTTACTTATTATTACAAATATTTTTATTACAATTATTATTATTATTCGTCATTATTTATGCCCTTCATGCAAACATTCCCTCAATACTATCGAATATTCCATTTATACTATCCGGACTTATTATTAGTGATATTATCTCTTTTCTCAACCTCGCCAGATACTAGCTTGCTAGGCTACTAGCTTACTAGTTTTCTCGCCGGTCCCAAGCCCGGGTAAAGAGGGAGGGTTGGGGCGTGGTGCTAGCAACTCCACCCCTGTAAAACAACCAAATCGCTACAGAAACTTCAACGAATAAATATATTAAAAATTCTAAAAACATAAGCAATAGCCTTACTTTTCGCTGGAATCGGGGAAGTGAAATGACGCAGGCTGGTGAAAGCCTTCGGGAAGCCAGTCAGCCGATGTGCCTTCTTTCGATGAAAGCAAAAGTAAGGATGGGTACCTGGAATGTTCGCACAATGTACGAAACTGGAAAGGCTGCCCAGATAGCCGCTGAAATGAGAAGGTACAGAATAGAAGTGTTGGGAATCTGCGAGAGCAGATGGAACGGAACTGGAAGGTGCCAACTACCTACTGGAGAGACAGTAATCTATTCCGGCCACCTAGAGGACAACCATGAGCACACCGAGGGAGTGGCCATCATGATGTCACCAACAGCAACCAAAGCTCTCATGCAGTGGGAACCAATCTCCTCCAGGATAATGACAGCCAGGTTCAACTCAAAAGGAAGGAAAGTTACAGTCATTCAATGTTATGCGCCTACAAACGTCTCAGAACAAGAGAAGAAGGAGGCGTTCTACAGACAACTACAAGCAATAATGGACAACGTCCCAAATGGCGATATCAAAATCCTGATGGGCGACATGAATGCGAAGCTGGGAGGAGACAACACAGGAAGAGAACTCACCATGGGTCGTGAGGCCCTCGGTGAAATGAACGACAATGGTGAACTCTTCTCAGACTTCTGCGCCTTCAATGATTTGGTGATTGGTGGTAGTGTGTTCAAACACAAGGATATACACAAGACGACATGGATTTCACCAGATGGAAACACCAAGAACCAAATAGACTTCATCTCAATTTCAAGAAAGTGGAGACGGAGCCTACTGGACACAAGGTCAAGGAGAGGAGCAGATGTGGGTTCAGACCACTATCTAGTACAAGGGACTTTCAAGGTGAAACTAAAAGCCTCGAGGATAGCTGGGGATAGGCCACAATGCAAGTTCAACACTCAATTACTGAAGGACACAACCACAAAAGACACCTTCACTGCAACTGTCAGAGCAAAGCAGGAAACACTACGCGACATCACTGAAGAATCATGCGTGGAAGAACATTGGAAGTCTCTGAAGGCGATTCTCAACGAAACGTGTTCAACGGTTCTAGGAAGAAAGAAGAGACAAGACAAGGAATGGCTCTCAACGGACACTTGGAAATTAATAGAAGAGAGGAGAATGGTGAAAGAGAAAATGATTCAATGCAAGGACGGACAGGAGAAGGAGACGATGAGCTCAACTTACAAAGCATTGGACAAAGAAGTGAAGAAGAGTGCTAGGAAGGACAAAAGACGATTCTACGACAATCTAGCTACTGAAGCTGAAAAGGCAGCAGGCAAAAGGGACCTGAGGACACTATATCAGATAACCAAATCTCTATCCGGGAAGAGACCAACACAAGCGAAACCTATAAAAGACAGCCAAGGGAACCCCATTACCAAGGAAGAAAAACAGATTAAACAATGGGCGGATCACTTCAAAGGACTCTTGAACCGACCATCACCTGCAACCCGTCCAGAAATACCAACAACAGCGCGCACACAACTGCAAGTTGACACCAATCCTCCAACGAGAGCTGAAGTCTTGAACGCAATCAAACTTCTGAAAGCTGGAAAAACAGCCGGACCAGATGGAATACCCCCTGAAGCACTGAAAGCGGACCCAGAGACGACAGCAGACATGCTGACTCCATTATTGCAAAAGGTCTGGAAGGAGGGAAAGGTGCCTACTGACTGGAGGAAAGGTTACCTCGTGAAACTACCAAAGAAGGGCGACTTAGGACTCTGCAAGAACTGGCGAGGAATCATGCTCCTATCGACGCCAAGTAAAATCCTGAGTCGCATCATCCTGGAGAGATTAAAGGACGCACTGGAGACAGAACTCCGACCAGAACAAGCTGGATTCAGGAAAGGCAAATCATGTACTGACCAAATTGCAACTCTACGCATCATCATCAGAACAAAGCATGGAATGGCAATCAAACCTCTACCTCAACTTTATAGACTTTGAGAAGGCCTTCGACAGCGTTGATCGTGAAGTAATTTGGAAATTACTCGAGTACTATGGCGTACCCCAAATATTCATCAACCTTATTCAACAGCTGTACGACAACGGCACCTGCCAAGTGATCCACAACGGAAGACTCAGCGAGGCGTTTGGAGTAAACACAGGAGTCAGACAAGGGTGCTTACTATCACCAATGATATTCCTAATTGTGGTGGACTGGATTATGCGTCAGACAGTGGGAAACGAGAAGACAGGAATATCCTGGACCGACGTGAAGAACCTAGAAGACCTGGATTTCGCGGATGATTTATGTTTGATGTCACACACAATCGAAGACTTACAAGCGAAAACCGACAAACTGGTCGAAGAAGCAGCAAAGACAGGACTCCAGGTAAACATAGACAAGACGGAGGTTATGAAAATAACCAACCAACAACAGCAACAACATCCAACGTCAATCACCATCAACGGGAGGGATTTGAAAGAGGTTACTTCATTCACTTATCTAGGGAGCATTGTCTCAACTACAGGAGGAGCGGACGAGGATGTCAAATCGAGAATCGGGAAGGCGAGAAACACATTCATCAACCTGAAATCAATCTGGAAATCTTCGTCACTCAGCATCAACAACAAAATTCGGATTTTCAATACAAACGTAAAGTCAGTTCTTCTATACGGATCAGAAACTTGGCTGGTCACAAAGAATATTTCCAAAAGGTTGCAGACCTTTATTAACAACTGTCTTCGCTCTATACTGAAGATCAGATGGCCGGAAAGAATCACCAACAAGGAATTATGGGAACAAACAAAGCAAGAACCAATCGCCCAACAAATATGCAGGAGAAAGTGGAGATGGATCGGACACTCGCTGAGGAGACCGCTGGGTGACATCGCGCGCCAAGCCCTCGAGTGGAACCCGAAAGGGAAGCGGCGTGTGGGACGTCCAAGGGTGACATGGAGGAGATCGTGTGAAGAGGAGTTGAAAGAATATGGATTAACATGGATGCAGGCGAAAAGTACAGCAGAAGACAGAAGCAAATGGAGACGTGCAGTTGAAGCCCTATGTTCCACTAGGAACCCAAGGGAGCAATAATAATAATAATAATCTCTTTTCTCAATATATGCCTCCACCTGTTTCATTTCACACATTCGTTATTTCATTATGAACCAACTCTCATTGCAGTCTTACTATCTCCTGTTTAACTCAAACCACTTTGTACTAGCCACTCACTCACCTGACACCTTTGATAACCTTGAACTGATTTGTCAATTTTCCTACCCCACAACATTCTACGAATCTATTATGACGACTAATCACCACCATTGTCGCCCATTTTACCGAAATATTTTGTAATCCATTTCAGCCTACCAGCACGTTTGTCACGTTTGACCCTACATAACTACTAATCTGTTATTCTACTTTGAAAAATGTATCCGCCACATAACTGCCTATCATTATTGTGACGACAACAAATGTTACAATTTAATTGGCGGATGGTAACTAGCGGTGGAATCCATGATGCTCGTTTCGTCCCCTAGACCTCGCCGATGAAGTATGTCTGATTCCCCACAAACTAGAAGATATGCAAGTGAAAAGCAACAAGTTGATGATAGAAGCATCGAAGATAAGCCTTCAGGTGAACATAAAGGAAACAGAGGTAGGTGATGAAGATTTCTGGACAACACCAACAGAAACAACAACACACAACAATCAGCATAAACGGAGGAACCTGAAAGAAACAACCTCCTTAACATACGACCTGGGAAGCATCCTCTCAACTACAAGCGGACAGAACTGACAAGGATATCAAAGCAGCGATGATCAGAAAAGCAAGACAAGCTTTCATTACCCTCAAGTAAGTCTGTGTGGAGGTCAACAGCACTCAGCATCAAACATAAGATCCGATTTTCAACTCCAATGTGAAGTCAGTCAGTGCAACTTACTATACGGATCAGAGACTTGACGCATCAGAAAGAACATCTCAAACAAACTTCAGTTGTCTTCGCTCAATACCACTCAAGATCATATGGCCAGAAAAGATCAGCAATAAGGATCTTTGGAGGAAACCAACCCAGCAGGAACCGATTGTGCAACAAATAGGCAGGAAGAAATGGAGATGGATTGGATTGTCCATACTCTGAGGAAACCATCAAGTGACATCACTAGACAAGCCATTGCTCGAGTGGAACCTGGCCGAATATGAAGCGGCGAGTTGATCGTCAGTACAAGGGTGACTTGGAGGGGGAGGTCATGTGAAAAGGAGATGAAAACATGTGGGTTGCAGAGTTTGAGCCAGGTGAAAACTCTAGCAGAGAACCAATCGCAATGGTGACGCGCAGCTGAAGCCCTATGCTCCTCTAGGAATTAAAGGATAATAATAATAATAATCCTTGCAAACCAAAATCTTGAAAACATATTCTTATGTGTAAAGTAGGTTGATATAGTGTGGTCAAAATTACTACTCTCGTTAAGAGAGATGGATACACACAGATACCCACTCATTCTTATCTCATTGTTAAATAATGTGAGAGAATAAATCATCTATTTGTCTTGAAGACCTAATTTTAAGATATATACGTTTATATATTTCAAATAATCCTATATACGCCATACGACTAACTATACTCATGCCTATTAAGCTGCCAAATGGTGTGTACAGACACGTACAAAAAATAGGTATAGATAGATAGACAGACGGACAGACCTCTGTATGCACGGACACACACACACACATATATATATAAGTAAACATACACACCTGACATATACATACAAGGTGCAAATATTAAAAAATGATTTGAATTATTGATTTTCTTCTTGAAAGAAGTCATGTGATTTTAACTGTGTATGTGTGTGTGTGTGTGTGTAATGTTATTTGAGTAGATTAGAGAGATAGATAGATGCCTGATAATAATGGTGATATTATATTACATAATTACAACATATGCATATATACGTATGTACGTAGAAATGCGGTGAAAATCATGAGTAGTTCAGCTTTTTTTTCTAACTCATGACCTTGAAAATATAATGTACAACACAGATATATGTATATTCAATGAGAAAATAAAAGATACATTTTATTAGTGAATATTTCATCAAATGTTATAAAAAATCATAGTTTAGAATAGAGAAATTTTGTAACTCAATTGGATAATTTTGATTCGGTTGTGTTCTGTTCTATTCTCTCTGGGCTAGCTGATTGACTACATCGTCATTGCGAAGCTTTCGTTGTCGTTATCTAGACAACATCGCTTCAAGTAGTGCTCAACCACAACCAAATCAAAATAAATCAATTATTTACGATTTATAAAGCTGAATAATTATGTGTATACACACATACTGAAGACATGGGGAGAGAAATCAACTCACTAGTCTGAAACACTCAACTGACAGTCAATGGATCCGAGGTCCACTTCACCTACCCTCCAGCGAGGTTAAGTAACTGTGTACCTAACACTAACCACTCATAGTCCGGTGGATTTCATCAAACAAATAACATTGAATTTTCAAAGTTAGTTGGCTCACGGCATTGATATAAGTAAGAGAACCAATGAAAAGAAGGGAGCGCTGCACAGCCGTTTCGTCCTATTCCGAGACTCTTCAGTAGTGCGTGTCTACAGCTTCGCTAGAGATAGAAACCGGTGCTTGAGGGTATGCACTGATGACGAGTCCTAGAGCAGAACGAAATAGTCGTCCTATATTCTCCTGCTGATTTTCAATGATCTCGCGCTAACTAAAGGTTGATTAGTGATGAAAATCTAACAATTGACTTAGAACTGAATTCTTTGAACTTCAGCACACACATATATATACACACACACTCATTCTCTCTCCTTGAGAGAAGTGACTCCGGTCCCACTAGAACAGGAAAAAAGAGACGTCATGTCGAAGAAACGTCGAGAAATCCAAATATTAGTTCTCTATCAACATTTTATTCTTGAAAATATATTCGGATGGGGATAGTATATCATCACAAAGCCAATGCCAATAAATATGTATATGCGTATACAACTATTGTTATTTCTTTATTACTGTATTCTTCACAAGTCAATAGAGAAGAAAGTATTAAAGTCACGTGAGCAATAAGAAATGAGAAAGCAATAGAGTCAGTCAGTCAGTCACATAAGTAATGTTGTTCTGTTCTATGCCAAGAAATAAATGAAGATTGGCTTAGGTTGGAATATTTTCTACAAAGGAGAAGAAGGATTATTATATTATATCCACAATCGGAATGACTGACACCCGCCCACTCCCACCTTCTTTTTCATCACACAAACAAGATATAATACTTTAAGTAGTGAATGAAGCAATGAGAAGAAAACGACCGACGCCCCCCTCCACCCCCCACAAAATTCTTCTGTGGTCTAGCCTTACTACTACTACTACTACTACTACCGTCATTGTATCTCATTGTATTAGGGAGGGGGTGATGATGATGATAAAACGAACGGAAACAAAGTACCTAATCCATAAGGTACTACCACCTAAGGAAGATGAATACTACCTTGACTAGCCAGCGGAGCCTCCCCTTCAAAATCCATCTATAAAACCCACTGGATGATTTAGCTGGATGGGTGAGGACATATGTAATCCTAGGGTTGGTATTGGAGGTATTAGTTGGAGGCAATTGGCATGAAGCCTTGTCTGGCTGGACCTAGGTTTCGTGCGATCGACTTCCTGTAGGACTGGCGTCATGCGTCTAGTCTTCTGTTGTTTTTTGGTGTAGACTCAATTCAATCAGTCAAGTTTGCAATGTGGCCAACATGCTAGTTGGTGGCTGCATCACGGCGCACCATGAATTGATGTTATAGGATGATTGGAGGCAATATAGTCCTGCAGGAGGTCAGTTGCGAGTACGAATAGATCAGTGGCAACGTCTCTGACTGTAGGCAGCACTGAGTGACAAGGGTTCGAATCTCAGAGGGGACATAAGTTGCCTTACTGGTGAGTGAGCGCCAACTAGCACGAAACCTAGGTCACACAGGTCTTCCTACCGATTGTCACCAACCACCTAATACCAATAATTCACAGTGGATCGTGATGGCGAACCACCTAGCGGCATGGTGGCCACACATTAGAAACTTGACTGATAGAATTCAGTCTGCAAAGATAGGACCTAGCACATTACAGTAGGCACTGACTAGTGTCCGTGTAGTATATAGCAACGAATGACGCGACGGATATCCCAGTTGTGTAAAACAAAATCGATAAAACACCCTTGATATGAGTGTGGATATAAGTAACCGGCAAACAAACTTACCTCCCATCTTCTCCTCTCCTTTATAGGATACAAAAAATAGGGAGTGAGGGTTAATTACAATTTTAGAATTTCCCCAGGTAGTTGATTTTGCGCACAGACTTCCGTGATTTTGTATTGTATAGTCATCATTTCTTATGTTACAACATTTGACTGTTTTGAAGGTTTTTCATCGATTTTCTTTCATACAACTGGAATATTTATTGCGCCGAATACCACTACTACTACTACTACGTTATGCGTGCAAACACCTTAAGATTATTATTATTATTATCTTGGAGTGATCTAACCATTTAAGCAGCATAATTTATCTGTTATATGTGTCTTCATAAACAACACATCTGTCATCATATTAATCTATGCTTGATGAATTTGATTTTGAAATCAAAGTTAATGAACCTACTATTATTATTAGTGGTAGTAGTAGTAGTACTAGCATTGATTTTTATTGACCTTCATATTTTAGCCTTTCACATCATTTGATTCGACTTCAGACAGACCTTTATTGCTATTCAAGTATTCGTTTTTTAGGGAACGAATACTTGAATATCAATGAGATGCTCACTGACGACTGGCTTTATTCAGGTAATAGGTAGTTACCTGGGGTTCTAGTTGGAAGTCACGACCAGTAGAGTGCAGAAGATCGGGTGTGAGGACAAATACTCGCCACGGAAGATATTGGCTAGGGATGCGCTATGTCGTGAATTAGCAGAAGTTAGAATTCATGGGCCAGTTGGCCATTGGATCGAGTCTTAGTTGCTTAATCGTCTACGGGCTAGCTAGCCTTGTAACTAGAAGGTCCTGGGTTCGAACCACTGTAGTGGAGGTGTATCGCTGAAGAGTCCCAAACTGGGCTGTCCAGTACTCCCTGGCAAGTTTTCCAATGGTTATCTAACCAATGTCAGCTCATGATGAAATCCGGAGACCTTTATTGCTTTGAAATCAGTTTAGAAATCTACACCGGAGTCGAGTCAGTGCACAAGGAAAAAGATTCAAATTTTCAACAGTTATGTGAAATCAGTCAGTGTGTGGTGAGAGCTGGCTGCTAGCCAAAATCGATAGACAGTAATTTACGTCAATCTTTTCGTCTGCAATATTATTGGTCATGAGAAAAATAAGAACAAGAACAAAGACTGACTAACTCAACAACCAATCACAACACACTTTGTTTGCGTAGGCGGATTCAATTCGCAGACAGATTATTTGAAATTCAAGAAACAGCCACAAAGTGTAGATGAAAGATAAACTATCAGTGAGTAACAACCAATCAGAAGACTACGTTTATCTGCTAAATATAACCAATAATAAAGTACATGAAAATCTATAAATATCTGTTGATTTTGTCAATAAACGATCTGTTGTCTGGCCGTTGTTTTCTGTTGTTACAAGTTTATCTATACTGTTCAAAATTCGCGAGCATCTAACTAATTAATCACTTCGAACAGGCTACCGCAAACTTTCATGAACAACTGCCCACTTCAATAGCTCCTCCATATTAACGATAAGATGGTCGTCAGCCAGAAAGAATTACCAACAAGGAACTGTAGAAAAACAAACCAACCAAGAACCTACTGCCCAACCAACAAAATAGACCCTGAAAAAAATGGGGATGGGTCGGACACATGCCAGTGAGGAGAGCGTCGAATGACATCGCTCGAGCACAGCATAGCTCCAAAAGGTGAAATGGAGGAAGTTGTACAAGGAGGAGGATCAGAGACTATGGACAACTGTAGGACTAGCTAAAGAGGATCGCAGAGAGTCAAGTAAAGTGGACATGTGCTGTTGAGAAGCCCTCCCTCCCCTATGTTCCCCTCGGAAACCAAGGCAACAATAAGTAATCATAAACATAATAATCAACAACAAACATTTTTGTTTATCTTAGAGAAATCTTAAGATTGTTGCAGACACTAAGACGAAAACACAATGAAATCTCTTCTTCATGTGTGTGTGTGTGTAGGATCTGGCTAAAAGCAAACACACAGCAAACAAAAAGCATAAACCAACACAACCTCTCCATGGTAAAAACACAAAAACAAACAATTTATAACAGACGTACAATGTTTATAGTCTCCGAGTCAAATAATGTGATGAAATGCCGATGAAGGTCACTCACTCACTCACTAACTAACGGTCATACTGTCTAGTTTGTTAATTATATGATCCCACAAAGTAGATATATTTTTAAAAAAGTCATGATACCACTGAATTACCGGGCTTATGATAATATTATTTTCTAATGCTATATATGATGTCTGAAAATCAACCGGCAAACTTAATACAAGTTATAGCGATATCCATGGAATGTGAACGCATAAGTGAATTTGAGCCGACCAATCAGGAGATACGACGTTAGTATACAAGGGAAACACGAAATTTATACACATTTAATCGGTGGACGGTGACTAACAGTCGAATCATGCCAGGATGCGCATTTCGTCCCATTTGGGACTCGTCAGCCAACTGCATATACCTGCATTCTGCAGTGAGTAAGTGGTGATGTTCCCACCACCAAGGTTCGAACCCAGTGTCCCCATAGTTTTAAACGCAAAAGCGAGTTATCCACTAGACCACTTGGATGGCCACCAGAGCCACCTTAATCGATGGGAAAATCTCAAATTCAATAAAATTTAAACACATTTATTAAACAGGATATTTTATCCCCTGATAGGACTTAAAAATACCTCCTAATATAATAATGAGGAGTGGCAGTTTTTAGGTTCTATATAGTTATCGAGTAAGTTCTCACTGTGACCCGTTCATCACTCTTATTCCGTTTTCCAGCCTTCTTTAAAAGCCCTCTCGATTGAATTAATATGCGTCTCAGTAAGGCGATCAACGACTATTTTACTAGGAAAATGCGCATAATGAAAATAAATAATCTCAACCCCAAACCTAACTCTAATCATATTCCTGATTCCAACCCTACTTGTAACACACACATTGTCCAAACAGTACTTAACAAAAAGAGATAGGGATGAAATCTGTACCTTAATTCGTTTATAATGGCGCCATAATAATAATAATAATGAGAGGTCCTACTATCCAAAGAATAGTGCGCTTTCAAGGTCACTGGTGAATCTGCACTCCTGGATCGTTCCTGTTACTTCAACTTGGTCAATGAACTAATAACTAAACAAATTGTAACCATTTGTGATCATGTACCACAGTGAATGTACGCAGGTATTTGGTAATGAGCCCAACACCAATTGAGTAAAAGACAAATGTACTTAAACGCACTAGTTGAAAGTAAAGAGTGCCTACACCGGAGATTCGTACTTCAATAATTATATAACAATAACAATTAATCCAACCTATGTGAAGCTGTGGCTCACTGGTTAAGACGCTCAAATTGTAAACAATAGATCACGGGATAGAACCCCACTCGACCTCGGTAGGTCGCGTCATATTTAAACATTTACAAAACTATATTAAATATGGGATAGGTCAGAGGAAAGTAAATTGTATCTAATTGGTTGATAATTGGCCCAAGGTTAAATAATAAATGAGACAAAAAGACATCCAATCAGATTACTTCATATATCCACGACGTAAACTAGATCCAGATTTGAGGGATAAACACGCTTACCTACATCTCTCCATGCAGCAGCTATTAACTTAAAGTTTTGATTTCAATTTCTGACCGCTTCCTACCAATCTGCATCTATATGCTACTTATAAATCTTTTTAGTAGCACTGATGCCCTCAATGGAACAAAGAAATGGCTGATTGTCAACTTCATGGGATTCCAGACGGTTGTTGAGTGGCAGCATTTCACGTGGTTTCAGTCTAGCCTATGTGTAGTACTAAGGAGTGAGTTCTTAAGGAACCCAGTGACTGATAATCTTCAGGGTAGCATAAAGTGTCATCTGAGGAATACTGCCACCACCACTCCTTAAAAACTGCTAAGGAACACCAAGAAGTAGAACGCCATTAATAAGTGGAGTAATCTATATACTTCTTTTTGAGGAACTAGTACCACTTTGAGGAATGCATAACCAACCAGCTGTTTGATAATGTCTTCTTTTTTATTCCTTACCACTCCCAGTGGAACTGAGGACTTCAAAGCTAGAGACTTGAAGTTACGATAGCAATGGTGTTTATTTTTATGAGATGGATGGGGTTGCTAGCCTCATGCCTAACCTTTTCTCCTTACCAGTCTTATTACTTGGGATCCATGCGTGGTTGGCATGCATTCCACCGCTGTGCCACCGACACACTTGACAATGTCTTGGAATTCCTTAACCCCACATATTTAAACCCATGAATATGACGGCAACCGATCCAAGAACTTTCAGAGTTAGTTGGCAAGCATGTATCACCATTCAGTCGCCTAAGGCGGAAGTCGACAGTTTATGTCAACTTCTGTCAGTTTGTGATAAAGTAATCATGCTATGGCAATGAGATCATACCGAAATATGGAGAAAAATCCCACTCTCTCTCTCTCTCTGTCACAACTTTTCACTAGAACACTTTTGGAAATGCCGTCTAGGAAAATAGTCAGACAAAACCATTAGTTCAATATAGGTATATTTTAGATTCAAAGTCTTACCATTCACTATGTTTAGCTCTTTCACCATGATTCCTGAATGTTCTGAATTTCATGACTAACTCACGACTAAGGCTTCAATAATAGAACAGAAGTGCACCAGTTCAGGTTACCAAACTCCATTTAGCACACAAAGGTAGCACAAAAAGAGGGGTGCAAAGGAGAAATGATTACAAGCGGAGACATATACAGGTGGAAGAATAGTAACACGGAAAAACACGGCGATGAGTGCATTTGCACCATTGAGAACAATTTTGAGCTATATCTCCGGCCGTTGATTTTTAACATTCCGTGCACCACATAACCAGGCACTAATTAGCTCAAAACAATAGATGCTAGTTTATGCTAGGTTGACTCTGGCCCTAACTGTTTCTCAACCTAATCGTCCCATGCCAACTAACACTGCTGGAAAAAGAAAACAGAAGACGCTTAGCACGCACGACATGTGCCATAAGCCATCTAAAATCGATATAGCTACATAATCTAATCTATATTATACTGCCTTAACATCTGTGTGATGTTGTTCAATAGAACAATGTGTACACTTCACCGGTAAACTATTCACCTCTTATGGAATCTATTAACGGGGAACTGTTTTCAGTTCGTTGTATGAACGGTGAACCAGAAGCAGCTATACCAGACTATGAGCCCCACAAGTATTATGTCAGTAGAGATGATACCATTGATTTCTGCAGGGTGAAGTAATTGAAGCAGCAGGATTCTAACCCTAGACCCATTGGTCATAATTCATGTGCTAAAATGAATGGGCCACTTCTCCACAGAAAAATTAGAGGAAAATTAAGAGACATGAATAAGTATACGAGCTTGCCTTGTAACCGGAAGGTCCTGGGTTCGAATCCCAGTGGGTGCGTACTACCGATGATTCCCAAACTAGGCTGATGAAACAGCAGTTGTCCAGTACTCCAGTGCTAGTTTTCAATGGTTCTCTAACTGATATCAATCCGTGATCAACTCGTAAAAAGACATGAATAACCTCTCAGACCTACAGAACTGTTATACAACTAACCGAGGTTTATACATGTTCATATGAGACGAAATATTTACCGGAAATAGCAGTTCTAACCAAATAAGTATATATATATATATATATATATGCAATATTTTCAGTACCAAAACTACCTGTGTGATAACATCTGCAAAGAAAACATTGTAGGTTGGTCAGTTTCTTCGCGAAAATAGAAAAAGGATTCATGAGAAGGTTACATCATAAGATGAATGACACCATTTAGAAAGAAAACTGATGAACTATGTACTTCATTCAAAATGTTGTAACTGAATTAATACAGAAGAATGAAAACTCAAGAGGATGATCTAGCTGTGGTTGTATATCCATTCAGAGCTGCTAGATGGAGGATGGTGGTGGTCTAACAGGTGAAGTTTTCATTATCCTTCTTCTAGGGAACAAACATCTTTAGAGTCCATTTCAAACTTAGACTTTTAGGATTCTCTATGATTGATGCGAGTATCTAGTATCTCAGTATTTCCGGTGCAGCATTTTGTCACATAGGCAGCGTTAATCTTATCTTTTAGGTGTTTTTAGTCAGCACACTATTGAATGAAGAGATATTGGTTGGTGTGTGTGCGTGTAGTGTCTATTCTGAATAGTCAAGATGTTAGTTTGTAGAAGGTTGAGGAAATATTGGAAAACCAACTAGGAGTACTGAACATCTCACTGTTTCGCCCTAATTTGGGACTTCTCACCTGCGCTTCAAACCCCAGGGGCCTTAAGGTTAGAAAAAAACTAGCCTAGTAGACCTATTTATCAGCCGGTCAGACACGATCCAATAGCCAGTCCATGAATTCCAACTTCTGTCATTTTCGATGTATACATATAGCTCAACCACCAGCCAATGTGTCATAGGCGTGAGTAACTGATAGTCTCCTACCTACCTGACTTGATGGACCCCATTTGGTTACAGTTTTTTTGAATAGTATCAGAAATATTTTTAAAAATATGAGATAGAATGAACTTTCTTGTGATTCCTAAGGTTCGTCTTCTCGGGTCCTCCTCAAATGATGAAGTTTTATGAGTAATTACCATTGTAGTGAGAGCTGGCTGCTAGCCAAAATTAGTAGATAGTAATTTACGTCGATTTTTTCGTCCCCAATATTATTGGTCATGAGAAAAATAAGAAGAAGAAGAACAAAGATTGACCGACTCAACAACCAATCACAGCAGACTTTGTTTGCGTAGGCGGATAACAGTTTGCAGATAGATAATCTGAACTTCAAAAACAGTCACAAAATGATGAAAGATTAATGTTCAGCGAGAAACTATCACCAATCAGAAGACTGCGTTCGTTTGCTTATAATAATCTATAATAATGTACATAAACGATCCATTGCCTGACCCTTGTCTTCTGTTGTTACACTACACTACTACTGACCTCCTAATCAGGATAGGCTGTGTTTCTATCAATTCATGGAGTAGTCCAGAAAAATAAGGTTATTTTACATTAATGAAAGTGTTGAAAATGTTGTCTGAAAGGAGATACAGTGTGATATTGACACAACTAAACCACATATCCACACCAAAGGTCAGAGAACAGAACCAAAGAAACAGAAAAATCAATCTTGAAAATGAAATAAAACTTATAAAAGATCATAAAAATCAAGATTAACAATAAGACAATCAAAAATGCAGGTTAAAGGAGATTGTAAATAAAGAAAATCACCTAATCGTATGGAATAGCTAATACTACTAATTTTCTTGAAATCAGTAGTCGATGACGTTATGAAAACTACGATATTCTTGTGTGATAATAATAAATACGAATCGAGATTATATGAACACACACACACTCTCTCTCTCTCTCAAGACATTGAAATGATGAGGATTCACCAAAATGTAATGGTATAATATGTAGCTGAGTAATGCACCAGATATGAGTAAAACCATTCACACACTGAGACAAAATCTCTCAATACGGAGAGAGAAAGAGAGGGAGTAGTAGATATTATGTGAATGATGCAATAACTGTGGATTGAAAACACCCAAGAATTCCCCAATAAATCAATTAGTTCAACCTATCATGAAATGAAAAAGTACACCCACATACACGCACGCACGCACACCTAAGAATCAAAAGGACGAATGGATCTACTTGGTTCTTCTGTACACACACATATATATTTAAAGGCATTATTAGGCTTTAAGATCATAAGATAAGATATTTACCAAGGAAATACACAGTAGTAGTGTGGTGAGAGCTGTCTGCTAGCCAAAATTGGTAGACAGAAATTCACGTCGGTGTTTACACGTCCCAAATCTCGGTTATGAGATAAACCAAGAACAAAGCCTAACCTTGAAGAATTCAACAATCAATCACAGGAGACTAAGAGTGGGCGAGTACGATTCGCAGATATGTCAACAGACTGTCTAAGAAACGGTATCAAAGAGATGATAGAATAACTTTCAGCAGGGAAACAACCAATCAAAAGACGTTGCTTCTCTGCTAACAATAATGTACACAAAAATCTATAAATATCTCTTGATTTTTTCAATAAACGATCTGTTACCTGACCCTTGTCTTCTGTAGTTACATTAGTAGTATCACATTCCAGCTGTTCCTATCACAACACTATTTATTATTCAGTAACTGTAGACACGAATTCTAGCAACTTGGATTTCATTTAATGAACCTTAGCATCCCTCTAACCGAAAAATGACTGTCAATCAAAAGATGTGTGTAGTGCTTGGTAGTTCGCCTGCCTGATCATAGGTGTCCGAGTGACATCTCCCATATATTAGGTGGTGATGGTGTAACAGGGTCAGTAATATTGAAGTAAAGCGTGTTTGTATGTCAGATAAGAAGGGAAAGTTAATCGATGAGGTTGTGAACCAGCTACACCACACCGGCTGAGAAGTCTAGGACATGTGTTACGCATGCTTGCCTATCGACCCACCACCTTCCTCGACCAGGAATGTTAACTGTGATATAGGATTAGGTTCAAAAAGAGCTAGTGGTGGTTAATAAAACCTCTGACGGATGGTTTAGGTCAGTCGTGTAGGGAAGTGTAGACTGCAAGACTAGTGGTAGTAGTAGTAGTAGTTGGGGTCCTCAGGATTCTAAGAACCAAAGACTGAAGACTATTGAAACTATGGCTCACAGTCGTTGTCAATGGCTCAGATGCATTCATTCACCCACACACATCCACCATAGTGCAAACAACTTACACTATATGACGGTAACTGATAATAGTCTAACAGCTATCCGAATGACCTTCTTTCTAGAATGACAGAACCTTCACAGGAAGCATTAGTTCCAACCAGTGTAGCTCATTGGGGTCATTGTGATAAGCAAGCACAACCGAGACGTCAGGGTAGCAGTAGCAATCGATCTCACTGCCAATCAGATCGACATCTCAGCTAAAAATACATTGACAAAATTCTGTATATATTCGGTATATTAAAGTTTGTTCGTTGTTTTGTAAATCTGAACAACTAATAGAGAAATTGTCAAGTTGTTGGTTTGCAGGGATTCGATCGGTTACAGGATTGAGCATAAGCTGACAACCATTGGAAACTAACTACTATTCGCCCTAGTTAGGGACTCTTCATCAGTACAGTACGCACCCACCACCACGAGGGGGGGGATTGGAACCATAATGCTCCAGGTACGAGACAAGCTCATAGAACATTCATCAGCCAGTCAATTCTGTCTGGTGGTTGCGCTAAATTATATCATGAATTAGCAGAAGTTGGAATTCATTGCTTGGTTGACCATTGGGTAGGGTCCCGGTCGTAGTGACTGATGAATGTTCTATGAACTCACTTCGTAACTGGAACATCCTGGGGGGTTTGAACCCCTGTGTGGTAGGTGGTGCGCAATGCTTGAGGAGTCCCAAACTAGGATGGAACAACTTTCTAATGGTTCTCTAAGTGATGTCAGCAGCTTGTGACCAATCCCGCAATACAGAGTAGTTTGTATTGACCGCTTCACACGGTGTCTCACAGTACACATAAGAAGCCATCAAATAATGAATACATTTCAATCAAATTGTAGATATGTGTGCAGCACACACAGTGTGACAGGAACAGAGTTCGGTCATTAACACAACTTATTAAAATCATGGGGGGAGTGACATGAAATAAAGTCAGTCTTATGGTGATATGAACGGTTAATGAAGGATTCAGGCACGTCCTTCCTAGCAAACGCCCACACATGCATTGCAGTGCACACACATACACACAATGGAATCCCAAATGAAATAACACCAGTTATGAACAACGACAAAAAAAGTAAGTGAATACTCGATGTTTTGGTTATGAAGGATAAGATGAGCGAAAAAAAAAGGAGGGATAGAATGATGCTACTTCCACCCGCTACCGCCGACAGCCGTCACCACCCACATGATGTGATCAATCAAATATACAGTGACGCAGGAAATACACAAATTCACACCGATGTGATACATATGACAAAAAAACTATTTCGATATGTTTAATTATGAGGAGGAAGAAGGAGAAAGGGATCACACAATAAATGAATAAATCAATAGATAAACAAGAAGGCGAACTCAGTGAGCAACACACGAATATATGGAGAAAATTAAAGGAATGACGAGTTAGTTTTATGGTGGTTAGGTACACACACTCTAATCGAATGGTATATATAAATATACACCGGAATCAATCAATCAATTAACTGATACCTTGGGGATAATGAATACAATAATATCACAACTTTTGAGTTGACTGTGTAGTCGTAGTAGTGGTGGTGATAGTGGTATTGATAGTAGGAATACCAGTGGTGGTGGTGGTAGGAGTAGCAGTAGCGACAGTCGAAAGTAATGGATGTTTCACTCGACCACCTTGAAAAGGAGGTTAACGGAGGATAATCATAATCATAATAATAATAATAACAATAATAGTAATAGTAATAATAATGATAATAATAACAGCAATAACAGCTTAAGTGATGAAATGCTTTCAGAAGGTCTCTTATGAGCCATGCGAACACACATACGCACACATGCAAATGTTATCAATAGTTGAAAAGTACTCATTGTCAAATAAACAGAGTAGTGATTGCTAATCACATCGAAGTGATTCACTTCTGAACTTGTCGGTAGACTACTTGCTTTGACTCAAAATTAGAGAAAGACAGAGAGGCGAATTAGTTCAAAAATTAGTTGAATTCAGACTGGCTAAGCTAGCGGTGACTACTTAGGTGGTGGACAAACGAAAGCCGATAACTTGAAACTCTATAGAGACATAAATGAAACAATCCAAGTAAAACGGGCATAATGAACTTGACCAGATAGGCTTGTGGTAAATTACGCGTAATTTAAAGCACTTTTATAGACTATTTAATTCAATTTTGATTTTCTCTTCTATTGACCGGATCGAAATATTCGGCCTCTGTTGTAGACATTTCAGCTCCTTGTGAGGATGCTTCGACAGTGTCTGAGGATTTAATTTGAATTGACTAGGTGGATGGTGACTGGGAGTGGTGGCATACACCAGGATGCGTATCGCGTCCAATTCTGGCTTCGTCATCTGCACATACCTACCTACATTCCCCAGCTAGTGTGTGTGTTCCCCACGCCTGATTCCCGAACTCAGTAAACATCGTTTCTTCAAAGACCAAAGCACTATCCACTGGACCACTTGGGATACAAGAGCCAATTCGGTCCAATCAGTCAACGGGAAAATCCAAATTAATTTAGATGACAAGAATAAGTGACAATTGAATTTTTCAGATTTTCCCGTCGATTGATTGGACCGAAGTGCTCGATCTCAGGTTTACATGTCGGCTTCTTGTGTAGATGCTTCGAAGATGTCTGGGAATGTAATTAGAAGTTAATTGGTAGATGGTGACTAGCAATGAAATCCAGGATGCGCATTTCGTCCAATTTGGGACTCGTCATCTAAATGAACCTGCTACGGAAAAATCTAAAGTTCAATTAAATAATTAATATGACCCGTTGCACAAGAGGTGGCTCTCGTTGCCCAAGTTGTCTAGTAGACAGATAACGCTTTAGCGTTTGAAACGATGGTACTTGGTTCAAGCCACAGAGGAGACAGTATCACTCACTGGGAGGATACTGACGGGTCCCAAGTAGGACGAAATATGAATCCTGGATTCCATCCACTGCTAGTCACCATCCATCAAATCACTTTCTTGTAGACACTAAAGTTAGTGTTGAAAAAAAATTGTTATATGGGGTACATTTTTTCGTATTTGTCCCAAGAAAGTTTCCTAATTATTTATTGCAGCCTTTAGCAATAGTCTAAGCACCTATTTCTGTACATAATAAACTAATCCAGATAACTGTATACTACATGCTGTTACGTGACTCATTCACTGTTCAACGTCACCCCATGGACCTAAAAAAAGAGGTACGTACGACATATCAATCTTGGACAGACTTCCTGTAATGACAGCTTGAATATCTGTTCAGCACTAAACAGAGTCTGCGCACACCTCTGTAAAGAGACATTACTCACCCACATCTAAAAGCTTCTTACTCAAATACTACCTGTTGATAGAATTTGCAACGCGTAATTCGTGTACTGCATTTATATTTCAGCGTTTTTACTATGAGCTCATCTGAATAGTTGATCAATGTAATCATTATTATATCCGTTCACTTAGGTTCGCTATAGTTTAGAGTTGCGCGAAAGCCAAACATACGTTAGTGATTACGAACTACTCAAAATGATGAATCAACAGCCACGCTATTTCGCTTTTTTTTTTCTTGATTGTTATTTATGACATCAAGAAGATTGTATGCTGTAATCTAAATATTTTTGGTTTCCAGTAGAAACTATGGCATTGATTCCTCACACATCAAACAGTGAAATTTGGTAAGTGGTGAATTTTTTTATTCTACATATGTTGTACATGTGAACTTCGTAATTGAATATTTATAATAAATATGGGATATACCGAAATTGTGTGCGACCATATACCACGTTAAAAATACCGGTGGTTATCGTCCGACCAACGAAGTTGAAGATCACGTTGTCCCCCCCCCACTAGGTTAGGGTACTTAGTAGTGCGTGGGTGGATCTAACAGTAGGTAAAAGATTCGCCAACCACGCCTCAAGTGGAGTTGGGAGAGGATCAAGGTTTCCGATCGACGCGCTCTCCTGAACCTTACTTAGTAGCCGGTAATAAGCCCCAGGGGCAAGGAGGAAAGGTTGGTGAGGTGAGTGTGAGACTAGCATAACCCCACCCCATCCCGTAAAAAAAAGAAAATAAAAACCATTGCTACTGAAAATTCAAAAGCTGAAGTTAGGAGCGTCTATGTCCCAAGTGAGAATGCAAAGGAATATAAAAATAAAACCAAAATTAGGAAGTTGATTAGGCATACAAAAGTGTCACAATGTCAAGTTAACAACATTTACTACTGGGAAAATAGCTGACCGAAGAAATCAGCTGACAGGACAAAAATTCCATATGACCCTTTAACTGTTCATACATACATACATACATATATATCCATGAACTTCCATTCCAGTAATCCAAAAGCAAATATCAGTTAATTTAATTAACCGCCCCCATAGTATATCCACACACACACACACTAATAACAGCTTATTACCGTAAAATACTTTTAGAAATGATAATGTAACTAGACGGATAGATTGATACTGATTAAGCAAAAGTAGCTAGAGGCTAAGATCCAACATTACACGTCAACGTCCACATGAAGCATCAAAGTAGCTAGAATGACACCATCTATCTATCTATCTATCTATCTGTCTATCGTTCAACTTCATCAGATGAAATAAAAGAGTTAGCTAATACACTGACATTGAAATCATTTTTAATACAATAAATTGTTTTTACTGAAATCGATCATGACAATATTTGTCCATTTAAAGAGAAAAGATAAAAAGATAAATTATGTTTACTCATAATAAATAATGACCTAGTTTATTTTAAAGTGCAATTAGTAAGTGCAAGAGTAACTTTGATGCTTTTTAAAAGCACGTAACTATGATTATAACACCGCTAAATACCTTTAAACAAAGTAACATACAATAACAACTACAACGACTTTACATCACCCATGATACCAATCAAACTGATCCATAAACACTTCATGCTTCTTACTCACATTGAATATGACTAATTCAATAAACGACTAATTTGTGAAGATATGCGCTGAACTAGCTTAAGCCCCCACAACTTATCATCGTTACACTCGGTACTGCATACAATAAGGTAGAGGCGTAATCGACATAAAGTTTTGCATCCACCTAGATTTCATGCCAATTGACAACCGTCTCTAACTGAGGAGAAAGCCTTGCAGAGAATGTCCAGTCGTCAGCAGTCATTGTTATGTCAATCGACCAATCACAATCTGCAATGTGGTGGGCCAGCCTTACAGACTGAGCATCACACACACACAGCGTACACACTTTCTGAGCTAATGTTAGATGGTTTGAGGCTTTAAAAAAAGTTAAATTCACCGGTAGTATTCAGTCAGAGAACTGCTAGGAGCTAAAGACAAGACAGATGTTGACAGTTACACCCCAAATGGGCAATACAAAAAACAGACATAACGGATCCATTCAGTGACTGTGGGCTATGATTACTTTTTACGCGGAGATTACACATATGTATATATGACGTGTTTTGTATGCATTCAAAAAATTTCAAGTAGCTTTCCAATGAGAGTACCCACTACTCAGAATCTGCCTAGTAATAAATACCATATTAAACCTAGTACCCATTGTACTGTTTATTTCTTGATGTGCTACAAAATCTAAGCTTTCTTGTTTTGTCCATAAATGGTAATTATTAGACAGGCAGCACTCATTTTAAACAGGAGAATTCAAAATAACAAATTTCTGATTGTTCACAACATTTTGTTGTGTATTATGTGAAAGGACATTAAGAGATGAATAATGCTCATCATTCCTTCTCTCTCTCTCTCTCTCTCTCTCTTTCTCCTCTTTAAATGATACAACAATAAAACCACCTTTTTTAATAATAAATACATAAGCGTATGTATGATACACCCATCTTAGATTAAAGAATTTTGTTTATTTCAATGACCACACTAGATTATGTTATTTGGTTGTTGTTATCGCCGGTTTCTGACTATCAGTGAAATCCAGAGGGGAGCTGGTCAGTCCAGAAGTGTCTGTACCTCCAATGAGTGTTCCTCTCTCTCCCTCCCCCGGGAACTTGAACCCGAAACTCAACATTTCAAATATCAAAGCGGTAGCAACCCCCCGCCCCCCACCAAGCATTTCAAGTTCAACAGAATTAATCGATAAGGAATTCAAAAGAACTTTAATCAATTAGACAATTTTCAAATCTCCTGGGGCGAGGGGGGGGCTTTGCAGACATTTGAGCGATTTCAATGAAGTTTAATCACGTACTTACTGAGTGAAAACCAATTAGGAATAACTGATCAGCTGTTTCGTCCTAGTTTTGGACTCCTCAGTAGCAAACCGCCTGCCAAACATTTGAAGACTGCTGCTCAAGATGTTCAGAAGACTCTGCATTTTATCAATATCTCCACCTAGGAAGACTGTATCACCAACATATTCTAAGTCAACAGGACTATGCGCTGGTGACAGTTAAATCCTTATCTCGCTGAAGTTTGTTAGAGTCAATTCCATTAGTACATCAATGATGAAATTAAACAGAAATGGGGAACAGTGGAAATCTTCGGAGGGCACTACTGACTGTTATCACTTCAGCTAACAACTCTCCGTCAGCTCTTACAAGGCGCTACGTGATTTCGATTGGAATATCTTGATTAATGCGATGTACTTTAGCACCTCTCAGTGGATAGAGTCAAATTCCGCCTTCAGGTCAAGAAATATGGCCTATGTTCCAGAATGTGTCGAAGGGTGAATACGTGATCAATAAAGCCTCTTTCTGGTCTAAATCCTAACTAGTTTTCTCGTGTTTATTCCTTCCGAGCGCCACTTATTCTACACATGATTATTAGTCAACCTAATCCTTCTATGATTTTATGACAGGAAGACTTGTTGCTTTTCTTGTATACTGGGATAATTAATGACTTACATCAATATAATGGAACTACCTCTCATTTCTAGAGATTGCCTAGTACTATAGAGTTAACCTAGGCAGCAATCTGTCACCAGAGTACATTAAACACCTCAGGAGTCATTTTATCAGGTCCTGCTGCTTTGCTTCGTTTCAAACTACAGACAACCTTTGTAATCTCAGTTACATTGGGAGGACGAGTGGTGTCGACATCCCATTCAGACAGGTGTTGTTGAACATGCTGGGCAAGTTGAGCGTAGTTGTAGGCCAGTTGAATTGCCTGTCTCAAAATGTTCCACCTTCCAGTGTTCTAGTCTTCTATCCTGAGATCTAATTAGAACGCCACTTTTCTTTGATAAGCCTAAATAGTTATCTGGTGTTACTACCACCTATCGCAGACGTATTTTTTTCCAACTCTTTCGCTTTTGTCACCCCATTCATCACTTTTCGCTCACACTCATTGTAAAAGACTTTTTGTCAGTCTACGTTTGAGTAGCTTTCGTTCCTCATGGAATCAGTTTTCTTGAGTCTTATCACAATTCGGATAAAATAACATAAATCTACTTGGCTTTTTGATAACACAAAGCTGACTGAATATTCTCTGACAAGCTTTCTCCTCAATTTTGGGAAAACAAATAATAACTCATAGCCGATATAGCACAAGAGGTGAAGCTCTCGTGGCCCTAGTGGAAAACGCTTTAACATTTGAAACGATGGGTGCAGGGGGGTTCGGGTCCTAGTGGTTATGGTGGCGGTGGTGGGGGGGGGGGAGAACCACGACTCACTCGTCAAGGAGCCAGTACATCCATTGACGAGTCCTGAGAATACGACTCAAGAGAAGGCAAGCATGCATCCTGAATTCCAATGCCAATTATTCCCCCCAGATCAAAATAATATTGTTTTTGTTTATAGCAGAATGATGAAAGAAAGCTCAGAGGAGAACACAACAAATATATATATATATATACACATACACAAAGAGATATATGTCTCTCAGACATTGAAGAAAAACAAATAATTTGTGTTTACTCTGTGATTAGGCTTCAAAAATGCAACAACAATAACAAATGGATGAATGAAAACTACACCCAGTTCCGTAACGGTAAAAAAAATTGTCTATTAAGTAATATAACACTCCACTTACAAATTAAAACAATAAGAGATAAAGAAATCAGCTGTATTTGTGAGCAGCTCCTCTATAGTCTGAAATCAAGGAATAACAACTGAAAGCCAATATATTAAAGACTCTCTATGTGAAAGGATACCTATTCCCAGTTGAGAAAAGACACAATAAATCATCATGTGATGGTGTCGAAACAAACTCTTCTGGTCTAATTAACTAGTTACAATAATATTATTATTATTACTTCCTTTAATTCCTAGAGGAGCATAGGGCTTCAGTCGCGTGTCTCTATTGCGTTTAGTTGTCTGTCAACGTTTTCACCGGGCTCCAAGTCTGTCCACATGCTTTCATCTCCTCTTCACATGACCTCCTCCTCCTCCATGTCAGGTCTACGAGCAGCTCGCCTTGTAACCAAAAAGTTCAGGGCTAAAAACCCAATGGTGGGATATGCGTACTGCCGACGAGTCGTAAAAGACTCGGCTGAAATAGCGCTGTGCAGTACTACTACTACTACTACTCCTTGGTGGCTTTCAATGGTTCCCTCCTAACTGATATCAATCCGCCGCGATCAAATCTTAAACATAAATTTTGATAACAATCTAGGGCGTTAAGAGAAGTGAAGATTACACAACTACACAAGAAGGAAATATATATATCAGTGTACTTAGACAGGTACATAACACTACCTATCATCACTATATAAAGATGGTGACACATATAATAAAATATATCCTAACTGTCAAATTCAAATATATAATCAGGATATGACCCAGTTAAAACAATAAAAAAGTGTGCTGGGTGTGTATGTGTGACAAGAGTGTCTCATCATGTGATAGATAATAATAAATATTAGTTTACCTTTCTATGCGTAAGTACATGGTCTATATCATTTGATATATATATATATATATATATATATATATATATATATATATCACTCAAACATACACATAGAAACGAGGAAGTGCCAGAGACTCTAAGATGATTAGTGTTCCATCCAATCATGCACATACCTATGATGAAGCAGCAAAGATACGGCTATTGAGGGCAAAATAACTAACAGAAATCCAACAGCGGCCCTGCTTAAAACTTGGATTCCAGGAAACCTCGTGCGTCGGTGGCACAGCGGTTAGGATGCTCGCCGACCACCATGCACACGGTGTGGGGTTCGACCCCGGCCACCGACGCACTCCTCTACATCGCTAAGCCAGTAGTGAGACTGGTAAAGCGGAAAGGTCGGGCATGAGACTAGCAACCCCATCCTGTGTAAAAATAATCCAGCACTGCTACAGAAACTTCAAGCCAATAGCTTGAAGCCCAATGTTCTACTGGGAACGTGAAGTAAAAAGAAAACTGGAAACCTCCATCAGCATATACATATATACAGTTTCTTATATTCAAGCTTGTTTAAGTTTAGTAAAATCCGCCCCCCCCCCCTCTGTCTGTCTCTGTCTGTTTTCGACATAGAACTATGCACAAATGTGCGCCAGTTCAAGTCGCCACATTCCGTGTAACACGCGAAGCAAGAGAAGAAAGTACAAGAAAAGCATAATAGAGACAGTGAGCAGGGTGTGAGACAAAGGAGAATAAAGAATAACAAAACAGTTTCATTGGAGATCATAAGTCACAAGGAGTGGATGCATCTCCGCCAGCCACTGATAATGATTTTGAGCCACATCACCAATTGTTAACAACCATAGATTTTTACCGTCCGAGGACCCCAGCTGGAAGTCTACACCTTTCTACGTGGCTTAGACCAACTGTTGTGGATTTCATTGAGTGGTGAGGCCAAGTTTTTGTTTGACCGCCGCTAGCTTTTTTCCAGCCTGACCCTATATCCGCTAACATAGCTCGTCGAGGGAGGCGATGGCTTGGCATACGTAACACATGTCCTAACCATCTCAGTCTTTGTAGCTTCACGACTTCGTCGATTGATTTCCCTGTTTACCTAGAACTCTACGCCTAACCTCAATGTTGCTCACCTTATTATGCCACTTTACACGGGAAATAGAACGCAGGCACCTATGATCAAAGACAGCTAGTCTTTTCATGTCTTCCACTCTCAGTGGCCAGGTCTCACCCACAGCCATAAAGGAGGACGGAGCGGACTGATGAGCAGTACACCCGCCCTTTGGTCGATAGTCGAACATCTCGTCTACGCCAGAGTCGGCGTAAACTAACAAATGCGAAACGAGCCCCTTGTATTCGTGCTGAGATTTCGTCAGAGATCAGCCCGTTGGCGTTGGCTGATGGTACTTCCCAAATAAGTGAAGCGGTCAACGTGCTCTACCACTTCACTTCCTATTTTTAAACTAGGCGTCAATGTAGTCCAATCTTGTAACATCATCTTGCATTTGGCGGGAGCGAATCGCATGCCAAACATTCGTAGATTGCGGCTCAAGGTGTTTAGAAGACTCTGCATTTCGTCAGCGTCTTCGCCTAGAAGGACTATATGTTGTTTACACTCTGGCGAGTATTTAAAATGCTTAAAAAACTGCGGTTTCATAGGTTTCCCTACTAAACATAAGAGGGGAAGTATTATCCTCAATGGATGGCAGCCTATTCCCCACCCAATAATACATGAGATGACTGTTCCCAAATGATGTATGTCCTTAGTTCATAAAATGTACTCCTGAACCTTTTTTTTATAGCCGTGTATTTACCGAAGGAGGGAAAGAAGAGCTACCACAACGGAAACTAGTTTACACTTCATGTCAAGCAGAACTGTGTTAAACTATCGATCTATATCGTTAATTAATCTTTTTTTTAATTGAAAATTCTGCACGAAGAGAAAAATATCATGTTGTAATAAACCCCGGTGAATAACTATTTCTATCCAACAGATACGTTATACAACAATCCTTAAGATTTCTCTAATCGGTCTATTCAGAGTATTGCTGATGTCATGTGGCAAGAGGAGTCGTGTATCAGCTCTACATTGGATTAATTTCAGCTGTTAGATTTTTCGTCACTACCCAGTACACCAATTAGAGAGGGGTCATTGAAGAGCAACAGGAGCGAGAGAAGAGGCACTGGACATAGTTGTATCGTCCCATTTCGAGACTCTTCATCAGTGTGCGCATCCATGAAGACATCGGACATCGAACCTGTGATAGTACTGTGGTGCTCTCAAATCAATACATTCACATCTTGACTTGATGAATCCCACTGGTCACGACCTCCAACCCCTCACCCAAGTTTCAGCTTCAAGAAATTTATGCAATAGCCATATCAATGAGCCGGGCGACTGATATATATATATATATATATATATATGTATTCAGATTATTGGATTTATGAAGGATTTTGACTTCATTTCAATTGTGAGAATTTTAGTCACGAACCAAAATCCGTCAAGGAAATCACTGAAAGCCAGGAAGTACTGGACACGGCTGTCTCAGGGGAGGTGGTGGGGGTCATTGAACCCTAGCCCAAGTGGCTGAATGGTCAATGAACTTCATCTCATAACATCCTGAAAGTCCCAGATCCGATCCCTGGTGCGATGGTGATCGTGTGTGCGTGCGTACGTACTGCCGAATAATCTCAAACTAGGACGAAACAACGGTTGTGTGTGTGTACAGGTGCTTCCTGTACGGTTGGTTTTGCAGTGATCTCATCAAGTTTTCATTTGCAAGGATCTTATCACGAGTAGTTGATATCATCAGTTAAAGAAACATTGGAAACCAAAGTACTACTGAGGAGTACTGGACAACTGTTTCGGCCTAGTTTGGCACACAAAACACACCGGGATATTACGGCTTTCTAGCTACAAGTCAATTCACTCGGGGATCCCGGTGAATGGCTCAGTCAACCCATGAATTGGCCATTGGTTAGGAGGTCCCAATAGCTAATGAATCATCTATCAGCTCGCCTTCTAGTTAGTTTAACAGAATTGGAGAACCTGAGTTTCAATGATCTCTCTAAATTGTGTGTGTGTGTGTGTGTGTGTGTGCGTAACGAAAATTTAACACTTGGCTCTCGCTTAAATGTTGTTACTTCAAAAGCAATGGTAATCTATGTGTACAAATTAATCTATTATTTAACTACAGAATGCTTCTACCATAAGCTTTGTACATGTCAAATAACAGCACATACGTACATCCAACACAAACACACTCCGCTATGCCAAAAAAAACACAGCAATTAACCATATTAGATCAAAATATCATTCACCCACGTATGTGCGCATTTCCATGTGTCGTGTGTCTGTGTGCATGCGTGCGTGCGGAGGTGTTGTAGATATATGACTGTTATTTAAACATGATAGTTAGTTAAAATAACTTTACTCACTCATATTAAAAATATAATTGTGCATATTTAAACATTCACATAGTGTGTACTCTATCACGCACACACGCACGCACACATACATATATGCATACAGAGATAGACAAACAAATAAACAACACACCCTTTGGACTCTTTGCTAACATTTCAAAAAGTACGTTCATATTTAAGCTGGATAATAATATTCAAATTAATAATTATAATTATAAATAAATAAATAAATAGCAGATTGGTTGACTATGTTTGTTTGAAATAACAATTGTATCATAACAATATAACACCACCGAACGCAGTTATGCGTATGTGCGTAGGCCCTGCGTTCGAGTGTGTGTGTGTGTGTGTGCGCATACATGCAGATATACATTATACAATATAATCGCGACTTATTGTTATTGCCACATAAACAAGTCGAGTACAATGTCAAAATCTTGTGTCTCTACAATAAATTCTCTATACGTTTGCGTTTAGATAGATAGATAAGGAGAGAGAGAGAGAGAGATTACAATTCAAAATAGCGCAGTTTACAAATATGCGCTTTATGAATTAATTGTAAAAGAACAATTTACTACTACAATAATGGATTTTGTTACCTTTTCATCATCACATACATACATACATACTACAAACCAGAAACACATTTTCAAACAAATGTTAAATATGCTTTAAAAGAGTTTGGTTTGTAAGGAGTAGATTTGTGTTTTTTTTGTGTGTGTTTGACCACTCAGCTGAGAGCACTGGACAGATGTTTCGTCCTAGTTTGCGACTCATCAGTACTAAGCACCCACCACTGCCAGGGGTTTCGAATCCTCAGCACATTCCGGTTATAAGGAAAGCTCGTATACCATTCATCAGTCACTGGGGTTCCCCAACCCGATTCAATAGCCGACCCATGGGTTTTAACTTCTACTAAATCGTGGTTTTTGTGAGGCCAACACAACCGATGTCACATCGGTTTTCAATGGTTCTCTAAATTGATATCAATTCGTGATCAAACTCGAAAAACAAATCGAATCCTTACAAAAACCAACTCTTAAAAAAATTAACCTGATGATGCTTGGCTAGTGATGACAACTGGCTACATGACAGAGTTTCCTGGAGTTCTAGTGACAAGTCATGACCAGTGAAGTCCATTCACAACAGTTGGGAGTGTGGATCGATTTTCCGCCGATGACATTGGGTTGGTGGTTGTGCCAAAAGAGTTAAAATTCATGGGTTTGGTGGCCCATGGAACGAGGTTGGGGTTCCAGTGGCTAAAAATGAGCTACGAGCTTGCCTTGTAACCAGAAGATCCTGGGGTTAAATCTCTGTGGTGGGCGCGTACTGCCGATGAATCCTAAACTAGGCTAACGAAACAGATGTCTGGCAGTACTTTCCCAGTCTCTGGAATAGAATCTCATTTGAGACAAGTCCCCCATCAAAATTGTAACTTAATTAATAGAGGTTTTTTAACGTGTTGTCAAAGTCTCAGGAGGTTTTCTCTCCAATGTCTTTCTCATTGGGATTGCACTCAATCTTCTTGTTTATTCCACTTTGTAATCTTAGTAATTTTAACCTATGACTGAACGGAAATAATTCTGGAAGTTTCTCACTTATTTACCACGAATGTACAGCCTAGTTGGTGATGATAATTTCGTCAAAAAGAAAATTTTCTTCGCTTCTGTCAACCGTCCTTTCAATAGTTCCTATAATCTAATATGGATATTCCGTCATTGAAATAAGTGTAATGGTAGACTCTTTACCCATTCACTAGTCGTTAACATTTACGAATTATTTAGAGAACCATTGAAAACCAGCTGAGAGTACTGCAAAAGATAGCTGTTTCATCCTAGTCTTTTGGGAATCATCGGCAGTACACAACCATCGCCAGGGTTCGAACCCAGAACTTTCCGGTTGTATGGCTCGTATAGCATTCAGCCACTGGGACTCAATTCAATGCCTCATGAATTCTAACTTCTGTTCAGTACTCCCTGTGACTGGTTTTCAATGGTTCTCTAACTGATATCCATCAGTGATTAACTCGTAAAAACAAAACTAACCCTTACAAAAACCAAACTATAGAAAATTTACGAATTACATATTCGGGTTTATACCTATCACAAACTAGGGTATGATTGACCGACTGACTGACTGACCAACTGGTCTCAACATAGAACTTGGCACAGAAGTACAGCCAACTTCAAGTTGCCGCACTCCCCGTGTAGCACATAAAGAAATACAAAGAGAAGAAAAGAAGAGATTCGAAAGAACACTAATCACAGCAGAGATGTCAGACAGAAAGATTAGTAGCCTGAAAAAACAACAATAAGAGTGAATGCATCTCTACGCGCCGTTGATAACGATTTTCAGCCATGTCATCTCACCATCATCTGTCCCTAGCCAGAGATTGCTTCTTAGAATCCTGAAGTCTTCGACCAGTCTGGCAGTCTACACCAACCCACTCTCCTAAGTGGCTGGCTCAAACTATCAATGAATTTCATGAGCCGATGCATATTTTCTTTCCGTTCACCAACGCCACCACTAACCTCTTTTCCGTAGAACAACGCAGTTAAGCGTGTGTGTGTGCACATAAAAGCACATAAGCACACAATCACGCAAACACACACACACACAAATGTACAGAAAGGCACAAATACACATCCTACTATCATAACAAGGCTGCTAAATATTACATACAAGATAAACATGTCGAGTACAGCGTTAAAACCTTTTGTCTAAATCGCATTTTTGATTAGATAGATTTTATAAATTGTAATGATACAATGAAGAAAAGCATGGTAGTTTACAAAGCGTGTGTTTACAAACGATAATTCTTACAATTCACCTTTGTTACCTTATCACAATAAAAAGAAGTGGGTAACACTTTCTTTCAACAGATGTCATGATGTAATATATCATTGACTATTCTCTCGTTCTATTGTGTGTGTGTGTGGGCGGGGGGATGTTGTAAAGCTAAGTATAACACATAAAATACTATTTGTAGTGCTAAAGTTCACTGGATTTACACAAACACTAGTTGTTAACCTTTGTAAACTACAAATTCGAATTATGTAACCATGGTTTATTAATCTGTCTATCTACCTATCAGAAACTAGGGTATAACAACATACCACTACTATTACTACTACGACTTATTTGAACTTTGTTTCGAAAGGATGAAATAAAAATATGCTTAAATTTCAACATCACAAGATGTCTTTGTCACAAGCTAGCTAAGATCTATAGTACTCTCTGCGCGGTGGCTCTCAATGGCTCTCTCTAACTGATATTGATCCATGTAATTCTTGAAACTAACTGGTAACTGGCTACAAGAGGAAGTTGAGCAGGTGCGAGTCGCGGCGAAATCATGAATTGGTAGAAGTTGGAATTCATGGGTTGAGTCGGGTCCCAACAGCTGAATGGCATATAAACAAGTTCGCTTCCTAACCGAAAGGTTGTGGGTTCGAGAACCCCTGTGACAGATGCACACTGAAGAAGAAGAAGAATAGTCCTGAACTAGGACGAAACAGCTGTGTCCAGATCTCCCAATGCCTCTCTAACCGATAGCAGTTCATAATCAATCCTGTAAAATGCGTTAATTTGACTTTCAAGATGGCACTGAATGATATTCATTACAGTAGTATCAAAGCCTAGGATTAAGGATAGGGTCTAGGATTAAAGCTAGAATTGCGGATTAAGGATTACGGTCAGAATTAGGGGTAGGTTGAACGACAGTGTCAGAAATATCAATGGATCTCAGAGTAATAGGATTAACAGTCACCTACCGGAATGTAGTGACTGGAAGACATTCTAACAACACATTGGTGACAATCATCCCCTGCAATATGATATGCTTACAATGTTTTCTAGTGCATTTTTCAACAGTTATGCGACTTCTTGAATCTTACTGCTGATTGGTTGTTCAGGGTCACTGTGGCATTCGTTATGATAGTTTAATTTAGCCTGGAAGTTTCGTCGTCTTAAATACTTGTCCCACTGTAGGTGGGCGTTTGACCGACTGACTGACTGACTGACTGACAGTGTACGCTGCTGGTATTCCACCTGTAACTGCTACCAGCATCATCAGTTATGTTATCATATGGCTACAGTAGTTACCAAGTTAGTTATTCACTTAGATACACATTCAGAGTAGAAAGTCTACAGGTCACCGCAACGAAACTCACATTTTTCCCAAAGTATAAATTATATTCAAAAAACAATTTAACTATAGACTACCCATATTGTTTATCTGGTCTAAATTATTATTATTATTCCCTTAGGTTCCGAGTTGAACATACGGCTTCAAGCAGCACATTTCCACTTTACTCGCTTATCTGTAATCTTTTCTAGCTGGTTCCAAGATCGCCGCCTATTAGCTTTCATCATCTCCTCTATATTGGTCTTCGGAAGCCCAACACACTCGCCGTTTCCCACTACAGAAACTTTAAAGAACACAAAATGATGCGATACGGACAAGCAAAGCCATTATTATTTGGTATGTACCAACCAACTTGAGTCATCTTTACTACAGGCCTCATATACCACTTATCATTAAATGGCATCTCTGTACTTAACATTACTTCGTTCTAGGCCTATTTGACAATTGTGAAATATGGGGTTGCATAGAGGAAAAAAGATAGGAAAAAGATGCTTCCCTTCAGTTGTCTATGTTCAATAGGTGGGGCTGGTGTCATCATGATAAGTAATAGTGAAACGTATTAGATAAGAAGGAAGCGATAGAGTCCCATCGGCTAGCCTGATTGACTGACTGATTTCAACATAAAACTTCTCATAGATGTGCACACCAGTTTCAGTTGCCACACACTCACTCCATGTACTACACACACAAGCAACAAAAGAGATTTAAGAGAGATAATAAACAGAGATGTGAAGCCAAAGGGAATATTAATATAGAAGAACAATATGATTTTACTGCGTATTAAGAGTGAATGCATCTGCGCTAGCCATTCAGAAAGAGGACTTTTAGCCATATCACCAATCTTCTCCGGTCGCGTGTTTTTACCATGGGGAGCACCCCAGTGATTCAGGAAGTCTACACCTCCTTAAGTGGCTGGCTAGCTGGCCTAACTGTTATGGATTTCATTGATTGATGAAGCTATGTTTTAGTTTGAGCACTACTAGCTTTCTCTTTTCTAGCCTCATCTTATACCAGCTAAGATTATCCGTTGAGGAAGGCGATGTCTGGGCATGCGTAACACATGTCCTAACCATTACAATCGGTGTCGTATCACTTCCCCTCCTTACTTAATATTCGATGCCTCACCGCAATATTACTCCCCTTATTAGTACCACTTAACACGAGAGATAGAAAGCAGACACCTATGACCAAAGACGGCTTAGCTAGCTAGCTTTTTCATGCCTTCCACTTTCAATGGGCATGTCTCGCAGCCATAAATGAGTGCACATCGGTTAGCCTAACCAGGCTACACAAGCTATAAACGTTAAAACATCGTCTATGAAAGAAGACAAAGGTTGGGAAAGATCTAGGTATCACGCAATCGATGGAATCAATAATCCCTGACCATTGATCGATCTACTTGTTAGATTATAGCTTGGTTGAAATCTTCTATCTTAATCTTAGTTCAAAATACTCTCGAAAGTTGAGATGTGACGGTAGAAGATACGAGAAAAACAAATCATACTGATAAACATTCTTAGGTCACAAAGCAGTCCCGGGTTAGATCAAAGGAGAATAAATCGTTCTGATTGGTTGACTGTTGACCAAGGGTTAAACAAATTGTCCAATGAGGTTATTTGATATCCCCAAGATAAACTAAACCCTCCACAGACACTGGACTTAAAATGTGTTGATTTCTTCCTCACGCCACAGTGACCAATTTTCAAGAATTAATTACTAGGGTTTAATGTCGGTACGAGAACCACTGGAAACCAACCAGCTGTGAGTACTGGACAACATCTGTTTCATTCTAGTTTGGGACTCATCGGCGGCAGTAAGCATCCCCAACACAGGGGGGTTGGAAACCAGAATCTTCCGGTTACAAGACAAGCTCGTATACCATTCATCATCAGCCACTGAGACCCAACCTAATGCATTCTAGACTTCTGGATTAGAAACTCAGTGAGGAGGGTGTACTGTCGATGAGTCCCCAAATAGGCTAACAAAACAGATGTCTAGTAATCTCAGTTGATTTTCAATGATTAATTTTATAACTGATATCAATGCGTGAGGTCTAACCAAAAATCAAATATAATTTATACATACATGTACGTTTGTACTTTAACACTCTGCGCCAAAATATTCTACCATGGTGAACAACACTATTAGGTCAAATGTTGATCACAGTTCACATATATATTTTTTTCATTGTAATGTATACACATCATAAAGTACTGTCTTATAGTTGTTATTATCAATAATACCAAAAACAGACAAATATAGAAAAGACAACACAACAACATGGATATCAACATCCTTGAACATGTCTGTCTGTCAACTATGATTAATGTGGTTATTTATAAAATTATATTATTAGATTGAACCGAAAGTCCACTGCTAATCCAACCATCATCGAACCAACACACATCAAAACAAACATTTACATACAACATGGATACTTACGAAAATAGAAAGATTGAGTACATATCATAGGAATAACAAAATAACTATTAGTAGTAGGCTTTCCACAATCATCTTATCACCCATAAACACACACATACACACAGAGATATACACAAAATGTATGTGATTGATACTTGTGTTACAGTACAGTAATACTAATACTACAACTACTAAATGCAAGACTAAAATAGTGTGGGAAATGTTCAGAGTAGTCATCACAGTTTATAAGTGGAATAGAATACAAGCAAACAATGAACATGACTAATCATTCAGGCAAGTACAGACATATATAGATCTTATATAGGTCTAATAACAATTATTCAAACTGTTTAGTGTGAACTTGGTTTGAGAACATATGTATGACAATTATTCTACCACGTAATAACCAGATATAATGTATAGATCAAAAGACAATCTTAACAAAGATTCATTTCATAATAATTTCCCCTCTTCAGGCGTTCTTACAATTATAAAAAACCAATTACATTCAGTGACGAGACCGAAGAAGGACGAAATGCGTATCCTAGTGGATTCCACTGCTAGTACACTATCCGCCAATTAAATTATAATATTTGTTGTCATTACAATGATGATAGCCAGTTAGTTATGTGGCGGATACATTTTTTTACGTACAATAACAGATTAGTTATGGGGCGTCAAAATAAATAGTCGTATTTGTGAGTGACAAACGTGCTGGTAGACTGAAATCAACTAGAAAATATTGTAAAATGAGATACAATGGAGTTGACTAGTTCAAATAGATTCCGTAGAATGTTGTGGGGTAGGAAAATTGACAAGTCAGATCAAGGTTATAAACCGCGTCAGGTGAGTGAGTGGCTAGTAGTACAAAGTGATCTGTATTCAAGGGGAGGAGATCGGACCGCAGACCACAAAAGGTAAGTATTCTACCGCCACCCCTACCACTGAACAACCAAGAACGCACAATCTTCAGACAAGCAGAAAGACCTGAATGAACTAAATTTAAAACAGACTATTTATGTCATCCCCAACAAGTGAATGTTACACTATTATTTCATAGTGTGAAATATTCCCATATCGCATGAATGATTAAAAGTCAATCTGAACGAAGAATATTCATTTCACAATAATTTCTCCTCTTCAGGTTCTTACAATTATAAAACAATTATAATATTTGTGGTCGTTACAATAATGATAGCCAGTTAGTTATGGCGGTGGATACATTTTTTAACGTAGAATGACAGATTAGCAGTAATGGGGCGTCAAAATAAATAGTCGTATTTGTGAGTGACAAACGTGCTCTGGGCTGAAATCGATTACAAAATATTGTCAAATGGGAGACAATGATGGTGATTAATCATAATAGAATTGAAGAGTGTGGGGTAGGAAAATTGACAAGTCAGTTTAAGGTCATAAAAGGTGTACGGATAGTATAAATGGAACATTCGATAGGATTGAAAGAATTTTTCAGTGAAGGGTATAAATCATGATGATGAATAATAATCGTAATAATAAGCAAAGAAAGAAAAGAAAAACCAAGAGGGTTAAGGCGAAGAGGCATTCCTGGTGAGAAGAAAAATCATCAATCCAAGTTTGACCACGGTGACATGGAGGAGATTTAGACATTATGGGATATCGTGGAGCCAGCGCTAAAGAGGACCATGGAGAATAGGAAAAGATGAAGATGTGCTATTGAGGCCCTATGTTCCACTCAGAACCTCAGGGGACAAATAATAGTGGTACAGGTTAAGCGAGGTTTAGGACTGTGTCGGCCGGGGATCGATCTTCGGACCATGTGAATGGTAGGTAACTAGTTAGTGCGTATGCTACCGTTGACATAGATACTGATGCACACATGCAAATATGTGATGTGCTAATTTATTCAATATAAATATCTCAGCTTTCAAAATGACTACCATTCTATGCTCTACTACATCTAAATAAACAATCACGAAAAAATGAATGAAAAAAATTCACACCCTGAAACCATACATTAATGAGTTATTTTTACATTCCTTTGAGTTCCCTAGGGGAACACACGCGGCTTCAAGCTAAGGTCTTTTGAAGTTTCAGTAACAGCGGTTTTATCCATTTGCTAGCCTCCTCATCTGACTAACTTTCCTTGTTTACGCGCTTTACAGCTGTGTTAGAGAGGTTCAGAACTATATCCGCCGAGGATCGAACCCCGGACCGTGTACGTTGTTTTGGCCAGAATGGAAAAAACATACACTTTGACAAAAAGAAATTTAGTCATACTATGGTGGTGTGATACAGACAATGCATTCCAACGGGATATTATATTCTCACAGTGAGAATAATTGTATTAGTTAGTGTTAACGTCTGAATACTATTCCCACATTTCAATTCTGCATTAGCAACAGAATATTATATATATGTATATGAACATTCTATTTCATGTCGTTTAATGTAAGGCGAAATGACATGCTCAGAGATTGGTTACAGGAATATAAACTGTATAGATATAAATAGCTGTTTGACCGGTTGAAAATATACCTTGGCTACCGTGCCTTGCCCTCTACTGTAACAATATTAATAACAATTTTACAGCATTGGAGGATATTTATGAATTGAATTCATCAATATACCCCTTCCCCACCCCTCGCCAAAGAAAAACAGTTTTAAAAAAATACCACGCCCTTCTTCGATGCTAGTTGATATGAGTTTATCTTGATGAATACCACTCTTCTAGAGGTCATATGTGTACTAATATGCCTTCGTTATTCGTGTATAAATATTTTCATATGAATATTAAAATAAAACCTTATTTAGAATTTTCAAGTATTGGTTTTGTAGGGATTTTGTTTGATTGCATGGAGGATTTCACCATGAACTGACATCAGTTAGAGAACCACTGGAAAACCAGTTAGGGAGTACTGGACAGCTGTTTCGTCCTAGTTTGGATGAAGATGAGGCAATAATAACTCATCGACGAAGAAGACATTGCGAAGTGGTCGCGCTATGTCCTGTGTGAATTGGCAGAAGTTAGAATTCATGGACTGGCCATTGGATCGGGTCCTAGTGGCTCAATGGTCTACGAGCTCGTTAACTTTGTGTAACCAGGAGGTTCTAGGTTCGAACCCCGGTGGGTGCATTATTTAGAATTCTTAACAAAGCACACAGCAACAAAAATTAGGTGGTATTTAATCACCAACTCCCCTCCCCCGATATACTCACTTAGAAACAAATTACACATCGGTTTAAGGGATCCTGTGGAGGCAGCAGCTAAACAAAATAATTTAGTTTTATTTAATACCCTGAAATGGCTGTAAGGTCAAATACATAGATAGATAGGTCAAAAGTAATCAGGACAAGGGTGAATTAGATTAAGCAGAGCATATCTACGCGCTAGTTGACACACACATACAACCATACAATAATAGGATGGTGGTTGGTTAAAGAAAGAGAGAGATTGACAATCTGGAGCTTTATTTGTTGTTGAGTCAATTTGAAAATATGTATGGCGATAGGAATGGTTCAATACCTCTGTCCCACACTCTGACATCAGAAATATTCTACTAAACATCGCCAAGACAAATGGTAAGGAAGAAAGAGAACTTGAATGAGAGTACCTTGAATATTACTAGTTCATCTGTAGTATGTATAATGGTTGTGAAGAAAGGCATCTATCACTTGAGAAGCAATGCAATTATTAAAACAAATGTGATTGACTTATTTGGTCTAAAAGCACTCCCACCTTTGAACGAATGATCATCCTCAGGTTCGAATCCACCAAGCTATTTACTTCACAACGTAGAAGGACAGATGATGCATAGTAATCGATAGCCCCCATCATGATGTCTAAACTCCTATAATCTTTTAACGATAGTGATAATATACGCAATCACTGAACAAAGGAATAGATGCATCACGCATATATATGTGGTGTCCATGAGGAAGTTGTAAATCTCTTATCGTAAACTTCTTCACAGTCTGAAACCATACATGAATAAGCTTCTTCTAACATTCCCTTGGCGTTCCTAGAGGGGAACACACGCGACTTCAAGCTAAGGTGCTTTAAAGTTCCAGTAACAGTGGTTTTATCAGCTGACAAAACTTCCATCTTTACCCACTTTACTACCGGCTTAGAGAGGTTTAGCAGTGTATCGGCCACCGAGGACACTGAACCCCATGGACTATGTGGGTTGATGTGGCTAGCATTCATTCTGTCGCTGAACCCCCCCCCCCCGACGCACACACACATTGATACTTTCTAATACTCCCATAATTAACCGTACTGGTAGGTAGGTAGGTGTTCCCTAGCATGAGAAACGAAGTTTCTACAGCAGCTGTAGACATAACTGGGTCGTCTACAGGAGCCTTCACCATAAAGCATGTTGAAAATAATAAACAATTATAAATTCTTCAAACTCCCCCGTTTTCTTAAACTACTGAACATGAATAAATATTAAAATGTTTACACAGGATTTCATCATGAGCTGACATCATCGGAAAACCAACCACTAAGGAGTATAGTACTGGATAGCTGGCTGTTTTGTCACCGTAGTTCAGGACTTTCAATCAGTACGCATCCACCCACCACTTGGGTTCGAACCCAGGACCGTAGCAGTTACAACAAGGCGGAGAAATGACTGTACACCATCAAATCATCAGCTACTAGGACTCGATCCAATGATCAGGCAATGAATGCCAACTTCTGCCAATTCACGATATACTGCGGCCACACTAGCAAAAGTCAACATCAACAAGATATTTAAGACAACTTTTCTACACAAGAGTCGGATTTATAAGGATTAAATTTGTTTTTACGAGTTTGACCACGGATTGATATCAGATCAGTTAGACAACCAGTTGGGAGGAGTACTGGACAGCTGTTTCAGCCTAGTCTTTTGAAAAAATCCTTGGCAGTACTCACTCACTCTCAGGGTTCGAACCCAGGACCTTCCAGTTGCAAGACAACCTTGTATACCACTCAGCCACTGGGACGCACAACCCGATTCAATGGCCAGTGCATTAATTCTAACTTCTACCAATTTGTGACTCAGTGCGACCCACTTGACTGAATAGACCTCACTGATCACGACTTCTCATTAGAAAACTCCAGGAAACTCCATCCTATAGCCAATATAGTCACTAGTAAGCATCAGATTAATTTTTTTTTAAGAATTGGTTTTTAAGGATTGAATTTGTTTTTTACAATTTTCACCACATTTCTCTTTAAATAGAAACATTATTTTATCCTAATAAGTATATTTAGGGAACATACCGTTTAAATAAACTAGTGAAAATGACACCCTTCAATAGATAGATAGATAGATGAAGGGTCAGTTACTTAAATATTTCAAAGATGTAAGTTTATTTTTCGTATATATACTAAAAATGCAAAAGACTCACTCACCCACCCACTCATTCAGTGACCTGAAAAGTTCATACAACTTATGAATCCAAAGGTCACATACATCCATCCACGCACTCACACACATACATACATACCATCCCCACCAACACTAAATATAAGTAATAATTATAACAAAAATAAACATATTTAGACGAAAAATATTTGTCTATCTTACACACCCACCCACCAACCCACGCACGCACACACACACACACACAACATAAGACAGGAAGGAATCTGTCCAGTGATAATTATCGTCATTATATGAATGGACAAGAGAGCAATTTAGAAACTGATCTACCCATCATACAAGACTTGAAGAGTATACAATATCATCTCTCATTCATCCATCAACTCACTCTATATGAGAATATGTATACAGCCAATTAACAAAGAACAAAAATAACACGACAAACAGCCCAAGTTACACACACACAGAGAGAAACACAAAAGTATACTAACATTCCAATAAAGAATCGAATTAGAAATTGATGGTAAACAAAACAGTAATCATCTACTACTACCACTAACTGAGCAGTTCTCAAAAGTTCTACAATAATCAATAAAGAAGAATGTGGGTATACTCATTCACTCATTCAATATTTGAGTGCATGCATGCATGCATTATTTGTTTATTTATTTATTTATTTGTCTATGATGTGGGCGCTTATTTTTTTCTTTTTGTGCGGCATAGCATGATTAGAAAAGCGCTTCAAAAAGCAGAAGTATCATCAGAAGATAAAATGAAAACTATGGATCTATTGGGGGAACCTAACCTGTCATATGCTCTGATGGTGTTCTTGTGACTTTCGGTGCCAGATCTGTCAAGGGCGATGGGATAGTACGCGACCTAATAGTTATGTGTGCTATATGCATGCACCTCGCTCTGATAATGTTTATATGGTGCGTCGGTGGTACAGAGATTAGAACGCTCGCTGACCATGCACATGGTCTGGGGTTCGATCCCCAGCCACCGACGCACTCCCTTACCTTACTAATCCAGAAATAAAAGCTGGTAGGAAGAGGAAAGGTTGGTCATGAGGCTGGCTAGCAACTCCATCCTGTAAAAAATAAACACAACTGCTACAGAAACTTCAAGCCACTAGCTTGAAGCCCTATGTTCCACTGGGAACGTGAAGGAATAAAAAAATAGATCTATATGTATGCAGAAGTTGGAATTCATGATGGACTGACCCGTTTGGATCGAGTTTCAGTGGTTGATAGGATGGTGGTCTACGAGCAGTACGCCATGTGGTAAACGAATGGTCCTGAGTTCGAAACACCGTGGTGGATGAATGTGTCCTGATGTAAAGTCCCAGCCTAGGGTGACGAAACAGCCAGCTATCCAGTAGTACTCCCCAGCAGTTGGTTTTCCAGTAGTTATCTCTCTCTCTCGCTCGCTAACCGATGATTTCAGCACATAATAAAATCCTGTAACTATGGATTTATAAAATTCTTTTCCGACCACAAAAATAAGTAAAATAACCGCATAATTCCATAAACAACCAAGGATTATGCTGATGTGATAAGGTCTGAACTAAGTTTGTTGGACGGTATACACATATGTAATCTTTGAGAATTAAAAATCACAGAGATGATGGAACACTGTGCGTCGATGACACAGCGGTTAGGACTCTCGCCGACCATGTACATGGTCTGGGGTTCGATGCCCTTCCGATGCAAACCTGACATGAGTTGGTTGGCCTGCAAAATTTGGGCTACCGATATCACATGCTGAAAATTCCATACTTGTATCAAAACTACGGTGTGAAAATCAAGCTATAATCAAAATTTAAAAAATAAAATAATTGCCAATATTATCAGCCTTATGTGAACTATGACCCTTGCAACAAAAGTGTATTTTCGTGCAACGAACACCTTATGCTCCTCATGTCTACTGGTGAGGATTAAGCATAAAATAGAAGACAACCAACAAAATTGTGTGTGGCCAGATAAATTATAGGAGGTGTGATGCTGTCTGTATATATATATATATATGATTGGTGGGGTCCTCGGGACGGTAAAAACCAATGGTTGGAAACAATTGGTGATATGGCTCAAAATACTAGTTGTCAATGCCTGGCTCAGATGCATCCATTCCTTGTTAACTATGATTTCCAATGAAACTGTTTTGTTCTTCGTTAATACTATTCCTTTGTCTCACAGCTCTGTTTACTGTCTGTATTAGGCATTTCCTCTACTTTCTTCTCTTTCTTTGTGTGCTACAAAGAGGGAGTGTGGCGACTTGAACTGCCGCACATATGTGCCAAGTTCTATGTCGAAAATAGACAGACAGTCAAGATTGCAGAGACTGGTGTGAGTGCCAACAAGCATGAAACCTAGGTCAATCAAAGCAGAGTGTCCTGCTGTTTGTATCTCTCTTGTGATAACAGCTCAACTCTATAACTGGCGGTCACATGCACTCCAACATACCTGCATACATACATATATCAATTACCCACTGAGATTTATTAGACGTTATGGAAGTGTCAACCACACAGCTTTACCAATCCAATCAGTTCCCAAAAAGGATGTTTACATATCCTTGCCGTTCAGAGGTGATCAACAAAGTCTAGTCACTAGACAAAGACTAAAGGCCGCAATTAGTAGAACCTATTATGCAGCTAAACTTATCTTCATAGAGAAAACGAAAACTATGCTGTCCTGTAAACCCTCACATTATCCGAACGATAGTATCACATCCCACTGTGTTTATCAATTCACATGTATGTGTGGAGACACGTACATAGGGAGGACCCATCGGTCTCTGCATGTTAGGGCTACAGAACACATTCCAAAGTGGCTGCAACAACAAATGAAATCGCCAGATACAATTGACCCGGGAAATAGATGTCCAACATCATCTATAGCGAAGCATATTATAGAGACGGGTCATAAGGTTGATTTTAATAATGCCTTTAAGCCGATATATAAGACAAGGTTGGGTCACATACTTAAATTCATTGAAGCCTTAGCCATTAAAAGACTTAAACCTGTCTTATGTGTCCAAAAGTTATTTGTTATCACCTTAAACCTGCCTTGGTAATCCAACTTAGAACCAAGGTCCAATTTTACTTCATAATATTTTCAAACCCTTTCTTTGCCTCTTTTTCCTCCCTTTATCTTTCTTACCCACACCTTTTGCGTCTCCCTACCCATTATTTTGTGACCTTGACCTGTGCACAATCTGACCTGTATTGTAATTATTCATGCTTTCTTGCCTTATATAAAAACTGTGTATGACAAGTACGTGTGTGATCAGAATGTCCGAAATGTGTTGCGCCAATACATTATACGTTTCAGATAAACTACGTCTTCTTATTGTTTTGTCGACATACATATATCATTAAATGACTTAACGGAAAGCAAACACACATATGAGCACTTCAGAGTAATTTTTCACTATCAATCTCAAAAGGTCAATCAATGTATGTATGTATTTTTTTATACACATCAATAATTTTTTTTTATTCAGAACAAAAAATGGGAGTGACTAAACTACTTCCGATTGTCTGTAGACAGTGCAAATTGTTACATATGAGAGAGAGAGAGAGAGAGAGACAAGAGCAACAGTCATATAGAGTAGAATAATTACACAGTGTAAAATTTAGACAACACACAGTACAACGCATACATATACACACACACACACAACCAGCGAGAGATTTTTTAAATAAAATAAAATCGTCATATTTTATCACAGTTATAAACTCTTACCTTTTTTCTCCCCTATACAAATCATACTAGCATCAAAGTATCACACCTACAACTGTTATATGCATACATTGTACATATATGCATTATAATGGACGTAATACATACTGGACACGTCCAAAAAGCCTACTGGAAACTGAATATATATATATATATGTTGTATGAAGGATTATCATCATGAGGCGACATCAGTTACAGAACCACTGGAAAACCTGGGAGTACTGGATAACTGTTTCGTCAGCCTAGTTTGGGACCCTTCATCAGTACGCACCCACCACAGGGGTTCGAATCCAGGACCTTCTGGTTACAAGGCTAGCGAGTTCGTAGACCATTTAGCCACTGGAATGCGATCCAATGGTGCATGGATTCTAACTTCTGCCAATTCACGACACACCGCGAACATTTCACAATGTTTTCTTCTTCTTCTTCGATGAGTTACTGCCTCATCTTCGACCTGCTGTACCCTACTGGTCACGGCTTCCCACTAGAACTACATATATATATATATATATATATATATATAGTGCTTTGATGAAATGGAGATTTCGGAGCAATCGTCTGGTAGGTAGAGGATGTATGAGCACATCGCGATAAATATCCTTACAGAGGTTAGACTGGTGAGTCATAAACGCAGACACCACGCATATATAGAGTGTGCGGTAGCTGAACAGTTTTCGAATGAATGTGAGAAGCATTAAGCTGTCAGCCACCCTCTTCTATGATGCTATTTATTTAAATTCACTTTAGACTTTTCTGTTAATTGACTGGATCGAAGAATGTTCAGCCTTTCTGTCGAGAGATATGTCGGGTTATTTGTGTGGATGCTCCGAGAATGTCTGCGGATTAATCCACTTGAAGTAATTTAGTGGATAGTGGGTGGAATCATCCCCCCCCCACCAGGGATGCGCATTTCGTTCTATTTGGGACTACTTGTCAGTTGGATAAACTTGGATCTCCCGCACCCCAATAAATGGGGCTCGAACCCTGTACCCATCATTTCTTCAAACGCCAAACCCTTATCCACTAGACCACTTAGGCCAACGAGAGCCAACCCACCTCCTGTCCAATGGGTATTATTTATTATTATTTAATTCAATTATGTTATGTGTTCAACATTGACTTTAGTAAAACAAGCTGCCTTATAGGCCTGAAGTCATGAAACTGCGACAATAAATAGCTTTAAACGACATGGCACAGACAACAAAGACAGCACATGATGTGAGTCTGTCTAATCATCAAAGTCTCAACTATAAGGTGAATTAATTAGCATCTGTGTGTGTAATGTTGTGTGGCAGGCAAAACAACAAAGCAAGTGCTACGTGAGAGATATAGTCGGTCAGTGGTCATCCTGTGGACATGATATAAACACAACAACCTATTTGGTGAGATGTACAATAAAGCTGTATGAATAAATAACTATTAAATTTGGTTTGCAGGGGATCTGATTGGTGTTTACAGGTTTGAGCACGAGTTTGATATCAATTAGAGGAACCATCGGAAATCGAACTAGAGAGTACTGGGGACAGCTGATTGTTTCGTCCTAGTTTAGGACTCAGTGTGAGACCAACACCGGGTTCGAACCCAGTACCTTTCGATTCTCTGACTGATGTTGGCCCCTAATCAAACACTTGTAATCATATTCAATGTATCCACCCAAATCGAAGGTCACTGAGAGTTCTGATCCAAGTGACTGAGCAGTCAATGCGCTTGGCTTCGTCATCGGAGAGTTCTGGGTTCGAAACTGGAGGGATCATGGGTGCGCGCTATTGAAGAGTTACAAACTAGAAAGAAGCAAATGTCCAGTAGCCCGCCAGTGGTTGGTTTTCAATGTTTCTCTAACTGATGTCAGTTACTGGTGATCAAACACACCTGTAACCAGTAACAATCAAATCCCCCTTGCAAACCAACCAACACACGTTTGAGTGAATAATTCACAAGAAGCAACACTGTGAAAGTTACCAGCAGTGACAACAACAAAGGAGGTATGACAAATCAAATAAAAAATAAAAAAGATAATCGGCACTACTTCTCGAGAAACCCAAAATTCTGGTGCATTTCAAGAGAGTTTACTATCATGTGTGTCTGGGTTGAATCTATAGGGCAGATACAGTTAGGCAGGTAGGTTGGCCTGTATACATATATATATATATATATATATATATATATGCGCAGATTTAAGGATTATTATATCTTGAAATTTCTGATAAGAAAATAAAAGTTTCTCTGAAAAAATAATAACATCATTGTCATCAGACTAAAAACAAACACCCATGAATAGTCACCATGGCAACTACTACTAATAGTCAACTAACTTCACAATGTGTATATTGTTTTACCAAGAGTCTAAAGAGGACATTTTCAAAAATTGGTACAGAATTTACTAAACACAGTGTGCGTGTGTGTGTGTGTGTGAGTAGATTCTTTCAAGTATATTGAATTTCCTATAGAACATGAAAAGGATGGAAAGTTCCACTTCCTTGACAGACGTTGCCATGCAACCATGCCATGGAAGACAGCAGTCTCCAGGCCTCAGTTTGTAGATAGCCTACACAGAATGGGTAATACTTTGCATTTTTGATAGTTTTGGTTCAGGAACACCATCCTGGAAAACTAGTAGTATAATGGCTCTAAAAGGATTGTGATAATCGAACACACCTCCTTATCCACACTCGGCATTCCACCTCAACAAAAGCCACCTTCAAAGCAATTTACAATGTGAATTATACCTTTTCAAAGGCAACACGTTTTTTCGTTTCCTTTGCATCTCTGAAGCTTTACCCACTACTCACAGTTGGAGGAACTGGAGCTATAACATACAAAAGGTGGAATTATTTAACCACTTCTATGATCATGGTACTTTTTTTGCCTTCACTTTCCCAGTATCTCAGCACGGATAAAGGGGACTCATTTTGCATTTGCCAGTTTACGCCGTCTCTGGCGTAGACGAGATATCCGACTATCAACCAAAGGGCAGGTGTACTGCTCATCAGTCACTCCGTCCTCTTTTATAGCTAGCTGTGAGATCTGGCCGCTGAGAGTGGAAGACATGAAAAGATTAGCCATCTTTGATCATATATGCCTGAGTTCTATCTCCCGTGTGAAGTCGTATAAAAAGGTGAGCAATATTGAGGTGAGGCGTCGGTCGAGTGCTAGGTAAGGAGGGGAAATCAATCGACGAGGTTGTGGAGTTACATAGACTGAGAGAGATGGTTAGGACATGTGTGTTACGTATGCCTAGTCATCGCCTTCCTCGACAATGGGCAATGTTAGCTGACATAGGGTCAGGTTGGAAAAGAGCTACCGGTGGTCAAATAAAAACATGGCCTCTCCAGTCAATGAAATCCACAACAGTTAGTTTAAGCCAGCCACGTAGGGAGATGTGGACTTCCTGACTGGTTGGGGTCCTCGGGGCGGTGAAACCCAATGGCTGGAGACAATCCGTGGTGATATGGCTCAAAATCATTATCAGTGGCTGGTGGAGATGCATCCACTCCTTGTGACTTATGATTACCAATGAAACTGTTTTGTTCTTCGTTACTTCTATTCCTTTGTCTCACATCTCTGTTTACAGTCTCTATTATGCATTTCTTCTACTTTCTTCTCTTGATTTGTGTGCTACATGGAGTGTGGCGACTTGAACTTCTCTGTGCATATATGTGCAAAGTTCTATGTAGAAAACAGACAGACAGACAATGGAACATAGGGCCTAAAGCTAGTGGCTTGAAGTTTCTGTAGCAGTGGTGGATTATTTTTACAGGATGGGGTTGTTAACCCCATGCCCAACCTTTCCTCTTCACCAGCATTGTTTCTGGTTTAGCCAGATAAAGGAGTGCGTCGGTAGCCGGGGATCGAACCCCGGACCATGTGCATGGCCGATGAGCGTTCTAAACGCTGTGCCACCGACGCAACATCATGGTAAAGACCTTGTTTAAACTTTTTGACTTATCAATGTTGTTACGCAACTCAACTACACTTATCCAACTCGTTTTATGCATTAATTGATAATAACAACTATACTTTGTGCATCATGATGGCCCGCTACTTAGAATGGTGGCCACGCTGTAAACCTGACTGATAGAATTCAGTCTACACCAAAGTATCCAGGAAGGAGGTCAGTTGCAAGCACAAATAGCTCAGTGGTAACGTCTCTGACTGCAGCACTGCACTAGGTGACGTGGGGTTGGAATCTCAGAAGAGGCTTTTACGTTTCTTCAAGGTTGTAGATACGCTTTGTTGACTGATGTATGTCAACTAGCACGAAACCTAGATGGAAGGCTTCCTGTGGCCAACTGCCTCCAACTATCTTATGTTACCAACTATGTTTATGGCATGTCACGAAAAGGATTTCCAACTTTACAGACTTTTGTCAACAGCAGCTGACACCTTTACTGGATGTGTATACTACAGGGGAAGAATTTATGTTTCTCGAAAAGATGTTGAAAACCAACAGTTACCCTCAGAAATTCATTAACAAGCACGGAAGATGTGAAGGCGCTCTCTGATGCCAAATAAATTACAGTGGGGGAAAAAATGCCTATCTTCCTTTTACAACTCGAGTTTAAAGGTGAAAATATTGCAGGAATAGTAAAAGAAAGAGGCTATCCTTCAGCTAAGTTGGTTTCCGTTTATCGGACAATATGCTCACCTTTGGTACAGTCAAAAGTCGACAGATAACCTTCTCATGTTAACCCTAAACTGTGTACACAAATTTACATGTATCTGTGGAAACAGTTACTCTAGGAGAATAGAAGGAAGAAGGACATACCTCCGGTTTTCTAAACATGTACCCAAAAGCCTACGTCTCAAGGGAACAAATGCTTTCAATAGTAGCCATTACACCAGACAACTCATCAATATAGGGTTCATTAGGTGGAGATCACAGAATCCTTTAAAATTATCAATAGACAGGATGGTTCAGCAGTCCTCTCAAGTTAGCCAAAGCAACCGCAATCCAACACCGGAAAGCAGTTATAGGTCTTTCCTTGCCCATCGTCTTCACACTGTAAGCTGTAAGCAGCAGCTCAGCTGAGCTGATGTAAGAAGCCAACGAAATAAAACAGTGATGGTAGACCATTTTATTCTACACAAACCACTGTTGTTCTTGCTTTTATTCAAGACTCATCATAAAGGTGAATAGCGTTTGAAATCTTTCAAAGAACTCAAACTTACTAGACAACTCAACACAAAAACAAATTCACAATTTATTGACAAAAAATAAGTAAGTAAACTATGCCGAACAGATTACGCAAACTAACACCTGTACTCAACCCACTAGTTGAAAGAGTTGAAGTGAAGTAAGGTGAAGTGAAGCGGAGAAAGGTAGAAGAGGAGAGTTAGGGAGGGGGTCCACTTCATCTGAAGAAGAGATTATGAAATCAATCAATATACTTCATCACAATAAAACCTCTTATGTTGTATGGATAAATACTGAAGAGATATAACAAGTAGAACTATGCGCACACATCACATGCACAACACGATTACATGAAATCACATATGATGAGAAATAACTCAATTACTTTCAATCTATTATATAATAAACATGAAACTAGCAATAATAATGTGCTGGTTATATACAAGATTACATAATCAATACTATATTACATCGCATGTGGTCAGTCATTCATTCATTCGTTGTAGATATTAACCAAAAATGAGTAAATCATGCTTGAAACAGACTATAAAAGTAGGTTTTGGGATATCAATTAATATGTAACCAGAAGGTCCTGGGTTCGAACCCTGGCGGTGGGTGCGTACTGATGAAGAGTCTCAAACTGGACTGGAGAAACAGCTGTCCAGTACTCCCTGGTTGGTTTTCCAATGGTTCTGTAACCAATATTAACTTTTTTATTTTTTTTATTTTTGATTACAGCTTGATTCCACACGGTATTTTTGGTACAAGTATGGAATTTTCAGCGTGGATATCGGTAGCCCGAATTTCGCAGGCCGACCATAGATATCAGGTGTGCGTCGGCGTGGGCTCGAACCCCGGACCATATGCATGTTCGGCGAGTCCTAACCACTGTGCCTTCGACGCACACAAAGTATGTGTGTGTGTGTGTCGAATTCATAGCACGTGCGCATATGCATGCTAAGACTCGCCACCTCTGATATAGGGTGCAGTCGGCGGGTTTAGACAACTCTCTAAACCCTTTCTACACTCATGATGAAATCCTGTAACCAATCAACCAAATCCCTACAAACCAATACTTGAATCAATATATATGTATAATAGACAAAGAAGGCTTGGAATGGCATAATTCAGGTCAAGATCCAAAAACACTTTCATATATATCCTTCCAACAATCGTAGTTTATTTCCCCGCATAACTCATCATCAACCTCATTGACGCTGATTGATTGTACATTCAATCAATCTGTTGTTTTCCCATTTCGCTAGACTGTAACTGCTGTCTGTCTGTTTTCGACATAGAACTTTGCACACATGTGCGGAAGTTCAAGTCGCCACATTCCGTGTAGCACGCGAAGCAAGAGAAGAAAGTAAAAGAAAAGCATAATAGAAACAGTGAGCAGAGGTGTGAGACAAAGGAGTAATAAAGAAATACAAAACAGTTTCATTGAAGATCATAACTGCTACTAATAGGAGTATTGCTATCCAGTTATCTAGGGAAGTATTAGTCATGTTTCAATCAGTATAAGCTGTTAAAGGCATATCATCAGGTCGATTTACTATAATTGTCGTGTGTGTTGATAAGGAGCGGTCAAAAACTGAAATCAACATTTTAAGTCAATTGTCACTGTAAAGGTAGAAGTGTTTATTCCACAAACCTGAATTTAGTTTACGTTGTAGAAAGGAAATAATCTCATCATTGGACGACTTATCGTTCCCTAATTTGACCTCAGGCCAACCGCCAACCAATCAAAACAGATCAGTTTATTGTCCTTAAATGTAGTCCGTTACCAAATCTTTTACCTAAATGGTTTCGAGTACTACTCATATAATTACAGAAAAGATAATTAGATAACGACAGAATATGTCTGACTGCAGGCAGTACTGGATGATACCGGTTCGAATCTCAGATAGGACATGAGTTCCATCAAGGTTACAGATACGCCTTATTGACTGGTGAGTGCCAACAAACTCGACGCGTCTCGATGGTCCGAGGATTCCTGTGCGCCATGATGGCAAGCCATTCTAGCATGGTGTCCACACTGGAAACTTAACTAATAGAATTAAGCCTGAACGAAGAACTGAGTGGATGATATTGGCTAACTACCTAGTGTCCAATCAAAGTCGGTACAAAAGATACTATCACCAGCGTAGACCTAGTCTTCAAAAGTTTTTCTTTCTAAATTTTTTCCCTTTGCGTTCCAAGTGGAATGCTATGGGGGCTTTAAGCTTCCAGTTTTGAAGTTTAACTAGCAATGGGTTTTTCTTTTCTTTTACAAGGTAGTGGGGTTGCTAACCCCTCCCACTCGAAAACCTTCGCCCGTCTTTACCGGCTAAGCGAGGTTAAAGAGTGTGCGTCAGTCGGGGATGGGACCACGGACCACATGAGGCAAGTATTCTACCGCCACCCCCACCACTGAACAACCAAGAACGCACAATCTTCAGACAAGCAGAAAGACCCGAATGAACTAAATTTAAAACAGACTATTTATGTCATCCCACACAAGTGAACGTTAAACGATTATTTGATAGTGTGAAATATTCCCATATCGCATGAATGATTAAAAGTCAATCTGAACGAAGAATATTCATTTCACAATAACTTCTCGTCTTCAGGTTCTTACAATTAGGCTGAAATCAATTACAAAATATTTCGGTTAAATGGGAGACAATGGTGGTGATTAGTTAGTCATAATAGATTTGTAGAGAGTGTTGTGGGGTAGGAAAACTGACAAGTCAGTTCAAGGTTATAAAAGGTGTCAGGTGAGTAAGTGTGGCTCATACAAAGTGGTCTGTATTAAAGGAGGCAATAGTAAAACTGCAATGAGATTTGGTTCATAATGAAATAACGAATGTGTGAAATGAAACAGGTGGACGCATATATTAAGAAAACAGATAATATTACTAATAATAAGTGCGGATAGAATAAATGGAACATCCGATAACATTGAGAGAATGTTTGCATGAAGGGCATACATTATGGCGAATAGTCATAATAATCGTATTGATATGCAAAGAAAGAAACCAAAACCAAGAGAGTTAAGGGGAAAGGAGCACTCTTGGTGAGAAGAAGACGGATCATCAATCCAAGTTTGACCACGGTAGGAACAGCATCTGAACGTGTTCATTTTGGATACAAAGTTCCAGTTTAGTCGATCTTATTGCGACAGCTTCAGCTCTGTGTAGGAGACGTAAGCGAACTGTACGTGATAACGACTTCGGAATTCGGTATATAACCCTGAAAGCTGTGTTGACATCGATGCTATGTCCAGGAGTCTCGACCAATTGTAACAGAATCGAGCTTTTTATGCTTTTGTCAATTTTCCTACTTCACATTATTCTACGAATCTGTTATGACTAACTACCACCATTGTCTCCCATTTTACAGTATTTTGTAATTGATTTCAGCCTACTAACAATGTTTGTCACACCAATTCTCCTGTTTTTATTTTGACACCCCATAACTAAACTGGCTATCATCATTGTGACGACAACAAATATTATTGTAATTGTTTTCTAATTGTAAGAACGCCTGAAGAGGAGAAATTTGTTGTGAAAAAAGAATATTCTTCGCTCAGATTGACTTTTAAAATTTACACTATATTACCTTTATTTCTAACATGCATTTTCTCCAACCATCCACCCACGCACCCACCCACACACACACACACACGCACAGAGATGAGAAATAACATTGAACAAAAGGGTAATCTGATATACCACAGAGCATGAAAATGACTCATAATCAAATGGTTTAAAAGCACAAATACCCTACAGAGATAAGAGAGATTAAATGAGAAAGATTATTTATACAGAGCCATAAAAAACAAACAAAAATTGACTTATAGTGTGTGGAATGATCCAACAACGGGCTAGAGCTAGAGAGAGGTAGGTGCTTTTTATTTCCTCTTACCCTATAATATCTTTATTTTCACATTGATATCACACATCTCGCATCTCCAACCGCACAAACACACACATACACAGGTTTAAATGATTTTTAAGAAGTATCTAATTCACCCGCGCTCTATGATTTAGGATAAGAAACACATGAGTGGTTCAGACTGAGTTGAGTCAAAACGTTTCCTTTCTAAAAGTCAATTTCGTGGAAAAAGGGTTACATGAACCGATTCTTATTATAAAAGTCAATCTGAACAAAGAATATTCTTTTTTCAATAACTTCTTCTCTTCAGGGTTCTTACAATTAGAAAACAATTACAATAATATTTGTTGTCGTCACAATGATGATAGCCAGTTTAGTTATGGGGTGTCAAAATAAAAACAGGAGAATTGGTGTGACAAACATTGTTAGTAGGCTGAAATCAATTACAAAATACTGTAAAATGGGAGACAATGGTGGTAGTTAGTCATAACAGATTCGTTAATAAGTAGGAAAATTGACAAAAGCATAAAAAGCTCGATTCTGTTACAATTGGTCGAGACTCCTGGACATAGCATCGATGTCAACACAGCTTTCAGGGTTATATACCGAATTCCGAAGTCGTTATCACGTACAGTTCGCTTACGTCTCCTACACAGAACTGAAGCTGTCGCAATAAGATCGACTAAACCGGAACTTTGTATCCAAAATGAACACGTTTAGATGCTGTTCCTACCGTGGTCAAACTTGGATTGATGATCCGTCTTCTCACCAAGAGTGCTCCTTTCCCCTTAACTCTCTTGGTTTTGGTTTCTTTCTTTGCATATCAATACGATTATTATGACTATTCGCCATAATGTATGCCCTTCATGCAAACATTCTCTCAATGTTATCGGATGTTCCATTTATTCTATCCGCACTTATTATTAGTAATATTATCTGTTTTCTTAATATATGCGTCCACCTGTTTCATTTCACACATTCGTTATTTCATTATGAACCAAATCTCATTGCAGTTTTACTATTGCCTCCTTTAATACAGACCACTTTGTATTAGCCACACTTACTCACCTGACACCTTTTATAACCTTGAACTGACTTGTCAGTTTTCCTACCCCACAACACTCTCTACAAATCTATTATGACTAACTAATCACCACCAATGTCTCCCATTTTACCGAAATATTTTGTAATTGATTTCAGCCTACCAGCACGTTTGTCAATCACAAATACGACTATTTATTTTGACACCCCATAACTACTAATCTGTTATTCTACTTTGAAAAATGTATCCGCCACTGCATAACTGGCCTTTATTGTAACGACAACAAATATTCTATTTCATAATTGTAAGAAACAGAAGAGGAGAAATTGTATTGAAAATATTGAATATTCTTCGCTCCGATTCTTATTGACATGAAAAAGCAACATGAAGGCTAAGCAGTCAAAAAACAGGTCAGTTACTGGATCAGTTCCACATAAAGAAAACCATATCGGTGAATTTGGTGAGATTCCAACGTGATCAGGCTTCAGATAAATGCTCAAAAATCAATCATAGTATGACGTTCTTCGCTGCCAAATTATAAATGACCAACCTTCACCAGTCGTAAGTTGTTCTCCATTTCTCTCTCTCTCTGGAAAAGATAAGCTCCCCCTACAGCTGGCCACTTCCTATGTGCATCATCTATCACAGTCCACTTGCTCTTGTAGAACATGTAACACTGCCTGTAGTCACACAACGATTTCCAGACGCATACGAGAACATAGTCTCCAGCATAGCTTTACAAAGGAGAAAGGAAGGATGTGAGAAACTCTATTCTAGAGCAACATTTGATCCACATGTGTCACACTCTACACCAATCCTGTCAATGATTTTAAAATCATCTGTCGAATTTATAGCTAACTGGTTGCGTTTTCTTCGTTCTAAACTTCTTAAGACATCGGAGAACTTAACCATTCATCATAAATTTAATTAAGCCAAACACCTTTGTGTACAAAAGAAGTGTGTACAATCCCTTATTCCCGGCCGGCCATGGCCGTAGAGGGGTAAATATTTATTTGCTTATTTGGATTATTATTACCACTCTCACTTTTAACTATTCCCACTTGTCATCGTAAATATAAAAAAACAACCTTTTTTGCAATGCTAAATTCTTTTTTATCAAATTTCACACCATGTTATGGAACGTTTTTATTTTATTGACCTACTACTACTAATCGTATAATTTTACGCCCCCTTCCAATATCTATATATATCCTGTGAATTATTCTACATGTATGACAATATTTCTTTTGACACTTGACCACTAGAAGCCACTAACGAAGTACTGATGTGGGTGTTTCGTCCCATTTCAGGACTCTTCATCGGTTTGATATCACTCATTTTTTTAAATTACAGCTTAATTCCACACCGTATTTTTAGTACAAGTATGAAATTTTCAGCATGTGATATCAGTAGCCCGAATTTAGCAGGCCGACTATTGATATCAGATGTACGACGGCAAGGTATGGAATCCTGGACCATGCGCATGGTCGGCTAGAGTCTTAACCACTGTGCCACTGACGCTCATAAAGACTTAAGTTAACAACACAGAATTGTTAAGACTTAGATAGCAGGAAACCAAATGCAGTGAAGGTGTGCTGGTGTGTGTTCCACCAGCGGGAACGCAAAGGGACGATACCTCTGTATAAAAAACGACGAAACTGTAAGCAGCTGCTGCCACATTGATTTTAAGCCATTGTTGATTATCACATTCAAAACTGTACAACTTATCATTTCGTGATATTACACGACAATTATTTAGGAAATCAAAACTAGGAACCTCAATTAATAAACATCATGATAATGTGAAATATCAATGAAAAACTGGAAAATGAAAGGGGAACACACAACCGAAACAATGATGAATGATGATATGCAGTCACAAATTGATGACAACAAACAAACGAACAAAAATTACACTTTTGATGCTTGTCACTCCTGTAAAAATGCAATTTAAATGCAAGAAAAAAAACAACTCAAAATCATACATCACATTATTATAAACTCAAGGACAAAAGTATCAAACCAGTAGGAAAAGGTGTCCAGCTCCTGTGAACAAACAATATCGCCTCCTAGTGAAGATGCTTCAACGATGCCTGATGATTAATTAACTTGAAGTAATTTGGTGAAAGGTGACTAGTAGTAGTAGTAGTGGTGGAATACATGAAGATGAGCATTTCGTCCATGCTGGGACTCGTCAACTTATGGGTGTACTACCTGCATTCCCCAGTGAGTGACAGTGTCCCCCCTTACACTGAGGCTCGAACTCAGTAGTCCCCATTTTATGAAACATCAGAGCATCAACGGCAGCTTCTCCACCTTTTGTGAATCGGAAATTATGTATTATTATTATTAAAGTCTGTTCCGAGACCGGATTGGGTCTAGTAGATAGATAGTGGTTTGACGTTTGGTGGAGCGATGGGTACTGGGTTCGAGCCTCACTCATTAGGGGGAACACCACCACTCATTGGAGAATGCAGGTACATACATCCAACTGACTGATGAGTCACAAATAGGACGAGATGAGCATCCTTGTGGATCCTAACACTACTACTAGTCACCATCTACCAAATTACCTCAGTCGGAAAAAAAGGTTTGAAAAATCGATTTTGTGAAAAACATATCATCACAGCCTAAAGTAAAACACTTCTGAATATGCATGGAAAAGCACGACTGGTACACACATACATACATACATACAAAACAAAAAAAGAAAGGAACGCCACCGCATACCTGCATAATCATCCAGCTCTCCATCGTCTTCACTTTCAAAGCGTACACTACCATCATTTAGAGAATAACGACTTGTAGCAATCCTTGGTTCCTCTCTAAAATATATTGTAGAAGGAAAAACAGACCTTTATATGATTATGAGTGGTAATAAATTGTGCTCGAAATGTAATAAATCAGTAAATATAACTACATAACACACTGTGTGACTTTATCAAAATAAATTTTATCCATAGTGGAATTAATACTCTACTCGTTTAAACTAAAGGCTGACAGAATTGACGAGGATATCAGAGCAAGAATCGAAAAAGCAAGACAAGCTTTCATTACTCTCAAGTAAGTCTGTGTGGAGGTCAACACTCAGCACTCAGCATCAAAAATAAGATCCGGGTTTTCAACTCCAATGTGAAGTCAGTCAGTGCTTCTTACTATATGGATCAGAGACTTGGCCAGCGCGTCACAAAGAGCATCTCAAACAAACCACAGACCTTCATCAATCAACAGTTGTCTTCACTCAATGCCACTCAAGATCAGATGGCCGGCCAGAAAAGAACAGCAACAGGGATCTCTGGCAATGAGCGAAGCAACCAACCAGGAACCGATTGTGAAACAAATAGGCAGTAAGAAATGGAGATGGATTGGCTGGGCATACTCTAAGGAAACCATCAAGTGACATCACTAGACAAGCCATTGCTCGAGTGGAACCCGAAAGGGAAGCTGCGAGTTGGTCGTCAGTGTGAGGGTGACTTAGAGAAGGTTATGTAAAGAGGAGATGAAAGCATGTGGGCAGACTTGGAGTGGGGTGAAAAAGTTGGGAGAAAACCGAAGGCATTGGAGACGCGCGGCTGAAGCCCTATGTTCCTCTAGGAATTAAAGGATATAATAATAATATAGTGCCGAAGTTTTTCCTTATATCAGAAACGAAATACAAATATACAGACGGTTCAGTGAAAATCTTCTTAGAAAAAATTATAACGCACTGATAAGAAATGGTGATCATACAACCATGTACACTAATCAAGGTTACTTTATATTTATATTTCACATAGACAAGGAGTGCACAATGCCATCTACTGAACTAAAAGCACACCACGATGATAGGCCATCAGTCGAGGGGAACCCAAATGGGGAACGATAAGTAGGGCGTTTGTACTAGGGTGACATGGAGATCATATCAGTTGAAGATGAGAGACTATGGGCAATCGTTTAGCCAGCTAAAAAGGGCCACAGAGGATAGGACAAGATGGTAGCGTGTTGTTGAAACCCTATTACGTCACGTTTCAGAGGTCAAGGGAACGATAATAATAATAATAATAATAATAATAGGATGGTGGGTCTTCTGTAGCCTGCTGAACATAATGTAAATTTTATTTTATTTCAAATTTTATTTTGTCATACCTTGACTCCACAGAGTATTTTCGGTACAAGTATGGAATCTCCAGCATGTGATATTGGGAGCCCAAATTTAGCAGGCTAACCACTGATATCAGGTGTGCGTTAGCCGGGGATCGAACCCCGGACCATATGCATGGTCGGCGAGAGTCCTAACCACTCTGCCACCGACGCACACTCAATTTATACAACTCAGTCAGTTTTAGGGACTAGACACATGGCATTAGTTACGCTTCGGTACAGAACTTGTTCATTGTACAGCTTATATATATATAATATATTAGGTACTGCGCTTCCTCGTCAGTGCTTAATTCCAGAAGGATTCAATGCCTTCTAAGTCAACTAACACATTTGAAATGAAGGCATTCATGGTGTTATCGTATTCCCTCCTCAAAACTACATCATTTAGTCGCGGATATCACCTAAAGAGTATGGCAACTGATTTCTAGTGTAAATGATTTGAAGAAGCTACCAGCTAAGATGGCAATCTCTACCCAGAAGACTAATGTTTATGTAATTTAGTGATAAATAAATCTGAACGAGAAAGACATATCGTACTGTATTACACATTCAAAAAGAGAAAACAAACAAACAAAAAGAGTTCAGCAGGAAGCTGATCTACCGCCACTTGAACTAATTTTTGATATGTCGAGGTCATTATACCATCCAACAACATTTCGGCCATCCATACGTGTCAGAGGCTTAAAACTAACTGTTAGAGATTTCATGGACTGATTCTAGGTTTTGTATTTACCACCTACAACTCTTTTCCAACTTGATCCTATGTCAGCTAACATTCCCCATCGAGGAAGGCGATGGATAGGAACAAACACACACAACACATGCCCTAGGCATCTCAATCCATATCCACCTACACAAATGATACACGTGAGCTGAAACTTTGTCAGCAATCAGTCATCCATTGCAGCTGATCCAACTTCTCAAATACCATACCCCATACTACTGAGGAGTCTCAGGAAAAAACGAAACGCTTCTCCACCAATGGTAATGCCAAGTCACATGAAGAAATAACAAGCCTTCAAAATAATTCATTGAAAATGATACAACATAGAAAAATGTCAATGTCACAGTACAGACTACTACACCCCCACCTCGTCGGTGATAAGCTAGATCAAATAAGCACATGAGCATGTACACAAACACAGGCACACACACACACACACACAAGCATACACATCTAAATACCCAAAAAGTGAATCAATACATAGATAATACAATAGTAATAATCGTCATAATGCGTCTTAAAAAATAAAATAAACAGCTTAACACTTTTTTTTAACTAAGTAGTGCGTAAAGCCACATAAAAAGCCAGAGTAAGCGATCAAGGTAAAAAGTTCAAAGATCTCAAATTTTATTTATTATTATTATTTTTATTCATATGCATTTTATTTTGGCACCAAAGCATATCATCCATCACCATAACTGTCTGTTTAACACAAAACATAATTATTAATAATAATCATAACAATAATGAAGAATGTGACTTCTAACAACGAAGAGCTAAAATATTCTATAGCCTGTATTAATTCGCATAGACTTCTACGTGTACACACAAAACACTACTAATACTAAATTAATAATTGGGAAAAAAGGAGTACATCAGACAAAGAAGTTAGGTATCTCGGATTATTCAAGTGTTGGTTTGTAGGGATTTGATTGGTTTACAGGATATCATCATGAGCTGACATTAGTTAGAGAACCATTGGAAGACCTGGGAGTACCGGACAGCTTTTTCGTCCTAGTTCGGGACTCTTCATCGGTAGGCACGCACACCACGGAGGTTCGAACCCAGGACTATCTGGTTACAAGGCGAGCTAGCTCGTAGACCACTAAGCCACTGGGACCCGATCCAATGGCCCATGAATTCTAACTTCTGCCAATTCACGACATAGCGCGACCCCTAGCCAATGTCTTCCGTGGCGAGTATTTGTCCCCACACCCGACCAGCTGCATCCTAATGGTCACGACTTCTCACTAGAACCCCAGGTAACTACCTATCTGAATAGGGCAAGTCACTAGTGAGCATCTCATTGATTGGATTAATTCTTTCTTCTAACCTATCCTGGTCTTCCCTTGTCTTAATGATTTCTAAAGAATATTTCGTCTGACATTTTACATTAAGTAGTTAAGGCACGCAGACATAACTCAACCCCTCCTCCTCTTACAGTTTGTCAACTCGTGTATTTTACCTATTCTTGTTTTAACTGTTCACCCTTAATTATTCTTTCCTGCATTGCTTAAAAAAGACTATGTCATACTTCGTAGGACTCTGAAGACTGTCGGTCAGTAGGGCGAGTGGTGGCATCCCATTGGGCCATATCGTTGACATTGTCACTGATAGGCACTTGATGGCATGCAATAGATTTGCTAAAGGAATTTTGTCAGACTCTGAGCATCCACCACAGTACCCGCAGATCCAACCTTGTGTGTCTCTTCAGGTAAAACAAGAAGTCTTTTCAGAAGAATTTATGCAAGTACGTCTAAGTAAAAAAAATTCCACTATACCATATTTGGCGGTACGTATTTTATGTGATGAAAATAGTGTCAGGCATGAACTAACTAACTAACTAACCTTCTTTGCACTACTAAATAAACCATTTCTTCCACCCTTACAGTACCAAACTTTATTGTTATTGTATTTCTTATATTTATAATCCTCTCAATTTTTTGCTTTAATTTATTTTTTTCATAAGTGTGAACATCACTTAAGCTGTGTGGATAACTGTTAATTTTGTATTTCCCCTCACTATACTACTACATCAACAAAACATTAGATTAAATACTCTATCGTAACATGCTAAAATTTCCAAACTGAATCGACAGTACTGTTTGAAACGAACTCACTGTTATTATTATAATTATAATATTTAATACTCTAAATTCGTGCTTCGAATATTTTTGACTTTATATGGTAAATGTGGACAAATTCCTCTGGTTACTTTTGTTTTAATTTTTAATTTTATTTATATTTAAAGTGTAAATCAGATGGAAGATATTGTGACAAATGCTGAGAATTCCATTCTGTATTATAAGTACTGTTCGTCTTGGAATAAAGTAGATTGTTATTATTATCTAATATTTTAAAAGCGCTTGCACTGAAGATGCCGTGTCTAGAAGGCCAATGAAAGCTTCATTGATTAAACCACTCAAGATTAAAGAGAACAATTCCGCCAAATCAAAATCACCCATCAGAGCTGCAAACATGATCACGGATCGATGTCAGGCGAACGCTCCAATGACCTTGAACTCATGCTAGTCGCTGGTTAACGACATCACCACCTATGATTATCACAGCTGAGACATCAACGCTATTCACCAGCTAAAGCACCAAATTTCACTCAGATCACGTTTTTAAGTACTGTTAGGACAATGTGTTAATAGCTCTTTAGGGATAGGATTAGGGTTAAGGTAAGTAATGGGCTTCGGATTAGGATCAGGGTTATAATTAGCATTAGGGTTAGAATTACAGTTCAGATAAGGGTTATGATTAGGGATAGATTTACGGTTGATGTCATGGTAATTCTAAGCTGTAGCAGCCCAAAACAAAACTACGTAATGAACGAATTGATGACCTTGACAAATTTATTTATTTTAATTTGTTTTATTATGCACATTTTCCTGGTAAGTAGTCGTCAATCCTCTTACTGCAAACTATAATAACTCAACTGAGGGCTTTTCGGGATGACTGCACATAAGGATAAGAGATAAACGATTCACAAAAACAGCTTCAATCTTCAATCACCCCAGTGAATACATGTAGGGAAACTAGTCTAACATAGCAACTGACACTCCTCGTTATAACTGGGAAGTATTTTTAGGTCATGTCAGAGTAAGATACCCTGTTTGATGTGTTTTCATGCATTTCTTTGTAATATAAGTCATTTTTTGTGCAGAAATTCCCCATTTTTATAATTGGTCGGCTGAAGGTCACCTGTGCGTTCGCATCCCTTGGGAAGCCATTGTTAGAACTTTACCTGATGTCAATTAGAGAATCATTGGAAGCTAAGGAGTACTGGACAGTTGTTTCATTCTACAGATAGTTTGTCATGACCGCCAGGTTATAAATGAGGACAAATACTCACCAGCGATGACGTTGGCTGGTGCCAGTTGTGCCAAAATCACGAATTATAGTAGAGGTAAATATTGAAAAGGTTGGCCATTGAGTCAGGGGCTCCCAATGTCTGAATGGCCTATGAGCCTGCCTTATAGCTAGAATGTTCTCTATTCGAACTCCGGTAAGTGAGTGCTGATGAAGAGTTTTAAACTGGGACAAAATAGTTGTCCAGTACTCTACTTGCCAGTTTTCAGTAGTTCACTAACTTCTATTGTATGCTGTCCACTAATGTTCAACTTCACCGCAGTTTGAATGCTACTTCAAATGGTAATTCATCACACCCCCACATCACCTTAACACAAAGACTTTATGGCGAAGTTAAACTTTCGACACCACTAACTACCAATCAGCGAATTATCCAATGAGATTCACGAACGATGTCGAATTATCCAATGAAGTTCACGAACGCAGTCCAATGTTGTATAGCGCTTGATTCATTTCTAATGCGTGACCTTACAAAGCTATTGTTGCAATTCGAGGAGGTTAGCATTTTCCAGTATTTCCTGGATTTGAGTTGCGCCGGAAAGAGCGAATTTGTTTGTGTGGTGGTATCATGACTTTAAAAAACTAAACCAAATCAACTGATGGGTTTGTTCATCGTTGTGCTATATGTTTGAAGCCTACTAACGCTAGAGAGAGTAAGCTGATAATTTTAATATTTCGTAGGAACTTTTTTCGCTAGGTCGCTTCTCTCCCTAAGGATAGCAGATAGAAAAGCAACTACTCTTATACCTATTATTATCAGACTTGTTAAGCGGGGATCAGTTATACACACCGACGAGTGGAAAGGCTACAATTCACTGTCATCTCTGGGATATATTCATCACAGAGTCAACCATTCAAGTGATTTTGTGGATCCCGTTACGAGGACACATAAATTTTGAAGTTTGGGGATAAAAAAGAAGGTAAAGTCTTTTTGTTTGGAAATATTAAGATTGGTACTTCCTACCTAAGGGAGTTTTCTATGTGAGAAACCATTTTTTTTTTTTTTTTTTTAAATTTCACTTTTATTGCTAGTTTTGTTTGTGGTATTTGACTTTATTTGAAATACACTAACGTCATCAAGACAGACAGGCTATTAAAAAATAAACTGGAATGAATATGTCTTAAATTTAGTACACACTAACAGCCTTTTATTTTTGTATAGTTTGGCTTAGCAACAATATGGTCATGTGAAACGAAGCTTTAGATAGTGTAGTCTCTCTCCATGATAGATTATATTTGATAGGCGTTATTTTATGTGAACTTTGTCATAACCCCACCTTGATAAGAGAGCATGATGTATCCACAAAACTGAAGATTGTTTATTATCATAGAAGCGTACTCATGAAAGATTAGCTTAGCTATAATGTGTGGATGACTCATACATTCAAATTAAATGTTTGTTTTTTTTTAACATTAGATATGTAACTGAAGACTAATTAATTGTTAGATTGATTTGCACTCTGTGATGAATATTCATTCATTCATTCATTCATTCATTCATTCAACTGTATACTACAAGTATAAAAGTGATCACAGTTCAAGCTATCACGTCTTGAGAAAGCTCACAAAATGAGTGGATGGGACGGTGGAGGGTGGGGAAAGAGCTAGAGAAGGGAAATACAGTGAGATGCTAGTACAAGAGACAAAGGTAGTTACGACCGTAAAGATCATTATAAATGAGGGGTAAAGATAAAGCCCTTGGAATTTTATAAAATGGTAAGGTGGAGTAGAATCAATTTGATCTCAAATCTAGCAGTAATTTGAACAATAAATTTCGTAGATTGATAGATAATCCTTATATTTTAGTTTGATAATTCAAAATTGGATCGGATCCCAGTGGGTTAATGGGTATGCGAGCACGCTGGTCTTGTAACCAACGTGAAGGTCTTGGGTTCGAACCCCTGTGTTGTGGGTGCGTACTGATGAAGATTCCCAAACTAGGCTGACGAAACAACTGTCCAGTACTCCCAGTTGGTTTTCAAATGGTTCTCTAACCAATGTCAGCTCACGATGAAATCCTGTAACCAATCAACTAAATCCCTACAAACCAATACTTGAATTCAAAATAAATTTACCAAATTAGTCCTGCACAAACTACTACTGTATTTCAGTATATTTGTACCGCATTTCCTCCTAGCCACCTTGACTTAAGCTTCTTACTGAATGTTCTATGCCCTAAATTATCAAGAATATTGTATTCCTTTGGATCCTGAGTGGATTATAAGGCTTCAAAAGCTTGAGTACTTTGAAGTTTCAGTAAAAAAAACAGTCCATTTTTTTCTGCTTTTACACGACGGAGTTGCTAGTCTCTCAACTAACCCAACCTTCGCCGATTATACCGGCTTAGCGAGGGGTTTACAGGTGCGGGTGTTGGCCGGGAATTTAACCTGGGACCACATTATTATTATTATCATCATCATTATTACTATTACTTATCATGTGGAACTATGTCACACGACCATGTGAAGAGATTCTAAGGGGGGGGAGGGGCTTGCAAACAAACAGCCTCTCCAAACAACAACACTCGTAGAGTCTTAAGGTTTTTATGGAAATAAGATAAAAGCCCTATTGTGTAAAACAGTGTACACACACAAACACATTCCTAACGTATTTAATCCAATTTGGAATTTCCCATTGGTTGCCTGGATTAAAGTGCTCGGCCTCAGGTTGATATGTCGGCTTCTTGCGCAGATGCTTCGACGACGTCTGCTTATTTAACTTGAAGTAATTTGATGGTTGGAGACTGGCAGTGAACGGAATCCATCAGGATGAAAATTTCGTTCCACTTGGGACTCGTCAGTCGGATGTACCTACCTACTAAGGCTCGAACCCCAACACCCATCGTTTCAAACGCCAAAGCATTATCCACTAGACCGCTTGAGGTAACGGGAGCTACTCCACCTCTTGTGCATTGGGTATTACAGTTATTGTTATTATTTAATTCAGTTTGGACTTTCCCATTGATTGATTCAACTGAAGTGACTCTCATGGACCAAATGGTATAGTAGATAGATAGTGCTTTGACGTTTGATGAAACGATGGGTACTGGGTTCGAACCTCAGTGTAGGGAACACATCATTATTCACTGACCAGGGAATGCAGGTAGGTACATCCAACTGACTGGCGAGTTCCAAATAGGACAAAATGGGCATTCTGGTGGATTCCACCACTGTGTATAGTATAACCACCCACCAAAATACTTCATAGATGTATATATATATACATAATTAAATTTGAGAGAAATTTAACGTATCACATTTCAGTAAAAAGTCATTTGATGGCCTTTATTCACTCAGGCAACACATACACACACATATGCACAGAAACGGTTAAACAAATTTAGCATATTATCATTCAACTGCACTATTAAATATATTTAGACATGTGCATTCTCTACTGTTTATGCACAAAAAAAGTTAATTTTATTTATCCATATCTAATTAGATTATGTTTTGTTCCACTGTACATAATATTTGTTGTGCATTGTCCTCCTTTGTATCTAAGACATGTTCAATTATTTGTAATCAAATACGCTGATAGAGAAGGAGAGATCATTTACCAATAAATCACAATCACCCTAACACTTGTGCGCAATAATATATAATATTTCATACAATGATTCCCTTATTATAAGTATTTTGAACAAAGAAAGAAGAAACATTGGCGCAGAATAATCTGGATCCATTTTATTTCGTCTGTTCTCATCAGCAGCTGCGTACAATCTGAATTCAGGATTTCATCATGAGCTGACATTAGTTAGAGAACCATTAGAAAATCAGCACTGGAGGACTGGACAGCTGTTTCGTCAGCCTAGTTTGGGACTCTTCATCCGTACGCACCCACCACAGGGGTTCGAACCCAGGACCATCTTGGTCACAAGGCGAGCTAGGTCGTAGACCATTAAGCCACTGGGACCCGACCCAATGGTCTTTGAATTCTAACTTCTGCCAATTCACGACATAGCGCGACCGCTAGCCAATGTCTTCCGTGGCGAGTATTTGTCCTCACACCCAACCTGCTGCACCCCTACTGGTCACGACTTCCCACTGGTGGATGTGTACTGCTGAAGAGTCCCAAACTAGGCTGACGAAACAGTTGTCCAGTTTTCCCAGTTGGTTTTCCAATGGTTCTCTAACTAATGATATCAGCTCATGATGAAATCCTGTAACCAATCAACCAAATCCCTACAAACCAACACTTGAATATAATCTGAATTCTTTATTAAAATAAATAAGTGTACAATTTTTTAACAAACTTTTGTCCATTAGCAAGCAGATTGTGTCAGAACGTCATAGTGAAATAAGGCGTTTTGATTTACAAGGTATCTAAAGTGTTACGACATATACATATGCATATATATATATAATAGTTACGTAATTAGATAAGAGAAGATCAAAATTTCCGTCCACATGAGGTCAGATGAGAAGTTGATGATTTTGTTAACTTATCTTTTCACTTCCCCCCCGCTTTATTTTTCGTTTGACTCTCTCTTAATTTTTCTTGGTCTTCTGAGTTCTGTTCACTGTATTACATCATCAACTTCTCATCTGACCTCATGTGCACCGAAATTGTGAAATTTTGATCTTCTCTTATCTAATTACGTAACTATTACTAATTTTCTTTTGTTACCATTCCAACAACAACACAACTGTTAATTAATTTTTTTCAAGGTACTTCTCTCTAACAAGTAAATCGCAACGCCTTATGTTCACTATGACGCTCTGACAATATGCTCCTGCTAATGGACAAAAGTTTGTTAAAAAAAAATTGTACACGTTTTTATTTTATTAAAGAATTCAGGTTGTACGCAGCTGCTGATGGGAACCGAAGAAAATAGTTGGTGTAGATTATTCTGTGCCAATATTTCCTCTTTCTTTTTTTCAAATATATAATTAAAGCTACATAGGTCGTTCTATGCACGTCCAATTCATTTAAACATGTTATAGAACTCTATCCCTAGAGCAACAATGTCTGAGAAGAGGCGAAAAACTGTATCCCAGCATCTCAGGTGGTGTTTTTACTCCCAATTTTTCTATGCTGCAGAAGCTGCCCCTCCCCCCCCTTTCTGCCATCCCCCGTCAACATATGCATTGAGAAGTTGGAGAGGAATTATGTGTTCAAAGGAAACGAGTTCAACATTTACACCTATAATAGATCTAGTTCTGTTTGACTGCTTGCTTAGTTGTCATTTTCTTTCCCATCCGCTTCACAATTAAGTTTGATTTTATGCTCATCCTACATATACCTACCTTTGTGTTTGTATTACGTATTACGCAATTATTTTTCTAATCCTATGTAATTTTATTTCTATGCCTCTTGTGATCTCTATATTCACACACCTTTAAGCTTTCACTTCAAGGTCAAAATTCTCAACACAACTTTAATCCTACACCATTTTGTTACTATGTTGGATTAAATAAAACTTGTAACTATGTGAATAATATGTATTAGAAAATGAGATTGTACAAATGCTTTGTGAAGATGAAATCTATGAGTTGCTAGTTCATTTCTCTCTAATGTCCCAATGCATACCTTCCAAGATGTTTACTGCATAAAACAGTTAGTGGAGTACAAATAATATGATGATGGTGAGGCCTGCTGGAGATATTCACCACCCAGATGCATATCACACTGGAAGACAGATATGTAGGCTACAGACTGTAGGTTTTGTGGGGATTTCGAATTGTTTGATTGTCGTCACAATCCAACTGGACAGCTGTCTCTTCTTAGTGTTTGGGACTGTTCAGCACCCACAACATGGCTGCTACGGATAGAACTCCGAGGCCTACAGGTTATGAGCTCGTGAACCATTCAGGAACTTACGTTCTCCCTCCCATGTTATGTTGCAGTATGGTAGGGTGAGTAATACGGAGTTTAGGCGTTGACTGATAAGTAAGGAGAGAAAGTTAGTCAATGGGGTGGTGAAGCTTAATCGACTGAGACGGTTAGCACATGTGTTACAACATGCCCAGCCATCACCTTCCCAGATGAAAATGTTAACTGACATTGGATGGATCAGGTTGGAGAAAAGAAAACTAGTGTTGGTCGAACCAAAACATGGCTTCATCAGTCAATGGAATTAACAACAATTAGAGTTTAAGCCAGCCAGCCACCTAGGAAGGTGTAGAACCAATGAAGGCTGGAGACAATTAATGATATGGCTGGCGCAGATGTATTCACTCTTCGTGATTTGCCACTCGTATCCAATGAAACTCTATTGTTCTTGCACATTACTATTCTTTTTTCCTTACTCACACTTGTGTTTATTATCTCTCTTTTGATGAACCCCTTTTTACTATCTTCTCTTGCTTTGTGTGCTATACAAGGAGGGCGAGTGGAGACTCGAACCGCTGCACAACTCTGCAAACTTCCAGCCACTTCAGCTGGAATTCAATGACTCCTGAATTCTAACCATGTCAACTCGTGATATACAGACAGCGCTCTTCGCTCATTTGATGACGCCTTCGATAAGCACTCCCTCCTCACTTCACACTTTGATTTGACATGGTGGACCCTATTGGTCACAACTTCCTAAAGCAGTTTCAGACAATCCCCATCTCCATTCAATAGCCACCAACCAATGAGCTGGAGATTGACATTCATATTATAGGTCAACCTAAAGGTACTAGAATCGGTCCCTGTTGGGGTCATGAGTGTGCGAACGGATGAAGAGTTTCGCTGCCCTCTCTGCCGGTTTTCAATGATCTCGCTTAATATTTGTGACAAAAATTTAAGATTTTTTTTTCAAAAAGACTACACTAAGCAGTTTTACAATGTGGTGTATTACACATGTAGCTTTTGGCCTACACTTGTAAATCGATAGATAAATTCATGAATAGATGATAAGGTATAACTGTGTGGGTGGCTGCAACAGAACTATTAAATCGAAGAAAAAGGGTGGTCTTCAAATTTCAAGTAAGAAGGCTACAACAGTGTACAACCTACCACCGCCTCCTCTGTGATAATACAAACTTTTGTGTGCGTGTATGCGAATGAAGAAGTGGTTGAGCCTACTCAATTCAATTTGTGGGTTATACTCTGCTACAGACTGTAATTAAAGTAAAGGCACAATTTTTCCGTGTTTATAAATTTGAGTAATTTTAGACACATCCATACATACACACACACGCACACAAACACCCAAAAAATGGACAATCGTTAGGCGTTGTGCAAATCATCATCATCAGTAAAATTCGTGACTGAATCATACAGATAGCAAAATGAGCAAACAAACAAATAAAACAAACATGAGTCATACACACTCGGTTACAAGTATTAGAGAGAACTATGACTCATAATACAAACAAACACTGCACACACACACGCACTCCACCACATGGTTTGTGCAGGAGATATTATACATTTATCATCATTACACCAAAAATGTTAAAATACTCAAATCTACGTGTGTAAATTCAAATGAATTCCAACTGTCCATCAGAGAATTAAAAATTCGTCAGCATAGGGAAGTAAAACAGTTATCATCTTTCAAGAGAGTTAGTTTCTCCGATCACAGATTGAATGAGTTAGCGAAATATTGAAAACCACCAGGGAGTATAGGTACAACTGTTTCGTCCTAGCCTGGGACTCTTCATCAGTATTCACACACCAGTGTCCCTTAAAAATTTATCAGATGCTCGCTATTGACTGGCTAGAGAACGAAGTTTCCTGGACTTTTAGTGAGAAGAACTCGTGACCGATTGGTGGCATTCACACCAGGACCAACCTGATGACAAATACTCCTCGAGGATATTGGTTGGTGGTCGCGTTAAAATCACAGATTGATTGAAGTTGAAATTCATGGGTCATTGAAAGAGATCCCAGTGTCTGAATGGTCTACGAGCTGGCTTTATAACCGGAAGATCCTGAGGTTAGAACTCTGATAGCTGCCTACCTCTGGAAGAGTCCCAGACTAGGACGAAACAGCTGTCCCTATACTCCCCGGTGGTTTTCAGTGGTACTCTCACTGATATCAACTCCTGATCAAATTCAAAAATAGTTGTCTTTCTCCTGGACTGCATATTATAATCAACAGCCGCCCACTTCGCTGGCTCTATACTGCAGATCAGATGGCTGGCTGACCAGAAAGAATTAGCACCAAGAAACTCTGCAGATGAACCAACCAAGATCATATTGCTACAAAGAAAATAGAGATGGGTCGGATATTCACTGAGGAGGCCATCGGGTAACATCGCGCATCGGGCCAACACTCGAGTGGAAGCCGAACGGGAAACAACGAGTTGGGCATGGGTTCGAGGGTGACATCGATGAGATAGTGGGACCAGTTGAGGAGGTCTGTAGAAAACAGGACAGCGTGGGGACGTACTACTGTTGAAGCCCCATTACTTTCCACTCGAAACACAAGGGAATCATAATAATAATAATAATAGTAATAGTGATTTTAGTTATTCTAGATGGATATACTCCCATTCATTTTATTAAGAATTAAACGAAAATCTGAATGGTGATAGCATAGCAACCAACATGTTGATCTCTGAATTACAAGTCCAGTGAACTAGCTACTAGCTAAGAATTGCAAAATCGAGAAGTGCTAACCAGGTGGTGGTCACCATTTGTTTGCAATCACCTCACCCAATATGCTCAACTGTTACATGTGCCTCACACAAACCCGCTGGCTGTTACTGTTGCTCAATTGAGTCTTCTACGATTAATCGTAATCATACTGAATTTACTGGAGGGGAACCCAAATGTCGAATGATGGTAAAACTAAATGTGAGATAATTTCAGGGTTTCCCACAAATCTGCAATATTCAAGAGTTTGTTTGTAGTCATTTGACTGTTTAAAATTTGATCACGGATTGATATCAGTTAGAGAGAACCGTTGTCAATCATCCAGGAAGTACTGGACGTATGTTTCATCCTAGGTTAGAACTAGTCGGTCTGGATTCAACATAGAACTTGACACCGAAGTGCAGTAGTTCGAGTTGCCACTAGAACTAGTCGGTGGAATGCAACCCACTGGGGTTCGAGTCGAGAACGCCTCGGTAGACCACTCGGCCATTGGAAAACAACTCAGTGAACAGTGTATAACATTCTAACTTCTGGCAATTAGTGATTTTAGCACTAATGGCACCAGCCAATGTCACCCGTGACGGGTATTCGTCTTCACTTCCAGCCGGATGGACCCCACTAGGCACGACTTCTCTTGCTAGGACTCCAGGAAACTCCCTGCTGTAGCCAGTAGTCCCTAGCGAGCATCAAATTAATTCTCAAGAGTTTATTTCTAGGGATTTGACCTTGTTTGAAGTTTAGTCACACAGTGATATCAGTTCGGGAACCACCGAAGACCAGGGCGTACTGTACTGTAATAGTGATGCCTCATATAAGTTTACAAGCCTGTTTTATATGCTTCGTTTAAAAAAAACATCCAACTTATTCGAATACAAAAACAAAGGGAAATCTGACTACCATCCAAAGTATTACCACTTACTGTCGTTGAAATGTTTGAAATGTTTCTTTCTCTTTAAGTTCCTGTATTGGATCATTCCCGTGAGCACGTTCTTTATCATAAACCATGTATGTTTCCCCTCGATCTCGTGTACATAACCAAATACTTAATCCAATGACAACTATTACGATAATTACACCCAATATAACAGCAGCAATCCATGCAAGACTTGCAGTTGCTAAAAAAATAAGAAATACACAAATCAATAGATAAATAATAATGATAAAAAACATGTTTAATATAATTGAATTTTTGATTTTGCCGTCGATTTATTGATTGGACCGAAGCGTTCGGTCTTAGGTTGACATGTCGGCTTCTTGTGCAGATGCTTCGAGTATGTCTGGGCATTTAATTAGTGGATGGTGACTAGCAGTGGAATCCAGGATGCGGAGTTCGTCAGCGAACGACCCGTTGCACAAGAAGTGGCTCTCGTGACCCAAGTGGTCTAGTGGATAACGCTTTGGTGTTTGAAACTATGGGCACTGGGTTCGAGCCTCGGCGGTGGAAACATCATCACTCACTGAGAAATGCAGCACATCCAGTGGCTGACGAGTCCCAAATAGGACGAAATGAGCACCCTGGATTCCACTGCTAGTCACAATCCACCAATTAAATACGTGTTTAATATGTTAAAAATTGGATGGAGGATTTCATCATGAGCTGACACCACTTAGGGAATTCCGAGAAAATATATTGCACTGATTAAGGCACTCTACTCGTACTCATACAGCCAGGTGAGGGCTTACGGCGAGCTGTCATCTGAACTGGTGACGACCAGTGGTGTCCGTCAAGGATGCCCATTATCTCCTTTTCTATTCAACTTCATCATAGATGTGTTAATGGACTTAACCCTAAGCGACTTCAGCGATTCAGGGATTGACTTGCTACCTGGGAATAATCTCGTTGACTTGGAATATGCAGACGATATAGTCCTTCTAGGCGAAGACGCTGACGAAATGCAGGTCTTCTAAACACCTTGAGCCGCAATCTACGAATGTTTGGCATGCGATTCGCTCCCGCCAAATGCAAGATGATGTTACAGGACTGGACTACATCGACGCCTAGTTTAAAAATAGGAAGTGAAGTGGTAGAGCACGTTGACCGCTTCACTTATTTAGGAAGTACCATCAACCCCAACGGGCTGATCTCTGACGAAATCTCAGCACGAATACAAGGGGCTCGTTTCGCATTTGTTAGTTTACGCCGACTCTGGCGTAGACGAGATGTTCGACTATCGACCAAAGGGCGGGTGTACTGCTCATCAGTCCGCTCCGTCCTCCTTTATGGCTAGCTGTGAGACCTGGCCACTGAGAGTGGAAGACATGAAAAGACTAGCTGTCTTTGATCATAGGTGCCTGCGCTCTATTTCCCGTGTAAAGTGGCATAATAAGGTGAGTAACATGGAGGTTATGCGTAGAGTTCTAGGTAAACAGGGGAAATCAATCGACGAAGTTGTGAAGTTACAAAGACTGAGATGGTTAGGACATGTGTTACGTATGCCAAGCCATCGCCTCCCTCGACGAGCTATGTTAGCGGATATAGGGTCAGGCTGGAAAAAAGCTAGTGGCGGTCAAACAAAACTTGGCACCAGTCAATGAAATCCACAACAGTTGGTCTAAGCCACGTAGAAAGGTGTAGACTTCCAGGCTGGGGTCCTCGGGACGGTAAAAATCTATGGCTGGAAACAATTGGTGACATGGCTCAAAACCGTTCTCAGTGGCGCAGATGCATCCACTCCCTGTGACTTATGATCTTCAATGAAACTGTTTTGTATTTCTTTATTACTCCTTTGTCTCACACCTCTGCTCACTGTTTCTATTATGCTTTTCTTGTACTTTCTTCTCTTGCTTCGCGTGCTACACGGAATGTGGCGACTTGAACTTCCGCACATTTGTGTAAAGTTCTATGTCGAAAACAGACAGACTTAGAGAACCACTGGAAAACCTGGGAGTACTGGGCAGCTGTTTCGTCGCGGCTTGGGACTCTTCATAAGTATATGGTGAGTGATTATACATTTTGAGTAATTATTTTGTCAATCATTAGAACAGTGAAAATAATATTAAAATAAAAGGTTTTCAGAGAATAGTTACTCTTTTAGGCTTCGAACTTTGCGACTGAACCTACTCGAATAACTTTCTTTACGAAACTAATAGTTCGTATGAACGTGAAGGATAAGCTATTACTGCTGGATGGCTTCATCAATGTGTATTTCTACCAATTTACCTGCTTGTGTGGAGCTAGCTAAGTATGTCGGCTGTACCTAGGCGTTTGCTATCCAAACATATCATCGAACACTTACTTTCATGGTTTTATAAATCAGAAAAAAGAGATTTCACTCATCCAAAAAGCTCTATTTTGGAACACTTGACCGAAGAATCTGGATACCAAGCTAACCAACAAGAGAACCTAAAAGTTATCTACAGAATACGTGCGAATCTTTCTGAAATGAGTATGAATAAAACTTCTTAAAACTCCACAGAAGCAATAGCAATTCACATGTTAAATCTATAACCCTGCATACACTAGAAGAAGTTTGTTCAGTCGTTAAATCTACAATGAACCTGATCTGTCTTAATACAGGATACTTACAGGATTTCATCAGGAGCTGAAATTAGTTAGAGAACCATTGGAAAACCAACTGGGAGTACTGGACAGCTGTTTCGTCAGCCAAGTTTGAGACTCTTCATCAGTACACACCCACCACAGGGGTTCGAACCCAGGACCTTCTCGTTGGTTACAAGGCCAGCGAGCTCGCATACCATTAAGCCACTGGGACCCGATCCAATGACCAGCCCATGAATTCTAACTTCTGCCAATTCACGACACATAGTGCGACCCCTAGCTAATGTAATGTCTTTGGCAAGTATTTGTCCTCACACACCTTGTAACCAGAAGAACCTGGGTTCGAAGCCCTGTGGTGGGTGTGTACTGATGAAGAGTCCCAAACTAGGCTGATGAAACAGCTGTTCAGTACTCCCAAATGGTTTTCCAATGGTTGCATAAGCAACGACAGCTCATGATGAAATCCTGTAACCAATCAAGCAAATCCCTACAAACCAACACTTGAACAGGTTACTTAGTTTTGTCATTTGTTCTTTTAATCTGATTCATTTCTTCCCCCACCCCTTATTAAATCTCTACTCCTTATTATCACTGTTGTCAACTTTAATTTCTCATTCAATTTTAGTTGAATTCTACTCAACCCCGTCAGCTATATTACGTCACGCAATTTACTTATCTTAGTTTCTACCCGATTTCCACCACGTTCATTCTGTCTGGATTCAACATAGAACTTGTCACCGAAGTGCAACACTTCGAGTTGCCACGTTCCAAATACCACACAAAGGTAGGTAGACAAGAAGATGAGTAAAGAGAATCAATACAGTCTGACAAGTATAAGAGTGGAACAAAATGGGTAATGGTAGAAAGGAATATGAAAGATTACAGAGACTGAATACATCTGCGCTGGCCATTAACAACGATTCTGAGCCATGTCACCTATTGTCTCCAGCCACTGATTCCTAGAGTCCCGAGGCTTCCAAATCCGGGAGTCTGCATCTCCCTACCTGACTCAGTTTAACTGTCAAGGATTTCATGGATTGATGAAGCCATGTTTTTGTTTGGCCACCACTGGCTCTTTTCCAACCTGCACCACGTTCATTACGTAATTTGTTATCCAAAAACCTACAATTGTAATAACACTTCTTTGGAAATATATTCCTTTTGTTGCTAAGGTATATGCGATCGTACAACTTGAGAATGATATCATCGAAAAAAGGACTGAACCTTTTTTGAACGCCTTTTCTTTTAAAATAATATTAGTAAAGAGTTTAGAAACAGTATTGAAAAGACTGACTGACTGACTGAATGGATGTGTTACAACAAGGAATTTTACATCAACGAGCAGCAACACTTTACCGTCACTACACTTTATGTAGCCTATCAGAAAATTCCATAGAACTATAATGAACACGAATATACATGACAAAGAAGAGTAATGTGTGAAGAAACACATGGAAGATTACAACCAGGAGTGTGAATGCATCTGAGTCCCATTTAAGAAGGAATTTGAGCTACACATCATCACCAATATTCTCAAAAGTCATTGGTTCTTAGTATTCCCCCCCCCCACCCCACCCAACAAGAAGGAGGTCTACGCCTACACCTCTATATGACTTGCTCAAGTCAGCCATCACAAAAGGCTTTAATATGCATTGATCCCAAGCTTTAGTTTGATCACTCTTAGCTATTTTCTAGCTTAATCCTATGTCAGCTTATGTTTCTCGTCGAGGAAGGGCGATGACTAGGCATGCGTAACACATGTCCTAACCATCTCTTTCAGTCGATGTCACTTCACAGCCTCGTCTATTTATTTCCCCTCCCACCTACCTAGCACTTGACGCCTAATCTCAATATTTCTCACCCTATTATACCACTTCACACGGGAGATAAAACGCAGGCACCTATGATCAAAGACAGGTAGCTAGCCTTTTCGTGTCTTCCACCCTCAATGGCAATTTCTAGCTCTCAGTCATAAAGGAGGAAGGAGCAGACTGCTGAGCAGTACACACACACTGTTTGGTTGACAGCCAAACGAGCCTTCTATATCCTTGCTGAGATTTCGTCAGCGATCAACCCACTGGCGTTGGCTGATACAACTTCCCAAATAAGTCAAGCGATCAACACGCTCTACCGTTTCATCACTACCATTCTCTTCAAGCCAGGAGTCGATGTAGTTCAGTTTTATAGCCTCGTCATCTTACATTAAATAGGAACCAAATAGCATGCCAAATATTCGAAGATTTCCACACCTCAATGTGTTCACAAAAGACTCTGTATTTTATCAGCGTCTTCAGGACCTAGAAGGACTATATCATCCTCATAAGCTTAGTCAACAAGACCATTCCTTGATGATCAGAATTCATCCCCGCCAAGTTGATGAAGGATTAACTCCTGTCTCCTACTCCAATACAATTCAGCACAGATGAGATCCAGATGCCGACAACTAGATCCTCATTCTATTGAATTCATCAAGTTAATCTCAAATTATCTCATGAATAATTTGTAATCTAATTCATGAATAAATAGACACAGAAATTATGTTAACTTTAGAGTAGTAAAATCACTATTACAGTCAACTGTGAAGTAGTTCCGGCGGATGAGTAACACACTCACACAACTAACAAAAAACCGGTTACAACACATACATCAATTAAGCAAATCCAGTGAGGTCACATATTTTGTTTGACTGATAACCGGTAGAAATACATGTAACGTGATAACACAGTTATACATACATACTATTGCTCACTTTGCTATGACGTAACCAAACTAGGTCAAATTAAAGCAGAATGAGTCATTGTTGATTTGATCACACACACACACGGTTATCACTTAAATTACATCACAATCACACTCACAAACACACACACAGATACATTCACCTTGTTGACAAAATTTTCACAAAGGTATTTCGGTTATACAGTGAGTGCAATTAAACAAAGTTTGAGCCAGGTGATGGAACCGGTCTGTCTGTCTGTCTGGATTCAACATAGAACTTGTCACCGAAGTGCACCAGTTCAACTTGCCACCTTCCAAATACCACACAAAGGTAGGTAGACAAGAAGATGAGTGAAGAGAATCAATACAGTCTGACAAGTATAAGAGTGAAACAGAATGGGTAATGGTAGAAAGGAATATGAAAGATTACAGAGACTGAATACATCTGCGCTGGCCATTGACAACGATTCTGAGCCATGTCACCTATGATCTCCAGCCATTGATTCCTAGAATCCCAAGGGCCCCAACCCGGAAGTCTGCATCTCCCCACCTGACTCAGTTGTAATGTCATGTGACAACAAGGTCATACATGTTTATTTAGTTAGTGGACAGACAAAAGTATATTGTCAGTTATAATGGAATATCGATCCATATACACATAGCAAAATATAATTGACTGTCAAAAACAAAACACACATCATGTGGATACATATCGGTCTACACCCTTCTACGTGGCTGGCTGGCTTAAAATTTTATGGGTTTAACCACTAGTAGCTCTTTTTCTACCTGACTGACCATATGCCAGCTAATATTGTCCGTCGAGGAAGGCGATGGCTACACATATTAGAACACATATCCTAACCATCTCAATCGATGTAACTTTGCAGCCTCATCGATTGATTGCCCCTCGTGACCTAGTCTTTAGATGTAATAAAAACCTTTTATTACCGAATATGACATTCAAGTTACTGAATTAGAAAGAAATTCAAGTTATTCAATATATGTATTAGTGTAAATCCTTTGCTTGAAACGCATATGTGGTGATTGATCATTTCTATCTCTGTATTGTTTAAATACTTACTGTTGCTTGTATATATATCTCATAGATGAATTGATATATATTCCGCCAAATACAAATTCCAGAATTCATCCCCCTCTGTGTCTTGGGGTTCAATTCTTGTAATTTGGTCATCTCGAAATACTAATACTACGATTACAAAAAATTACAACAGCATATTTGTCACAATCTGACATAAATTGTAGACAATACAGAAAAAGAGAACTCAATTTGGCTTGTCGGCAGAGTTTCAACATAGAATTTTGCTCAGTAAGAAGTCCATTAGTTTGTTTAAGAAACAGAGGCAAAGTTAAACTATATCATAGCCAAAATAATCACAATGAACTTGAACAACTAATCACGAATTTAGATGCAAAAAAAGTCGCACAATCGTTGAGTAATCGGAACAGAAAACATTGTAAACTTGATAATTACACTGTATAGTTGTAGCTTATGTGTTGTAAGAATGTCTCCTTGTCAATACACACAGATAGATCTATCTATAGAGAAATCGTAGCATGCGCACGATATACCCATTCATCTAGGTGACTATAGGGGTCATGGTACTTTGAGATCTACTGATATTTCTGACACTCTCCTCCAACTTACTGCACCTAACTCTAAAACACAATCCCAAATCCTAATCCTTAATCTTAGAAGCCATAACCATACCTAAGAGAAAAAGTACCAAGTAGGTGAGTAAAATACTGTATTCATCTTCTCCAAGTTGAAAAAAGCAGGCATGATTTGATTTGGAATGATATTTCATAGCATCTCCTGTATGTAAGATCGGTTCTTGAAGGTCAGCATTTGAAAGACCCTGGCTTTGGTTATGATACTTTAACTTCGAAAGAAAAAGTTTTTTTTATTCCTCCAGGTTTGAAGTTTCTGTAGAAGTGTTTAGTTTTACAGGATGGGATTGCTAGCCTCATGTCCAATATTTCCTCTTTACCAGCCTTATTATTACTGGCTTAGCGAGGCAAAGAAGTTCGTCGGCCGGGAATCGAACCCCAGACCAAGTGCATGGTAGGCGAGCAGCCTAAGCTCCGTGCCACCGATGCACTCAGAAAAAGTATAGTTTTTTTCAAAATATTTGACAATACTAAGGTGGTGGTGGGCCATTATTATTCATTAGTAACCGGGTTTCGAACTACAAAGAAACCAATCGATCTGTGAATGTGTAAACGTTGGGATGGAACTCCGAGAAGGAGAAGGATTACAGTGAAAAATAAACCAAATTCACAATTACAACAAATGAAGTAAGAATGTACACAGAAAGGCTTGATGACACTGACTAGCCACTATAAAATAAGAGAAACTATTTAGAGCACAAGAAAAAATGGGAATACAATGATCAAAACTAACATTGGTATAATGGTGTAAAACTTGAGCAGTTTTCACAGATGTCAAAATACGTCGTCATCAAGAAAAAAAAGTAAGATCCTACCATGGATAGATTCTCATAGTTCACTTTTATTTACCAAGATTTATTGCTGAAGATGTTGTCTAGTCGGACAATGAAATTTCCATCATTAAGGTGTCCAGGTTGAGGAATGCAAGCAGCAACACCAACCAACCAAACGAGTACTGCTCCTCTTATCATCAGATGGATGGCTTTAATAATTAATCCACGCTTAAAACTGACAGAAGTTATTACAGTAAGGATTCACTATTTATGATTACCTATATCCGAAAAGTGCAAACTTCCGAGCAATACGCACTTCTTTTGATTGATAACCGGATATCATGTCTACACGCCAGATATGATATAGGTTGGTCAAATGCCACAACACAAGCCTTTTGTATCCCCTTGCTGAATTTTCGTCAGAAATCACACGCACTACAAGCTCTACCATTTTACTCCCTCCGTATCTTTAAGCTAGACGTCAATGTAGTCCAGTTCTGGAGCATCATCCTACATTTGAAAGGACCAAAACACATCCTAACATTCAAAAATTGCTGCTCCTCAAGGTGTTCACCACAGAAGACTCCGTATTTTACCAGTCAGCGTCTTCATGACCTAGAAGGACTACAACTTCCGCATATGCTAAGTCACCGAGACTTTTGCCTGATTGTAACAATTCAATCTCTAAATTGCTGAATTCAGTTACGGTCAGTTCCATTAGAGTACATGTATGATGAGTTGTCACCCGGAGAGATAATTAACCTAGCCTGATTGTTGAAAGTCAGAGATGGGAGAGGGATTGAATAAACTTTTTACTGAACACAGAGATTGAGTTAAAGATTTTGTTGTTGTTGTTGTGGAAACCGCCTCAGTTATGCTTAGCAATCAGAGGCGTACAGACTTCATGAATTGTAGTGGTGGCACCTTGTATAGAATTGTAAAGACTGAATTTTTATCAATCTTGTGCTTCATATCCACCACAAATGTGACAATGTAGAACTCCTGATTGTCTTTGTGACTCCATTACCTAACCACGTTGGGCAATACTCAACTATTATTGTTATCATTATTATTCATAAACTTTAGTTCACATAAATTTTGTTATTAACCCTATATATGCATTCTGTATAGGATCTTTCAAGTTAACCTATGAAATTGAATGAACTATCTCACAAATCATCCTTGTTATATCTCACACAGATAAGATTAGGAAAATAAAAAAATAAAAAAACCCCACACGAATGTCTTCTTTCCTATTATCCAGGAAAAGATGTTTTGTGTGTGTGTGTGTGTGTGTGTGTGTTAGAGGCTAATCCATGCATAACCCTATAATTAGCCGGAAACGCTGATATTATCAACATCATCAGATGAGTGAACCGGATTTCCTTAGTTAGTTATAAGAGACAAGATAAAGCAAGGCAAAAAAAAACAGAATCACAACCACATATTCTTGATTGATCGATCGATATATGAGTCTAATTTAACACTATTTAATCAATCACACCTCTTTTGAATTTAAATATCTCCCGTAAGATCAAAATAATTCATGACAGACACATAGAAAGAGGTGATAAAATGTAGGAAATTGGAAAGTTGAAGTTCATAAGACAGTAACGATAAGAAATCAAGCGTCTAGTTTAAAGTTCACGTGGGCTTCATTTATTGTAAAATTGATTTCGAATATTCTACCGACTTATTGATGAGATAGAGGTGCTCTCAACAGGACGACAAACTTTCTACTTAGTTAATTCTCCTTATTTTCTAAAGTTGATAAAACCAAAAGCTGACAGCAATCCATGAAGTCTTTCAGTTACACCAGGAAGGTGTAGACTGTCTTGTTGGGGTCGTTGGGATGCTAACAAGTGATGGAAAGGGACTTGACAATATGGCTCAAAATCCCTCTTCCCAATGGTACAGATGCATTTATCGTTTTGGAACCTCGCGCATATCCATTACAGTCCTCATGTTATTAAATGGTTGGAGGAAATCGGCAGGAGGAAGTCATGGACTTAGGTCTCGTGTTAGTTTGTATTTACTCACCACAGTAAGTCAGCAAGGTGTATATTTGCAATCTTAAAGGAGCTCATTCCATTCTGAGATTCAATCCACGTCACCCAGTGCCACGTGCAGTCAGAGAAAATACCACTGAAAAGCCGTTCGGGCTGACGATTGACCTCTTGTAGGATTGTATTGAGTACTTTGATTGGATACTAGTAACCAGTGTCAGCCTTGTTAACTGACCGGTGAGTGAGTGCCAACTAGCACGAAATCTTTGTCCGAGACTTCATGTTGCTTGTTGCCCAACCATGTAATATCAACAATCTAAAGTGCACTATGATGGCAAGTTGCCTAGACTGTTGACCACATTGCAAACTTGACTGACCGAGTCCGGTCTGCACCAAAGAAACGACTAGACACAATGCACTGGTTAACAACTAGTATCCAATCAAAATCCTCATGTTTTTGTACATAAGTATTCTCTTCCCCGCACATTTCTGTTTAGTATGGGTCTTTTGAATGTCTCATTTCCTCTCCCTTGTAGTGTGGCAACTTAAAGTCCTGCATATTTCTGTGCAAAGTTCGATGTTGAAAATCAATGCCTCAGTCAGTCAGTCAGTCTTATTTATTCCAATTGTTAGACATTCGTCACAAACCAACATCAGTTAGAGAGATAACTGAAAACTGGGGAACACTGGGCAGCTACTTCGTCCTAACTTGGGTCTCTTTAATTGTGTGCACCCACAAACCCGTCAGGGATCGAACCCGGGACTTTTAGGTTACGAGGCCAAACTTTTTTACCATCCAGCCACTTGGGCTGGCATTCAAAGATCTGTGGCTTCCAGCTTTTGCCAGTTCGTGATATAGCATTATTTCCAACCAACGCCGTCGATAAGCTGAATGGTTGAAGAGTCCCAGAATTGGACGAAACAGCTTCCCAGTGAGTGTACCCTGCTTCGGCGAAAAATCTCCTAATTGAAATTAGTGCAAATCTCCACAAATCTCATAAAGTGGATATCAATATCATGTATCCCAATGGAATCCATTTAAAACTGAACTTAAGTCAATAAAACTGAATGGTTACACATTAATACAATCCTAGGTACAGCTTTACTATTTATAGTTTTAATCTAGTAAGCATTTTAAGGTGTCAAAGCCAGAATCGGAAATCAGATTCGAAATCTTCTGCACTCCGCCTCAGCATCAACAACAAGATTCGGATATTCAACACCATTGTGAAAATCTGCCAGTCAGTTCTTCTATATGGGTCAGAAACTCGGTCAGAGCTTCATGAGAAGCATTTCCAACAGGCTACTGCAAACTTTTACCAACAACTGCTTTCGCTGGCTCCATAATGAAGATCAAATAACCAGACAGAAAGGATTATGAAACAAGGAACTCTGTGAACACAAACCACCCAAGAGCCTATCGCTCAACAAATATGTAGGAGAAAATGGAAATGGTGGATTAGGCACACGCCATTGAGGAGATCATCGAATGACATCGCGCAGGGTGTGTCGGTAATCGAGTGGAACCCAAACGGGGAACAAGTTGGGCGTAGAGGGGTCCTAAGGTTAAGTGGAGGAGACCATATGAGGAGAGGAGATGAGAGCCTGCAGAGAATAGGACAAAGTGGAGATGTGCTGTTGAAGCTACCCCGTCCTGCTGTATTCCACTCGGAACCCAGGGGAACAATAATAATAATAATAATAATAATAGGGATTTTAATCTTTTTCATTCAAAACTTACTAGGCATTATATCCGGTGTAAAAGTACGTGTTGCAGTTAACTGTTTTGCTAGATTTGTATCAGTTTCCCAACGTGAATCATATATAAATCGATTTGTACGTGATGATTGTGCAATTGGAGCTTGACGAGCAAATGGTTGACGTAATAATAATCCACTGGGGGTATCAAATTCAGCTTCACCATTAATTACTGATAAACGTATCCAACAGCTTAATATTAAATCTTTTGGTGGTTGAGCATCAGTGCCACCAATTTTTTGTGCAAGAAATTGTTTCAATGTCATAGTTGTTGTTGTTCTAGTGACAATTGGAGCTGATGATTCTTGGTGAGTATCAGGTTTTACTATTTGTTCCTGCTCTTGTTGTTGTTCTTGTTCTTGATGATGTTGTTCTTCTTCTTCGTCTCTTCCTCCTTGTTCTTCTCCTTCTGCTTCTTGTTCTCCTGTTTTTACTTCTACTGCTTCGTCAATGACAACTTCTTTGTTTTGAACCATAGTAACAACAGAATTTGGTTTACCCTCTGGCCATACGGTTAGTGTTGACTGTAAAGTAAAGTAAAGAGATACCTCAGGAGTAAGACATTTGAAGTAAATATAAAAGGCAATAAGTGTGATGTCCTAATCTAAGTGACTGATTAACCGTAGTTATGGCTCAGTGATTTTAGCACTCCACTTCCAAACAGCAAGTTATGGGCTCGAATCGCCCTCCATCCCAACCCCGCACTCCACTCTCCACTTACGGGAGTATGGACAACTAACCAAACCCCAAACAATAAGTGTGCACCTCTTTAAACACAGTAGTTACACATGTGTTAATACGACATTTGCCTAAATTATACGCTGGTATGGGGAGATGAAACTTCAGTGGAAAATCACAAATCCTTTATATCAGATGTTCTTCGAGTTTTCATTGATTTCTTTAAATTGATTAGGAGGTTTGAGGCAAATATAATCTTGAAAAACAGTTGGCTTTTGTAACAGAAAACAAAAGTAAGTGAATTGGCAGAAGTGAGATTTCAAGGACCATTGGATCGGGGCCCAGTGGCTCAATGGTCTACGAGCTCACCTTATAACAAGAAGGTCCTGGGTTCGAACCCCCTGTGGTGTGTGCGTACTGCTGAACAGTCCCAAACCAGGACGAAACAGCTGTCTAGTACTTATAGGCTCTCCAATGGTTCTCAAACTGATTTCAGCTCATGATGAAATCCTCCATGCAAAAGTAAGTGAAGCTATGAAACACAGATATCATGTGAACAATTTATACAGAATACTTGTTTCAATAGATGGTTGATGCCAATAGATGGGAGGAAGTCTTGCACTTAGGTTTAGTGCTAGTCGTCATTCACTCACCACAGTCAGTCAGCAAGGCATATCCGCCACATCGCCCGATGAGGAAGGCGGTGGCCAAGCATGAGTAACACATGGCCTAACGATCTCAATCGGTGCAAAACTTCGCAACCTCATCGATTCATTTCCCCTCCCACCTACCTAGCACTCGACGCCTAATCTCAATATTGATCATCTCGCTATACCACTTAACACGGGAGATAGAACGCAGACACTTATGATCAATGGCAGCTAGCTAGCCTTTTCATGTCTTCCACTTTCAGTGGCCATGTCTCGCAGCCACAAAGGAACACAGAGCGAATTGCTGAGCAGTACACACGCCTTCTGGTCAACAGCCGGATATCACTTCAAATTTAGCCAAACATATTGCCTTGATTTTTATATTAACCTTCTGTAAACCCTGCGAGTGTGTGTGTGTGTGTTAGGAAAACCTGACGAGAAAAGTCTAGTACGTAACTGTCACTCATTTGTAACCTCCACGTTGCAGAATGAAAAGAAGATAAAAGTACATCTTAGACATTTTGTTTATTGAAAATGTAAAAGCCAACTTTCTTGGTATTATCTAGTCAACCATGAGACGAACGTGTCTCTAACGACAGCTGATTTACACACTTCCAAAACTTAGAGTTATCCAAATTTTAGAATAAAATGGTAACAGTCCCTTTTAGTATTTGACTTCTTCATACTTCGTATGATCCACTGGAACATGAACAATAACGAATATGTGTGTTTGCTTGGAAAGAGTGAAAATGTCAATCATTTATTAACTTAACCAGTCGGTGCGTGTTGATGAAGAGTCCCAAACTAGGACGAAACAGCTGTGCAGTACTCCCTTGTGGTTTTCCAATGGTTCTCTAACTGATGTCAGCTCATGATGAAACCCTCCATGCAATCAACAACAAAAAATCCCTACAAAACCAATACTTGAAAATAAAGTTGTTGTTGCAGTTTGTCTCAGATAAATCTCACTTCTGTGTGTGTGTGCATGTCTTACTACTCATTGTGAGGAATTCCTCCAAGTGATCCGTTGGCAACAACACACTGTCTTGACTGGAGGCTCATTCTAGTCAAGTTAGAAAACAACCAAGAAAAACAATAAAACTATTATAAAATATTTTGATGACGGGGATATTTTGACCGGTTATTCAAGTCGTTTATCGAAGAGTCTCTTTTCGTCGGCGAATTCACTTTCATAGCTGTACAATCGCAAATATACATGGTTGTTTTTTGTATCTGTATGTGTACATTAAATTTTTCAAACGAAAATACAATTAGTAAGTTCAGGTGAATTGGATGTTGACATCCGAGGGTAGTAACAAAAGTGATGAGTTGTCATCACAAATGACTGTTAAAGAAGAGTTACGTAATAACGTGAATAGTTTGGCGGAAGAGTTGTGCTCAGGATGTACATGGAGACAAAATATCACACGGAATTACGTAAGAGTTTTAAGTAGTTAGAAAAACAAGCATACAAACAAAAGTTATCTCAAACCAATGGAGTTGTTACCATGAGAGTAGAAGTGGTTGAATAATTTTTTGTGTGGTGGCTAGGGGGTCTGAGATGCAAAACAGACGGAAATGTATTGTCTTTGCATCGCAGAAGCTCTGGCCATTCCTTTGGAAGAACCAGAACTATGCTTACAAAAGGAAATTATTCAACAACTTCTACTACCATGGTAACAACTCTGTTGATTTGACCTAACTTTTACTTGTGTGCTTATTTTTCTAACTACTTAAAACTCTTACGTAATTTCGTATGTTATTTTGTCTCCATGTACATCCTGAGCACAACTCTTCCGCCAAACTATTCACGTTATTACGTAACTCTTCTTTAACAGTCATTTGTGATGACAACTCATCACTTTTGTTACTACCCTCGGATGTCAACATCCAATTCACCTGAACTTACTAATTGTATTTTCGTTTGACAATTTTAATTTACACACACATACAAAAAAACCATATATACATATTTGCGATTGTACAGCTATGAAAGTGAATTCGCCGGCGAAAAGAGACTCTTGGCTGAACTACTGGTCTTCTGTCTATTAATGTTCGAAGGGGAATTTTCCATGAATATGCAAGTTGTGCCATCATAACAAAATCAATTCGTATATATATATATATATATATATATATATATATGATCAGACCTCTGAGATGATTACAGCTTGATTCCACACTGTATTTTCGGTACAAGTATGGAATTTTCAGCATGGATATCGGTAGCCCAAATTTTGCAGGCCGACCATAGATATCAGGTGTGCTTCGTCGGGAGGGGATCGAACCTCAGACCATGTGTATGGTCGGTGACAGTTCTAACCACTGTGCCACCGACGCAGATGTATATATATATATATATATATATATATATATATATATGCCAAATATGAGACATTAAAATTAAGCGAAAATATTTAATAAAGTTGAGACATAGTAGAAGTAATAGTGGTTATTGCCTGCATCAAAACTTTCAACTTACATCATGTCCATCAATTACAGTGATGAATTGCCCTAAACCACTTGTTTCTAAATGTGTCAGTGTCCATTGATTTTGAATAATCCAGTCAACAGATGGTTCTATATTAAATCTTGACTTCCATTCTTGTACAACATTTTCATTTAGACCACATGATATATTGTATGGCTTTTCATCACATTCTTTGATACAATTTTCGTTAGACGGTGATATTGTAAGTTGAGGTTTAGCTAGTTTAAGGAGAGAAAAAAAATAAATCACAATTTAAGTTTATGTGAAAAATTTCATATCTTTAGACAAAATGAGACATTATTACACATTTAGGCATATATATGTGCATTACTTCCTAGTTACCCTACATTTAGGGGTTGAGGGTGTTGAAGTTCACGGATAGTACAATCAATACTAACTCAAGATCTAATACAAACAATTTCTAAAGTATTCGGTCTGCTTAAACCAAAGACAAAGTAAAACACCAAAATTGATTGTTCAAATTACAAAGTATATTTCGGGCCAAACAGGGGTGCTTAACTAGCTAGGGATAGTGCACGTACGAATGAATGAACGTAACAACACGACGGCGTACCCTGCTATTTCCTGCTCAACTAATTTTGCTACAGCTTATCAGGCATACTGGCTTTTCTAAATCACCTGAATCATTAAAAATACACGAACAAATTAACCTAAATTATCTTTTCTATCTAACCACAACAGTATATGTCACATGGTCCCAACCATCGTGAGTTCTAATTCTTTCAGAAGTGGCTTTAAAACACAAGGGTAAAACAGAATTAATATACAGTTGGTGCACCCTTTGACAGATAACCAAACATCTCACAGACTCCAAAAAATGGAGCAAATTGGTGCATCTCAAATGAAACTTTTCTATACATACTGAGATTTTGTCAACAGTCAGCTAGTTAAGCACAATGCGACCTCCAGAATAAAAGTGGTTAACAGGTGGTAACACCTACCTGAAGAACCACTAATACATTCGATGAGCCAACCACGGACGTATCCAGTTTCCTTTTTCCGCGCTATTAAACCTCTCTCACAATTAATGACTAGTAAAAATGGAATTAACAAGCAGAAAAGTCTAGGACATCCTAAAAACTAACACATTTACCGTTTGCCCACCTGTCTGCATTCATAACATGACTAAGTATTTAAGATAATCAGATATTACGATAAGTAGTCCACCATTACTATGTTGCCGTAACGCTAAATGTCTGCTAGTGTAGTTTGTAATGTGCCACACATTATGAAAGCTACTAATACTACCTGGGTTTACTAATGACACCGGTCGAAATTGGACATGTGGTTCAGTGGTTTAAGTAGTTGAATACTGCCACCACCTAATTCAGCCTTAGCAAATATAAAGTAGCAACAAGCATGGAAAACTAAGTGTAGCAGATAGTTTGGTACAATAGTTTGGCAAATTCATTTCCGGGTAAATGAGCTGAAATTCATAAAAGCTTGTTGAAAGTCGATTGCCCACAGTGTTGGTCTGTTGAAGTCAGCACAACTCTACTGTCACGTATCATTTTACTTAGGAATGTCTACTAATTACAATACACTGTTAATTAATTTGGTTAAACTTAGTGTATTAAAAGCATTTCAACTGATAAAATTTCAATAAGTACTTACGAACTACTTTAATTGAGGTTGAAATACGTGCGTGTCCGTATTTAGACGATAAACGAACAGATAGTTCACAATCTTGTCCCAGTTTTAAGCTTGTGATATTGATAGTAACTCTTCTATTTGTGCTTTCTCCATCCAAATGGAAATCTATGTCCAACTGAGAAAGTTGTTGTCTAGAATATTTGAAGTTATCCTCAATCGAACGACGAAGCTCATGTGATGAAGTCGATTCTAAGGAAGCTACACCGACGTATACTGCTGTATCTAACGTGTCATCAAATTCACAAACAGTACCAAAGTTATTGTTTTCCATTACATAAAATAACTCTTTCAAACATTTTGGATCTTTGAAGACAGGAGGCGAAACCACTTTTACATCATAAGTGAAAACTAATCTATCAGAAACATCAGTGTTAGATTTCACAACAAGCGAGTACATCCCAGACAGTGATTCATCTACAAGATTTGGAAGCTGATAACTGTATTTTGTTGCTGCTTTTTTAGGCAATAGCTGTTCATCTTTAAACCAGTGAAACTCATAATCACCTTGGGGTTGACGATATAAAGCTTTCAGGACAAATTCTTCCAGTTTGCTGCCTTTGGATATAACATATTCAGATGATAATGCTGTCAGAGGATACAATTTACTATCACTGGGCTCCATAACGTTATGATCTATTGAAAGACCACCAGCAATCACAGGGAATTCAGAACCACCAACTTTACCAGCAAAAGTTTTGATAGGCCCTACCTGATATAAATGAGTGCATACAATTGCGACAGGCTTCTTGTCGATAAAGTTAGGGTCTGTAAGGTAGACACTGCCATTTACGAATGTGACAATAGTATCAGGAGGGAATGCAGCAGTCTTTTCTGCACATGTGACAGCATTTGGGTTCCCTGCTGCAGAACAGTGTTTCCATCTGTATGGTCCATATCTTCCATCAAGTTGGTGCATCCAGTATGGCCATTTTGATACAACATTGGTGTCATCTGAGCACCTAAATTCATGTGGAAAGGATGATAACGGTATAGGTGCAACCACATCAATTTTTCGAGATGCTGTGTCCTTTAACTGGCGTATATAGAAAACAGCGTCACGTATCTCTATTTCATTAGACTCAATAATGTTGAATTCATCAGCAGCAATGACACAAGAAAAAAATCCACTGATTGGGTTGGACATATGCGTTTCTCGAGATATACTAGTAGAAAAATTCGCCCCTTTTCTCTCGTCTACACTGAATTGGAAATCTGTATTGAGGCATGAAAATGTGCCTTCAACTTTTGATAACGGTACACAAGAACGTTTAGGATCTTCCATACTACCTCGGCAGCAAAGTGATATTTTCTGAAGTGGATTTCTCTGATTGTTGACTAGACAAGAGAACGTCAATTTTAACTCCATAACAGGACTTCTTTGAGCAAAATACACAGTTCTCTGTTGCGTAGCTGAAGCGTCTAAAATAGCTGTGGGTTTATCATCTGTTAGAAAGATTAGTGATTCCCCAGAAGCTGCATTAAGTTTTTCAAACCTTATAAAATCCACCGACAAGCCTTTTAGAATTCATAAACATTTTCATAATAGGAACTTACTTCTAGAAATCAAAACCAAGCACACAAGAACTCGAAACAACATCACACCGCCGAGCGACTTCAAGGGAGCGAGTTTGTATTCCCACCAAAGGTAAAATTTAACAAGAAGTAGATTAACGAACCAGCTTGAACATTTAATATTTCAATCTTCAATATATAGCTGACGGGTTTGCAAATACTTTTGGTGTATTGTTGATCACTGCTCGATAGTGCTAAATGATTGCAGACGTTTAATGCATTTTAGGATGCATTTGTCGTCGACTGTGGTAGTTCTGTTGATTTCTCAGATAATTTTGACGTGTGGAGGAAGGGGAATATATCTATGACTCAGTTGAGATTCCCAGAATTGTTTTCATCAGACAATCCCCAAAACCATTTGAAAACACAAAAAATAGGGTTTCAGCTGAATGTGGGCGAAAGTGTCGAGTTCTGTTAGCGTAACAAGTATAAATTAGAATAAACGAGCCTAAATGAAGATTAAGTTGAGTAGCTTACTAAAGTTCAGAAAGAGACCAAACATTTTGATTCTTCATTATACTCGAACAAGTAAACAAGTTGATGCAACTGCGTTTACATCAATAGGCAATCACTCTGATAGGCAACAACCTTTAAGAGAACATAAAAAAGACCGATTCTTTGTCCATGTGCTATTACCTTCAGATGCCACTACAATAATCCGTTTATTTCCGTATTTCTCAGGTTATTCTCTATCCGGCAGATCGTTGTCATATGGCCTCTGATTCTACTATTTTACCCTTAGTCATGTTCTTCTGGTCGTTTTATAAGAGATTGGCATCTCACTTCAGGAGTGTAAGTTCCATGGTGTAGCCGTAGGCATATTTAGTACAGCTTTGCGAACAGTTGAGATATAGAGACACCCAAATGATGTTGCACTAATTAGAGGGCTGTGATAGAGTTGGGTGTTCCTTCTGCTTAGTTAGTTTTTTTCATTCAGGAGTAGCTCACCACCATGCCGATTTACATAGATTTGTTCCACATTAAGATTACTAGGTTATCTCTGGCATTAACATTCGGAGATACACTCGTCCACACAAGCATCACTCCGCTTGCTGTAACTCAGTTATATCTTCTTGCGACCTTACAGAGTTGTAAACCGTTCTTGCAGCTGTTTAGAAACTTACATCGCCAGCAAGAAAAGCGACCAGATAGCTTAAATTATTTAGGAGACCATTTTCGACGATAATAAATAACTATGGCTTTCAAGCAGTGCCTCCGGATGTTCCAAGGGAGAATTATACTCGCAGAGCACAACTAGATTATCTTATCGGGAGACTAAACCTTCCAGGTGAATTCATACTCAAGATAGCAATTGTTTGTTGACCAGTAGGGAAGGATTTCGAATAGGATAGAAATAGCAGCTTTTACTACATCTGAGAAAAAAATATGCTGCGATTTACAGGTTTCAGCATGAGGCCTATCATTTTCATGATTCTAGCAACTTGGAAACGTAGAATTACCTCTTTCTACAGCAATTTTGGGCACCATGCAAGTCGCCGTTTAACATGTTCCCACTGTGACTATTTCAGAAGCTTTTCTCTGCCTTTGCGCTATAGGTAGTACCTACTGTTTGAACAATCGCCATTATGAAAGTAGTTGGCACTCTTCCATGCCATACGGTATAGACTGAATGGAGTGCCTAAAGTCGCAGTGCACTATTTTAGAATTGCTGGTATTATTTGGTCACATATAGCAGGCTTTTCTGGTTGACATTTGACGGCTTCTCCAGAATCATACTTGTTTCTGTTTATAGAGGGGTAATCCTTGTGCTCTGCAGTGGGATTTCATTGCACGTACACCGTTTACTGCTCCCGAAATCAGGTACTAAAATATTGACCAATCTTCAGGTTTCTGGCGAGGCATGCTTCTTGAGTATAGCATTTTTTGTGAGTTCTGAATATGTAGTGATTCTTGGGGTTAGCTTACAATTTTTGAGTAGGTTTGACTTAAATGGCCTCTTGCTTACCATAAAATTCACAGTGTAACTATTTTTTGAGTTTGTGATCGGACTCCTCGGTCAAATTTTCATTTGTAAAGTGGCCTTCCTTACATCTTGAACAGATGCCGTATGATCCTTTTTAAGCCGGTGAATTCTTCTGAATGTCAGTGTCATAATATGAGCAGTAAGACTGGTGACTTTCTAGGTAACAAACTTCACCCAGTTTTTGTGTTTATTCGTTGTTAGTGAGTAGAATGAGGCCAAGATACTGACGACACTGTGTTACTCGTCTGCGTAAGTTTGATTCTATTGCAGTTGCGTCCAGCAGGATGATCTCAGCTTGCAGTTAGTGGTTAAATTTACGCACTTTCAAATAGTGAATAGTCGCTCTTGCGAGAGTAAACAAGCCTATTTGGTTTACATCTAATCCTCAATGGTTCAATAAGGCATGGAAATTCTGATAGCGTTTTAGCTATCTCTGTCAAAAACTCCTCTACCTCCTCCTTCATAGGTGAGTGAAGTTCCCAGAAGTTATGATGATCCAGTAAGTCAGGGTGACTGAACGATTTCGGGCCTGTTTTCCTGTAGGCCTCAACTCGAAATAACACTCACGGTTCTTTTGTTGGACACCAAGAAGTTTTATGAGGCTAGTCCCTTCTTTGAAGCAAACTGAATTCCAACAGTCGACTTTGTTATGTGACCTCTTTGGTGGATGGCCCTCTGTTACGATGCACTCAATTCTTGGTATCATCGTGCTTTGTGGCACAAAACTTTGGTCTAAGGCTTCCTGACGTTTGCCACCAACCAACTTGTCACGCTAATGATTATTGTATGGGCATCTACCTCTGTCAGTGGAGTTGAAGATTGAACGATCAATTCATGGTGGTTTGCTCAAAACCAACTTCCCCAATTTCGCGGAGGCATCAATACGACAGTCATCGTCTCATCGGTCGCTGTTCAGAAAGAAGAGAGTGAAACATCGTCAGAAGTAATCTTATGATTTATTATTGTAATATTTGTTTACAGACCTTAGTTCGCTTATTCCTTTTATATGTTGGTGTAACAATACAGAAATATCAAACGGGAGATCGGTGTTTTGGGTTTTTCGTCCGTTATAACTAAGCGTTTCTGAAAACTCAAAGGAACAGCGTGGGCCCGAGCGTAGCGAGAGCTGGGCATTAACGGTTTATGAGACGTGATTGACAACCTCCATGGACCTGAGTCTTGGTAAGTATTCACCAATTCATCGCTCATACGTCTGCCGGGCATATCAGTCCACTGAGCACATGTGCTGTAATCCGAATTGGCCCTAAGTAAAATGCTTATAAGGGTGTCTCAGAACGTTGTGTGACCAAGCTGACGGGACATAATCGACTGGTTTTCGACGAAAGTCATCCTGACAGAAAAATTGGTATGCAGATATTGACTGTTGGGTAACGGTAGATGATACTCAAAGTATGAGACAACAGATAACATTCCAGTATAGCAACCTTAATAGGAAAGGTCAGCAGTTATTCGAGATGACAAAAAGCATCATTATACTTCATAAAATGTTATGTGGACAATCTTAATCTGTTCCATGTGAATATACTACGCGCACTGGGCACCCACATTTTCGTGAGATTCAAAGTGACGACCCGTTGGCTCCCGAGAGCACTCGATGGAAAACCCTGAACATGGCCTCGAAGACAGGCCAGTCGAGCCAGCGTTCTCAGGGAGGTCATTTCTAGAGGGAGACTGATATAGAACTTCTATAACATGGTATGCTTTAGCTAATCAGATGTAGTAGGTAATCAAAGGGTTCAGAAGGAATTCAGAAGGATATGACGAGAAGCAAAGCAGGAACCATGTCTTCTTCATAACTCTTAGGGCATTCCCTATCTATAAAAATATGAATACCTGTCAGTGGAAGTGAACATTGAATGTTGGTTCATTGGCCTTGGTCGCCATTGGTGGGCAACTCGAAGGCTCGAATGGTTCAATCGTTTACAGGTTCGAAGAAGACGAACAAAAACGAATAAAAACTATGTACTAACCCTCGATTTTAATTGCCGGATAATACAGCTTCCTTCTTACAACCACTGGTGTTTTGGAGTTAAAGTCGCGAATCAGTCGTAGTATTCACCGGTTCGGAGCGTCTTCGTAGCAATAGTAACTTAGGCTTAACTTCCTTGACAATACCTCTCAGTTTGCTTGACGAAGTATGCCCCGCTTCACTTTTTACATGCTGTGCTTTTGAAAATAAAGGTTCATAAGCAGCGTTAGTCTTCCACAGTATTATGAGTTGTCGTCGGCAACTTCAACACTTGTTTTGACCGAAAAGTCAGTTTCTAAAAAAGTACAGATTCCATGGAAAATTCAAGTTCAGTGATTGATTCCAGAACCTGAAAACCCACTGAGAGACGGCAAACGTTGTGGCAGTTTGGTAGAATATGGAACTTTGCAGACGGATTGTCAGTGATCTCAGCAGTGACGCTGAGGGATTTTATGTGCCCTATATTACCAACCTTTGATGGGGATTCGAAAACGAATTTGCAAGCTTCTCAGTCTATGAAGTACATCCGAAATGCTATTAGTGAATGCAGCCTAGTCAATGGACATCAATGTAATTGTGGAAATCTTAAGAAGGTTGGTTATTTTCTTAGTCAGACCAGCGATCAACAAGTGACAAGGAGGGTGAGTAATGAGATGGCGGACCAAAGACCTGCAGAGATAATTGCAATTTGAACTATGGTGAAGTAGACTGGCAAACGCTTCTCCTATGGGAGAACAGAGTATTGGGAGAGAGGCTTTTTCTTTTCTTCTTTCCTGTTAGTTCAAAAGTTTTGGGAATGACTGTAAGATGAGGTCTTCATAGGAGATTACTAGTTGACCGGTGGGAGCTGGTTTTTTCCAATGTTATAGCCAGTGAACCAATAACCACATTCAAATTTTATGTGGCACAGACGCCCGTCAGCCTACGGGTTACACTTCCCAGGAAGCGAAATTTTTTTGGCGGATCTGGATATGCTCAAGCGCGTTCAGATGCTCAAAACGTTGAACAAAGGCCACAGAACGTGAAGACGATAACAACTATCTGTCCATTTATCCCAGCAGTCTCTGGTATGGCCAAAAACACTAATACTGCTGTACAATATGTGAGAAATACTGCAGAAATACCAGTCCTCGGTGCGCCTGGCACTTTTTTGCGGCTCCAATGAATCAAACGTTCACCCGTTTGTTAATCCAGTTATGAACTTAAATCTTGGCTTGAATACTTCTCTTCCTGGTGGCCCTGCGGGCGAACGGGTGCAATTAGGTGGTGCCCTCTCCAGCCTGGCGAATTCACGCAAACCTTGTAGTTGCACGGAGTGAGTGCTTTGCACAAGGTCAAATTTGTCAGAACCGTAATTGCCACAACTGCATGAATAACCTAGCTTATGAAGAAGAACGGGGGAGAGCTATTCAGATGACCTTGGAACGAAACCCTACTGCATTTCATCCGAAAATTGGTAGTGGCGAAGGTGAAAAAAAGCATACTAAAGGATGTAACTACAAGCGTTCGGGGTGTTTGAAAAAACTATTGTGAGTGTTTTGAAGCAAAGATAAGCTTCTCAGACCTGTGTCGCTGTCAAGGTTGTCGCAGTACTGAGGATGGCGTAGGAAGGCGCTCCCTTATGTGTTTGGCTGAAATTGGAGTCTTGAGTTCAAGACAGACTTCCTCCCTCAAAAACCACTTGCAAAAACCTGTATCGGAAACGTTGTTGCAAGTATTCTTCACTCGGGAAGTGATTGAAGCAACAGCTACTTGTATAATGGCCCAGGCTGACGAACTAGATCGTCGTGATGTACATCCAGTGGAAAATGAGCGAATACTTCTGGAGGAATTCGGACGCCTTATTGATCGTGTGGAGGAAGCATCTGTCAAAGTTCATGTACACCCATTCAAAAGAAAATTTTACAAAACAGTCAAATCAACCATAAATGCCGTTAATGCCCAGCTTTTGCTGTGCTGGGCCTCTCGCTGTCCTCCGAAGCCTTTCAGAAACGCTTAGTACTAACGGACGCAAAAACCAGAACACAGATTGGCGACTCGAGAATTCTTTATTCTAGCACCAACATATAACCAGCATTACTGGTATTACGGACTAAGGTCTAAGAACAAATATTACAACAATAAATCACGATATTACTTCTGACAGACTTTTGCTAGGTTCTTTCTGAATAGCGACCGATGAGACGATGACTGGTGTATTGATGCCTCCACGAAAATATAGGGAAGTTGAGTTTTAGCAAACAACTATGAATTGATCGTTCAATCTTCAACTACATTGACAGCGTTCTTAAACTGTTAACCCACCTTTTCCACTCTTCACTGTGCCTCTGACTTAATCGGTCATCCTGCTGTGACCCTTTCCTGCATGCCTCTTGAAATAATCTCCTCACCGGAAGTAGACAAGGTGCTACTAATCTAAGTGGGTCAAACACGGACGACAACACAGAAAGCACACCTCTCCGTGTAACTGGCTTATAGATATCACCAACACCAAATCCAAAGGTATCAGAGTTCACACCCCATCGCATACCTAATGTGCGTTCAACTGGCAGAGTATCAACAGGTAAATCTGGTACAGTAGGTGCTCTGTCTTCTGGAACTATGTGCTTCAAAACGTCTAGGCTGTTCGAGACCCACCTAGTTAGACGAAAGCCGGCCTTAGCTAACACCTCAGTAATGCTTGTTGCAAATTTAGCTGCAGACTTATCATCACGAAGGAGGCTAAACAATCATCCACATAGAAGCAACAATCGATGACATCCAGCGGATCATTGGAACCAAATGTGGACACTTCCTTTCGTAGAGCAGAATTAGCACAAAACGGGGAGGATGTGGCACTAAATGGATGGACTGTCATACTATATTCTGACACCTTGCCGCAAGGACCATCATCAAACCACAAGAACCTTAAATCATCTCTGTCACTCTCTGGCACCTTCACTTGTAGGAACATTTCCTCAATATCCGCAGCGACAGCAACCGTAAATTTTCTGAATCCTAACAGCAGTCCACATAATGAGCTCACGCAATTTGCACCACTATACAGATTATCATTTAAAGAGACTCCTTCATGTTTCGCAGGACAGAACACGGAGTTTACCTGGCTTCCTCGGGTTAATCACGGGATGATGGGGCAAATACCACTTCCCTGGCTCGCTCTGATCAACCAGTCTTTCAACGTAACCCTTCATTACATGTTTGTCGACGACATCATATTTGGTCCAGAGGTCTGCATCCGTCAGAAACTCCTTCTTCAAACCCATTAGTCGCTGAAGAGCAACTTCTCTATTACAAACCAACTGTCTATCTTTAAATCTCCATGGTAGGCCAACGCTGAAACGCCCATTTTCGTATTTACAGGACTCCTCAACTATTTTAACTGCCTTTAAGTCTTCTACAGAACGACCCTTCTCTAGGACACCACAGTCACAAAACTCCTTTTCATACATATTTCTAATCATGGTCTCTAGTTTGTCCCCATTGTTTGCAACTAATGATGATATGCGGACTATGGGTATAGGTCCTCTCACTGTCCATTCCAGCGATGTTTTCGTCGCGAACAGATCATCTCTACCTCCGAATCTGTCTTCTAATACCTTGTGAGCTTCTGGCACACTACATCCAATGAGTACTCTCACTCTACCATCTTGCAGTGTTAGAAACGGTATGTCACACTGGTAGGGCTTACCGACAACTGTTTCACGACTAGGTACGATAGCTTTGCCGGGTTTCGTACTGGAGGTAGTGTAAGCAGTATCTACTTCAACCGTTTCCCCAGTAGTCAAGGATTCTAACTAAAATGACACTCGTTCACATACCACCGTTTTCGAAGAATTGAAAGTGTTTACAACCAAGGATTGCTTTGGGCCCTTAATACCCAAGCAACCAGCCAGTTTAGCATCTATCAATGTAACGTCTGAACCATTATCCAACAAAGCATAAGTCTCTACTGAAGATTTCAGCCCTTTCACCTTAACTGGTAATGCCCTAAATAAATTTGTGGGTTGTCAAGGGGTCTGGAGATACTATTACAATTAACCGAATTCCCGGTTCGCTTACTATCCTCAGAAGTGGGTGCATGTCAGCTAAACCACTACTTCCTTTGTTTGTCGCCTTACAATTCAACTTTGCATGACCAATCTTTAGACAACTGAAACACAGCCGCTTCGATTTTGCCATTTTTAACCTTTCTACGGGGGACATAGCAGTGAAGCGATTGCAATCACTCAATTGATGGGTGTTATGGCAAACAATACACTCATCCTTTCTCGACGTGTCTTGAGCTTTCACCACAAATGCTTTCTTTATATTCACTGGTTCCTTAGGTTCTACCTTAGAATGCAAAGTGCTGGCGAACATGAAAAACTGGAGGACACATCCGATGCTGTGAAAGCAGACCCCGAATTATAGGGAGGGAACAAACTGAGTCTTTAATGGCTCCCCATGCTTCGGTGACACTAGAGCGATGCACTTCTGAGAATATCAATCTGTGTCACCTAAGTGTCCTGCCTAAATACCTGGAAAAAATCTACAACGGGCGGTTTCCATAAGCATCGGCCAACTACTCCCAACATTAAGTCCCCGGACTGCAGAAAGCTTCACGTCAACTACCACTCAACACGCTGAGGTTGTTAGACTCACTGTCAGCTGCCTATATAGCAATGTGAAGGGGCTAAGAGTAAATGCAGGTGAACTCCGAAACCTCCAAGCACACCCACAACTGAAAATGATAATTCTCACTGAAACGTGGCTAAACCCCACTATCGCCGGCAATGAAATCAGTATAGGTGATATGGTTCTGGTCAGGAGAGACAGGGATAATAAGGAAGGAGGGGAAGTTGCTATATGCTTTGATAGGCAACTTAAATGTGTGCGCGCAACGGACTCACCACTTACTGAGCTCCCAGACTCCATATGGTGTCATTTCACCATAGGCCACACCAAGCATTTACTGGGTGGCATTTACTGATCTCCCACCTGTGAAGCAGGGCATAATCAGCTACCGCTCAGCACTATCACAGGGATACGAGACTTGGTCTATGACCAAATCACAATAGCTGGAGATTTCAATGCCCCATCACCGAACCTTGGCTCGGAGTATGATAAAGGAAAATTTGGCCGAAACCTACTGCAAACTATTCGAAACATGGGACTGACTGATAATGTTGGAGACGACACTAAGTGGGGCACTAAAGAAAAGTCATCAAAACTAGACTATATTCTAACTAGTGACCAACTACTCGTCGAAAAGGTCCAGATCATGTGTCAATGGAGTTGAAGATTGAACGATCAATTCATGGTGGTTTGCTCAAAACCAACTTCCCCGATTTCCGCGGAGGCATCAATACGACAGTCATCGTCTCATCGGTCGCTGTTCAGAAAGAAGAGTGAAACATCGTCAGAAGTAATCTTATGATTTATTATTGTAATATTTGTTTTCAGACCTTAGTTCGCTTATTCCTTTTATATGTTGGTGTAACAATACAGAAATATCAAACGGGAGATCGGTGTTTTGGGTTTTGCGTCCGTTATAACTAAGCGTTTCTGAAAACTCAAAGGAACAGCGTGGGCCCGAGCGTAGCGAGAGCTGGGCATTAACGGTTTATGAGACGTGATTGACAGTTTCTGACGATAGAAACAGATCTGGCGGATTGAAATAGTTGGTGAAAGTTTGGATAGTCGCCGTTCATTTTTGCTGGTGCCGGTCAAGTCCTCTTTGAACGAACAATGTCTGGAACTTTTTGGAATTGGGTCAAGTTCAACAATGCCTAGGTCAAAGAAGGGACAGAGTGTCTTGGATGCAAACAGGAAAGTAAGTCATGGTGACTTGTCTGTTAGTTGTAACGATGTGTCTGATGTTAAGCATGACATGGTTGATGTTATTGTTTCGCCGTTCAGGGATAATAGGAACATCAAACTCCCTAAATTGGAACCACGATGTTTTGATGGAAACCCAGCTGATTATTTACAATTTGTAAAGGAGTTTGAGATCATGTTGAGTGGTATTTTATTAAATGATGAATTGAAATTGATGTATTTGATGAGATATTGCACTGGAGATGCTGCAAGAGCTATACAGTGCTGTAAGTTTATGAAGCCAAAAGAGGGCTACTACGAGGCTCTGAGCATATTACGTCAAAGGTTTGGAAGACCTTCGATGATTGCAGAGAAATTATTCGAGGCTGTTAAGGGTAATGGTGGTCAATTACAGGATGACTCCCAGGCACTCAATGAGTTTTTAGATAATTTGCTAATTTACAAGAATGCAATGATTTCGATGAATCGCATGAGTGACCTCAACTCGAGTTTTATACTAGAAGTAATAGCAAGACGTCTACCTACTCGACTGCAAAGGAAGTGGGTGAAGATGAGCTCCCGTATGGAGGATGAAGGTATCGAGCCAAAGTTTGATGATATCCTGAAACTGGTAAATACTAGTGTCAATCAATCTATGAGCAAGTTCGACAGTCTATTACATCTCACCCCTAGGATAGAGCAGTCTAAGATCAAAATGCAATCATTGATGACGAAAGGGCCTCAGAGAGGTGGATATCGAGAAGGCTCCATGATGTCTAGTAATGCATATAGACCTAGTGAGTGTAACAGGTTTTGTAGTACATCCTCAACTGATAGGTTACAAGATGCAAGACAAACACGGTTTTGTTTTACACGTGTGCAAGATGTGCATACAGAAGTGAACTGTGAACTGGTGAGCAAGTTCAGTGATAAGCTAAATGTAAACTCCAGACCTGACTCCGAATTGTGTGACGATAACGGTGCGGTGAAGAAGTCTGTAGTTGCAACTGGTAAGCCGTTGTTGAATAAAGTGTCACAGAATAGAGTTGCTGCTTCAGAGTGCAGTTCTGACCCTACAAGTTTACAAGGTATTACTAGTCAGAGTGAAGTTATAAAACCTTTTATGATTTGCGAGGAGGAACCAAAATTGTCTACTTCTGTTATTAAAGAGTTTGAAAATGATGAAGTTGACGGTAAAGTGAATATTCGTGATAATGATCATGATACTTCACAGTTGTCTTTGGTTGATCAAAAAAAAATGATGGATATGCCTACTACTGCTAAGTTAAATAAAGGTTCTGTACAACTACAGCGTGAAGTAGAATTGAACGCAGATGCAGTTCCAAAGGTGTGCATACTTGTGAGACGGTCAGTGTAATTGATCAGCGTGTAGCCCACCTATCATCAGATGCTAGTGCTAAACCTGAGCTGATAGTAAAAGACAGCAGTGGTGGTGGTCTCATAGGTAGACAAACTTCTGAAAGCCGAGCAACAACAGCTTTTGATCCACCGCTAACTTCATCAACTGATATCAATCAGTCGTCGTTGGTGCTGTCATCCACAATGAAAAAGACGCCCATCAACTCCAGTATCTTGTGCAATGACTATGGTAGTATCAGTTCGTTTGAAAGGACGAATATCAATGGTCAGTTCAATGAGGATAAGCCAAGTGTAAAGGAGAGAGTAATTGTTAAATTGACTTGCACGAATAAAGGCATTTCTAGTTTCAAGTTACTATTTGAATGTTATTATCTTTGGTGTAAATTACTCTGTTTCTACCCTTGGTTGATGAGATATGCCGTGTGTTTGTTCGTCATCTATATTCTACGATACAATGACATGGGCGTGTTACCGTTCAGATTTGAGGATATAGCTGATAGAAGGAAGTTAGCAAATGAAATCTGCGACGATTTTCCGACCTAGAGCGTCAACCTGAGAAGGGTTGTAGGCGTACTGGTGTAAGTCCTACAATTCTTCAAAGGGTAGCGCATCAGTGAGCAGTCCAATGTGCTTGGTGTGTGATTTTGTACATATGTTCATATTGTATATACTGAATTGATATCATCTGTCATCTAGCTGTTGGTAATTCTGTTTGTGTCCGGACGACTTCCACTTGGATCATCAACCTGAGAAGGAATGTAGGCGTACTGCTGTAAGTCCTACGGTTCTTCAAGGGTAGTTTGTCGTGTCAGAATCCACAACATTTGATGTATTGATTGTATATGTGTTTGTGTTAAATAGTTGTGTGAGTTCCAATTGATGTAATTGTTGGTTAATCTTGATTGTGTCCGGACATTCCACAACTTACAATCGTCAACCTGTGAAGGTTTGTAGGCGTACTGGTGTAAGTCCTGCAATTCTTCAAGGGTATTCCATCAAGACATGAAATGCGAGTTTGTGTGTACTGTTTGTATATACGTGTGGTGTGTCATATCAATTGGTGTTATTTGAATTCATTGTGTTTACTCGTTGTCTTCGTACCTTGTTTTTATTGCATAATTTTGTTAAAATTTTCGTCGTGATTACTTTCGAAGTTGTGTCCACTCTTCTACATCCGTGAATGAATTGATTGATGTTAAAGAGTATAGCCAGAAAAAATGTCATTGAATTGAAAGTCGAAGTGTTGGATGGTGTATATGCGTGCATAAAATAGTGATTATTTCGTCTTACTCATGGTGTGAGAAGTATGTTTGAGATTCTGCGAAGAAAACAGGAGGCTGGAGAGTTTCGCTTGAAGTATGTTCAGATAGACGATTTATCCTTTATCAAATCGATAAGGGTCTTTCTGTATCGCGGTACGTTCAACGTTTGCGTTACATTTTTACGTGATTCGTTACATAAAATTTATCTTGTTGTAGTACTTGCACAAGTACTATACCACTTCCATACTTGTAACCACTAACTCTCATTTCTAATAGTTATGGTTAATCAAAGTAAAAAGCAACGAACCCAATCCCCTGTAAAACTGGTGTCTAATTTAACGTCCTTGATTGCTACATCAAGCAACACACCCCCAACAAACGGCTATAGTGAGTCACATAACTCACGTGTATGCCGTAAGCGTCGAGCTGAAACTGAGGATAAAACTGTACTGACAGCCAGTATTAGCACTACTCCTAAAAATTCGGTACCCTCTGCTCATACAGAACTCCTCCCTTCACCTTATGTGCTTATCGAAAAACTCCAGCCATCAAGCTCTTTTTCAGTACTATCTTCAGAAATAGAACTTCTAAAGTTGTCTATAGGAGAACTTAAGGCTGAGTTAAGGGAAATAAAAAACAGTAAGTCAGTAAATGCTGGAAACATCGAAACCAATACCGAGATATCCAAATTATCAGATCAGATCAGCGATATCAGATCGCAGGTCTGTGAACTGACACCTCTAACTATCCTCATGAAAACGGTAAACCTTAACAAGCTTGACACAGAATCGGTAACTAAGGTAGATAACCTCATTAACTTTGTTACCACAGAAGTAACAAAACGACTCGACGCAAAACTGAGTGCTATTGTCTACAACGTTCCGGACAATGAGGCACTAAAAAAGGTACAGCGCATCTTACTTAGTGAAGCGAAAATGCCTAACTCCAAGACTAAGTGCTACAGGCTGAAGAAGAGTCAACATGAAAAGTGTTGTCCTATTCGTTTTCAGTTCGAAACACCGGCAGAGACCAGAAAATTCATTCACTCCCAACACACCCTATCGCAAGCCAGAAACTACAAACATATAAAGGTCGGGGTGGAAAAAACAGTTATAGAAAGGCGCGCACACAACTATCTCACTAAGACTAATTGTGAAATAGGTAATAGGACATTGCAAGCAGCCATTATTCCCAACCCTGTGAAAGATACAGTAGACCCCACCGCATCACCCCTCTCAAAACACACAGAAATATCCCATCAGAGTGCAACACCAGCCGAAAGGCCACTAGACTGTAACCAAATAAATAATAAAACCATACCACCCATCACCGCAGAATCTAAAATGCCACTAAATAACCCCAGAAAAAAAGTTAAAACCCCCCGAAATTCGACTTTGTCCTCTCCTAGCTATAATTCCATTGGTAAAGATAAGGAAAATATGCCCCTAAATCATACCAACAAAAACAGTGGCAGCTTAAATAAGCCCACACTCCCCACGGTTAATAGTATTAGCACTCACAACGTGCTAAATCGCACCGTGGCACACACTAATATCCAATGTCACAACGATGTCACCCTAAATAGTACAAGTGGTAATAGTCAGAACTCGGCTACCAACAACTCAGGGTCTTCAGAGTATGGCACACAAACAAATTTCGACCGGATATATGGTACAAGTCTGCTGGGAACTAACCCAAAATGCAGTACACACGAAACCCACACAAGGACACAACTAGCATCAAACAATAGGTGGAATAATAAGCCATGGTCATCACAAGGATCCAATCATTTTTTATCCCCCGCGTCCCTGTCAGCGTTGAAAAAACAGCTGGTAGGGATGTTAACACTCCTAAACCACTAGTGCTGGCTCCCTCCTTGCATGAAAACAGGAACGGTCTAGTGCACCCGTATCCATTGGACACACTTGACACTTGCACAAGTATAGGCCAAATAAAGAACCCTACCCACTTCTGTAACCTAACTAAAAATAAAAGTTCCTTAGTCTATAGCAAATCCAGTACTCCAACTCCTAATTCTCCACCGAAAACAGCACACAACAACTCGATAGACATAGGTGAGCATGATGCTGGAACTCCTCTTAACATAGGATCGTCATGTCCAGCAGAACTACTGGGTGCTGAACCATATTCGGGGCTGACTAACGAACTTAAATACTTCAAATGCTACTTCAACTCTCATCTTTACGTAATCCTCATAAATGCTAGATCTGTTCTAAATAAATTGCCGATGCTCAGAGCACTCACAGTAATATACAAACCCCCTGTAATTGTCATCACTGAATCTTGGTGTCATTCGGACATCCTGGATGAAGAAATAAGCTTAGATAACTACACACACTTTCGGTGTGACAGGGAAGGTGGTAAGGGAGGGGGTTGTCTCATGTACTTTCTGAATGCACTTACTGTATCACAGCTAGAAAGTAGTACACTTAACATGCCTGAGACTCTATGGGTTAATGTACACTTAAATAACGTAACAGCATTAATTGGATGCTCCTACAGAGCACCTGGCACCTTTAGTAATTACGAGACCCAACTTATTAATACTCTGGAGCAATTAACCGACTTACAATACGATCATAAGATCCTATGTGGGGACTTTAACTTACCTGAAATCAACTGGGATATACCCACAGGTCCAACTAAATTTGATAAGTTCTTAGACACACTGGATATACTTGGCTGGAAACAAACTGTCACTACTCCCACAAGAGGTAACAACGTACTAGACTTAATCTTCTGCCACAATATAAGCCCCCTTTCAACGCTAGTAGGTTCTGAGTTTCCAGGGAGCGACCACAAAACAGTAATGTGTGCACTGCCAATTCCGCTGAGTAGCAATGCATCTCATACCTCCACTTCACAACAAGTAATATATAGGAACTATAGTAAGGCAAACTGGGCCTTAGTTGAATCGATGCTAAGATCCTCCAAATGGGATGAATACTTCACTACTGATGACCTATCGAGAGCCCTAACCATCTTCTACCATAACTCAAACATATGCTTAGATGCTGTCATTCCACTCCAAACACTAAAGGTTTCCCCACACAGAAAGTCATTCATAAAACCAAAGGATCGTAAGAAACTGAAGAAACTCTCAACAAGTTACTTCAAACACCACGACTTTGGCACTCTAGGTCTAATACTTAAAACCCTTAGCTCCATCACACAAGCTCAAGATTTCCGTATGAGAAAGGAAGAACGCATCGCAGTAGCCAGTCCTGCTAGAGTGTATGCACTCACAGAAATCTTAAGGAAGCGAATGAATCGCAAAAATCACAGCATTTCTCTCCTCATAGACAAAGGCAGGCTATGCACTAACTCTGCAGACATATGTGAACTATTCAACAAAACGTTTGCAGGTAACTACCTTAAGCCCTCAGTCCAGCTACTCGATATACACCCTATTACTAAAATGGCACAAACTCCAACTCCACTGACACCAAACCAAATTAGCACTGTTCAATTCACTTACGCTAATATTAACCAAACTATAAGAACCCTCAAAAGTTCAAAAGGTTTCGGTACCGACGGTATATCATCTTACTTCTATAAATATGGTGGCCCTGACATTCCTCTACTGCTGCTTAAAATATTCACAATGTCCCTAGAAACCCAAACTTACCCTGACATATGGAAGACAACATTCATTATGCCTAAACACAAATCTGGCTCGAAAACTGAAGTCAGTAACTACCGGCCAATCAATATCACACCTATAGCATCTAGAATCATGGAGAGACTAGTCAAAGATAACTTAATCAAACATATGCTTAGCTGCAACATCATAAGTCCGAACCAACATGGATTCCTGAAATCCAGATCATGTTTAACATGTCACCTAGACTTCTTCAATTTTGTAACCAGCAGTCGTGACAGACGGCAACTAGTACTTGTCATCTACTTTGACATTTCTAAGGCATTTGACCGTGTTGACCATTTACTGCTAACAAATAAGCTGAACTCCTTAGGAATACGTGACCCATTATTAGGATGGCTTAAATCATTCCTTAACAATAGGTCCCAAATAGTTAAACTCGGGTCTGCAACCTCCAAACCTAGCCCTATCACTTCTGGTGTAGTACAAGGTAGTGTCATTGGACCCCTCCTATTTACACTATACATCAATGACATATGCGCTTGCTTCACGCACGGGAAACCATTCATCTTTGCAGATGACCTAAAAGTAGCTTATACATTCCAACGTGATGACTTAGGGAACTTCGAGAATGTAGTACAGAAGGAATTAGATAAAATGGCTGCTTGGTCGTCCCTATGGAATCTCCAATTTAATCTGAACAAATGTGGCTGGATCTGCTTCGGTGCACCCTCAATTGACCTGAAATTAACGCTCCAATCTGCTAACCTAACAAGACTCCGAAGTGTCGTTGACCTAGGCCTGAGGTACTCTAGTGACTTGACATTCTCTGAGCAAGTAGCATCACAGACTAGAAAATCGAGGATGCTCTTAGGATGCATACTCAGGAACTTTCACGACAATGAAGCCAAGCTAATTCTGTACAAAACATAGTTTACAGTTTATAGTTTACAATTTATTTAGGATAGTAGGCTATATGCCTGTGTTAATCCTTTCGATTTATTTCATACAGGAGGTCCAATCTCGCCTTGAATGAATCAACGGATGGCGCTGATACGACATGTTCCGGTAGGGAGTTCCAATGGTTCACAATTCGATGCGAAAAACGGATTTCCAGACGCAGACGATTCGACCGTGGTTTTTGAACCTTGAGGTGATGTCCTCGCAATTGGTTGGTGCTAGAAGGAAGAAATAATTTAGATAAATTAGCTCCAAAATCATTTCTTAGGATACGGTATGCTAGTATTAGGTCACCCCTAAGTCGTCTGTATGACAGTGGAAATAAACCCAGTCGACTTAACCTCTCCTCATATGACAGGGTTGAGAAACCCTTTATTAGCTTAGTTCCTACTCTTTGCACCCTTTCTAATAAGTCAATTTCGTATTTGAAACACGGGCTCGCTGCCTGGATCCCATATTCCAAATGAGGTCTGATATAAGTCGGATATAATATACGAAATATATCAGCGTCAAAGTTCGCAAAAGCCTTGCGTATGGCCCATAACATTCTAAAACCCTTAGTGGCTGCAGTTCTACAGTTTGTTGCTGTTTTCAAGTCATGCTGCACAACCACTCCCAAGTCCTTGTACTCAGTGACCACTGGGAGAGTTATGCCATTCATTGAGTAATTGTGCACGTGACTATGGGATACATGCATAACTACACTCTTGCTTAAGTTAATCTCCAAGGCCCAGCGCTTACACCAATCACTTAACAAGTTTAAATCTTCCTGCAAAGCAAGTTGATCACTGTCATCGTGCAAAGCCCTCCATATCTTGATGTCATCAGCAAACAGTAAGCAGGATGACTTAACTACCGATGGAATCTCATTAACATAAATCAGGAAAAGAAGTGGGCCTAGAATTGTACCCTGAGGAACGCCACTCTTAACCGATTCCCATGTTGATAAAACCCCGTTAACTCGTACTCTTTGTCTTCTGTCCTTTAGAAAGTCTTGAATCCAGTCGGTAACCACTTTATTGATTCCCAGACTACCTAACTTTACTAGAAGACCTGAATGAGAAACCCTGTCAAACGCCTTGCTAAGGTCTATGAATATGGCATCCACCGGTATATTAGCATCAGCTGAGCTTGCCCAACTTTCTCTGGCCAAAAGAAGGTTGGTCAAGCAAGAATGACCTGCTCTAAAACCGTGCTGTTCCACAGCGAAAAGTTTGTTCCCTTCAATGAACTGAATGATAGCATCACGAATTATTCTTTCTAGTAGTTTAACAACAATACTGGTCAAACTAACAGGACGATAGTTCTGAACTAAGTTTCTAGATCCGGTTTTGAAGACCGGACTAATGATGGCATCTTTCCAGTCTCTTGGACATTTAGACTGGTCCAGAGACATATTGAAGATTACCGACAATGGCTCGGCTATGCTTTCAGCCAATGCTGTTAATATACGTGGGTGGAGTTCATCAGGGCCACTGGACTTACCAGGATTGAGCCTTAGAAGCCACTTTAGGACAGTATCCTTTCCAATGTATAAGGGTGCCATTTTCAAGTTACCTTCTGGAAAATTTACAAAGCTGGTATCAATTTTATCAGAGAATACTTGACTAAAGTGCCTGGACAAAGCCTCAGCCTTGGTCAAGTTATCCTCAGCCATGTTTGTCTGGTCATCTTCAAGCATAAGAGGTGGGATAGCATCACTCTTACGTGTTCTTCTCTTGATATATGAGAAGAGTCTTTTTGGGCAGCCTGGTGAACTTTTAACTAACTGGGTTTCGTAAGCTATCCTTGACTGGTGGATCAAAGTTTTACACTGGTTTCTGGTTTCACAGTATTTCAGCCGGAACTGCTGTAGCCCAGTAGAAACAAAGAGATTCCAGAACCTTTTTCTCCGTCTCAGGAGTGTTATAGCTTGTCTATTTATCCATGGTGGCCGATTCGTTGGCCTTTTAGGAACCCTCCAGGGGATGAGATCAGTGGTAACCCTCTCAAGTGTATTCTTAAATCTATCCCATTCATCTTCAATGGATGAGACAATGTTGACTGACCAGTCGGCAGTTGAAGCACGCTCCTTTATAGCCACTATGTCAGCATGCCAAACACTAGGCCGGGATTTGGGTTGAAAACTGACTAAATTGCCAGCCCTTAAGTTAAAATCTAACACCCCATGATCACTGTTTGCTAGAGGTGGATGAATAACTAGACCATCCACGTCGTCGTTGTCATGAGTAAGCACTAAGTCCAGCAAGGAAGATCCTTGGGTAGAACCGAATCTTGTACTACCTAAGACATGTTGTGTCAGGGCATTTTCCATGGTTGTCAAGAGTAACCGGCTGTCAAACTTATCAGCGGATCCTGGAGATGTGACAGCTACCCAGTCTATATGAGGTGCATTAAAATCACCTAGAATAAGACAGCTACTGTGTTTACTCCATTGTTTGAGGTGATCTAAAATGAAGTCATCACACTGACAATAGGGACTTCTATACAGAACTCCAATGAGTAGAGTGCCGGTTGCAAAGCTTACTTCACAGCTAATTACCTCACCTGTCCCACTGTCATGAGCTTCAGATTTCACGGAACGAACATGTAGGGAGTTGTTGATGTACAGAGCAACCCCGCCACCTCTACGACCCTTAACTCTGTCGCTGCGCAAGCAACTAAATCCGCATAGCTCAGGTGTGTCATCTAATCCCGAAACCAGCCATGTTTCAGTAATGGCCACAATACCTGGGCTAAGGTCTTCTACTAATACACCTAGCTCGTGAAATTTGTTCCCGATACTACGTATATTAGTGTACACTACCTTCAGGCTTCCTATGCGGTCTGGCCTATCCACACAGGTCTTGGAAGCATACGTTTCCAAGACCTGACTATTTGAAAACCCACCAGTTTAAGGTTAGTCTCACCATTTTTGCGTCTTGTTTCTAGCTGGGACAAAACTTCTTTTCGTTTAAGTCTGTCTTCAAGAGATAAATCAGGTCTGGCTGAAATTCCTGACCCGGCAAGGTTGTGTACATTAGCCAGTAGATGATTCCGTTCATCAGGAGAACCTAAAACTACTTTAAGCAACCTACGCTGATTAGAACATTCATCATCTCTTTTGCCTATTCTAATCAGCTTTTTAATCGATACTCCAGGGAAATTCGCTGGGAGCATCTTCCTTATAATACTACTCACTAATTTAAGGTCGTGATCGTGCCTTTTCACGGGATCAGATTCTTTGGACTCTTCCAAATTTCCAACAATTATGTTAGAGTCTAAGGAGAGCTTGTCGTATTTAGCAGTGGCTACGTCCTTTCTCACCACTATTGATGCAGCCTGGCTACAGGTGACAGACGTTTGCCTACCATCAATATTACTATATTTCTTTCGACTGCTTATTTTTGTTACCCATTTATCATCTGCCTGCAGTTGCTTCTCAGGGCTGCTGCAGTTTTTGATGGTACAATCAAGATCAGTGTCTGCGCCACCTTCATGGTGAACTTCGCTTACGGTGTTCTCTGGTTCTGAGGTGCTGTTTACAGCTTCCGTTTTTTACCTTTTCGCTTACTAAGACGCTTCGAACGCCTAGTAGGTTTTACTTCCAGGGTAACTGGGATAGTAACAGCCGGTGTGATAACATTCATGATGGCACTTACTGCTTCATCTTCAGACGGGCAGTCCGTGTCACTCTTACTAGCCACGCTATCATCAGGAAGTTCCATAGCTTTAGAGAGCAGTTCGTGAGCCTCCCTTATTAAGGTCATCTTTGGAGAGCAACACATTCTGCACATCCAGTGGGATGTTGGAGCAGTACAGCGTTTGTATGCAGCTGGACGTAATCCAGTACACATCTTATGATACCATTTTTCACAGTTATTACACTGTATTCCATCATCTACCAAAAAGTAACACTCCGCCCTATTACATTTATGTGGTACTTTTGACATCATGAAATTCTACTGGAAACAGCCAAGACAATTTACCCAATATAGAATATATAAGTGGTTAAAATCAAAACTTAACAGACAAAAGTCAAGTTAAAGTTTTTTTTAAATGTTCTTGAAGTGAATAACACAACAAAACAGCGATTTGTCAAAAACGTGAAATACGTGAAAAAAGCACTCCCTTTCAAACAGCGCGCGAGTTGTGAAACGTGTGTCAGACCACTACTAGAATACTGTCCATTTATTATAAGCAGCACTCGCACAGGCGACAAGCTAAGGATGGAAAGTATCCAACGATATTTTACCTCAAAACTGCTTGGCTACGATTGTAAGAAAGACTACATCTCACGGTGCATGATCCTAAAACTCGACCCACTTTGGACAAGGCGAATTATTATGTCAATGGAGTTGAAGATTGAACGATCAATTCTTGGTTGTTTGCTCAAAATCAACTTCCCCGATTTCCGCGGAGGCATCAATACGACAGTCATCGTCTCATCGGTCGCTGTTCAGAAAGAAGAGTGAAACATCGTCAGAAGTAATCTTATGATTTATTATTGTAATATTTGTTTTCAGACCTTAGTTTGCTTAGTTCGCTTATTCCTTTTATATGTTGGTGTAACAATACAGAAATATCAAACGGGAGATCGGTGTTTTGGGTTTTGCGTCCGTTATAACTAAGCGTTTCTGAAAACTCAAAGGAACAGCGTGGGCCCGAGCGTAGCGAGAGCTGGGCATTAACGGTTTATGAGACGTGATTGACAGTTTCTGACGATAGAAACAGATCTGGCGGATTGAAACAGTTGGTGAAAGTTTGGATAGTTGCCGTTCATTTTTGTTGGTGCCGGTCAAGTCCTCTTTGAACGAACAATGTCGGGAACTTTTTGGAATTGGGTCAAGTTCAACAATGCCTAGGTCAAAGAAGGGACAGAGTGTCTTGGATACAAACAGGAAAGTAAGTCATGGTGACTTGTCTGTTAGTTGTAACGATGTGTCTGATGTTAAGCATGACATGGTTGATGTTATTGTTTCGCCGTTCAGGGATAATAGGAACATCAAACTCCCTAAATTGGAACCACGATGTTTTGATGGAAACCCAGCTGATTATTTACAATTTGTAAAGGAGTTTGAGATCATGTTGAGTGGTATTTTATTAAATGATGAATTGAAATTGATGTATTTGATGAGATATTGCACTGGAGATGCTGCAAGAGCTATACAGTGCTGTAAGTTTATGAAGCCAAAAGAGGGCTACTACGAGGCTCTGAGCATATTACGTCAAAGGTTTGGAAGACCTTCGATGATTGCAGAGAAATTATTCGAGGCTGTTAAGGGTAATGGTGGTCAATTACAGGATGACTCCCAGGCACTCAATGAGTTTTTAGATAATTTGCTAATTTACAAGAATGCAATGATTTCGATGAATCGCATGAGTGACCTCAACTCGAGTTTTATACTAGAAGTAATAGCAAGACGTCTACCTACTCGACTGCAAAGGAAGTGGGTGAAGATGAGCTCCCGTATGGAGGATGAAGGTATCGAGCCAAAGTTTGATGATATCCTGAAACTGGTAAATACTAGTGTCAATCAATCTATGAGCAAGTTCGACAGTCTATTACATCTCACCCCTAGGATAGAGCAGTCTAAGATCAAAATGCAATCATTGATGACGAAAGGGCCTCAGAGAGGTGGATATCGAGAAGGCTCCATGATGTTTAGTAATGCATATAGACCTAGTGAGTGTAACAGGTTTTGTAGTACATCCTCAACTGATAGGTTACAAGATGCAAGACAAACACGGTTTTGTTTTACACGTGTGCAAGATGTGCATACAGAAGTGAACTGTGAACTGGTGAGCAAGTTCAGTGATAAGCTAAATGTAAACTCCAGACCTGACTCCGAATTGTGTGACGATAACGGTGCGGTGAAGAAGTCTGTAGTTGCAACTGGTAAGCCGTTGTTGAATAAAGTGTCACAGAATAGAGTTGCTGCTTCAGAGTGCAGTTCTGACCCTACAAGTTTACAAGGTATTACTAGTCAGAGTGAAGTTATAAAACCTTTTATGATTTGCGAGGAGGAACCAAAATTGTCTACTTCTGTTATTAAAGAGTTTGAAAATGATGAAGTTGACGGTAAAGTGAATATTCGTGATAATGATCATGATACTTCACAGTTGTCTTTGGTTGATCATGATGAGATGAGGGATATGCCTACTACTGCTAAGTTAAATAAAGGTTCTGTACAACTACAGCGTGAAGTAGAATTGAACGCAGATGCAGTTCCAAAAGGTGTGCATACTTGTGAGACGGTCAGTGTAATTGATCAGCGTGTAGCCCACCTATCATCAGATGCTAGTGCTAAACCCGAACTAGTAGTGAAAGACAGCAGTGGTGGTAATCTTGCAGTTAGACAACTATCTGAAAGCCGAGCAACAACAGCTTTTGATCCACCGCTAACTTCATCAACTGATATCAATCAGTCGTCGTTGGTGCTGTCATCCACAATGAAAAAGACGCCCATCAACTCCAGTATCTTGTGCAATGACTATGGTAGTATCAGTTCGTTTGAAAGGACGAATATCAATGGTCAGTTCAATGAGGATAAGCCAAGTGTAAAGGAGAGAGTAATTGTTAAATTGACTTGCACGAATAAAGGCATTTCTAGTTTCAAGTTACTATTTGAATGTTATTATCTTTGGTGTAAATTACTCTGTTTCTACCCTTGGTTGATGAGATATGCCGTGTGTTTGTTCGTCATCTATATTCTACGATACAATGACATGGGCGTGTTACCGTTCAGATTTGAGGATATAGCTGATAGAAGGAAGTTAGCAAATGAAATCTGCGACGATTTTCCGACCTAGAGCGTCAACCTGAGAAGGGTTGTAGGCGTACTGGTGTAAGTCCTACAATTCTTCAAAGGGTAGCGCATCAGTGAGCAGTCCAATGTGCTTGGTGTGTGATTTTGTACATATGTTCATATTGTATATACTGAATTGATATCATCTGTCATCTAGCTGTTGGTAATTCTGTTTGTGTCCGGACGACTTCCACTTGGATCATCAACCTGAGAAGGAATGTAGGCGTACTGCTGTAAGTCCTACGGTTCTTCAAGGGTAGTTTGTCGTGTCAGAATCCACAACATTTGATGTATTGATTGTATATGTGTTTGTGTTAAATAGTTGTGTGAGTTCCAATTGATGTAATTGTTGGTTAATCTTGTTTGTGACGGACGACTTCCACTTGGATCATCAACCTGAGAAGGAATGTAGGCGTACTGCTGTACATCCTCCAATTCTTCAAAGGAATTCCACCAAGAGACGATCCGCGAGGTTATTTGTGCTGTTTTTGTTAACGTGTGGTGTGTCTTCGCAATTTGTGATTTTGGATCAGTTGTGTTTACTCGTTGTTTTTGTGCCTTGTTTTTATTGCATAATTTTGTTAAAATTTTCGTCGTGATTACTTCTGAAGTTGTTTCTTGTCTTCTAAATCCGTGAATGAATTGATTGATGTTAGAGACAGCAGATGGGTCATATACGCCGGGGAGGCTATTGCTGAGAATGAAGTGCACACGGAGATAATTGTTAGCTGCGGTCCGACACGCCGGGGAGAAAGAGTGTAAACGACTGAGGCTCGCATGCGTCACCGCTACTAGAACTGAGGCAGAATGAGTGACAAGCGATTTCAGTGGTAATTGGTAATGAGTAGATAAGAGGATGTGCGTGGAGTATCGTGAGGTGCTGCCATGGTCACTTTGCATTCTGCAAGAGTCATTCTAGCAAGCGGCGATTGTGTTGCAAGATGTCAAGAGGAGGTCTCTGTCTGGAGGCGCAGGTCGTCAGCGATGTGTGAGATTGTGCTGTGGGTATGCTTGTGGTGTGTTGGCTTTTCTGTTTGTTTTCCATTTCAGCTCTGTCCGTGTGACCCAGGTTCTCGCAATGGCATCCAAGTCAACGTGCATTGATCGTGAAGGAAAAAAGGGGTGGATCCCTTTTTTGCCGAGGAATGTCAATGGAGTTGAAGATTGAACGATCAATTCTTGGTTGTTTGCTCAAAATCAACTTCCCCAATTTTCGCGGAGGCATCAATACGACAGTCATCGTCTCATTGGTCGCTGTTCAGAAAGAAGAGAGTGAAACATCGTCAGAAGTAATCTTATGATTTATTATTGTAATATTTGTTTTCAGACCTTAGTTTGCTTAGTTCGCTTATTCCTTTTATATGTTGGTGTAACAATACAGAAATATCAAACGGGAGATCGGTGTTTTGGTTTTTGCGTCCGTTATAACTAAGCGTTTCTGAGAAATCTTCGAAGAACAGCGTGGGCCCGAGCGTAGCGAGAGCTGGGCATTAACGGTTTATGAGACGTGATTGACATGTTATAAACCTAATATTCTTCTTTAAGGTCCTTCACAAAATATCTTTCTTAGGTAACAGGGACATACAATTCGCACAGGAAGGTTCTTGCGATCTGCGTAACCAAACTTCCACAGTGACAACTCATTCTTTTAGTTCAACACTCCGTGAAAACTTCTTCACAGTCATGTATTCTAAAATATGGAATAGCCTACCCCTAGATGTCAGAACTTGCTCTTCGGTTACAAGCTTCAAACGCTCTCTATACAGACTGTTTCACTCTACTGATTTTATTAATAAACTATTTACTCCTAGAACGAATCAAGCACTAATCTACTACAGCACCTAAAAGACGCACTTCAACACCCTTAGCAATCTTTAAACTATAAATAAACTAGCAGCATGGATGCATAAAGACATAGTACGGAACATACAGGATTAGTTTACCCTTAGAAACAGGACCTATCCCTCATTGTAACCTTCAAACGCTTGCTATATAAACTGTTTTGTCCCAATGATTATCCCTACAAGAACCCATCACTTATTTCTAAAACGCATCAGTCATTAGAACACTAAAACGCTCAGACTTATTAATACACATTATGACATTAATTAAACTCTAAGACTTCGCATAAATACGTGAAAACAAATACAATGTAGAAAAATGTTTACTTAAGTATAATATACAACATTTATACATGCTTAAAATATTAATGTCCTTTTCATGTTCACATACTTTCTCTTTCTGATATTTTGCTGCTCCTATTCATCTTCTGGTCGAGGTCGAACAACCCTGCATCTAAACTGAAATGAGGATTAATTCCAAACCATCTATCTCATAACCACTGAAATTCCATGAACGATCCAATTCTACCATTTGAAGACGCTGGTGAACATGCTGTAAATGAGTATTCATGATCTGAAATGAAGAAGCAACTGGTTTTCAAACAGTTTTCAACATTTTTCTGAACTTACGAATACAGTCCGCCATGCAGACACAAATGGAGCAAATGGAGAATTCTGGAATCGACCTCGGCACCATTTGATGCAGTAAAACAACTTAACATGACCTCATCTAGCTTTCGCATCCACGATCAAATTTCTTTCCTGCTATAAAACTACGATAAGACTGCTGAAAAATGGAATAAATATATCACTGATCTCAACATAATACATCAATAATCTTTAAGTCAAGGGTGCTGTTCACAACAGAGTTATGTAAGAGAATTGACTTCAAGCTTTATTTTTCCCAGATATTTGTATTACATTCATCTGATGTCTGGGTTTTTTGTTAATGCGAAGACAATATTTCTATATCTCTTTATGTGCTACACAAACAGACTTTATAGCAGACTGCTCAGACTGACTTTGATGTCAGAAAGAACAACCAAACTGTAAATCCATTATACATCAAATTATGTGTAATTTATATAATAACTTATCCATGCCTGTACAATTGGTATGTTCCTGCATAAACAGGAAGAAATATATTATTATTATTAAGACAGCAGATGGGTCGTATACGCCGGGGAGGCTATTGCTGAGAATGAAATGCACACGGAGATAATTGTTAGCTGCGGTCCGACACGCCGGGGAGAAAGAGTGTAAACGACTGAGGCTCGCATGCGTCACCGCTACTAGAACTGAGGCAGAATGAGTGACAAGCGATTTCAGTGGTAATTGGTAATGAGTAGATAAGAGGATGTGCGTGGAGTATCGTGAGGTGCTGCCATGGTCACTTTGCATTCTGCAAGAGTCATTCTAGCAAGCGGCGATTGTGTTGCAAGATGTCAAGAGGAGGTCTCTGTCTGGAGGCGCAGGTCGTCAGCGATGTGTGAGATTGTGCTGTGGGTATGCTTGTGGTGTGTTGGCTTTTCTGTTTGTTTTCCATTTCAGCTCTGTCCGTGTGACCCAGGTTCTCGCAATGGCATCCAAGTCAACGTGCATTGATCGTGAAGGAAAAAAGGGGTGGATCCCTTTTTTGCCGGGGAATGTCAATGGAGTTGAAGATTGAACGATCAATTCTTGGTTGTTTGCTCAAAATCAACTTCCCCAATTTTCGCGGAGGCATCAATACGACAGTCATCGTCTCATTGGTCGCTGTTCAGAAAGAAGAGAGTGAAACATCGTCAGAAGTAATCTTATGATTTATTATTGTAATATTTGTTTTCAGACCTTAGTTTGCTTAGTTCGCTTATTCCTTTTATATGTTGGTGTAACAATACAGAAATATCAAACGGGAGATCGGTGTTTTGGTTTTTGCGTCCGTTATAACTAAGCGTTTCTGAGAAATCTTCGAAGAACAGCGTGGGCCCGAGCGTAGCGAGAGCTGGGCATTAACGGTTTATGAGACGTGATTTACATCATGACTCCTGTAGGAAGTAGTGTTCGTACATTCAGAGGTTTCGATCTCATTCTGCATGAGCATTTGCAGTGGGAAGTTACGCGACCATGTCTGTGTTGGAGCAAGACTGAATATGCTGAAATGCGGAGGCTCTTGTCCGACACATACTGGGCCTTAGCATGGGATGACCGATATGTGGATGGACACTGGGAAGTGGTAAAAAAGATTATTCATATACCAACATCGGAAAAACTCACTTTGGTCACAACACAGCCAAAAGAAAGTCATCGTGGCGCGCAACGTATTCTGCAAGCAAAGCGGAAGGCTTGGTTTACGCGGTGCATATCTAAGAGTCACGTAGAACACGATGCATACCTGGAGCACAGGAAAAGGTGCTGTCAATGTAGTTGAAGATTGAACGATGAATTCATGGTTGTTTGCTCAAAACCAGCTTCCACAATTTTCGCGGAAGCATCAATCAGCTAGTCATCGTCTCATCGGTCGCTGTTCAGAAAGAAGTCAGGAGACAACCGTTAGAAACCTTAGTTGTAACATTGATTATATGTTGGTGTTAGAATAAATGATTCTCGAGTCACCGAACTGGGTTCTGGTTTTTGCGTCCGTTCGTACTAAGCGTTTCTGAGAAGCCTCGAGGAACAGCGTGAGGCCCAGCGTAGTAAGAGCTGGGCATTAACGGTTTACGAGACATGGCTGACAGTTTCTGACGGTACGGCGTCAGTTTTTGACGATTTCAGACAGTTAATAATAATAATTTTATTTTCATATAAACATAAATTTACATGAAAATGCTTGCCATTTTTACAGGCACGATCAAGTATGTTATAATGTCAAATCTTAAATTGTCTACAAGTTAATAATGTTTCAACAGTTAAATATTTGATATATAAATATAATTACACTCATTGTCTGAACCAGGCCGTATAGTTATTGAATTGTACAGTTGTCCTCCAGGTTGAGCGGGAAAATCGACTTCGTTTTGTTTTCATCCCGTGGTTGTAGGCATACGATAACCAACCAATATTGAGGTAAGTACAACGTTTACAAGGGATTGGAAGCTGTTTTAGAAAAGTCAAAGTGCTAAGGTGAAACATTAAAGTGTAATAGATTATGTGAGTGAAATATATCATTAATAAGCACATTTATATAGAAAACAGAATGGGGAAGTAATTGATCCTTAGGCCGACAACGTTCATTTGCAATGTATAATAAAACCAATATATTTTGTACTATCATGATGTCCACTTTTGGCTTTAATACAATTATTTTCAAGCTGGTGACAGTTTGGATAATCACCGTTCATCTTTCCTGGTGCCGGCCAAGTCTTCTTTGAACAAGCAATATCTGGAACATTTCTGGAATTGGGTCAAGTTCAACAATGCCTGGGTCAAAGAAGGGACAGAACGTCTTGGATGCAAACAGGAAAGTAAGTCATGGTGACTTGTCTGTTACCTGTAACGATGTGTCTGATGTTAATCATGACATGGTTGATGTCACTGTTTCGCCGTCGAGGGATAATAGGAACATCAAACTCCCTAAATTGGAACCACGGTGTTTCGACGGAAACCCGGCTGATTATTTACAGTTTGTAAGAGAATTTGAGATCATGCTGAGTAGTTTTTTACTAAGTGATGAATTGAAATTGATGTATTTGATGAGGTACTGCACTGGAGTTGCTTCAAGAGGTATAATATTTAATATATTTCTTCCTGTTTATGCAAGAACATACCAATTTTACAGGCATGGATAAGTTATTATATAAATTACACATAATTTGATGTATAATGGATTTACAGTTTGGTTGTTCTCTCTGACATGAGAGTCAGTCGGAACAGTCTGCTATAAAGTCTGTTTGTGTAGCACATAAAGAGATATAGAAATATTGTCTTCGCATTAACAAAAACCCAGACATCAGATGAATGTAATACAAATATCTGGGAAAAATAAAGCTTGAAGTCAATTCTCTTACATAACTCTGTTGTGAACAGCACCCTTGACTTAAAGATTATTGATGTATTATGTTGAGATCAGTGATATATTTATTCCATTTTTCAGCAGTCTTATCGTAGTTTTATAGCAGGAAAGAAATTTGATCGTGGATGCGAAAGCTAGATGAGGTCATGTTAAGTTGTTTTACTGCATCAAATGGTGCCGAGGTCGATTCCAGAATTCTCCATTTGCTCCATTTGTGTCTGCATGGCGGACTGTATTCGTAAGTTCAGAAAAATGTTGAAAACTGTTTGAAAACCAGTTGCTTCTTCATTTCAGATCATGAATACTCATTTACAGCATGTTCACCAGCGTCTTCAAATGGTAGAATTGGATCGTTCATGGAATTTCAGTGGTTATGAGATAGATGGTTTGGAATTAATCCTCATTTCAGTTTAGATGCAGGGCTGTTCGACCTCGACCAGAAGATGAATAGGAGTAGCAGAGTACCAAAAAGAGAAAGTAAGATCATGTGCCCTACTGAGAGATACTCTGAGGCTATGACCATACTAGGTCGAAGGTTTGGAAATTATTCGAGGCTGTTAAGGGTAATGGTAGTCAATTACAAGATGACTCCAAGGCACTCTCTGAGTTTTTGGATAATTTGTTGACTTACAAGAATGCATTGATTTCGATGAATTGCATGAGTGACCTCAACTCGAGTTTTATACTAAAATTAATAGCAAGACGCCTATCTACTCGACTGCGAAGGAAGTGGGTGAAGATAAGCTCCCGTATGGAGGATGAAGGTATCGAGCCAAAGTTTGATGATATCCTGAAACTGGTAAAAGATAGCGTCAATCAATCTATGAGCGAGTTTGCCAGCATATTGGATCTCACCCCTAGAATACAGCAGTCTGAGAGCAAATCGCAATCATTGATGACGAAAGGGTTTCAGAGGGGTGGATACCGAGGAGCCTCTATGATGTCTAGTAGCGCATATAGACCTCTTGAGTGTAACAGGTTTCGTAGTACATCCTCAACAGATAAGTTACAAGATGCAAGACAAACACGGTTGTGTTTTACACGTTTGCAAGGGGTGCATACAAAGTTGAACTGTGAACCGGTGAGCAAGTTCACTGAGAAGCTAAATGTGAAATCAGGGTCTGACTCCGAATTGTGTGACGATAATTGTGTGGTCAAGAAGCCTGTAGTTGCAACTTGTGAGTCATTGTTGAATAGAGTGTCACAGACGAGAGTTATAGTCTCAGAGGACAGTTCTGACTCCGCCAGTTTACAAGGTATTACTAGTCAGAGTGAAGATATAAGACCTTCAAGGATTTGTGAGAAGGAACCAAAATTGTCTACTTCTGTTATTAAAGAGTTTGAAAATTATGAAATTGACGGTAAAGTGAATATTTGTGATAATGATCATGATGGTGCAGATTTGTCTTTGGTTGATCATGATGAGATGAGGGATATGCCTACTACTGCTGAGTTGAACGAAGGTTCTGTACAACTTGAAGGTGAAGTAGAATTGAATGCAGATGCAGTTGCACAAGGTATGGATACTTGTGAGACCGTCAGTGTAATTGATCAGCATGTAGCCCACCTATCATCAGATGATAGTGCTAAACCCGAACTAGTAGTGAAAGACAGCAGTGGTGGTAATCTTGCAGTTAGACAACTATCTGAAAGCCGAACAACAACAGCTTCTGATCCACCGCTAAGTTCATCAACTGGTATCAATCAATCATCGTTGGTGTTGTCGTTCACAATGAAACAGACGCCCATCAACTCAAGTAGCTTGTGCTATGACTATGATAGCATTGGTGCGTTTGAAAAGACGAAAGATATTGCTCGGTTTAGTGAGGATAAGCCAAGTGTAAAGGAGAGAGTAATTGTTAAATTGACTTGCACGAATAAAGGCAATTCTAGTTTCAAGTTACTATTTGAATGCTATTATCTTTGGTGTAAATTACTCTGTGCCTACGCTTGGTTGACCAGATACGTCGTGTGTTTGTTCGTCATCTATATTTTATGATACAATGACATGAGCGTGTTACCGTTCAGATTTGAGGATATAGCTGATAGAGGGAAGTCAGCAAATGAACTCTGTGACGATTTTCCAACCTAGAGCGTCAACCTGAGAAGGGTTGTAGGCGTACTGCTGTAAGTCCTACAATTCTTCAAAGGGTAGCGCATCAATGAGCAGTCCAATGTGCTTGGTGTGTGATTTTGTACACATGTTCATATTGTATATACTGAATTGGTATCATCCTTAATCTATCTGTTGGTAATTTTGTTTGTGTCCGGACGACCTCCACTTGGATCATCAACCTGAGAAGGAATGTAGGCGTACTGCTGTAAGTCCTACAGTTCTTCAAGGGTAGTTTGTCGTGTCAGAATTCACAACATTTGATGTATTGATTGTACATGTGCTTGTGTTAAATAATTGTGTGGGTTCCAATTATTGTAATTGTTGGTTAATCTTGATTGTGTCCGGACATTCTAAAATTTACAATCGTCAACCTGTGAAGGGTTGTAGGCGTACTGGTGTAAGTCCTGCAATTCTTCAAAGGAATTCCACCAAGACATGATCGGCGAGGTTGTTTGTGCTATTTGTATATACGTGTGGTGTGTCATATCAATTGGTGTTTTTTGGATTCATTGTGTTTACTCGTTGTCTTCGTACCTTGTTGTTATTACGTAATTTTGTTAAAATTTTCGTCGTGATTACTTCTGAAGTTGTTTCGAGTCTTCTACATCCGTGAATGAATTGATTGATGTTAAAGACAGCAGATGGGTCGCATACGCCGGTGAGGCTATTGCTGAGAATGAAATGCATACGGAGATAGTAGTTAGCTGTGGTCGCACACGCCGGGGAGCGGGAGTGTAGACGACTGAGGCTTGCATACGTCACCATTACTAGAATTGAGGCAGAATGAGTGACAAGCGATCGCAGTGATAATTGGCAGTGATTAGATAAGAGGATATGCGTAGAGTATCATGAGGTGCTGCTATGGTCACGTTGCATTCTGCAAGAGTCATTCTAGCAAGCGGCGATTGTGTTGCAAGAGGAGGCCTTTATCTGGAAAGCGCAGGTCGTCATTGATGTGTGAGATTGTGCCGTGGTTATGCCTGTGGTGTGTTGGCTTTTCTGTTTGTATTGGTCGTGATGGAAAAAAGTGATGGATCCTTTTTTGCCGGGGAATGTCAATGTAGTTGAAGATTGAACGATGAATTCATGGTTGTTTGCTCAAAACCAGCTTCCACAATTTTCGCGGAAGCATCAATCAGCTAGTCATCGTCTCATCGGTCGCTGTTCAGAAAGAAGTCAGGAGACAACCGTTAGAAACCTTAGTTGTAACATTGATTATATGTTGGTGTTAGAATAAATGATTCTCGAGTCACCGAACTGGGTTCTGGTTTTTGCGTCCGTTCGTACTAAGCGTTTCTGAGAAGCCTCGAGGAACAGCGTGAGGCCCAGCGTAGTAAGAGCTGGGCATTAACGGTTTGCGAGACGTTGGTGACTGGTGCTATGCAAGAGTCAAGAGGGAGAGGGTTTCATTCCAGGGTAACCTTGCTAAAAATATCCTAGTAAACCTCAAAACTAGTACTGATTCATGTCGGAAAGCAATCCAACCAACCAGGGTGTATTCTCCTTAATAGGCCCGGACGGTCAATATCTCACTAGTCTGGAGATGGCTGAAACATTCGGTTTAGCCTTCGCCAAACAGCCAAACAGCAATGTGGGTATTACCGTTACGGAACAAAATTGTAGTACTACTATTTCACGGGAGGAAGACCTAGTGGCTACTCCTCAAATAAACCCCGCAATAGTACTAAGGGAGCTACAGCAACTCACGCCTGCGAAGTCCCCAGGTTGTGACGACATCAGGCCATCTGTTCTGAAACAGTGCACCGAAGCTGTCTGTAGGCCCCTGTGCAGCCTGTTCCAACACTCAATGGATTCGGAAAACTGCCAAGGGAGCGGAAAAGAGCCATCCTTTCTCCGATCCTCAAGGGTGGGTATGGGCAAAATGCCACTAGTTATAGACCAATAGCTCTATTCCCAGTGATATCAAAAGTACTGGAAAGTATTATTGACCTCACACCTCGGTAGATCTAATATACTCTATGAAGCCCAACACGGTTTCTGAAATGGCAGATCCTGAGTTACTGACCTACTACCAGCTTAGGACGATTGGACATCACGCTGGGATATGAATGTTCCAGTCCATATGGTCTTCCTAGACTTTGAGAAGGCATTTGACACTGTTCACCATGACATTCCCCTACACAAAATAAGCCAGGCAGGTATAGGTGAGCCACTTCTGTCATGGTTAAAGGACTAACTAGCTGACAGGCAATTTCGCACTAAGGTCAATGAAGTCCGATCATCTTGGCACAGCTCGTCATCAGGAGTGTCGCAGGGTTCTATCCTAGGACCACTGATGTTTTTGATTTTTATCAATGATCCACCACGCCGTCTGAGCTGCCTGACTCTCCTATACGCTGACGACGTAAAGATATGGAGGGCGATAAAGTGTCCGGAGGACCCAGATAGGCTGCAGGAAGATCTTAACCTTCTGGAAGACTGGGCGGTGGCCAGTGGCATGACTTTCAACCTGAAAAAGTGCAAAGTAGTGAAGTTACGCACCTGTAGACTTCAGAATGCAAGTTACACCCTGTGCAATGAAAGCTTGTCCTGCACAACGTAGGAACGCGGCTTAGGTCTAGTTCTAACGGAAAAAATGGACACAAGCGTAAATTACACGAGAGATGTGGCGAGAGCATATGCGGTCATACACTTTACACATAGACACTTAGGTGATCTCACTCCTGAGATCTTTCTAATGTTGTACAAAACATACGTCAGACCACACCTTGAGGTGCATAATATTATTGTACCCCCAATGCTGAGAAGAGACGCCAACCTATTGGAAAGAGTCCAACGACGGGCAGCAAAAAGAGTGGTTGGTCTCCGAAATAAACCGTATGATGAAAGGCTGAAGAAATCAGGCCTATTCACACTTAGCTACCGACGTCTTAGGGGGGATTTAATTCACTGCCTACAAAATAACAAATGACCAGAATCAGCCAAACAAAGGTGTTCTGCCATTGGGTAGGTATAGGCTCCCTCGTGATAATGCCAGAAGGACAGCTCACCATAGGGCAAGGACCCGGGTGCTCTCCCACTTCTTTTCACTGCGGGTTCGCCATCCCTGGAATTCCTTACTGGCAGATGTAGCTATGGCACCGTCTGTGGACGCCTTTAAGCGAAGGCCGGACAACCATGCAGCGACACAAGGACTGCATCCAAATGGCCCATCCCCTCAAAATCACATACACCATTCAGGGGTAGAAAGTTAAACTTGTCGTTTTACTTCCTGCAATTCTCTCTCATATTACTCTCCTGACAACTTTAACTACACTTATTATTATTATTACCGATATATATGTATATATACATTATTTATATCATTCTTCAAATTTAATCAGCTGACTGTTGTTACCTTTTCTTAATTCTTTTTTTCTGTCTGTTAGTCTGAATAACCTCATTAATTATATTTATTATTATCTCTTTTCTTTTGACGACGATACCGGAGGACTAACTGGTGAAAGAATTAACTCCATTCACAGTAGTAACAGTCTTAACACACCTCATACTACAAACCACATATAATTAATCCCAGCACTACTCCTTTTGGAGTCACGGCAATCGAGTGGCGGGACGAGCTACGCAGAAGTTTACCGAAGACCAGGAACTTATACCTTACAATCAAGAGGGGAGCACAAAGAAATCGAATTGGTTTATACTAGCTCGTAAAAATGATATTGGATATTGGAAGTCTATTTGTTCAGCAGTAATGCTAGTCACTGCTAAATGTCAGCTAAGAGAGCTGAAAAAACTTCACCAAGCACATAAATAATGTTTGAAATTACCGCAAATGAAAAGACAATCTGATCACTCAAAAGCGAATATCACTTGTTTATTTCACTTTCGAGTTCACGAAATTACGGCGGTTGACAGGCAGGTTTCAAGGTGACGATGCGTTATCGCGTCTACTGGTTGCATTTCTCCCATCATTAGCTCCCCGTCTACATTTACAATTATTTATGGTGTTTCTCATGTTTCAGCGTCCCAAAGTTACTTAATTCTGAATTAAATCTAGCTAATTCTGAACCGACTCTAACATTCTATAGTGAGTAAATTCTGAAACTGTTCTGAATCGGTTAGATTGAGCGCACATACTAGAACTCAGTGCTGGTTTTCAGCATGGCTCATACTAGTTCAGCAAACTGCTTCTTCTAGGCATTTTAAGAAGTTGATGAGAACCTACTTGGTTTGCTCATCAGAGTTGTTTCAGCTGTGGTGGACCTTTCACTCGGTTAGCTCAGTTACCCAAATTCAAATAGAAAATAAAGTACCAAATCAGTTTAGTTACGGGAAGAATGTATTAAAGTTTGGTTACTTGGGTTTACAAAGATCCAAAGTCCACAATAAACGTTATAGACTCCATGTGCTGCGGGAAGACTGCTCCAGTACTAGTTCTCCAATGTTGACGTTGCCGGAGGTCGACCAAAGGACGTAGGAAGAACTACGGTGCTCCTGCAAAAATTTGAGATAGAAAGCAGGCGATTAAAATTGATCGACGGCAGTTGAGATGGTGGAGAAGACGGAGAGTCGAAGGCAGAACTATATATTTATTCAAAACCCGAGGTAAAGTTCAAAGTACAGAGTTTATGGTTAAAACAAAGTGGTGTACAATATGTTCATTATTTACATAGTAGTAAAATTTGGATAAGTTTATTTTTTAGGACTCCACAGGGCTACCCCTCTTAGAGGTCCGGAGGACCATCAGTACTCTCCTCGTGGACGATTATATGAATATAAGCAATATAAATAAGGGACAATGTCAACAATAAGGATAACAAAAAAATAACAATAACAACAATAAGGATACAAAGTTAGATCAGGATGTATGGCATGCATCCGTGTCGTATAAAGTTTAGCACATACAAGCACATACAGGAATTTAAAAAAAAAATCAAAACTTGTTATAATTTTAAATGAAAAATTTATGTACATAATAAACTTTAAAGGTTGACGGATATTAAAGGTTTGACGTGATATCTCGTTCAACAACTTCTAATTAATTTATTCTCGCGTACCAAAGACAAAGCAAAAGCCAATAATTGATCGTCCAAACCAAGATATATATTTAGTAACCAAAACCAGCCGTTAGACGAACGCTTAGCTAGCTAGTGATCGTGCACGTGACACGACGAGGTACCAAATGACGGGGATGCTTGACTGGAAGCCTTCAGCTAAACAAGTCGACTTAAACAGTGGTGGTCAGCATCCAATGAGTGATTGCTGTGGTCAATAATTTTGGGGAATTATTTACCGCTACAGCTCACTCCCCCCTAGTGGGGTCGTGAGGAACCTAAGACAGAACCAGCCGGAAGTAAAAAAAACTCGATGGTTCCCTTTCGGGTGAAAAAAATCTTCCGAGCGGCTTAGTCGTATGCCTACTGGTTTGTCTGCCTATGCTAATAGGGTGTTTGTACATAGCTTCCTGGTGTTGTTCGTTGGATTCCGTGCTTCGTTTGTTTCCCGTCCAGTGCCCGTCGCACCTGGAAAAGAAAACAAGAACGCTAAGAACCATGTCGAGGAAAATGTACGAAATGACCTTTTTGGTTAAAAAAAATGATGTGCATTTACTATACAGTAAAATAATGCTAAGTTCAGAACATCGAAAAAAAATACATCTAATTAATTTTTTTGTGTATGTTACATGAACTGTTAAAAAAACAATTTTTTTGTGTTCGGTGGTACTGTATATAAAACAAATATTTTACGTCAAAAAAAAATAGTTAGTACCACAAACGAGTGAGTTGCGTGAATCACACGAATTCGTTAAGTCAAATAAGTGTGCAGATATTCTGGGAACCTTACGGTGCGTCCAGAACGGGTTTTCTTGGGAGGCTCAACCTTAATAGCCAGTGGGCGAATGCCCTTGCAGTCAATAGTGTGACCCAGGAAGTCGAGTGAGTCAACACCGATTTGACACTTTTGAATATTAATAGTAACACCATGTTGGCGTAACCTGTCAAATGCCAAGTCCAAGTGCCTGAGGTGAGTTTCCTTGTCTGGACTGGCAATGAGGAAGTCGTCTAAGTATGCGTATACAAAGTCGAGACCGTGAAATACCTCTTCAATAAAGCGTTGGAATGTTTGGGCTGCATTCCGGAGACCGAATGGCATACGTAGAAATTCAAAAAGTCCGAAAGGCGTAATGATAGCCGTTTTCGGGATGTCTTCTGTTGCCATCGGGATTTGGTTATACGCTTTAACCAAGTCGATTTTGGAGAATATAGTCGCACCTGATAAGGTTACCGTCAAGTCGTGTATATGAGACAACGGGTAGCAATCAGGGGTTGTTTTGGCATTCACTCTCCGGTAATCACCGGTGGGTCGCCAATCATTGCTATCCTTTTTCGGAACCATATGAAGTGGGGATGCCCATGGGCTATTCGAGGGTCGAATGATGCCAAGGGTAAGCTTATGGTCAAATTCACTCCTGGCGATTCTCAGTTTGTCAGGAGCTAATCGTCGTGCTTTAGATGTCAAAGGTTGTCCTGTGGTAATGATGTGGTGCATAACATTGCTGGTTATGCACGGTAGGTCGGTCGACGGGCAATTAAGTTCCGGATACTTGTCAACAATAGGTTGAAAAATTGGATCAAGGATTGCCTTTATCTTAACTGGTGACAAACTAGGGCCTATGTAGCTGATGCCTTTGATAGACAGACTAGTAGTATTGTCAATCAGTCGTTTTCGGCGGACGTCTACAAGTAAATCATGATGATTAAGTAGGTCCGTGCCAATGATGGGCATTGTAACGTCAGCGAGAAGGAAAATCCATCGAATAGGTTTGCGTAAACCTACGTTCAGACAGACGTATTTCCTACCAAAGGTTGCGATTGATTTTCCATTTGCAGCCTGTAAGTTGAAAGTCGATTCCTTCTGTCGATCTGCTGCTGTAGCAGGAAGGACGCTGACTTCAGCGCCAGTGTCGACTAAGTATCGAGTCTGGCTTATCACATCATGGATGTAAAGTAGGCGGCTAGTGCCACCGGCGACGGTTGCCGCTAACGCGTGCCGGCGGGATAGTTTCCCGCAAACTTTGAGACATTTCCGAAGTTACAAGGCTTACGGCAACACTTCGCTTCTTGGCCATAAGTGTTGTGGTACCAGCACCAGTCAGGGTTTTTCAGTGAACGTGGTTTGGACTTAGATCGACCACGTGAGTTCCTGCGTTGAGGAGATTTAGGACGATGGTCGGAGGAGTTAGAATGCATGTTCGACCTAAACATCTGCTGAAGGGAGTTGCATAACTCTGTCATTGCAGGATCCTTACTCGAAGTCTGCTTAGTCATCGAGCGTATTTTGGGAACTGACCGTTTACTTATTTCTAGAATCCTATCTGCAGTAATAGCTAAGTTCTCTATTACAGTGCCCTGAAGTGTCACAAGTACGGTCTGTACAGACTGTGGCAGCTTGGTTAAGAAGAGTTCTCTAAACAGTCCTTCGTCGAACTGACTTTGGCCAACGACTTCTTTCATTCTTGTCAGCATGCTCACGGCTGACTGATCTCCTAACTCGATGTTGCGAAATAATTCATCTAGACGTTGTCGGTCCGTGAGAACGTTTCTCCTGAGGAGGGATGCTCTCAGCAACTCGTACGAGTTACTTACCTCGGGACTCAACATTTGTGATGTTACGTACTTGCTGAATTCCCGCGGTAGGGAGTGAATAACCGCAAGTAACTGTGAACGTTGATCGGTTATCCCATGCTCACAAAAATCTGCTTCAGCTAGCAGAAACCAAGTTTCAGCATTATCTGGCCAGTATGGTACGAGCTGAATGGTTTTAGGAGTTGAGCGGATACGGATGACCTTGGGACTAAGATCGCTCATGACGAAAATTATGTCGAATAATATATGGTACCAGAACAAATACAAAATGGAACGAACTCACCGGGGTTATCTGCGGATTTATCGTGGATGAAGTTCGCGGTTGGGCTCACCAGTTTAAAGGTTGACGAGGTTTGACGGATATCTCGTTCAACAACTTCTAATTAATTTATTCTCGCGTACCAAAGACAAAGCAAAAGCCAATAATTGATCGTCCAAACCAAGATATATATTTAGTAACCAAAACCAGCCGTTAGACGAACGCTTAGCTAGCTAGTGATCGTGCACGTGACACGACGAGGTACCAAATGACGGGGATGCTTGACTGGAAGCCTTCAGCTAAACAAGTCGACTTAAACAGTGGTGGTCAGCATCCAATGAGTGATTGCTGTGGTCAATAATTTTGGGGAATTATTTACCGCTACAAAACCATGACATGTTCGTTAACATTTGTGAAATTCATATATAAATAGATATATACATATACTTGGTGAATGCGTGTGCTTGCAGTACAGTTGACGAACAGCAAATAATAATACTAATAAATATTATGGTTATAATGAAATGAATCTCGACAACAATAGTAATGAGAAGAATGTCTAAATGAGGTTAACGTTTATGTCAGTCAATGAAATGAACATAGCGGGCAGGTTTACAGATCTGCCGCCCACTGCGTGTCTGTACAGGGGGGAGAGTGAAGAGAGGGAGAGTTGGAGTTGAATTGACTTTCTGATTGTTCATTGGTGTCGGCGTTGCTAGTGTTTCATATTCGCTGTCGGTGTACGCTGGTTTAAGACGGTCGATAGAAACAGTCTCCGGTTTACCATGTTTGTTCAGCGTGAAGTATTTATCGGTGCGTTTAAGTACTAGAAAAGGACCTTCATATGGATGCTGTAAACCTTTTCTAATGGCATCGACGCGAACAAATACAAATTTGCTAGTGAGTAGATTCTTATTAACTTGAACTTTCTGAAGTGATTGGCGAGGGGCTACTGGTCGAAGCTGAAGCATTGCTGGGTAAGGCGGTTGGTGAAGTCGGAGATATTTACTTCAGTTGAATCATTAGACGGAACTAACTGACCAGGCAATGTGAGGGTAGTACCATACACAAGTTGAGCTGGTGTACATCCCAAATCTTCTTTTACAGTTGATCGGATACTGAGAAGAACTAATGGTAGGTGTTCACTCCACTTAGATGAGTCAGCTTGTGCCATAAGCGAGCTTTTCAGTTGTCGATGGAAACGTTCCACCAGACCATTCGCTGCAGGATGATAAGCTGTAGTGGAGATATGGTTCACTCCAAGGAGTCTCGTAAACTCTCGAAACAGAGTTGATTGAAATTGAGCTCCTCGGTCTGTTGTAATAGTTGTGGGTACTCCGTAGTTTGACACCCAGCGATCTAAGAAAACCAAAGCGATATTTTCTGCAGATATATCGTTGAGTGGACAAGCAATAGCCCATCGGGTAAATCGATCAATCGCAGTAAGTATATGAGTAAATCCTCTGGATGGCGGTAATGGTCCAATAATATCTATATGAACGTGTTGAAATCGTTTATCCGGTAAATTGAACTGTTTTGGAGGTGTGACGGTATGATGATGTACCTTGGATCTTTGACATTGCAAGCATTGGCGGGCCCATTTCCGAATATCGGAGTTCATCTTGGGCCAAACAAAACGCTCGCTGATTAACTTGACCGTAGCACGCACTCCAGGATGAGACAATGAATGTAGATGTTCAAACAAAGGTTTTCGACAACTTAGTGGAACAAAAGGTCTATGAACGCCCGTTGAAACGTCGCAGACGATAGTTGTATCAGACAGGGGAATAGGTACATCCTGCAACTGTAGGGAGGAGTTTCGTCTACAAGTATGGAGTTCGGCGTCATTTTTCTGCAGCTTGGCAATATTGTCTAAGCTAATATCTATCGAAGATAGGTGATTAACGTCACATCGAGACAAGAATCGGCTACGATATTGGAATCTCCTTTGATGAACTGGATGTCTGTTGAGAATTGTGAGATGTAATCCAGTTGTCTGGCTTCTCTCGGAGAGTGTCTGTCCAACGAAGTGGTGAAAGCATAACAAAGAGGCTTATGGTCGGTTAAGATAGTAAAATGTCGACCTTGTAGTAAGAAGCTGAAATGTTTCACTGCTAGGTAGATGGCTAACAGTTCTCTGCCAAAAGTGCTGTAACGAGTTTGCGCAGGTTCCAACTTTTTGGAGAAGAAAGCAAGTGGAGTGATGTCATTATTGAACTTTTGTTGTAAAACTGCTCCCACTGCTACCTGCGATGCATCTGTACATAAAATGAGTGAAGCTTCTGGGTTGATATGAGATAACATTACAACGTTGGATAAGGCATCTTTTGCATTATTAAATGCTGCTTTTGCTTCTTCAGACCACTGAAATTTCTTCGAATTGCATCTAAGTAGGTCGGTCAGTGGCTGAACTATGGAGGCACATGATGGAATAAAACGTCGGTAGAAGTTGAACATCCCGAGAAAACGTCTAAGTTTCTTTAAGGAATCAGGTTCGGGAAAGTTCTTAATAGTTTTTATCTTATCTTCGGTAGGTCTGATGCCTTCGGCAGTTATTCGATGTCCTAAGAATTCAATGGAAGGGGAACCAAAAATACATTTCTTTGGATTGATAACAACTCCAAATTGTTCAAACCTTTGAAATAACAAGCTTAAGTGTTCCATATGTTCTTCCATCGATGAGCTGGCAATTAAGACATCGTCGATATATACAAAGACGAAATCAAGACCTTGGGTAACTTGGTCCATAAAACGCTGAAATGTTTGAGCAGCATTCTTTAGTCCGAAAGGCATTCTCAAGAATTCGAATAATCCAAAAGGCGTGATAATTGCTGTTTTTGCAATGTCTTCTGGAGCGACTGGTATTTGATGATATGCCCTGACCAAGTCAACTTTAGTAAAAATGGTCTTTCCATGTAAGGTCAAGGAGAAGTCGTGGAGATGAGGTATAGGATAACGGTCTGGGACCGTAGCGTTATTCAAAGCGCGATAATCTCCACATGGTCGCCAGTCATGATTAGTTTTAGGTACCATATGCAAAGGTGAAGACCATGGACTGTTAGATGGTCGTATGATACCTAGCTGCATCATATGTTCGAATTCCGACTTAGCTGCTGCTAGTTTATCGGGTGGTAACCGTCGTGGACGTGCCTTCACAGGTTGTCCTGTTGTGATGATCTTATGCGTAACTGTATGAGATATATCTTCGACGTTGTATGATGGTTTAAGGATTTTAGGAAATCGTTGCAATAAAGCAGAGAACATTTCACTCTCCGGCTTTTCTATACAGATGCTATGAACAGAGTAGTCACATGTAATACCGTGGATCTTGAGTTGGGTGCAATTGTCAACCAGTTTTTTCTTGCTGATATCAACCAACAGATTGAAGTGACTTAGGAAGTCTGCACCTAGTATAGCGTGACGTACGTCAGCTACTATGAAGATCCATGTGAAACGTCGGCGTAATCCTAGGTTTAAAATCATTGACTGTTCGCCATACGTCTGTATGTTGGTTTGGTTGGCAGCACGGAGTGAAAGTTTTCCAGGTATTTTGGCTGATCGCCTGGATAGTGAGGGGGGAATAACACTGACCTCGGCGCCTGTATCTACCAGGAATAATGTGCCGGTAGTCAAATCCCTCACATAGAAAAGGCGACTGGGGTGATTGCCAGTAACAGCCGTCGCCATTACTGTCTGGCTGGGGAGTTTCCCTGAGATGAGTTACTACTGTTGTACATACACGGTCGAAGACACTTCAGGGCATTATGCCCATACCTCCTATGATACCAACAAATGTTACGGCTTTGGGACGGTGTTCTAGAACGTCGTCTAGATCTTGATCGCCGTTGCTTGGATACCGTATGTGACTGGTTCCTTTGTGCTCGAAGCTCGGACACTTCCAGTCGTAAGTCTTGCATTTGAGATGTTAACTGGGAAAGTAACCAAAACAGTGGTGCGTCCTTCATAGATGTGGAATCCGGCAAGGCGGTAACAGGAGAGTTCTGTATCACTTCGCCTTTATGAAGTTCTTCGGGAATAGTGGTACGTTTATATGGAGCCATTGTCAAAAAAAATTTAGTAGAGATATACAAAATAGCAAAACTTGTGGTAACAAAAATTAAAGCAATGCGAGTTTAAAAGGCCAAAATGACAACAAAAATGTTCAAAACGAGTTAACTATCGAAACAAAAAGGTTCGAAAACGGGTTAACCATAAAAAAAGGTTCAAAACGGGCTCACCAATTATTGTGGTGGACCTTTCACTCGGTTAGCTTAGTTACCCAAATTCAAATAGAAAATAAAGTACCAAATCAGTTTAGTTACGGGAAGAATGTATTAAAGTTTGGTTACTTGGGTTTACAAAGATCCAAAGTCCACAATAAACGTTATAGACTCCAGGTGCTGCGGGAAGACTGCTCCAGTACTAATTCTCCAATGTTGACGTTGCCGGAGGTCGACCAAAGTACGTAGGAAGAACTACGGTGCTCCTGCAAAAATTTGAGATAGAAAGCAGGTGATTAAAATTGATCGACGGCAGTTGAGATGGTGGAGAAGACGGAGAGTCGAAGGCAGAATTATATATTTATTCAAAACCCGAGGTAAAGTTCAAAGTACAGAGTTTATGGTTAAAACAAAGTGGTGTACAATATGTTCATTATTTACATAGTAGTAAAATTTGGATAAGTTTATTTTTTAGGACTCCACACAGCCCTCTCAGACGACATTTAACACTGGCTAGCATTACTTCAGAGCAATAAGATTGCTACTAATTATCATGATCTGTATCGTATGCCAATGGAATTCAAAAAAGAAATCAGTTTTTATTGTTGGGAGAATTTTGTATTTTGTATTTGTAGTAGAATATCACTGCAAATTCGTCATGTGAGGACCACTGGTAACATACTAGTAGGCGTTTCTCAACATTACCTGAATTACCTTTTTCAGCTTACACCTTTGAATACAATCTTTAAAACTATGAAAATATGATTTCGTGGCACTACCCAATATGTTGCAGTTGACTAAACGACTAAGTTTGTTCATACGAGCATTTAAAAAGGCCAGAACAAATACTGATATATATATATATATATATATATATATATATATATGTAAGGTATTCAGTCCACTTAAGTAAATATACACAAAAAATGGAGTTGTTTGAAAAACCATAACAGTCACGAAATACTCAAAATTTAGGCGTGCAAAATGATAGCAATGAAACTGTCCTTTTCTTGAGTAGGCAGATCTTCAGCTACACATTGGAGATGCCACTTGCCGGAGAGCACATGCATGGAGAAAAAGTAGATTGGAGCAAAGTATCCTAATGTGGATGTGTCGATCTGTACGAGGCAGAGTTGGTTTGCAGATGCGATAAGCGAGAACCTGGAGAGAGGGAAGAAGCTTCATCCATGTTGCGCACCGAAAAAGGTTGTATCCTTGTTAAATCTCACGTAACAACCATGATTTTCTTTGAATTCCTTAAGTTTACTATTTTTTGGTGAACGTATGATTTGATGTGTCTTTCGGCCACCACAATGTCACTAACTTCTCTTGATGACACCATTTGGCCGGAGAATTGATCCATAATTACAGCTAACGAAATAATTACTTAATTAATGAACCTTACATCTTATTGTTTAATAAAGGACATAAGGCACATTGCTGAACTTTGTCAAAGTCTCCCGGAATGTTAGGTTCAAATCCATTTCAGGTTTTAGAGCAGTGTGCATCGTGGCTTGAAGTGCTTACATCGGAATACTCTGAAGGCAGTGTGGTGATTGACAATTTCTATCTCTGTATTGTTTAAATACTTACTGTTGATTGTTAATATTTTTCTTATATGAATTGAATATAATTCCGCTAAATACAAATTCCTGAATTCCGCCCTCTCTGTGTTTTTGATTGGATTCTTGTAATTCGGTCATCTCGAAATACTAATACTACGATTACAAATAATTACAACAAATTGGCGTCGCGAGCAGGATTTAAATAACCTTGGAAAATTTCCTATAAATGGTTCACCGCGGGAAATCGCTGATTATCTTGAATGCTTCGATGCATGGTGCATTTCAAAGAACGTTCGGGATGACGAAATTCCAGCACATTTCATTACTGCTATTAGGCTAGATGCATATAGCCTAGTGAAGACTCCGGTGTTTCCAGATAAACCCATTTCTCTGTCATATGACAAGCTCCGTGAACTTTTGATACATCACTTTCATATAACTACTTTTGAGACAAGAGAGAGGGCTCAGTTCAATAAACTGGTTCGTGCTCCCAATCAGAAGATAAGAGACTTCATTCTTCAACTCCAAATACAAGCTTCAAAGTGTACCTTTGGAGATCAGCTGCATACTCAACTACGTGATCGTCTAATTGCTGGAATCAATATTCCTAAGTTAGAGAAAGAGTTAATTCAGATTCCTTCTTGTACTTTTCAAACTGCTAAAGATTTATGTATTACATATGAAGATGTCAACAGTGAATACTCTGCTCCCACTACGTCAGTATCTGATGTCATGTTGTCCAAAGTCGAAAATACAAGTGTTCATGGAAAGAAATCCAAACTGTCGTCCACAGGTAATAGAATGCAGCGAGAGATCAAAAACATTAAACCGTGTTTTTCATGTGGAAAGATTCACCTACGAAGCACTTTCCGTTTTCGGGGTGCCGAGTGTCATAAATGTGGTAAAGTTGGACACATCAAGACTGTTTGCAGAAGTTCGAATACTTATGTTACTCAGAATTCTTATGATTCTCCCAATCTGTCTAGGAAAATGGCGTCAATGTGTCTTTCAACTTTTCAAAATACTCAATCTCATCCAATGAAAACCTTCACTACAAGTTCAGCAACTCAAGCGTCAACTGTATCACGTGTTTTTAAAAATGAGGTAGCCGAGTTACAATGTGAACTGTCGAAAACACGGAAAAACTGAATGAGATGAGAGAGCAACTGATTAAAATGGAGGAATTGCTGCATATGCATAGACTGCGTTTGTTGACTGCAGAACATACAAGTACCCATGAATGTCCTGCAAAACTATTCAAATCTCGAATTCTCAGAAAGCATCTGATGTCCACGACTTCTGATGTACATTATTACAGAGGGAATGATTATAGACCTTCCCTTGGTATCATACTACAAAGAATGGGAAATCGAATGGTGAAGATATTAGACATCGAAGATAATTCAGTTCATAACAGACACTTGGATCAAGTGAGAATAAATGAAGTAGGTCGTTCCGATTATAATTGTAATGACTCCGTTACTAGTCCTGAGTTTGTAGATAATTCAGAAATAAGTCCAGATGATACTGATGAAAATAATATCACAGAATCAGTTAGAAGGTCGCAGAGACTGGCAAGCAAACCGAGACATCATTATAAATACGCAAGGAGACATTCGACGTGTGGCGGATGTGGTGATTGACTATTTCTATCTCTGTATTGTTTAAATACTTACTGTTGATTGTTAATATTTTTCTTATATGAATTGAATATAATTCCGCTAAATACAAATTCCTGAATTCCGCCCTCTCTGTGAATTGGGATTGAATTCTTGTAATTCGGTCATCTCGAAATACTAATACTACGATTACAAATAATTACAACCTGCAGCCAACCATTTAAGCGGTATACATGAAATGAGAATTAAATACAAGAAATAACCTGATGGCAGTAATAAAATGTGCTGGGATTTCGTTATCACGAACGTTCTTTGAAATGCACCATGCATCGCTGCATTCAAGATAATCAGCGATTTCCCGCGGTGAACCATTTATAGGAAATTTTCCAAGGTTATTTAAATCCTGCTCGCAACGCCAATTTGCTGTAATTATTTGTAATCGTAGTATTAGTATTTCGAGATGACCGAATTACAAGAATCCAACAAAAACACAGAGAGGGCGGAATTCAGGAATTTGTATTTAGCGGAATTATATTCAATTCATATAAGAAATATATTCACAATCAACAGTAAATATTTAAACAATACAGAGATAGAAATAGTGAATCACCATAATAGGCTACTCTATTGACGAGGTTTTCAGGGTGGCTGTCGTCACTTAACATATCGTATACAACCTTCATATCGTCATCAATCTCATTTTCTAAACAATTAACTCTGACCCTATAACTGAGGGTCTTTACGAAATTTATTTTTTACTGGAGAGGAACAAAACTATGGAAATTTGTATAGTGACTGTTCCAGTCACTTTATTTATTATTTTTTATTTTTGATTACAGCTTGATTCCACACCGTATTTTTGGTACAAGTATGGAATTTGCAGCATGGATATCGGTAGCACAAATTTCGCAGGCCAACCATAGATATCAGATGTACGTCGGTGGGGGATCGAACCTGGGACCATGTGCATGGTCGGCGAGAGTCCTAACCTCTTTGCCACCACTTTTCTCATATAAATTCGTTTTTATGCTACCGTCTCGTCTAATTTCCATCTGGATGCCTAAAAAGGCAATTCTTCTTCCATACATGTGAATTTGATATCTAAGTGTACTTCATTGAATTGTGATATTATTGTGTTGATATTAGACGGTTGGAGTCAATCGGCAGGAAGACCTGGACTTAAGTGACACGGGTTCGAATCTCAGAAGGGACATGAGTTACTTCAAGGCAATTGCAGATACGCCTCGCTGACTAGTGATTGCCAAGGCGTCCTTCCGATGACCTCCAACCATCTGATATCATCAAATGAATGTGCACCGTTATGGTGAGCTACCTAGAATGGTGGCCACATTGCAAACCTGACCGATAGAATTCGTACTGCATCAAAGAAAGTAGTAGACACATCACACTAGTTACTAGTGTCTAATCAAAATATTACTGTGTTCCTGGGCAAATCATTTTCACATAGAATGAAGGTATTATTAATATACTGGCAATAATTTAATTGAATTTGGGATTTTCCCGTCGACTGATTGGACCAAAGTGCTCGGTCTCAGGTTGACATGCCTGTTGGCTTCTTGTGCAGATGATTCGATGATGTCTTGGCATTTAATTAGAGTTTAATTTGTGGATGGTGACTAGCAGTGGGATCCACTAGGATGCGCATATCATCCTATTTGGGACTCTTCAGCTGGATGTACCTGCATTTATCAGTGAGTGATGATATTCCCACCAAGACTCGAACCAAGTGGCCATAGTTTCAAACGCCAAAGCGTTATCCACTAGACCACTTGGGCCACGAGAAGCCGGCATGTCAACCTGAGACCGAGCACTTTGGTCCAATCAGTCGACGGGAAAATCTAAAATTCTATTACATTAATATGACCCGTTGCACAAAAGGTGGCTCTGGTGGCCCAAGTGGTCTAGTGGATAACGCTTTGGCGTTTAAAACTATGGTCACTGGGTTCGAGTCATGGTGTGAACGTCATCACTCACTGATAAATGCAGGTACATCCAGATGAAGAGTCCCAAATAGGACGATATGCGCATCCTAGTGGATCCCACTGCTAGTCACCATCCACAAATTAAATACTGGCAATAAGATGAAAATTTCTTGATAAGATTGTCCATCAGACTATTTTATAGTTTACTTACAAAGAAATCCGCCAACGTAAGACCCATCGCCAATCTATCCATCTGTCTATAGAATTCATCGTCAAATTTAAAATTCACATTCATGGTATACACTTTGATAACAATTCTTAATCATCTGGGAATCTCTCTCTCTCTCTGTAACTAGAAGGTCCTGGGTTCGAACCAGACCGGTGGGTGCGTTCTGATGAAGAGTCCTGAACTGGGAGGAAGCAGCTGTCCGGTACTCACAGGTTCTCCAATGGTTCTCTAAGTGATGTCAGCTCATGATGAAATCCTCCAACTAATCAAACGAAATCCCTAAAAATACCAATACTTGAAAATTCTTAATAACTTTCTAGTTTTTGTTCACGTCTAATGCCATCTATCAATTCAGTTGATCATGTGCAGCTATTTATATCGGCCTTTGTTCTAGGAACCCAATTATCCGTGTTCGCGAGTATCTGTCAGCATGGTTAAGTAAAGGTGTTGTTAAAACCATCAACAGCTTGGTGTTAAACCGCTAAAAAGCTGGAATTGCAAAGTCTTTCTCCATCGTCTATAGGACATCGATAAAAAATACCAAAGTTCTCTGGACACCGAAGGGCTGTCTCCTAGCCAAAATCGGTAGACAGCAATTCACATCAATGTTTACGCCCCAAATCTTGGTCATAAGAAAACATAACAAGAACAAAGACAAACTCAACAACCACTCACAGCAGATTTTGCGTGGGCGGATAAGAATAGCAGATGTATGGTCTGACCTTCAAAGAAACGATTACAGGAAGATGACAAAATAACTTTCGGCGAGAAAACAACCAATCAGCAGACGCTATTTCTCTGCTAATAATAATGAATAATAATGTCAATAAAAATATATAAATATCTGTTGACTTTCTCAATGAACGACCTGTTGTCTGGCCCTTGATGAATTTTTCAAAAATAAGTTGAATCACTATAAAAACCCAGAAAAGCATTCAATCACGACTATATGAAGAGGAGTGTTCATTGAGATGCTGGAAAAAAATATTCATTTAAACATATACTCATTCTGAAGTATTGGTTTTTGTAGGGATTTTGTTTGATTGGATCGTTGGAGGATTTCATCATGAGCTGACATCAGTTAGAGAACCACTGGAAAGCCTGTACTCTCAGATATGCTCATTTCTTGAGAAAATGCTAGCCATTTTACATGAATACCTCAGAAAATCATAATAAAATTGACAGGTGAATCTTTTGTTGCGGATGTGTTTATGTTCTGCATAAGTGGCACCATGCACATGGTTCGAGGTTCGACCCCCCGCCGACGAAGTACACCTGATATCTATGGTCGGCCTGCAAAATTTGTGCTACCGATAACACATGCTGAAAGTTCCATACCTGTACCGAAAATCCTGGTTGAATCAAGCTGTAATCCCAAAAAAATATTAGGTGGATGATATCATTGAGAAGCTTTCATTGTCCCCCTACTAAACAATATCTTCAACTATTGCTTCGGTATGAAATGATCTTTCTTAAATTCCTTACCATAACTTTGGTGCTGGTGGAGGAAGTGGTTGTTATCAGAGGTTTTATTATCATTGTGTTAAACTTTATTGACGTCGATAGTTTCGTCTACCTGAAATTTGACGTTTTTGACATTTTTGCCATATGACATGTTAGCTGATAGATTTGGTCATTATCTGTACGTTGAGCAAAGATTTATTTGAGTAAAAGCATTCTAGTTATTGCTGTTTATCTAGTGTCTAGTTTATCGGTTAGTTTATGTTTTTGGATTAAGAATCGAAGGGGGACATCTAATTTAACCGTTATTGTGCTATTGAAAATTGACGTATTTCGTTTTGTAGACGATGTGTTGAAGTTTTCATCTTTTGTTCTGCACTCAGTTAAATAAAGAGAATTTTTATGGGCTACTTATAAGTAGTGTAAAAGTTAACATGCATATTTCAAAATGTATTTTTCAAATAAAAATTAGAATTTCATCATGAGCTGACATTAGTTAGAGAACCATTGGAAAATCAGCACTGGAGGACTGGACAGCTGTTTCGTCCTAGTTTGGGACTCTTCATCAGTACGCAACCACCGGGAATCGAACCCAGGACCATCTGGTTACAAGGCGAGCTAGCTCGTAGACCATTAAGCCACTGGGACCCGATTCAATGGCCATTCCATGAATTCTAACTTCTGCCAATTCACGACATAGCGCGACCGCTAGCCAATGTCTTCCATGGCGAGTATTTGTCTTCAAACCTGACCTGCTCGACTTCCCACTGGAACCCAGGTAACTGCCAGTCTCCAGTGAGCATCTCACTTTCTGCATTGGTGTTCAATGTTTCTCTAACGGATAACGGTTTGGTGTTTGAAACTATGGGCACTGGGTTTGAGACTCAGTGGGAACATCCTCACTCACTGTGGAATGCAGTGATGTTTGAAACTATGCTTCCCAGATAAGTGAAGGAGGCTATGGAAACCTGATATTCATGTGGCCATGAGATTCCTATAGCCAATTAGTTCAAATCCTAATCAAAACATCTATCCGATGCTGCTCGGTATCGATGGTTTTCAGACTGGTTTGAGTTTGTGCCCAAGAATTTCCGCCTAATCAATAAGATTCTCTGAGTAGAAAAATTTTATCTGAGATCCACTGGCCATTTCAAGCTTTAAGTTATTTTAATGAATGTGTAAAACTTGGTCACTGTTGTACTACTATGCGATTCCATATTAGTTTGTTTATTAGATATATCACACAGTCAGTAAAACAGTATTATTATTTTCACTTGACGACGAAGTTTCCAACACAGTTTATTTATTGTTCTTAAACACATCATCAATTATATAATCACACAACTTTCGAAACTTTTGTTTTATAGTTTTCCTTATTCCTTTCTATTCTTCATGAGGGTGCATAGTAGAATTTTCCAGATATGCAGGTGGACAGGTGTTGAATCACTCCTATTGCACGCGCCTGCAGTCGATGCGATAAATAAAGCTTCCGTTATTAATGACGTCATGCATGTTAAAAATGCACAGGATAATGACAACACCAACAATAGGAAACACAAATCATCAGTAGTTTTTCCATACTAAGAAGGAACCTCAGAAATCTTATAGAGAATTCTTAACAAGGCAGTAATAAAAGTGGCTGGCATTCAACACCCTCCCCCTACAAACTCAATTAGAAACAAGCTTTGTCGGTTAAAGGATCAATCCCTATGAAGCCTTTAAAACAAAACAATTTAGTTCATCTAATACCCTGACTACAATGATTATCAGGTCAAATACATACGGTCAAACTAGTAGAACAGGGGAAGTGAGTTAGACTAGCCGAACATAAAAATCTAACAAAATCTGGATTGGTTGGCCCGAATAAGATAAGAAATCTAGAGAACAGTCCAGTTATACATAGCGCTACACCACGTGCAATTACACACACACAACTATACATTACGATGGGATGGAATAAGATGACAGTTCTACAATCTAGTGTAACAGAGTGGAGGAAGACAGTGGGATAAAGGAAGTTCCATTTATTGGATCAACTGCAAACACGTGTAATAGGAGTCAATCAACACCTGTCCACCCTGATATCTAGAAACTTCTACCACACACCCCCACCATGAATAGGAAGGAATAAGGAAATTCATAAAAGGAAAGTTTCGAAGTTGTGTGATTATATAAGTGATGATATTGTGGTGGTGTGATACAGAGGATGTGTGCCAACGGAATGCTATTCTCACATCTTCCCACAGTTCAATTCGGCATTGGCAACAGAATATTTATATATTTGAACATCCTATTTCTTGTCGTTTGATGTAAACCGAAATCACACACCCAGTGACTGGTTAACGAATATAAACTGTAGATATATATAACAGTGGTTTGATGAATGAAAAATATACCGTGGCTTCCGGTCAGCGGACTTGATGACTCCATTTCTGGAGAAGGTGTAGAAAGAGGGCAAAGTACCCGAAAACTGGAAGAAAGGCTGCTTATACAAAATGCCAAAGAAAGGAGACTTAAGTCAATGCAAAAACTGGCGCGGAATTATACTCCCGTCCATCCCAAGCAAAATACTAAGCCAAATCATCCCGGAGAGAATCAAACACGCCAATCTGGATGAAAAACTTCGACCGGAACAAGCTGAATTCAGGGGAAACAAGTCATGTATTGATCAAATCGCCACTCTACGGATCATCATTGAACAAAGCTTGGAATGGCAGTCACCTCTCTGTCTCACTCAACTTCATCGACTTTGAAAAGGCCTTCGACAGCGTCGATCGAGAGGTGATTTAAAAACTAATTCGCTACTACGGGGTCCCATCGACAATTATACATCTCATCCAACAGTTGTACGACAATGCTGCATGCTAAGTAATCCACAACGGGAAACTTACGGAAGCCTTCGAAGTGAGGACGGGAGTGAGGCAAGGCTGTCTACTATCGTCAATGGTTTTCCTGATTTCAGTAGATTGGATAATGTGACAGACAACGGGCAATGAGGAAACAGGTATAAAATGGACCCACACAAAAAAAGGATCTGGATTTCGCCGATGATATATGTCTGATTTCCAACAAACTGGAAGATATGCAAGTGAAAACCAACAAGTCAGAGATAGGAGAAGCATCAAAGGTAGGCCTTCAGGTGAACATAGAGAAAACAGAGTTGGGTGATGAAGATTCCTGGCCAACACCAACACCAACATCAACAACAACAGACAACAATCAGCCAGCATAAATGGGAGGAACCTGAAAGAAACAACCCCCTTCACCTAGCTGGGAAGCATCGTCTCAACTACAGGCGGAACTGATGGGGATACAAAAGCCAGAATCGGAAAAGCAAGACAAGCTTTCATTACTCTCAAGTAAGTCTGTGTGGAGGTCAACAGCACTACTCAGCATCAAAAATAAGATGCTGATTTTCAACTCCAATATGAATTCAGTACTACAATAGGGATCAGAGACTTGGACAGCGCGTCATGAAGAGCACCTCAAACAAACTACAGACCTTCATTAACAGTTGTCTTCGCTCAATACTACTCAAGATCAGATGGCTGGCCAGAAAAGATCAGCAACAAGGATCTCTGGCAATGAGCGAGCCAACGCAGCAGGAACCGATTATGCAACAAATAGGCAAGAAGAAGTGAATGTGGATTGCCTGGCCATACTCTGAGGAAATCATCAAGTGACATCACTAAGCAAGCCATTGCTCTAGTGGAACAAGAAAGGGAAGCGGTGAGTTCGTCGTCAGTGCAACAGTGTCAAATCTCGCACATATGGTATATTATCATCTCTCACGCACTTTGTTATTGGCTATTAAGATAAATTATTTCAAATGCTGTTAGCTGTCCATATTGTTGTAAAATGTATAAATACCATGGTTTTCTTTGTCGTTGTTGCACTTCAATACACAGTCACAGTCCAGCCTTTGTCTTTTGATATTTGTGTGCTTGACTAAATCGGAAGGTACGACAAGCAGATAGGCAGATTAGTTCAGGCGCAGACAGAACAAGGTGACAACGTCTTCATTCAATTCCCTACAGATATAACAAAGAGTGACTTGGAGGAGGAGGTCATGTGAAGAGGAGATGAAAACATGTGGGAAGACTTGGAGTGGGGTGAAAAAGTTGGCAGAAAACAGAAGGCAATGGAGAAGCGCAGCTGAAGTCCTATGTTCCTCTAGGAATTAAAGGATATAATAATAAGCTGTGCTCAAAACATTGTTATCAGTAAATAATACTGTATCACTGGGTGTGGGCGCATGCGTGTTATATCAGGTATAATTATTGTCTCTCCAATAGACGCTGACTTTTTCATGAATAGATTCGAAAATAACATCTTTTCAAGCATACTTACTCCAAAAATATGGTTAAGATATAAGTAGATGATACTTTTGTAGTACTAAAACGAGATCTACACAGATCATTCCTGGAGAAAATAAACTATGTATCTCCCAGAATCCAGTTTACTTCGAAAGTAGAATTAGACGTCGGTGAACTACCATTTCTAAACTGCCTAGTTAAGCGAAAGGAAAACGGACATTTTAGTCTATCCATATTCAGGAAGAAAACCCACTCCAACAAATATTTAGACTTCAAATCATCACACCTCATCAGAGCAAATATTTCAGTTGTTTCAATTCTTCTTAGACGAACACACTCTCTGATATTAACAGATGAGCAAGAAAAAGAAGAAGAAATATCAAACACTACTGAGGCTGTCAAGCAAAACAACTACCCAAGGAACTTAATCAAGAAAATCAACACTGACGTTAAGTGTGGTCGGAAACGTATTCCGAAAACATGGACCTCAACAGTTGTCATTCCATATAGATCAGAGACGTCATACGATATCAGAAGAGTACTCAATCAGCTCGACATCGGAGTTTTCTTCAAAACATCAAACACACTGCGAAAAAACATTGTCCGTATAAAAGACCAAACCCCTTAAGATTCCCTATCTAATTGTGTCTATAAAATAAAATGCTTTAAATGTGATGTGATATACACCGGACAAACATCGTCAGAGAGAAATCAAAATCAGAGGAAATGAACACCGTAGAGCATCTGTTTGACCACTGAGAAATCCGGTTGAACTAGGAAAGCTTGAAGAATCATCAGCCATAGGTTTACACGCTACGCTATAAAATCAGGTCACAAATTGATTTTGACAATATTGAAATCACCATCCAGAAAAATTTCAGAAATCACAAAGAACTTCTCATATCATCAGAAGCACTTCATATCAAATGGAATCTAAATTGTCTGAACTAAATGGGAATGATGGACCAAAACAGAATTTGACCGGGTTACAACATCTCCCTCCCTCATGAAGTGACAAAATCAACACGAATGTGATCAACGATTTCATTATGTAAACACATACTGCTCCTCTTATAATTTTATACACTTGTCGAATCCAACAATCTACATCTGGTTTTGTTATCTTCACCGATTAACCACTTTGAGAACGAAAAATGACCACATATTGAGGAGCGATGATCAAGTTAGTAAACTTTGTTTTGATATCATTTTAGAGGTTTGACGAAATTATCTTACACAGCCTCTAAATTATTCTCGCGTACCGAAAACAAAGCAAAAGCCAATAATTGATCGTCCAAACTTCGTGATATATTTCGGGACCAAAACAAGCCTTCAGACGAACGCTTAGCTAGCTAGTGATCGTGCACGTGACACGACGGGGTACCAAATGGCGGGGATGCTTGACCGGAAGCCTTCAGCTAAACAAGTCGACTTAAACAGTGGTGGTCAGCATCCAATGAGTGATTGCTGTGGTCAATAATTTTGGGGAATTATTTACCGCTACAGCTCACTCCCCCCTAGTGGGGTCGTGAGGACCCTAAGACAGAACCAGCCGGAAGTAAAAAAACTCGATGGTTCCCTTTCGGGTGAAAAAAATCTTCCGAGCGGCTTGGTCGTATGCCTACTGGTTTGTCTGCCTATGCTAATAGGGTGTTTGTACATAGCTTCCTTGTTGTTGTTCGTTGGATTCCGTGCTTCGTTTGTTTCCTGTCCAGTGCCCGTCGCACCTGGAAAAGAAAACAAGAACGCTAAGAACCATGTCGAGGAAAATGTACCAAATCAGCTTTTTGGTTAAAAAAAATGATGTGCATTTACTATACAGTAAAATAATGCTAAGTTCAGAACATCGAAAAAAAAACATCTAATTAATTTTTTTGTGTATGTTACATGAACTGTTGAAAAAAAATTTTTGTGTTCGGTGGTACTGTATATAAAAAAAATTGATACGTCAAAAAAAATAGTCAGTACCACAAACGAATGAGTTGCGTGAATCACACGACTTCGTTAAGTCAAATAAGTGTGCAGATATTCTGGGAACCTTACGGTGCGTCCAGAACGGGTTTTCTTGGGAGGCTCGATAGAAGGTTCGGTAGCTGTCGCTGTGCTAGTGACTTCATCGATGTCTAAACGATCTTCTGTTACTTGTGGATTTTGGGGTACGTTGAGCTCTATGCTAATAGGATTACCCTCCAAGTAAGCCGGTTTCAGACGGTCAATGCTGACGGTGTCCTCGCGGCCGTTTTTGTCCAAGACAAAGAATTTATCAGAACGTTTAATTACTTTATAAGGTCCGTCGTATGGAGGTTCCAGGGGTCTGCGCACAGAGTCGCGACGAACAAATACATGTGAAGAAGTTTTCAAACACGGATGAACGAAAACATCAATGGACTGTGGACGAAGGGGAGCAGGTTTAACTGAACGCATTGCGTTTGTAAGCCTGCTGACGTATGAAGCGTGATCTACCACTGGTGGGAAGCTCGAGGGAGAAACAAATTCACCAGGCAGTCGCAGTGTCGTGCCATATACTAGCTCGGCGCTAGTACAACCAGCATCGGTTTTCAAGGCGTTTCGTATCCCTAGGAGAACTAACGGAAGGGATTCAGTCCAATGGGTGGTGTTTGCAGCTGACAGACCAGCTTTCAGCTGTCTGTGTAGACGTTCTACCATACCATTAGCTTGAGGATGGTAGGCTGTTGTTCGAAAACGCATGCAACCTATGATTTTAGTCAGGGCGAAGAATAAGCCACTTTCGAATTGCCGCCCGCGATCAGTTGTTATGGAAGATGGGCATCCAAAGTTAGCGATCCATCTTTCTACGAAGACGCGTGCGACTGTTTCAGCAGATACATCCTTGATGGGTACTGCTTCCGGCCATCGTGTGAATCGATCGATGCAAGTTAAAATATAGGCATATCCATGTGATTCAGGAAGGGGTCCAACCAAATCTATATGGACGTGTTCGAAACGAGCGTCAGGGAGAAGAAAGGTGCCAAGTGGGCTTTTGGTGTGTCTTATCACCTTGCACTTTTGACAAGCTAAGCACGTGTGTGCCCATTCCCTTACTTCTTTATTAATGCCAGGCCAACAAAACCGACTAGTTACGAGCTTGACAGTAGTTCGAATACCTGGGTGAGATAAGCCATGCAACGTATTGAAGACGTTACGGCGATAACTTTTAGGCACGATGGGGCGAGGAGTACTCGTGGAAATGTCACATAGAATAGTATCTCTTCCCATACCTAAGGGTTTCTCAGCTAATTGTAGAGTTGTTTTCGACAACTCATGTTGAAGCTCGGTATCTTCTTTTTGAAGACGAGCCAGTTTTACAAGGTCTATGCCGTCGATTTGGGTGAGGGAACAAACGCGCGACAAGGCATCTGCCACAGTGTTGTTTACTCCGGATACATGGCGAATATCTGATGTAAACTGTGAGACGTAATCCAGTTGTCGTGATTCCCTGGGTGAATACTTATCTGAAGGTGAGTTCAGAGAGTACGTCAGAGGTTTGTGATCCGTAAAAATTATGAATTCACGACCCTCTACCGAATGTCTAAAATGTCGTATAGCACAGTACATAGCCAGAAGTTCTCTGCCGAATGTGCTGTACTTCGTTTCAGCTAATTGAAGGCGCCTGGAGAAAAAGGCGAGTGGTTGCCACTCATTGTCAACTAGCTGTTGTAGAACTGCGCCGATTGCAGTGTTTGATGCATCAACCGAGATACTTAACGGTGCCGTTGGATCCTGATACATCAGAAGTGTGGCATTCGCAATAGCTTTTTTAATCTGGGTAAAAGCATTTCGAGCAGACGCGTCAAGTTCTATGGACTTGTTATTCCCTCGAAGGAGGTCTGTCAATGGCTGAATCAAAGAGGCACAGTTGGGAATAAAGCGTCGATAATAACTTACTAAGCCGTTAAAAGTGCGGAGACTTTTCACCGTCTGTGGCTCTGGAAAGTTCAGTATAGCCTCGACCTTAGTAGCCAGTGGGCGAATGCCCTTGCAGTCAATAGTGTGACCCAGAAAGTCGAGTGAGTCAACACCGATTTGACATTTTTGAATATTAATGGTAACACCATGTTGGCGTAACCTTTCAAATGCCAAGTCCAAGTGCCTAAGGTGAGTTTCCTTGTCTGGACTGGCAATGAGGCAGTCGTCTAAGTATGCGTATACAAAGTCGAGACCGCGAAATACTTCGTCAATGAAGCGTTGGAATGTTTGGGCTGCATTCCGGAGACCGAATGGCATACGTAGAAATTCAAAAAGTCCGAAAGGCGTAATGATAGCCGTTTTCGGGATATCTTCTGTTGCCATCGGGATTTGGTTATACGCTTTAACCAAGTCGATTTTGGAGAATATAGTCGCGCCGGATAAGGTTGCCGTCAAGTCGTGTATATGAGGCAACGGGTAGCAATCAGGGGTTGTTTTGGCATTCACTCGCCGGTAATCACCGGTGGGTCGCCAATCATTGCTATCCTTTTTCGGAACCATATGAAGTGGGGATGCCCATGGGCTATTCGAAGGTCGAATGATGCCAAGGGTAAGCATATGGTCAAATTCATTCCTGGCGATTCTCAGTTTGTCAGGAGCTAATCGTCGTGCTTTAGATGTCACAGGTTGTCCTGTGGTAATGATGTGGTGCATAACATTGCTGGTTATGCACGGTAGGTCGTTCGACGGGCAGTTAAGTTCCGGATACTTGTCAACATAGGTTGAAAAGTTGGATCAAGAATTGCCTTTATCTTAACGGGTGACAAACTAGGGCCTATGTAGCTGATGCCTTTGATAGACAGACTAGTAGTATTGTCAATCAGTCGTTTTCGGCGGACGTCTACGAGTAAATCATGATGATTAAGTAGGTCCGTGCCAATGATGGGCATTGTAACGTCAGCGAGAAGGAAAATCCACCGAATAGGTTTGCGTAAACCTACGTTCAGATAGACGTATTTCCTACCAAAGGTTGCGATTGGTTTTCCATTTGCAGCCTGTAAGTTGAAGGTAGGTTCCTTCTGTCGATCTGCTGCTGTAGCAGGAAGGACGCTGACTTCGGCGCCTGTGTCGACTAAGTATCGAGTCTGGCTTATCACATCATGGATGTAAAGTAGGCGGCTAGTGCCACCGGCGACGGTTGCCGCTAACGCGTGCCGGCGGGATAGTTTCCCGCAGACTTTGAGACATTTCCGAAGTTACAAGGCTTACGGCAACACTTCGCTTCTTGGCCATAGGTGTTGTGGTACCAGCACCAGTCAGGGTTTTTCAGTGAACGTGGTTTGGACTTAGATCGACCACGTGAGTTCCTGCGTTGAGGAGATTTAGGACGACGGTCGGAGGAGTTAGAATGCATGTTCGACCTAAACATCTGCTGGATGGAGTTGCATAACTCTATCATTGCAGGATCCTTACTCGAAGTCTGCTTAGTCATCGAGCATATTTCGGGAACTGACCGTTTAGTTATTTCTAGAATCCTATCTGCAGTAATAGCTAAGTCCTCTATTACAGTACCCTGAAGTGTCACAAGTACGGTCTGTACAGACTGTGGCAGCTTGGTTAAGAAGAGTTCTCTAAACAGTCCTTCGTCGAACTGACTTTGGCCGACGACTTCTTTCATTCTTGTCAGCATGCTCACGGCTGACTGATCTCCTAACTCGATGTTACGAAATAATTCATCTAGACGTTGTCGGTCCGTGAGAACGTTTCTCCTGAGGAGGGATGCTTTGAGCAACTCGTACGAGTTACTTACCTCGGGACTGAACATCTGTGATGTTACGTACTTGCTGAATTCCCGCGGTAGGGCGTGAATAACTGCAAGTAACTGTGAACGTTGATCGGTTATCCCATGCTCACAAAAATCTGCTTCAGCTAGCAGAAACCACGTTTCAGCATTATCTGGCCAGTATGGTACGAGCTGAATGGTTTTAGGAGTTGAGCGGATACGGATGACCTTGGGACTAAGATCACTCATGACGAAAATTATGTCGAATAATATATGGTACAAGAACAAATACAAAATGGAACGAACTCACCGGGGTTATCTGCGGATTTATCGTGGATGAAGTTCGCGGTTGGGCTCACCAGTTTAGAGGTTGACGGAATTATCTTACACAGCCTCTAAATTATTCTCGCGTACCGAAAACAAAGCAAAAGCCAATAATTGATCGTCCAAACTTCGTGATATATTTCGGGACCAAAACAAGCCTTCAGACGAACGCTTAGCTAGCTAGTGATCGTGCACGTGACACGACGGGGTACCAAATGGCGGGGATGCTTGACCGGAAGCCTTCAGCTAAACAAGTCGACTTAAACAGTGGTGGTCAGCATCCAATGAGTGATTGCTGTGGTCAATAATTTTGGGGAATTATTTACCGCTACACCATAGCAGATGTACTATTATTACCTCTGTTATTTGGTTTAGTGATCTTTATTGTTATTTTGACCTTCAATATGTCCTTCTAACTTGACCTAAGCCTATTTTCTCACCTTCTAACTCTTTGTTATATGTATATGCTGAGATTTTGTAAATTCCGGTTCAATAATACTTTGATAAAGCTATTAGCATTAAATGGCAAAATGTCAGTAAAAACGACAATACCGTTTTGTTTTTCATTCATTGGGAGATACAAAAACCTTTATCATGATGAATATCACATACCCAATGCCCAAATTTTTTCAAACTGTTAAAAGTGAACTTGGTTTGGACATATGCAACAATTATCTAATCATAATAATAATAATAATATTAATTTCGCTTTTATTCCAGAAACAGTACTTGTGGTACAGTGTGGAATTTTCAGCACATATCTACAATTCTGCATCTAATTTCATCGCACATTTAAAAGGAGTATTACAAAAAAACAAATATAAGAAAACAACAACAAAAACCAAAAACGAAACAAAAAATAACAAAAAATGCAAATAACAATACCAAGAAGTAGAAAGGAAGATAAACACCAATAATGAATAATATTTCAGTATTTGGTAGTGGGAGCTATGATATGTGTATGCGTGGCGAACAGTAACAGCTATAATCATACAAGAAGTTATGAAAATGATATTAAGAATGTTTATAACCAAGATGATCAGTTAATTTGATTGAACTACACTAAACAATCATAAAATAAACATTTCAGGTTGTGTGTTTTTTATTGTCAGCACTAATGCGGTGTTTTGTAGTGGTAGTATGAGGAATCCTGCATTATACAAAATTTTTTAAGATGGTGATAGTGGCGTTCACAAACAAGATTGTCAGTTAAATAGTGCCGAACAAAAAAAAACAACCACAAAACTACATGATGGTTAATGACAGGACAATTTCGAAATACTCACAGTGATAATGTAGGCGGACCCAGTAGATACACAAAAGAAAGAATAGAATAAAGAATAGAAAAGTAAGCCAATGAAAATAATTTTAGGTAGCTAAGTATGTTTAAGAAGGGTGTTCACTATAGACTACAAATAAGAGAGTATAAGGGGTAAATAACAAGGGCCAAAATTATGTTATTAACAACAAATCAAGTCATAAGTTTCACGCCTAACATTGTCTCTGTCAATTAGAACACGGGTTGGCCAAATATGGTATCGTTGAGTTCCTATACTCGGTTGTACGAGCATATATTATTTTGCACTGATTTCTAGTTCTACCTGATGAGATGCAAGGAGAGGGTTGGGAATAGAGGGGGTGTTGGGGGTCAGAGAGTATGGTTTTAGACCATTTCTCGCATGTCTTCAGATGCCTTTCTACTAATGTAGTGACGAGCTGACTGAGTTTTACGTCACCAGTTCTACTAACTACCTTCAACATCCTTCTCAGGATGGTATAGTCCTTTTTCAGTAACACAGGAAAGACTAATGGGGAACAGTGAAGTAGAATAGGTAGGATACGAGAGTTGACAAATTGTGAAGGTAGAGGTTGAGTGACTCCAGTTAGTCTGAGTTTTCTAATGTAGTAGGTTAGACGAAACACTTTCTTAGAAATCGTTTGGATATGAGATGACCAAGTAAGGTCGGAAGATAGAACTCCTCCGAGGTATCTTGCATTAAACTTAGTTTCAAATTTAGTCCCCTCAATGCTACAGGCTTCATGAGTACTTACTAGTATTTGTAGATCTCGTTTATGCCTAAAGGAGAATTAAGTCAATAGTCTGGGATTTTGAGGGATTCAGCATGGGGCCATTTAGTTTAGACCACTGACTGATGTCCCACAGGAAGCTGTTTAATTTGAAGCAGTCTGACTGAGACTTAACGGGAAGCGAAACAGTCAGGTCATCTGCATATTTGACGTATTTGATTTCGTCTGAGAGAGGTAAGTCATGTAAGAAGAAGGAAAAGAGAAACGGCGAGAGAACAGCACCCTGAGGAACACCAGATTCAGTAAGCAAAGGAGAGGAAGTTACACCATTATATACCGTGTACTGCATCCTATTGGAGAAGTAAGAATGCAGCCAGTTGATAGCACAGGACTCAGTTTGTGTAAGGCTAAGCTTGTTTAACAAAAGGCCTCTAGGTACAGAATCAAAAGCAGATGTGTAATCAGGGAAAGTACAACGGGCATACTTGGTTGGCCCCTTTGTCTAAGGAGGATACAATGTTGTGATGAAACACAGCAGCAGCATCCAAAGTACTTATACCCTGTTTGTAAGCAAACTGCTTTGGATCATTTGAGAAGCTTAGGGAGGGAACAAGTTTTTGTCACAATAATTTCTCCATTAGTTTCAAAAAAGGAGAGGTAATAGCAATAGGTCTAAACTTAACACTATTTCCAGAATCAGACTTGGGTACAGGGATGATTTTAATATCTTTCCACAGAGAAGGTACAACATTATTAGGAAAAGAACTATTGAAAATGTTTGTAATTGGGTTACTTAAAACATCAGTACATTTCCTTGGGACAATGGCAGGTATAGCATCAGGCCCTTGAGTCTGGGAAGGTTTAAGAGATTTTAAACATTTAAGAACATCAGAAGTATTGAAACTATGAAAGCCACCGGTCGTGTTATTAGTTAAATTGAAGGCAAAAGGGACATATGGTCATTTTTTCAAACTGTTAAAAGTGAACTTGGTTTGGAAATATGCCACAATTATTGTATGGTAAAAATTATACTCTATTCTCAGAGTGCCAGAAGCCCATTCTTATTGTATATAGAAATCTATTGAATTTCTATGCGCATACATGCGTCCACTACAATTTTAAGTACAGACTTTCTAAAAAATCAACAGAATTATGACATTTTGAAGACATCTCGTACACTCATTATCAAATGTAAAATTACTTAAGTACTTTCATCATGTGATAAATATTGTAAGCTTTCTGTCATATATTAGAGCATTTGGTATCACGTTTCGTCTTTTGAAAAAGACAGGCTTAATCAGATTATCTCAGCATGATACTCATGACAAAAAAAATAATTTTTGAAAAGAGTATTTGACAAAAAAACAGCGTTTTTATTTGAGATTGACAGTTCACTCACAACAAAATGTGTCAATGATATCTCGTCTACACAGGCAGTTTAAATTATTCATAATTCAAGTGGTGAATGTAGGCGCCAAGTCATTTGCAATTCTGATCAGAGGTATAACTAACTATTCTTTGATTCTGTTGATAGCTATGCTAAATCCGTTAATCATTACTGTCTTGATGTCTATTATTATTATTATTTGCTCACGTTCCGAGTGGAACATAGGGCTTCGATAATACTGATGTGCGTCGGTGGCACAGTGGTTAGGACTCTCGCCGACCATGTACATGGTCCGAGGTTCTAGCCCACGCCGACGAAGCACACCTGATATCTATGGTCGGCCTGCAAAATTTGGGCTACCGATATCCACGCTGAAAATTCCATACTTGTACCAAAAATACGGTGTGGAATCAAGCTGTAATCAAAAATAAAAAAATAAATAAAAAAAATAGATATGTATCTACATATATATATATATATATATATATATGTGTGTGTGTATGGTGGTCTCTCTTTCTGTTTGCTCTCTTAGTCTGTGACCATTTCACTTGTGTGAACTTGTCTCCTTTAATAATGTGTATTCTCCTTATATTATATTATATATAATATGAGTGTTTGTTGACAGGCCGTTGCTTGGTGACATATATCCAAAATATATGAGTTGTTGTTGACATGCCTGCTATATTCGCTGTGTATATATGGATCGATACTTCATTATAATTAGCCATTCATGTTAAGACTGTCTAATGATTTGTTCACACACTTGTCTGACATTTATATATATATTTCGTTCTCACAATCTTGTGACTTACACACTTACTTTGGTGGGATACCACTTATTGCTTCTCCTTGTGTTTGGAAAATAGAAGTATCATCGCAACCTAGTGGTCTTCTGATTTCTGCCTTCTTGCGTCAGGACTATTAATTTCTCGACCAGACCATAACAATAATTTAGCGACGAGTACATAACAAATACATCTACACTTTCTTCCACCTTTTTCTGTCCTCTTCAGCTGGCTAGCTGCACGATTGCCTATAATCTCTCATCTCCTCCCCCTCCCCCCCCCAAGCGATCTCCTTAATATCATCTTGGCACTGACGGCAAACTCATTACTTCCCATACGGATTCCACTCGAGCGATTGCCTGCACTACGTGAGATATCATTCGACCAACGACCTCCTCAACGCATATGCCTGATCCATCTCCGCCTCTTTCCACATATTTGTTGAGCAATCGACTCTTGTTCGGTTGGTTTGTTCCCAGCCAGCCAGCCAGCCAGAGTTGCTTCTTGCTAATTTCTTCTTTCTGACAAGCCCCCTAGGAGGAGCCAGTCAGCGAAGTGGGCAGCTGTTGATAAAAGCCTGTAACAGGCTGTTGGAAATGCTTTTTGTGACGACCAAGCAGTGCAATTTTTTAACCCGTATAGAAGAACTGACTGACCATCTTATTCACTTCATATTTGTGTTGTATAGAATCCAAATCTTGTTGTTTATGCTGGTTGAGTGAGTGAGTGAGTGAGTGAATGAAACAGAAGATTTCGGAACTAGTTGCAGGTTGATCAAGACGAATTATACCTTTTCACTTGTGGCTGGATTGCTGGCTGGTTGGCCTTCACATTTTCATCCATGTTGTCTGACTGTCAGGCTCTGGTTGAAACGATGCTGACTTCCTGGATGGATAAGTGAAGGCAGGAAGTAACCTCTGTCAAATCTCTCCTGTCAATGGTGATTGGTGTTGGTTGTTGTTGCCGCGCTGTTAGTTGGTTGTTTGGTTGTCTTTATTACCTCAGTCTCCACATTCTCTATGTTCACATGGACTCCTGTTTTTCGTGGCTGCCTGCTTGAAAGTTTTCAAATTTTGTGTGTTTCATACTAAATATAAATCATCCACGCATGAAATCTCCAGACCTTGTGAAGTCTTCTTATCAGTCACTTCAGCATATCCCTATCGTCTCACTCCTCATTCACAGTGTGTTCCGCATATTCCAGTCAGTCAACCACAATTAAGAATATCGTCGTGGGTGATAATAGGCAGCCTTGATTTCTTTATGTCCATATTCCTAGATTTTTAAAACTAGAGAAGGCTGGTTGAGAAAAAGATGACAAGTAGTTCAACGAAGAGTCTACTTTATCTGTACAGTCAATCGGCATGTATACACAGTTTTTCCGGCGTCTGATGGATCTGTGTAGTTCTGATGATCTGGAAAAATAATTCGACTTTTTGAAATTCACTGATAAGAACGTCAAGTCAAAAATTCAAAGATAATTGACGTCATCTGTGAACAAAAATTGAAACTTTACATGAACCTTGACTTCAAAGGTGACCTATCATTTGGTAATATCGTTAAGAGGAAAACCTCGGCTTCTTTAAGAGGAACTTTCTCCTCAGAAACGCTAAGAGTAATGTTTTGTAGTCGTCCAGAGGTTTACGAAATCTTGTATCTAAAAACTTCTGTGTGTGCATATCAGTTCACTTCTTCCTAAATATTAGTCGTTCGACACGGATCCTGTCTAAAACCGTTCAAGAATACTATCCCAAGTGACTGCAGAAAGGTAGTAGTGGCTCTGTGAGAAATGCGATAACTGAACGCCTTATAGACACTGGTCATTGTATCCTCAGCAAACTCCTTCTTCAAGGCGATTTAGAAAGTGAAAAGTAAGCTTCCAAAGAAAATCCGCTTTTATCTCCTTTGCATTGCTGAAGCTCTAAATATCCAGATGGAGAAATTGGAGTTGAGCATACAAAAGACAATCTTTCACATCCACTTCTATTATTATTTTAAACCTAACCACCTTACTCATTTTATTTCTCTGATCTTTTCTGACTCGCCTTCACTCCTACACTCCTAGACAACATAAAATTTTCTTTCTTTCTATGTGCACCCTGATTACAACTCACTTATTATATAATTTAAGAGTTTGACCATGGATTGATATCAGTTAGAGAAGCATTGAAATCCAGCGAGTAGTGCCAGACAGCTGTTTCATCCTCGTTTGGGAATAATCGGCAGTAGGCACCCACTACAGGGTGTCGAACCCAGGACCCTCCGGTTACAAGACAAGTTCGTATACCATTCAGCCACTGGAACATAACCCGATTCAATGGCCAACCCATGAATTTTAACTTCTACCAATTAGTGATTTAGAGCGACCACCAACCAATGTCATCGGTAGGATATTGATCCTCAAACCTCACTGGATGAACCTCACTGGTCACGACTTCTCAATAGAAATCCAGGAAACTCTGTCCTTTAGCAGGTCACTAGCGAGCTGAATGGCATACGAGCTTGCCTTGTTGCCGGGGGGCGGGGGCTCCTGGTTTCGAACCCCAGTGGGTGCGTACTACCAATGATTCGCACACTAAGATGAAACAGCTCTCTGGAAGTACTCCTTGATTTTCAATGGTTCTCTAACTGATATCAGTCTCTGGTCAAACCTGTAAAAACAAATCTAATCCTTATAAACCAACTCTTGTAAATTATTTATCTCAGTACATAATTCTATCTATCACCCTCATTCGGATTCTCATATTTATTGATTAATATTAGCGACTATTCTTTTGATGATCCATTTCTTTTATATCATCCATTTTCACAAGAAAAAATTGCATATAAATGCGATTGATTGTACAGCTAAAAGGTAAAATGAATTCGCCGAAAAGAGACTCTTCACTGAACTATTTGTCTTGTTTTTATCTCAATGTTTGGATGGGAGTTTTTTCATGAATGATAAAACGCTTGACTGTTAATTTGCGCCTTACTTCTAACAGACTATTTACAGTATTTCATTATAAGCTGACATCGGTTAGAGAACCATTGGATATCTATTTCGTCCTAGTTCGGGATTCTTTTAATGGTAAGCAGTCACTGTCAGGGCTGGAACTCAGGACCTTTCGTTTACAAGGCTAGCTCATAGGCTTGGATATTCTAATGTTATTATTGCTGAATAGGATTATGTAGATCTATCTACTAATAACCGTCACTTTTGTGTCTTTGGATAGTTTTGTGACTGTGTATGCTTCAACGAAGTTATGTCAGCTGTACAACAGGATGTGGAGATAGGTTTCTTGCCTTTAGATCATAACAAGTTGGTTTCGGTCGCTACACAGGGAATCACAGATTATCAGTTGCTTGATTGTTAATTCGTTACAAAGAGATATAAGCGTCAGAATAATGTTTGCCTAGCTGATATCCATCTTGTGGACTGGATCTTGCAAAAGACCATGGGAAGTAAGAAGATGAGCATACATTGGACTGACAAGATGTCTTTAGGAGGTCTGGACTTCACAAATGGCTTATGTGTGTTGTTGCCCACACTCAAAAGCATATAAGCGAAGACCAACAGGAGGGTAGAAGAGGTAGAGATTAGCAAAATGCATCGACCTTGAAAAAGCTGTCAACAGTGTTGATCATCAAGTTGTTCGGAAACTACTGCAACACTAAGGAATGTCGCCAATCTTTATCAACCTCACTCAACAGCTAAATGATAATTCCACATGTCGAGCACTTCACAAAGGAAAACTCAGTGAAGACTTTGAAGTGAACACAGAAGTGAGACACTAATGCCTGCTATCACTGTGGCAGACCGGTACGCCGTTGGATATGAGAGGACACGAATACGTTTAGACCACTTCTAGAAGATCTAGACTTGGTGGACAGTTTATGTCTCATGTCATACAAACTAGATAACATACAGGTGAAAACCAACAAGTTGGCTGAAGAAGGTGGCAACGAAGACACGAATTCAAGTGGGCATAGCGAAAACATAGGTGATAAAGATGTCTGTTCAGCAACGACAATCACCAATAGCCATCAAGGAGAGAAATCTGAAGGAGGTCACTTCATTCAATTGTCGGTAAAGTTAAACTTTAAGTATCACTAACTACCATTCAGCAAACGACCTTCAACGGACCAACCACATGAAAGAGGGATTTTTGATAAAGGAAAGCGTATATTTATGGGAAACAAAGCATAAAAACTGAATAAAACTGTTACACAGGGTATCCTTCTCTAACATGTGACAGAAAAATCTCCCAATTTAGCGTAGAAGTGTCAATAGAGAAGCTGTACATGTATCCATCCAAATGACTATAAATGACCTCCTTTCGAGACCCATTTATAGCCCTAATCCTATTTTACTTATCTTCCTAAAATCCTTTTATAGAATTCTTGTGTTTCTCTGTAATTGGACCCAAAAAATCCCTAGAATGGTTCACTCTGTGATGAATATATGCAAGAGATGACAGCGAGTTATAAACTTTCCATTCATCACTATGTACTATGGAACCCTGTTTCACATGTCTAGTAATAATAGGTATTAAAGTAGTTGACTTTCTGTCTGGTATTCTCTCCACGAATCCTTACCTCAGGTAGGTTTCATATAAACCAATAACCCAAAACCTGTTGACTCTCTCACGACCACGGTTGTATTTTTTCTTCAGTAACACAGTTTCGTCCACGTGCACCACGGTGCCTTATCCAACCAACAACGGAGTAATTCTCTCCATTTTCCATGAGGCAGTGTCTCTTCACTGCTGGTACCACTGAGCTGTTGACAAGAGGCTATTTTCAATTTCAGCAGCTGCGCCTCTCACAGGACGTTTTGAAACCTTGTAATTACAAATATACAAAATTTGGGTTAGGGAGAGATGCGACCTAGCAAAAAACGTTCCTAGGAAATATTAAAATTATCAGCTTACCTTCCCTAATACTAATTCGCCTCAAACAAATCGCACAACGATGGACGTATCCGTCAATCGACCTGCTAAAGCTTTTTAAACTCATGATACCATCATATGAACAGATCCTCTTTTTCCTAAGCAACTCCATACCAAGGCAATAGTGCAAAATCTTATCTTCATCGAACTGCAAGCATAATTTCGTTAGAGCATGCATTGGAAACGAATCAAGCTCTATACAACCTTGAACTCACATGCATAAACCTCATTGGACCATTCGAGGTTGTTCGCTGATTGGTAGTTAGTGGTGCTTAAAGTTTATTATTATTGTTATTTCCTTTAATTCCTAGAAGAACATAGGGCTTCAGCCGCGTGTCTCCATTGAGTTCGATTCTCTGCTTGTGTTTTCACCTGGCTCCAAGTCTGCAACCCACATGTTTTCATCTCCTCTTCACATGACCTCCTCCTCCAAGTCACCCCACCCTTGCACTGACTACCAACTCGCCGCTTCCCTTTCGGGTTCCACTCGAGCGATGACCTGGCGCGTGATGTCCCTCACTTGATGGTTTCCTCAGAGTATGGCCAGCCAATCCATCTCCATTTCTTCCTGCCTATTTGTTGATCAGTCGGTTCCCGCTGGGTTGGTTCGCTCATTTCCAGAGATCCCTGTTGCTGATCTTTTCTGGCTCTCCATCTGACCTTGAGTATTGAGCGAAGACAACAGTTGTCATATTCCTTGACTTGAAGGCGGCCTTAGACTCCATGGATCGAAAGGTACTATGGCAATGTCTGACTGTGAAGGGAGTGACAAGAAAGTACATTGCACTAATCAAGGCACTCTATTCAAACTCATGTAGCCGTGTAAGGGCTTATGGGGAATTGTCATCTGAATTGGTAACAACCAGTGGTGTCCGACAGGGATGTCCACTTTCCCCATTTCTGTTTAACTTCATCATAGATATGCTGATGGAAGTATCCTTAACTGAACTTAACGACTTAGGAATCGACTTGTTACCAGGGAATAGTCTTATGGACTTAGAATATGCAGATGACATAGTCTCTCTCTCCCCATTTCCACACCTTCTCCAGCAGTGGCGTCATCAACTCTGCTGTTATCTCTGGGTCTATTTTCAAAGCTTCTGCTGAGATTCCATCTGGTCCTGCTGCTTTCCCAGCTTTTAGCATATTGATTGCATTCAGTACTTCTGATTTTGTCGGGGAGTCAATGTTCACTGGTAGTTTCGCTTCCGTTTTTGGTATTGTTGGTCGAGTTGTAGGTGGCGGACGATTTAGAAGTCTTTTGAATTGTTCAGCCCAGTGTTTTCTATGCTTCACCTCTTTGGTGATTAACTTAAAGTTAAACTTGGCTCAATTATCTAAACAAAGTCGTTCCAACTATAGACTGCAAAAATGACATCAGAATCGGAAAAGCAACACAGATATTGATTAATCTGAAATCAGTATATACGTTCATTGTCAAATCAGTGATTCTCTATATGGTTCAGAGAGCTGGAGCGCTGAATCCCTCCTTATGTTCCACTCATAACTCAAGGGAATCACCACCACTCACAAGGATTTTTGTATATTCAGATGATGAATTCCAGATAGGATGAAACACGCGTCCCAGATTCCAGTGTGTTTACCCGCCGCCCGCCAATCATATGCAGTAATCAAGTGTTCATTGGCAAGTTTTTAATTTAAAACGACAAAGCAGAAAAGTAGTGATTCATAGTTGCTAAACATCACACCTGTTTATTTTTTCCGAAAAATTCTTCCTCTGAGCCGAAATTTTATTCTGTCTTTTAATTCATTCAGTCTGCACAGTGTGACTCCTACAGAGCTAGTATGATTCATGTCTATTATACTGAATAATTTAGACGCAATAGACAGATTTGGATTGCATGGTAGACTTCAAAAAGCCAAACTATACTACACCACGTGTCTTTTTCAATGTCCCAACTCTAGCACATTTTCACTTACAAGAAGTTCCTTTAATCATCATCGTGGTTGTTTTTATTTTGGTACCCCTAAAGATTCCCGTTAAGTCTCAGTCAGACTGCTTCAAATTAAACAGCTTCCTGTCGGACATCAGTCAGTAGTCTAAACTAAATGGCCCCATGCTGAATCCCTCAAAATCCCAGACTATTGACTTAATTCTCCTTTAGGCATAAACGAGATCTACAAATACTAGTAAGTACTCATGAAGCCTGTAGCATTGAGGGGACTAAATTTGAAACTAAGTCTAATGCAAGATACCTCGGAGTAGTTCTGTCTTCCGACCTTACTTGGTCATCTCATATCCAAACGATTTCTAAGAAAGTGTTTCGTCTAACCTACTACATTAGAAAACTCAGACTAACTGGAGTCACTCAACCTCTACCTTCACAATTTGTCAACTCTCGTATCCTACCTATTCTACTTCACTGTTCCCCGTTAGTCTTTCCTGTGTTACTGAAAAAGGACTATACCATCCTGAGAAGGATGTTGAAGGTAGTTAGTAGGACTGGTGACGTAAAACTCAGTCAGCTCGTCACTACATTAGTAGAGAGGCATCTGAATACATACGAGAAATGGTCTAAAACCATACTCTCTGACCCCCAACACCCCTTCTATTCCCAACTCTCTCCTTGCATCTCATCAGGTAGAACCAGATATCAGTGCAAAATAATATATGCTCGTACAACCGAGTATAGGAACTCAACGATACCATATTTGTCCAACCCGTGTTCTAAGTGACAGAGACAATGTTAGGCGTGAAACTTATGACTTGATTTGTTGTTAATAACATAATTTTGGCCCTTGTTATTTACCCCTTATACTCTCTTATTTGTAGTCTATAGTGAACACCCTTCTTAAACATACTTAGCTACCTAAAATTATTTTCATTGGCTTACTTTTCTATTCTTTCTTTTGTGTATCTACTGGGTCCGACTACATTATCACTGTGAGTATTACGAAATTGTCCTGTCATTAACCATCATGTAATATTAGTTTTGTGGTTGTTTTTTTTTGTTCGGCACTATTTAACTGACAATCTTGTTTGTGAACGCCACTATCACCATCTTAAAAAATTTTGTATAATGCAGGATTCCTCATACTACCACCACAAACACCGCATTAGTGCTGACAATAAAAAAACACACAACCTGAAATGTTTATTTTATGATTGTTTAGTGTAGTTCAATCAAATTAACTGATCATCTTGGTTATAAACATTCTTAATATCATTTCATAACTTCTTGTATGATTACAGCTGTTACTGTTCGCCACGCATACACATATCATAGCTCCCACTACCAAATACTGAAATATTATTCATTATTGGTGTTTATCTTCCTTTCTACTTCTTGGTATTGTTATTTGCACTTTTTGTTATTTTTTGTTTCGTTTTTGGTTTTTGTTGTTGTTTTCTTATATTTGTTTTTTGTAATACTCCTTTTAAATGTGCGATGAAATTAGATGCGGAATTGTAGATATGTGCTGAAAATTCCACACTGTACCACAAGTATTGTTTCTGGAATAAAAGCGAAATTAATATTATTATTATTATTATAAAACAAAACCATAAAATATACCAAGAAATTATGAAAGAATCCTGTAACCAATCAACCAAATCCCTACAAACCAGCACTTGAATATCTATGAGATGCACACTACTAGCGACTTGCCCAACTCAGGTGGGTGGATTCTAGTGAGAAGTCGTGACCAATTGGGGTGCAGCAGGTTGGGTGTGAGAACAAATACTCGCCACGGAAGACATTGGCTAGTGGGCGCGCTATTTCATGAATTGGCCGAAGTTAGAATTCATAAACTGCGCATTGGATTGGGTCCCAGTGGCTTAGTAGTCTACGAGCTAGCTCTTCCTGGGTTCGAACCCCTGTGGTGGGTGCGTACTGCTGAAAAGTCCCAAACTAGAACGAAACAGCTGTCCAGTACTCCCAACTGGTTGTCCAATGGTTCTCTAACTAATGTCAGCTCATCATGATGAAATCCTGTAACCAATCAATTAAATCCCTACAAACCACCACTTGAACATTAATTTTTATTTATAATCAGCGCCATTACATACGGAAATCGCGGTTTTACAAAACGCCACAGAATGGAATGTTGACATGGACAAAACAACAGACAAAGAAGGAGAGTTTTCTTTCATGCCTTGAAGTTCCAATTCGAACATAGAGCTTTAAGCGATGGTGTTGATAGACTCAATCCCAACCTGGCCTCTATTCCAGGCTATCACCGATGACATTCTTAATTGGGGTGGACTGGATTATGCAGCACACCGTGAGTTGGGGGGGGGTTGCGAGAAGACAGACATACGTTGGACTGACTGATAAGAAGACTGTAGAAGATTCGGACTTCGTGGAAGATCTTTGTCTAGGATCTATAGATGGAAACTAACAAACTGACAGAAGAAGCGAACAGTGAAGACACAACTTAACCTGAATGTAGAGAGGATGGAGAGGATGAATATAACCAGTCAACAGTAACAACAGTAACAGTAAGCACCGATCACTATTATTATTGTTGTTATTTCCTTTAATTCCTAGAAGAACATAGGGCTTCAGCCGCGCGTCTCCACTGAGTTCAATTCTCTACTCGAGTTTTCACCTGACTCCAAGTCTGCAACCCACATGTTTTCATCTCCTCTTCACATGACCTCCTCCTCCAAGTCACCCCACCCTTGCACTGACTACCAACTCGCCGCTTCCCTTTCGGGTTCCACTCGAGCGATGACCTGGCGCGTGATGTCCCTCACTTGATGGTTTCCTCAGAGTATGGCCAGCCAATCCATCTCCATTTCTTCCTGCCTATTTCACAATCGGTTCCTGCTGGGTTGGTTCGCTCATTTCCAGAGATCCTTGTTGCTGATCATTTCTGGCTCTCCATCTGACCTTGAGTATTGAGCGAAGATAACTGTTAATGAAGGTCTGAAGTTTGTTGGAGATGCTCTTTATGACGCGCTGGCCAAGTCTCTGATCCGTATAGTAATTTGCACTGACTAACTTCACATTGGAGTTGAAAATCCGGATCTTATTTTTGATTCTGAGTAGTGCTGTTGACCTCCACACAGACTTACTTGAGAGTAATGAAAGTTTGTCTTGCTTTCCCGATTCTGGCTTTGATATCCTCGTCAGTTCCGCCTGTAGTTGAAACGATGGTCCCCAGGTAGGTAAATAGGTAGGTAAAGGAGGTTGTTTCTTTCAGGTTCCTCCCACTTATGCTGGCTGATTGTTGTCTGTTGTTGTTGCTGTTGGTGTTGGCCAGGAATCTTCATCACCCAACTCTGTTTTGTCTATGTTCACCTGAAGGCCTATCTTTGGTGCTTCTTCTATCGCCAACTTGTTGCTTTTCACATGCCTATCTACCAGTTTGTGGGAAATCAGACATATATCACATCGTCAAAATCCAGATCCTCCAAGTTTTTTTTTCGTGTGAGTCCATTTTATGCCTGTTTCCTCATCTCCCGTTGTCTGTCGCATTATCCAATCGAATTCAATCAGGAAAATCAACCAATCACTTTCAACGGGAGAAATTTGAAAGAGGTCACTTTCTTCACTTATCTAGGAAGCATTTCAGGACTAGAATCTGAAAGGTAAGACAGACATTCATCATTCTGAAATCAGTTTGGAACTCTCCTGCACTTACAATAAACAACAAGATTCAAATTGTCAAAACCACTTTCTTCTATGTGGGTCAGAAACTTGACCCATTAGCCACGGAAAGTTTTTCAAACAGGCCACTGCAAACTTTTGTCAACATATGTCCTCCGTTTATGTTTAAGATCAGATGGTTAGAGAAAGAGTTGGCAACAAGGGACTGTGGGAAGAAATAGATCAAGAACTGAATGCTCAACAATATGTAGAAGAAAATGAAGATGGATAGAACATGCATCTCTGAGAAGACCGTCGAGTGACGGTGAACGCCTGGCCGTCTCTTGAATGGAACCCTAGCGCGGAACAACGAGTTGGACGTCACCTAGAGAGTGGCATGGAGGAGATCATGTGAAGAGGAGCTGACAACTTATGGGGAGATGAGGAGGAATGCATAAAACAAGGCAAAATGGGGACGTGATGTTGAAGGCGTATGCTCCACTCGAGACCCTATTGTCGTTGTTGAGTATTTTACGATTGAAACATGGCCACATCTGGTCTTTATTGGTTTAACCCTTATTTCTTAATTACTTCACAGTTTTCAAATTTAGCGTTTTGTAAAGTCCTTGGATTCAATGACTGGTGATTTCTGTCAGTCTAGTTTTTAATGTGCTTCACAAGTTATGTGGCTCTCCATCATGTTACGATTCGAATTAACGCTAGGTGGTTGGAGGACTGGAAGCCTTGAACCCAGTAGGCTAGCTAATCGGCACTCATCACCAAGGCAAATCTGCAGAATACACGGCATAACTCAGTGGTAATGTCTATGGATGTAGCACTTGGTGATGCCGGTTTGAATCTTTCAAGACTGGATTTACACCTTATTGACGAGTGTACGAGCAAGGAAGAAATCCACTTTGAGGTCTTCCAATAGATTACCTTTAACCACCAAACCATTCAAGCTGTGATTCTCACCCAGTGAAATTAATATGGTATTTCTAAACTTCCAGTTAACAAGACGTGAACAAGATGGAACACTAAAAGCATCCATCTGTGGAAAGTAAACATGCAACGGACAGCTTATTAACTTTTACAGTCGGGTACCTCTATATATACAAAACGAAACCCGATCCGTTCGCTGAGCCACAGAACCCGTAGAATTTGCAGCCATGATGATATAGAAGAGGAACTGTACACTCTGAAGAGAATCCTCCTCGAAAACGGCTACGCAGAACGTTTCATCACAAAATCTATGAAACCTAAAACACCAAGACCGCCCACACTTTCTGCTTTCAAAAGTATCCTCTACCTAAATCTAAAATTCAGTGATGACTCATTGGCAGAAATACTGAGAAACCGCCTATCCCACTCACTGAAGAAAACCTTCTTCGCAGCTGAACTTCGACTAACCTCCTCTGCGAAACCAAGGATCCTGATGAATGTGAAGGATAAGCTACCACTGTTAGGTGACCTCTTATCAATATGTATCTACCAATTCACCGGCTCGTGTGGAGCCAGCTAGGTATTTCGGGCATACCCAGTGTTTGCTATCTAAAAATGTTATCGAACACTTACCCACAGTCATGGTTTTATAAAGGGGAGAAAAAAAGATACCAAACAAAGCTCTATCCTGAAACACCTTATCGAAGATTCTGAACATCAAACTAATTCACAAAGGAACTTCAAAGTTATCTAAAGAATACGTGGGAATATTGTTAAAAGAGTATGAATCACACTTATTCATACCTCACAGAAACAATGGCAATCCCCATATTAAAACCTGAACTCTGCATACACAAGAAGAACTTTGTTCAGTCATTAAACCTACAATCGACCTCATCTATCTTAACACCGAATACGTAATTTTGTTTCATCATTTTTTGTTTGCTGGCTTTGTTCTTAATTTTATAATATATATATTCCCGCACCCCTTATTAAATCTCTACTACTTATTACCAATTTTGCTAACCTAACTTTTGTTTAGTTGAGCTCTACTTAACCCCATCGAATAGATTACGTCACTCAAACAGCTTATTTAATTTTATTTTAGTTTCTAATCCATTAACGAAATTTACTATCTAAAATTTACAGTTCCAATGACAAATCTATGGAAATATTCGTTTTTTGCTAAGGAAATTTACTGGATATATGCGATTGTACAGCTTGGAAATGATATCACCGAAAAGAGTAACTCTTTGCTGGACGCCTTTTCTCTAATATTTTTTTTATTCCTTTACGTTCCCAGTGGAACACAGGGCTTGAAGCTGGAGGCTTGACGTTTCTGTAGCAGTGTTTATTTTAACGGGATGGATGGGGTTGCTAGCCAGCCTCATGCCTAACCTTTCCTCTTCACTAGCTTTATTTCTGGCTTAGTGAGGTAAAGGAGTGCGTCGGTGGCCAAGGATCCAACCTTGGACCATATGCATGGTCGGTGACCGTCCTAACCGCTATGCCACCGACGCACTTTCTGTAATACGGTATTATGAAATATGGTGAGGTACAGTTATTCTACAGAGTGAAAAACAATCTGCCAAAGACAGTACGATTTCGTCTCTTTTGCATGACGGAAGCCTTAGCCATTCAGTTAGAAGAACCAGAAGTATGCATACAAAAGAAAATTATTCAACCACTTCTACTATCATGATAACAACTTCCCTGATTTGACTTAACTTTTACTTGTATGTTTATTTTTTCTAACTACTTAAAACTCTTACGTAATTCTGTATATTATTTTGTTTCCACGTACACCCTGAGCACAACTCTTTCACCAAACTATTCAAGTTATTATGTAACTCTTCTTTAACAATCATTTGTGACAACTCATCACTTTTGTTACTACCCTCTTATATCAACATTCAGTTCACCTGAACTTACTAACTGTATTTTCGTTTGACAATTTTAGTGTAAACACACATACAAAACAACCATATACAATATTTGTGATAGTACAGCTATGAAAATGAATTCGCCGGCGAAAAGAGACTCTTTGCTGAACTACTGGTCTTTCGTCTATTAATGTTCGAATGGGAGATTTTTCATGAATTGTTAAATTTTTTGAGGTTTAAGACATATTGATACTGACGAATGATTAGTGAACTTGTTGGCAAAATCCTAAAATAATAACAAAACTAAAAATACAATCCAGCCACCGTCAACAAATAACCGATGGTTCTAGATCGTAGTTTCAAAGGAACGGCAATCCCTCACTGAGGAACACAAACATTCAGCTGACAACCCCAAAACGGGAGGAAATACGCGTTCTGGATTCCACTGTCGGCTGACCAGACAGCACTAAACATTTAACTTTGAGTAACTGAGTATATTTATATGCCTACTCCTTCCCTAATGGCTAAGTGTACGATGATCGACCTTGAGAAAATTCTCACCATAGAGGAATGCAATGCACACATGTGATACATAATCACACATTAGAGTTGGGAATGGATACAATTCTAAAATCGAATATTGTTCGGTGCAGGAAGAGGTTGACCAGTGAACTGAAAACTGCGTTAACAGCTTACGACAAGAATGATGCAACACCGGTACCGAAATTGTTTAAAAAACGATAAGTTTCTTTATTGAGAAAACCAACGGACATTTATAGATTTTTATGTACATTATTATAAGAGTTATTGTTAGCAGAAAACCAACGTCTTCTGATTGATTGTTTTCTTCCCGAAGGTCATTCTGTCATCTTTTTGTGGCCGTTTCTCAGAAAGTTAAGCCATATATCTGCGAATCATATTTTCACACGTTAAGTTTCCTGTGATTGGTTGTTGAGTTCCTCAAGGTAAAGCTTTATTATTGTTTTTTCTGATGACCCTGATTCAGGACACAAACATTGACGTGGATTGTTGCCTACAATTTCGGCTTGCAGCCAGCTCTCAACGCAATAGTAGAACTACACTAGACAAAATCGAAAAGTTATGTCAATCATCCTTGAAATGAGGCATTAATTTTGCTCTATATATCATCCTGTAAATAAAATTGAATACTGTACCACTGTCTTTTATCAAATAAAATTACTGTGCAGTAGCCCCTTATTTCCAATGATTTTCTAACTGATATTAATCCTTGGGGAAACTTGAACCAGATCAAACCCCTATAAATTAACTCTTGAAAATTAATTTTGGTGCTTGCTAATTCTACCTCGACCGTAGAAGGATATCCATTTATTTATTTAATCTTTGTACCTTTCTCTTAGTACTACTGCTGTTCTCACTTTGAGCAGTTCAGGGTATTACCTCATCTGTCCCATTTTTATTATTTTAATGCATTCCATTTTGCAACAATGCTAAAATCTATCTTATCAAACTCCTCACTATGTTACGTAATGCTCTTATTCGCTTACTAATCTTATTCCTCCTATTCATTTTACATATCCGTCCAAGATCGGTACATTCTATTGTGGTGACAGCAGGCTGCTAGCCAAATTGGTAGACATTAATTCACGTCAATATTTATGTCGCAAATACTGGTCGTGAGAAAAATGAGAACAAGTCTGATTCAACAACCAACCACAGCACACTTGGCATAGGCAGATACAGTTAACGTAGGGATGACCTGGCATTCAAGAAGCAATCACAAAGACATACAAGGTTAACTTTGTGTGAGAAACAACCAATCAGAAGAGCGTGTTTGTTTGCTTGAATAAGCTTTAATAATGTACATGAAAATATATAAATACGTGTTGATTTCCATAATAAACGATCTGTTGACTGGCCCTTGTCTTCTGTTGTTACACTATGAATGATTTTTTATACGTGATAATGTTTGCTTCATCACTTGATATATTGAAGAGTAACCTAGAATCACAAACATTCTATCACATTTCGTTATTATTATCATTACTATTTGAAGCGTGCCACAAATTCTGTTGAAATTTCAACCCTGAATGCAGGTTCTTAAAATTGTACACCTAGATAATCAATTTGATGAAAAGAGTCTCTTCGCTGAATAGTCTGTCCATAAATTAATCAACTGAATAATTCCCATTGTAGTATTAAAGAACACAATATTCAGCGAAAAACTCATTACAACAACGAATTTATTATCAAGCTGTACAATCGTACATATATATATGTATATATGTTGTTTGTAAGAAATTATATCCGGTGAGGAAATTAGATTGAAGGTGGTGTATACTTGAAATAATAATAATAATACTAGTATGAAATGGGCTTGGCCATTCATGAATTTAAGCCAGACACCTTTGTGTATAAAAGAAGTATGTAAAATGCTTATTTCTGCCATGGTCGTAGAGGGATACACATTTATTCTAGTGCTGCTTAATGCCCTCTTTTTCTGTAAACTACATACGACTGTACAGCAGCTTGAAAATGAAGTCGTCGAAAAGAAATGCATTTCCTCGCTGAATAGAAAAGCTGTTAATTGGTGGATGGTGACTAGAAGTGGATAAATCCACGAGGGTCTGCATTTCGTCCTATTTGGGACTCGTCATCTGGATCTACACAGCTGCATACCCCAGTGACTGATGATATTCCCACCGAGGCTGTGATATGTATCCACATGATGTGTGTTTTGTTTTTGACAGTCTGTTATAGTTTGCTGTGTATATGGATCGATATTTCATTATAACTGACAATATGCTTTTGTCTGTCCATTAACTAAATAAACATGTATGACCTTGTTGTCACATGACATTACAACCAATCATGTTAAGACTGTCTATTTATTGTTTCATGTGTATTAGCCATTTTCATATATACTTTTGTACTGTATACTTGTTGATACTTGTTCCCACAAATTTTCGTACACTACGTACCATTTCACTCACACTGTTGTGCGACATTTATTTTCCTTGTCTAGGAAAATACAAGTATCATCGTAAACCAGGTGGTCTTCTGATTTCCCTCTTTCCGCGTCAGGACTATTAACTACTCGACGAGTACACAACATAATTGGCGACGGGGAAAACTCTAATAACTCACTCAGCAGCAGTACATAACAGGCTGAAACCCAGTGCCCCACAGTTTCAAACGCCAAAGCGTTACCCACTAGACCACCTGAACAGCCACGAGAGCCACCTCTTGTGCGATGGGTTTTATTAATTATTTAAATCAAATTTGTATTTTCCCGTCCACTGATTGGGCCGAAGTGGTCGGTCTCAGGATGACATGTCGGCTTCTTGTGCAGATGCTACGACGATGTCTGGTCGTGTAATTATAGGTTATTAGTGGATGGTGACTAGCAGTGGAATCCAGGATGCGCATTTCTTAGCCCAAGTGGTCTAATGGATAACGCTTTGGCGTTTGAAACTATGAGCACTGGGTGTGAGCCTCGGTGGGAACATGATCACTCACTGGGGAATGTACGTACATCCATCCAGATGACGAGTCCCAAATGGGACGGAATGCTCATCCTCGTGGATTCATCCACTGGTAGTCACCATCCACCAATTAAAAGTCTTTTTTGTTAAGCGAAGACGTGTATTTCTTTTCAACGACTTCAATTTTAAGCTGTACACTCGTATTTATATTACAGAAAAAGAGGGTATTAGGTAGCACTAGAATAAATGTCTAAAAATGTCGTGCTAGGCTGAAATCGATTACAAAATATTTCGTGAAATGGGAGACTATGGTGGTGATTAGTCGTCACAATAGATTTGTGCAGTGTGGGGTTGGAAAACTGACAAATCATTTCAAGGTTATAAAAGGTGTCAGGTGAGTGAGTGGCTAGTACAAAGTGGTATGCATTAAACAGGAGACAGTAAGACTGTTCATAATGAAATAACTAATGTGTGATATGAAACAGGTGAAGGCATATATTGAGAAAAGAGATAGCATCACTAATAATAAGTCCGGATAGAATAAATGGCTTCGTGCTAGTCGGTACTCGTCAAGAAGGCATATCTGCAACTTTGAAGGGACTCACGTCTCTTCTGAGACTTGAAACCGCGTCACCCAGTGCACATACGCCTTGCTGACGAGTGCCAACTGGCAAGAAGCCTAGATTCAAGGCGAGCTACCTAGAATGGTGGTCACAATGCAAACCTGACTGATAGAATTCAGTCTACACCAAACAACGAAAGGACTAGACACACTACAGAAGTCACTGACTAGTGTCCAATCAAAATTCGATAGTTTTGAGAGAATGTTTGAATGTAGGGTATAAATTATGACGAATAATAATTATTGTAACAATAAGCAAAGAAGAAAAATCCAAGAGGATTTGTTTCCGCTTGCCCCACTTGTTATCCTAAATCCAAAATGTTTCACAATATTGAATTCTATCTTATCAGATTTCATTTCATGTTATGCAATTATTTATAATTTCCTACTAAACCAATAATGATGTGCATTGGTGGCACAGTGGCAGAATGCTCACCAACCACGCCTCATGTGGTTTGGGGTTCGATACCCGGCCGCCGACGCACTCCTTTACCTCACTGAGTCAGTAAGAAGACTGTTAGAGAGGGAAAGTTGGACATGAGGCTGGTAAGCAATCCCATCCTGTGAAGATAAACACCACTGCTACCGAAACTTCAAGCCTCTAGCTTGAAGCCACCCTATGTTCCACTGGGAACGTGAAACAACCAAAAAATCGAATAATTATGCACACCTTTCCAACATTTATACATCTTATGAATTATTCCATATATGGCATTAATTGTTTTGCCACTTGACATTTAACTATGATTGTAATCACAAATATTTTATTTGTATTTCACACTACTACTATTATTACTTTATGTATTCACACGAGCGATTCAATTCCTTCACCGGATACAGTTTCTTAAAATCCATATATATATATATATATATATATATAAGACCTATATTTTCGACGATCAACTCTCCCCAATATAAGGTTGCCCGTTGGCTTGCGGAGAAGTTGGCACCCATTCGCCAAAGTCTAGCCGCGCATACCATAAAAGACTCATTTCCTTTTGCTGAAAACGTGAATCACATGAACGTTTCAAATAAGTTCATGGCTTCATTTGATGCAACCTCCTTGTTTACAATGATCCTAATCAATGAAACCATTGAGATCATTTGTCAACAGTCTGATCTTCTCCCACTACCAGAGCCGGAATTCAAACGCTTACTGTTAATGTGTACCATGGGTGTACAATTCCAGTTTGACAACACTCTTTACCGACAAATAGATGTTGTAGCTATGGGCAGTCCACTAAGCCCTGTTTTAGCAGATATCTTTATTTCAAACCTTGAGAAAACAAAGCTGAAGCCTGCAATTGATCAAACAACTTCCTATTGTCGATATGTCGATGACACATTTGTAGTATGCAACAACGAAAGTCATGCCTCCTACCTACTCAGACTATTCAACAACGCACATACAAATATTGTATTTACTATGGAACATGAAAATGATGGAAAGTTCCATTTCCTTGACGTTGCCATGCAACGCCTAGAAGATGATAGTCTCCAGAGGTGGTCAATCAACCGAAAGCCCACATGGAATGGACATTTTACTTACATTTTAATAGTTTTTGTCCAAATAGCTATAAACGAGCACTAGTCAAGACTCTGTTTTATAGAGCAAGGAGAATATGCTCTGCAGAGAAACTAGAGGAAGAATTTACGATTCTCGAAAAGGTGCTGAAACACAACGGCTATCCTCAAAGATTCATTAACAAATATGGAAGATGTGAAGGCTCAAATACCAAACAAATCACAGTTGAAAAAATGCCTGTCTTCATTCAACTAGATTTTAAAGGTAAAGACATTGCAGAAATGGTCAACAGAAGACTGAGAGCGTCACCAGCCAGAGCCTATCACGCAAATAATTTGGTTCCCGTCCATCGAACAACATGCTCTTTGGTGCAGTCAAAAGTCGATAGATACCCTTCTCATGTTAACTCCAACTGTGTATACAAATTTACGTGTATCTGCGGGAGCAGTTACATTGGGAGAACAGAAAGAAGGGCACACCTCCGATTTTCTGAACATGTGCCGAAAAGCCTACGTCTCAAGGGAACAAACTCTTATATTAGCGCTATTACCAGACATCTCCTCGACACGGGTCATGAGGTGGAAATCGAGAAATTCTTCAAAACTATCAACAGACAAAGGAGCTGCATTCTCCTCAAGTTTGCCGAAGCATTTTCTATGGAACTCTTGAAACCAGATTTGTGTGTTCAGAAAGAAGCAGTTATTAATCTTTCCTTGCCCGCCCTGGTAACTGGATGTCTTTATTCTCTCATCTGATTACGCAATCCTTGTCTTTAACCTCACCCTCCTTTTATAATCTGTAATTTTCCTTGTCTCTCTTTTCTATGATTTGAGTTCAACTCAGTACATTGTTACCTAACTTATTAGTCACTCTACATCTAAGGCATATCTCGTCTTTATTACTTAACTAACTCCTTTACCATTCATTGTATGCATACATTTATTGTGACTTAAACTGCTTGTGTAAAAACTATATAAGCGCAATTTCCTGAGCACTGTTTACTAATTGTGGAACCTTCTGTCAACTGACAACACGCAAAATTTGCAAGTATGTTGAAACTTTTCTGTACTTAAATCTCATAATTTATTTAGGCTGCAAGCAGCTGATGAGAAGCCAACGAAATAAATGATGATACCATATTATTCAGCACAAACCGCCACTGTTGTTCTTGCTTTATTCAAATATATATATATGATTCTACAGCTTGAGACTAAATTCGCTGAGAAGAATTTCATAATATATCTACTGATGAATAATTCAGAACGAAATAGTTAGAGTGAACAATTGTGGTTTCAATAAATTCTTCTCTTCTCAGGCTGTATAATTATAAATCTACTAATTAATTTATGCATACAGTAGTCATATAATAGACTGGATAATGCGACAGACAGACGGCGGGTAACGAGGAGACAGGCATAAAATGGATCAACACAAAAAACTTGGAGGATCTGGACTTCGCCGATGATATATGTCTGGAAGATGTGCAAGTGAAAAGCAACAAGTTGTCAGAAAAGGTGGGTATCAAAGATAGGACTGCAGGTGAACATGGAGAAAACAGAGGTAGGTGATGAGGATTCCTGGTCAACAGCAACAGCGACAACAACAGACAACAGTCAGCACAAATGGGAGGAGTTTGAAAGGAGTAACCTCATTAACCTTCTGACCTGGGAAGCATCCTTCCAACTACAGGCGGACAGAATAGACGACGATATCGAAGCGAGGATTGAGAAAGCAAGACAAGCTTTCATTACTCTCAAGTAAGTCTGTGTGGAGACCAACAGCACTACTCAGCATCAAAAATAAGATCCGAATTTTCAACTCCAATATAAAGTCAGTACTACTTGCTATACGGATCAAAGACTTGGTGCACCAAGAAGGGCACTTCAAACAAACTACACACCTTCATCGATCAACAGTTGCCTTCACTCAATACTACTCAAGATCAGATGACCGGCGAACCAACCCAGCAGGAACCGATTGTGCAACAAACGTGCAGGAAAAATTGGTGGTGGATTGGTGGACATACTCTGAGAAAACAAACCACCAAGTGAGGGATATCACACGCCAGCCCATCAGTCGAGTGGGATTCGCTAGCCGGTAGTCAGTGTGAGGGTGACATGGAGGAGGAGGTGATGTGAAGAGGAGATGAAAGTATGTGGGCAAACGTGGACCCAGGTGAAAACATTAGCAGAGAACCGAACCCAATGGAAACATGTGGCTGAAGGCCCATGGGCCGGTAAAAACAAATTAGAATCATATTAGAAAGTGAATTGTGGAACAAGTATGAATAAGATGGGATGGAACAATAGTTTTTGAATATGCATGGTCAATGAGAGCATGAGATCAAATGAGATGAAATAATTTATATATATATATATACTGCCAACAAAGATACCGGTTTCAAGGGTGAAAGCAATCAGTGGTGTGTGCAACAATATAAATACCATAGAAAATAAACCAATAGGCTGGACTAGACATAAGTTCAACGGTAAAAATAACGACCACTATAATGATTGTGAAATTATAACGATGATGTTGTGTAAACTTAAAACTACCACTGGTGAATGATATCAAATAATAGTAATAGTAATAACAGTAGTGGATTTAAGGAAGTGAAATGAACAGGATTTTGTAGATATGATAACAAGCTAGAAAAGCACTATTTAAACCTAAGGTAATAGAAATTTCATGATCATTCTAATGGGGCCCATGATAAAATTCTCCGATCAATCAAACTAAATCCGTACAAACCAATACTTGTAAACTGATCTGACGCTCACTAGCGACTGGCCATATCTATTCACGCAGTTACCTAGGGTTCTAGTGGGAAGCTATAACCAGTAGGGTGAAGAAGGTTGAAGGTGAAGATAGTTAATCATCAAAGAAGACATTGCAAAGTGGTCGCGCTTTATCGTCAATTGGCTCTACAACTGCTCATAATTTTTCATTTGTGTAAGGACACAACCTTTTGAACAAACCGACGTTCAACCTAGGGGTTTCTCATTCCAGTTCTACTCAACTACGTGTCGCGTGATGTCAGTTGAAGGTTAGATATATTCATCGCCTTCATCTTCTGTATTTCTCTATGTTCACTTGAAATCCTGTCTTTGGTATCGGTACTTCTACGAAGACATTATGATCTTGTGAGAAAACTTTGCATATATATACATACATATATATATGTTTTTTTTGTAGTTAGTTTGTAGGGATTAGTTTTGTTTTTACGAGTTGATCATGGATCGAAATCAGTTAGAAATGGCTCATGAATTCTAACTTCCGACCGATGATATTGGTTGGGTTCGCGCTAAATCGCAAATTGGAAGGAGTTAGAATACATGGGCCATTGAATCAGGTCCTAGTGGCTGAATGGTATATGAGCTTGTCTTGTAGCCGAAAGTTCCTGAGTTCGAATCTTTTGGTGGATGCGTACTGCCGATGATTCCCAAAAGACTAGGATGAAACAGCTATCCAGTACTCTCAGATGGTTTTCAATGGTTCTCTAACATGTATATATATGTTTGTTTTCAAGAACAATATCCCTCATGGCTGCAGGAAGGCGACAGTGGCTGTATAAGGTGTGCTATAATCGAACACTTTGTCAACACTGGTCATTTTATCTCAACAAACGCCTCCTTCAGAATGATCTACAAAGTTAAGAAGAACAACCTGTCAAAGGCAATAGGCTTTCGTCTCCTTTGCATTACCAAAACTTTAGCCATTCAGTTAGAAAAACCGGAATGATGCATAAAAAAGAAGATTACTTAACCACACTCCACTATCATGGTAACACACCTTGTTGCTGATTTCTACTGACTTGATTTTTGTTTGTTTGCTTTTCTCAATCCTTATAGTTCTAGTATTTCTTTAGAACTCTTGCTCAACTCCATATTTTACTTCATTTCTATGTGCATCTTGAGTACAACTCATTCATTAGATTATTCACCTAATTACGTAACTCTAGTACACTTATTTAACTCCTTTTTTTCCATTCATCGACTAACATTAACAACTATGTTTGTTTGTGACAACTCATCACTTTTGTTACTATCCTCTTTAATGAAAAGGTGATTGTATATCAATGCGATTGTACAACTAAAGCAGAAGAGAATGAATTCACCGAGAAGAGCTTCTTGGGTTTTAATATCCATTAATTTCTAGATGGGGATTATTCCTTCCATATTAGTTAGTTTATTAGATGTATCACATAGTCATCAGTGAAACAGTATTATTTACTGTATAACAAGGTTTCGAACCAAATTTATTATTGTTCATAAACATTTCATCAATTATAATCACACGACTTTGAAACTTGAGTTTTATAGTTTTCTTTGTCTTCTCCTATTTGTCGTCATTTGGGTAGTAGAATTCTTCAGATATCTGGGCGGACAGGTGTTGAATCGTTTCTATTACGTGTATTTGCAGTTGATTCGATAAACAAAGCTTCTGTTATCAATCTTTTCCACTCGACACCCTGTGACATCAGATTTTAAAACTGTCATCTTATCCCATCCAGTCTGTTGTATGGTTGTGTGTAATGGCATGTAATGCTATGGCTGAAGTCTTCTCTAGATTTCTTATCTTATTCGGGTCAACCAATCTAGATTTTGCCAGGTTTTTATGTTCGGCTAGTCTGATTGACTGCCCCTGTTCTACTAGTTTTACCTATGTATTTGACCTGACAATCATTGTAGTCAGGGTATTAGATAAACTAAGTTGTTTTGTTTTAAAGGCTTCATAGGGATTGATCCTTTAACCGACAAAGGTTGTTCCTATTTGAGTTTGAATGCCAGACACTTTTATTCCTGCCTGCCTTGTTAAGAATTCTGCGTAATGCGGTTTCCGAGGTACCTTCCTTATATGGAATTACTGTTGATGATTTAGATTGCTTATTGTTGGTATCGTCATTAATATTATTATCACTATCACTACTATCATTAATTATTTTATTTTTACATTTCCTTACATATTTCCTGACTAATTTACCCGTGTAATTATTAAGTTTCAAGGCTTTTTTTTATGCGTATCACTTCCTGTCTTAGATTTTCCTTGGTACTACTTAGATTTGTGCTCTGTCACTTAAACATGCAGTTACACAGAACCATACAATAGGATGGATGGGATAGGATGACAGTTTTAAAATCTAATGTCACAGGGTGGAAGGAGAGATTGATAACAAAAGCTTTGTTTAATCGAATCAGCTGCAAACCAACATGTGTAATAGGAATGATTCAACATCTGTCCACCCAGATATCTGGAAAATTCTACTGCCCCTACGCTGGCAAATGGGAGAAGACAAAGAAAACTATAAAACTCAAGTTTCAAAGTCGTGTGATTATAATTGATGGAATGATTATGAACAGCAATAAATTTTGTTCGAAACCTTGTCATTCAGTAAATAACAGTGTTTCACTGATGACTGTGTGATACATCTAATAAAGAAACTAACATGGAATTTGATAGCATGAAATAATAAAAATAATAATAATTTTTCCTTCACGTTCCCAGTGGAACATAGGGCTCCAAGCTAGTGGCTTGAAGTTTCTGTAGCAGTGTTTAATTTTTACAGGATGGGGTCGCTAGCCTCATGCCCAACCTTTCCTCTTTACCAGCATTATTTCTGGCTCAGTGGGGTAAAGGAGTGCGCCGGCCGGGGATCGAACCCCGAACCATATGCATGGTCGGCGAGCGTGCTAACCGCTATACCACCGACGCATGAAATATTCCCATATTATGAATTAAAAGTTAATCTGAACGAAGAGTATTCTTCTCAATAATTTCTTTTCAGGTTCTTACAATTATAAAACAATTATAATATTTGTTGTCGTTACAATAAAGGCCAGCTATTCGGCGGATACATTTTTCACGTAGAATAACAGATGAGTAGTTATGGGGTGTTGAAATAAATAGTCGTATTTGTGTGACAAACGTGCTAGTAAGCTGAAATCGATTACAAAATATTTCGGTGAAATGGGAGACAATGGTGTTGATTAGTTAGTCATAATAGATTTGTAGAGAGTGTTGTGGGGTAGGAAAACTGACAAGTCAGTTCAAGGTTATAAAAGGTGTCAGGTGAGCGGGTGGCTTGTACAAAGTGGTCTGTGTTAAACAGGTGATAGTAAGACTGCAATCAGAGGTTCATAATGAAATAACGAATATGTGGAATGAAACAGGTGGAGGCATATATTGGGAAAAGAGATAATATCACTAATGATAAGTCCGGATAGTATAAATGAAAATTCGGTAGTATTGAGGAAATGTTTGCATGAAGGGCATACATTATGGCGAATAATAATAATAATTGTAATAATAAGCAAAGAAAGAATAAAACCAAATGGGTTAAGGGGAAGGCGCGCTCTTGGTGAGAAGAAGACGATCATCAATCCAAGTTTGACCACGGTAGGAACAGCCAGCGTCTGGATGTGTTCTTTTTGGATACAAAGTTCCGGTTCATTCGATCTTATTGCGACAGTTTCAGATATTTGTAGGAGAAGTAAGCGAACTGTACGTGATAACGACTTCGGAATTCAGTATATAATCCTGAAAGCTGTGTTGACATCGATACGATGTCCAGTATCGACTAAGTGTGACAGGATCGAGCTTTTTATGCACTTAATTTTCCCCCTTCTGAACCAAGCTGGTAAGTGTTTTCTGACCCGTAGACGAACCTGCCTAATCGTGCGCCCTATATAACTTGAACCACACGAACAGTTGAAATGGTATATGCATGAAGAAGAGCTAAGGTTAGGTAAGACATCTTTGAGTTGCTGACTGAACATTGGACGGCTACTGAAGGATAGACACAGACGTGGAGAGTAGAAAGTTTTCTTGATCGCCTTGGTTAAACGTTGCGATTGAATCTCCTCAGGAGTATCTCCCTTGACTTGGAGACGTAAAACATGATTCCCTCGACATTTTCTGATAAAGTAAGATTGATCATATTTTCATGGTTTTACCAATTCTTATGCTTTTTCCTGTAACTCTTAACAGCATCGGAGCGATAGTATCACAGCTCACTATTTTTATCGACTTATACGTACATGTATATTTACAAGGAAATAGGGAGGATCGATCAATCTCTGAAAGTCATGGCTTCAAAACACATGCCTAAGTGCCTCTAAACAACAAATAAATCCCCCTGATTCAAACAATCGCGGACACTGATATCGAATGTCATCTATTGCAAAGCACATTATAGAGACAGTTCATGGCAAAGTTTAACTTATTCATGTAATAAAAGTTTGTCGTTCTTCTCCAAACTGACATCTGAACTCCTGATAACTGTTCCAGCGGTAGGTGATTCCCAGAATTGTTGACCACAGCATTCATCAATGAAAATTAGATGTTGATCCTTACTGTTTAAGTCAACTTGTTTAGCTGAAGGCTTCCGGTCAAGCGTCCACGACATTTGGTACTCCGTCGTGTCACGTTCGTTCGTTCTTGTACGATCCCTAGCTAGTTAAACAATCCTCTCGCACTCCGATTTGGCCGCGAAATATAACTCGTCATTTGGACGGGCAATTCTGGTGTTCTGCTTTGCCTTTGGTCTACGTAGAACGAATAATATAGAAGTTGTGGATATCAGATCTTGCGTTAGTATACTTTGTACTATCCGTGAACGTCATTACCTTGAGCCTTTAAGCCTGTCACTGTCTGTAGTTGAGTATTAAGATTTGGATCTAAGAGGTGTAGAAGTAGGGCATAGAGAATATCCACTTCCTTTGATTTTTATCGCTTTTTTCCAGATATTGTTGGCTGACTTCTAACTTCAAAAACTGTAATTCAGATCAAAGTAAGGATTATATTTAATTAGTGGATGGTGACTGACAGCGGAAGCCAGGATGCGCATTTCGTCCCATTTAGGACTCGTCATCCGGACGTTATCCGTATCCTTGCTTCCACTGCTAGTCATCATATACCAAATAACTTCTAGTTACATGACTACACATCGTCGAAGCATCTGCACAAGACCAAGCACTTCGGTTTAATCAATCGACGGGAAAATCTAAAATTCAACAATTAATATGACCCATTGCACAAGAGGTGGCTCTCGTGGCTGTCCAAGTGGTCTAGTGGGTAACGCTTTGACGTTTGAAACTATGGGGACACTGGGTTCGAGCCTTGGTGGGAACATCATCACTCACTGGGGAATGCAGGTGTAATGATCCATCTGACGAGTCTCGAGTAGGACGAAATGCACATCGTCGTGGATTCCACTGCTAGTCACCATCAACCAATTAAATACTAATTGAAAAAGCCCAGACATCGTCAAAGCAAATGCACAAGAAGCCAACAGACACGTCAACCTGAGACCGAGCATTTCGGTTCAATCAATCGACGGGAAAATCAAAAAATTCAATTAAATAAAGAATATATTGTTTAATGTGTAAGTATTCTGAGTTGATTTTATGATTCCGGTCTAAAATAGACCATGTATATTTGTTCTGTTTTTTGTTTATTTGAATACCACTTACAACATGTTGGATACTTTCATCTTTTTGTTTGTAGGTATGCCTACTAAAAGGCATGTTATTGTGTTTTTAAGTAGTATCAAAGTAGGATTACACATGCGCAAAAGATTAAAACAAAAAATTCAACGAAATCCTAATCTAAAAAATCTAAATTTGTCGGAACATCAAACAATTTGATACTCCAACAACATATATATATATATATATATATATATAGTAGCTACAAAAATTTGAATTCAAAAAATGCGCCAATATTAAAAGGTGCACGATAAAACAAAAAACAACGTCGTAGTGAGATATTGAAAACAATTGAACATTGAATGACAGTTATTTAGGAGAGAAAAACATGATTTGATTTGGATAGTCAGTTTAAAAGAAAATATTTTAAAATAAAATGAATGGTATTTAGAAGACTCAAACTATTTGAAAGATTCAAACGTCAATAAATACTTAAGATAATAATACTAATGACAATAAACCACTTTTAATGGCGTCACCACGCTCTGTAAACAAATTGTAGTGAACATCACGTGAATAAACATGAATTTTTATAACGATGAGAGTATGAATAACGGCATGTATGTTTGTGTGTGTAGTGGGTGTTAGAGAGAGGTTCCCAGAAAACAGTTTCTGTCTCGTATTATCCTCAGAAAGTTTTGCTATGCGTTATATACAGAGGATGAAGAATATGAATTTTAAATCTTTCAATATTCCCATTTTTAATATTCGAACAAGACATATAAGCAAACAATATTGTTGTTTTCAATTAGACCCTCTTCTTCAAGCCTTACTCTAATTTACACATATTTATAGGTATAAGAAAGTTTAACCAATGACGGTGGGTTCACCAGCATCTCCAATTGTAGCAAACTTATATATGAAAGCCTTAGAAAAGAAAGCATTGACAAGTCTTAGCTGTCATCCTAGAATATGGTACAGATACGTAGATGACACATTTATTGTCATAAAGAAAGCTGAAAAAAGAAGACTTTTTAACAGAAATTAACTTAATTATTATAATAGAGGATTTTTGTATTTCCCAATGATTGAAAAAACAAAACGAGATTGTTTTTACTGACGTTTCGCTATTTAATGCTAATAGCTTTCTCAAAGTATTACTAAACCGGAATTTACAAAATCTCAGCATATATATAACAAAGAATTAGGGGGTGAGAAAAATATAGACTTAGTTCAACTTAAAAGGACATATTGAAAGTCAAAATAACAATGAAGATCGTTCAAACCAAATATCAAAGGTAATAGTATATCTGTTATTATATCAAAATAAAGTTTACTAACTTGATCATCGTTCGTTACTCTGGGGTCATTTTTGGTTGTCAAGTTCGAGAATAGGTAAAGGTAACCAAACTAAGTGTAGAATGTGAAATACTTGATTATCGTTTGTCAGTATGAGGTCATTTTGGTTGTTATGTTGGGGAGTAGGTAAAGGTAACTAAACTAAGTGTAGGCTGTGAAATACTTGATCATCATTCATCAGTCTGGGTCGGTTTTTGTTGTCAAGTTAGCGAACTGGTAAAGATAGTAAAACCAAGTGTAGATTGTTGGATTTTGTCAGTGTGTAGAATTATGAAAGTAGTGTGCGTTTACATAGTGAACTTGCTCACCACATTTGCGTTGATTTTGCTACTTCATGGGGGAGGGTGTTGTAGCCAGGTTAGATTCTGTTTCAGTCCATCATTCCTATTCAGGCAATTTGGATTCCACTTGATATGAAGTGCTTCTGATATTAGACGTTCTTTGTGGTTTCTGAAGTTTTTCTGGATTATTTCAATATTGTCAAAATCAATTTTGTGGCCTGATTCTATAGCATGTAGACCTATGGCTGATGATTTTTGAAGTTTTTCCAGTTCAACTGGATTTCTTGGTGGTCGAAGAGAAGCTCTACGGTGTTCATTTCTTCTGATTTTGATTTCTCGAGATGTTTGTCCGATGTAGATCGCATCACATTCCGAGCATTTTATTTTGTAGACACAATTAGATAGAGAATCTTTCGGGATTTGGTCTTTTATATGGACAAGGTTGTTTTGAAGTGTGTCCGATGTTTTGAAGAAAACTCTAATGTCGAGTTGATTAAGTACTCTTCTGATATCGTCTGACGTCTCTGCTCTATATGGAATGACGACTGTTGAAGTCCATGTTTTCGGAATACATTTTCGACCACACTTAATGTCAGTGTTGATTTTGTTGATGAAGTTCCTTGGGTAGTTGTTTTGCTTGAGAGCCTCAGTAGTGTTTGAAATTTCTTCTTCTTTTTCTTGCTCATCTGTTATCAGGGAGTGTGCTCGTCTAAGAAGACTTGAAACAACTGAAATCTTTGCGCTGATGAGGTGTGATGATTTGAAGTCTAAATATTTGTTGGAGTGGGTTTTCTTCCTGAATATGGATATACTAAAATGTCCGTTTTCCTTTCTCTTAACTAGGCAGTCTAGAAATGGAAGTTCACCGATGTCTGATTCTGCTTCCGAAGTGAACTGGATTTTGGGAGATACACAGTTTATTTTCTCCAGGAATGAATTGTGTAGATCTCGTTTTAGTACTACAAAAGTATCATCCACATATCTTAACCATATTTTAGGAGTGAGTATGCTTGAAAAGATATTATTTTCGAATTTATTCATGTAAAGATCGGCGACTATTGGGGAGACTGGTGAACCCATAGCAACACCATTTGTCTGTCTATATAAACTCCCTTTGAATGTAAAATAATTACTTTCCAGACAGAATTTTAGGCTCTTAATTATTTCACTGGTGTCCAGTGGACATCTTTGTGATAGCGTTGTATCTGATTCTAGTAGACTGGAAATGATGTCAAGACTTTCGGTAATAGGGATGCTAGTATATAGTGAGTTAATATCATAGCTTACCATAATGTCTTCTTTATCAATTTCTCGGTGTTCTATTTGGGATTTGAAATCATATGAATTTTTTACAATATTTTGAGTGTCCTTTTGTAGTGGTTGTAGTATCGAGAGTAAGTATTTAGAAAGGTTGTATGTTGGTGAGTTGGTGAAATCTATCACTGGTCTTAGTGGGACTGTGGGTTTATGTATCTTTGGTTGACCGTAGAATCTTGAAGGTATATAAGATTTTGGTTTTAGTGTAAACCAGAGCGAATTTCCAATTTTGGGTTTCATTTCTTGAAGTAGTCTGTTTGTATTTAGTTTCATTTTGTTGAATTCGGCGGATTTCTTCTTCTCTTCAATGAGTAAGTATGGTCCTTCAGATAGGTGTTCAATCGCTTTCTTTTCATAATCCGTTCTGTTCATTATCACAGTGACGTTCCCCTTGTCGGCTTTCGTTATGACGATGCTTTTGTCTTTCTTCAAATTTCTTAAGGCTTCATATTCTTGTTTGGTGAGATTAGATGTTATGTTTCGTTGTGTCATTAATATGTGTGATATCTTTTGACGAGCAGATTGTGATTCTTCATTGGTGAGTTGTTGTAGAACAGGTTCAATCATAGGTGCTATTTCCTGGACCGATAATGGCTTTCTAGTTTTATTGAAATTCAAACCTTTCTGTAGTAATGAGATTTCATTTTCGGTTAGTATCTTGTCTGACATGTTATGTATGGCTCTAATATTCCCCATATCATTTGTTGAGGTTTTCTTTGGTTGTTTCTTTTCTTTGAGTTTCGAGAATTTTTGTATATGTCTTCTTTTAGTGACATTATGAAAATGAGATTCTCGTTCATTGAACAATTTTTGAAAGGAATCATAGATATGACTTGTAACAAGTAATGTTAAGCAGTCATCTATATTTTTGATTCTCATTCGATAAGATTCAAGTTTGATGTTGCATATATGTATACGTTCTCGTAAAAATACTTTGGAGGTATGATTTGCAGCAAGTATGGATTTGTGTGAATATTCAGGTGGTTTAACAAGTAGTGATTTGGGAATAATTCCACTTTGCAGACAGCGTAAATTGAAAATACGATGATTATAAAAGTTACATTTATGCTTCGATAGAGTAATCCGGTTTTTAATTAGATTATATATATCCAAACCAAGTTCACTTTTAACGGTTTGAAAAAATTTGGGCATTGGGTATATGATATTCATTATAATAGAGGTTTTTTGTATTTCCCAATGATTGAAAAAACAAAACGAGATTGTTTTTACTGACGTTTCGCTATTTAATGCTAATAGCTTTCTCAAAGTATTATTAAACCGGAATTTACAAAATCTCAGCATATATATAACAAAGAATTAGGGGGTGAGAAAAATATAGACTTAGTTCAACTTAAAAGGACATATTGAAAGTCAAAATAACAATGAAGATCGTTCAAACCAAATATCAAAGGTAATAGTATATCTGTTATTATATCAAAATAAAGTTTACTAACTTGATCATCGTTCGTTACTCTGGGGTCATTTTTGGTTGTCAAGTTCGAGAATAGGTAAAGGTAACCAAACTAAGTGTAGAATGTGAAATACTTGATTATCGTTTGTCAGTATGAGGTCATTTTGGTTGTTATGTTGGGGAGTAGGTAAAGGTAACTAAACTAAGTGTAGGCTGTGAAATACTTGATCATCATTCATCAGTCTGGGTCGGTTTTTGTTGTCAAGTTAGCGAACTGGTAAAGATAGTAAAACCAAGTGTAGATTGTTGGATTTTGTCAGTGTGTAGAATTATGAAAGTAGTGTGCGTTTGCATATTATTAAAATTAACTTAATCTCAGAATATATTGAGTTTACTAATGAATGAAATAGAATCGGCGCAGGGAACTCTAAACTTTCTTGATTGCCTTGTAAAAAAACAAACTGACGAGAAACTAAAGTTTACCATATACAGAAAGCTGACACATTCCAATAAGTATTTGAATTTTCAATCAGATCACCCATCCAATAGGAATGAAAGTTTCAGTAGCTTTAAATCTCATTAACAGAGCTAGAAACATTATAACAGATGATGACGATATGGAGAACGAGATAACCAATATAAAACAGATTTTGATTGGAAATGGTTATCCTGAAAAGCTACTAGATAATATCATCAATAGAAAGGAGCATAAAAGAAAACAAAAAGTTGACAAATCCTGGCTATCGACGATAGCCATTCTATATCGAAAAGACACAGCTGAACAACTTCAAAGACTATTTGCTGCATATAATATTAAAGTCTATGTCAAACCATCTAATTCTCTAGAGAAAGCGCTAGTGCACGTCAAAGATATAGTTCCCAAAATGTCACAAAGTAATTGTGTCTACAAGATAAAGTGTTCAGAATGTGAGGCATGCTATATAGGGGAGAGCAGTAGGCAGGTGAAAGTCAGAGTGAATGAACATAGACTTTGCACGAAACGTCCACCTAGAAATGAAGTAGAATTAAAAAGTCTAGAAAAAGGATCAGCTATAGCAATACATGCGATAGACAACGGACATAAGATTGATTTTGACAATGTCGAAATTCTTGGAAGAGGATTTCATTCACATAAAGAAAGATTGACTTCGGAAGCCTTGCACATTTTAACCACATCAAATGCAGTGAATAGGAAAGAAGGGATAGACTTATCACCAATATGGCAAACTCTTATGAAGCAAGACAAATGAAAAAACAACAAATACTCTATGTGTCTCCATGACCTTTAAAACATGTAGTATCATGTTTATCACATATGAATTCACGTATTTTCCATATGACAAATAACGTACATACACACACACACGCATACAAATCTAATCTTTACAAATCAACTATAGAAGAGTAAACACAACAACAATTTGACATTAGTCATTACAAATATATGTGAGGACTGCTTACATACTTCTATTGGTAAAAAATGTCCATGGACAAATGACCTTCAAATAAACTGACTTCATTTTGTGTAAAATTTTTGACTATATATTTTGATGATTTATTATAATCCGAATAAATCTGCTGAAGAAGCTGTGGCTTACACGGCGAAACGTTCAGAAAAATCTAGTTTTGATTTTCTTAACACGCTGGGATTAATTTAAATAATTTATAATGAATCAATCTGACTCGGTGCTCAAATTATTCCAGGAAATTCGTAACACCTACGGTCTGGAAACCTACAATGACGGTGATTTCGTGGGTCAAATAATAATAATAATGTGGCAAATGTTTTGAACGTGAGTAATGACGATGATTATAATGACGCTGATGTTTATGCGGGTGGCGATTGTTGGGAAGAGGCAAAACACATGCAATTATCAAGTTATTATCATGTCGTTGACATGCATTTGTTTCTGCTTTCTGATTGGACGCTTGCACAATTCCAAACTCTCAACCGGATTGGTTGATTTCCAGTCTACCTTATTTTTGTATAAATACAGTCACTTTTGTCATAATAAATGATTCTGGTTTTACCGCTGATTATCGCGTGTTCTGCTTTACCAGTTAAGTGGGCACTGGTCAGTAGTTAAGCAGTTACCTCGAGACAAAGATCTAGCATCATAACAATTGGCGACGGGGTTTCGAATCCATTGCAGTTCAATACAGTCAAATAAAACCCAGATCATCCAGTGTACATCCAGCCTGTCTTCCAAATGACAATTTCATTTGAACAAATGCAACTTCTCCTTCATCAACAACAGCAACAGTTTGAAGCTTGCCAGCTCAGCTTGATTGAAAAACTTACAAAGCAGTTTTCAATTCAAAATCTCGGCAGTTCCAACTCAGAGAAAACCGAATCTATTGGGAGTTCAATTGTAGAGTTCAATTTCGAACCTTCAACAGGCGTGACGTTTGAAGCTTGGTTTCGACGTTATGAAGATCTGTTCCGGGTTGAATGCGCTCACCTAGATGATTCGGCCAAAGTGAGACTACTCCTTCGGAAACTTGGTCCAGCCGAACATAACAAATATGTCAATCATATTCTACCAAAGAACTCCAGAGAACTCAACTTTGAAGAAACCGTTCAAACGTTAACCAATATTTTCGGTGAACAGTTATCTCTCTTCAGTATCCGTTACAATTGTTTCAAGATATCCAAAGATCCAGGAGATGATATTCTCACCTATGCTGGTAAGGTGAATCGTGAATGCGAGCGATCGAAAATTCGATCACTTACGGATGACCAGTTTAAATGCCTGATCTTTGTCTGCGGTCTCAAATCTTCAGTTGACAGTGATATTCGTACCCGAATCCTTGCAGAGATTGAACGCAAACCGGACATGACTTTACAGGAGGTAACTGCTGAGTGCCAGCGAATCATCAATCTAAAGCATGACACGAAGTTGATTGAGGACGGTCAAGTTCATGAATTTACTTCTGTTCAGGCTGTCAAGTCAAACAATTCTCTGCAAGTCAAACACAAGCCTCCCACAAATTGTTGGTTTTGTGGATCGTGGCATTTTGGTAAATTTTGCCCGTATAAAAGACATAAATGCAGTATCTGTAACAAGTATGGTCACAAGGAAGGATTTTGTCCCCCAGTGAAACCTAGATCAATCCGATCTCACAATACGATGGCACAGTCACGAAAGTTTCGATCTCGGTCGACGAAACCTCAAATCAGCAGTATGTTCGCTACCTTCAAAGTTGACTTCGAGTCAAAAAGAAAGTTTGTCACACTTTCTATCAACCAGAAGCCAGTTCGACTACAGTTAGATACTGCTTCTGATATCACAATCATATCTCCCCAGACGTGGCGGGCACTCGGGTGTCCACCTTATCAGAGAACGGAGCATACTGCAAGAAACGCGTCGGGTGACGTAATGAAATTATCTGGCCAGATTGAATGCGACGTAACTTTCCGGTCGACCTCGTTCCAAGGAACATGCTACATCACCAATCGTCATGATTTGAACTTGCTTGGTATTGACTGGATCGAAAAGATGAAACTCTGGGATGTCCCACTGAACTCAGTTTGTTCCAATGTACAGTGCTCAGATAGTCCTACCAACATGTTGATGCATCCGAACTCGACCGCAAAGTTCATCAGTCATCTTCGCACCAAACACGCTGCCGTTTTTCAAGAGTCTTTGGGTTGCTGTACCGTACAAAAAGCCAGACTATACCTCAAACCTGATGCCAAACCAGTTTTTAGACCAAAACGCCCAGTACCGTATGCCGCATTATCGTCCCTTGATGCAGAGCTGGATCGTTTAGAAAAGTTGAACGTAATCAAGCCAGTCGATTACTCATCCTGGGCAGCCCCCATAGTGGTTGTCAAGAAAGCAAACGGTACCATCAGACTTTGTGCTGATTTCTCAACAGGACTCAATAATGCCCTTGAAGATCAACCGTATCCACTACCAGTACCGCAAGATCTATTTGTCAAACTGAATGGCGGTAAATACTTCAGTAAACTTGATCTAGCTGAGGCATACCTACAGATCGAGGTCGAAGATGATTCTAAAGAGCTTCTGACAATCAACACTCACAAAGGACTGTATCAGTTCCAGCGACTTCCATATGGTGTTAAACCTGCTCCTGCTATATTCCAACAGATAATGGATGCAATATTAGCTGGTGTATCGGGAGTGGCCGTTTACCTCGATGATATCATAGTCACAGGAGAAACTCAATTCGAACTCTTCAATCGGTTGGATAAAGTCCTGACAATACTCAGTGATTCCGGTTTCCATTTACGTCCGGATAAGTGCAATTTTTTCATGACTTCAGTGAAGTACCTGGGATTCATTTTTGACAAAGATGGTCGCAAACCCGACCCCTCCAGTGTGTCAGCAATTCAACAGATGCCTGCCCCTAATAATCTCAGTACGTTGCAGTCCTTCCTGGGGATGATCAGTTACTATAGTGCGTTCCTGCCAGATTTACATCGTCTCAGGGCCCCAATGAATCAGTTGCTCATGAAGAATGCTAAATGGAACTGGTCAGAAGAATGCCAACAAGCTTTCATCAAGGTCAAGAAATTACTCCAGTCTGACCTGCTGTTAACACATTACAATCCAAAGCTGGATATAACATTAGCTGCAGATGCGTCCAACTATGGTATTGGCGCTGTCATTTCACATGTGTTTCCAGACGGTGTTGAAAAGCCAATAGCATATGCATCGCGAACCTTGACAAAGGTAGAGCAGAATTACAGTCAGGTCGAAAAGGAAGGATTAGCGCTCGTGTTTGGGATTCAAAAGTTCCACAAAATGCTGCTTGGCCGAAAGTTCACACTTTTTACTGATCACAAACCACTATTATCGATTTTTGGCTCCAAGAAAGGTATTCCAGTCTATACAGCCAATCGACTCCAACGATGGGCGACTATGCTACTAGGATACGACTTTCAGATCAAGTACAAATCTACAAAAGATTTCGGGAATGCAGATGTCCTCTCGCGTTTACTCAGCTATAACAAGCCCGCAAAGGAGGACGCTGTGATCGCCGGCGTTTCTGTCGATGAAGACGTGTGCCACGTATTGATGACGGCAATAAACACTTTACCTGTCTCAGCCGACATGGTTCAACGAGAGACGCAGCGTGACCCGACATTACAGTCAGTTCAACAGTATCTGCGTTGTGGCTGGCCCTCGCGTATTGATTGTCCAGATTTAAAACAGTTCTATCAACGACGACATTCGTTATCCCTGGTCAATGACTGCATTATGTTTGGCGAACGTGTGGTCGTGCCTCGAAGTCTCCAACAAAAAGTCATGAGTCAACTACATTTTACGCATCCTGGTATTGGCCGTATGAAATCGTTGGCACGCTGTTACGTCTACTGGCCAAATATCGATCGTGAATTAGAAGTGATGGTTCGCTCATGTTCTCGCTGTGCTCAGGCTTTGAAAATGCCTATCAAGACAGACCTACAGCCGTGGCCCAACCCAGGAAAACCGTGGTCAAGAATCCACATAGATTTTGCCGGCCCAATCAATGGCAAACAGTTTCTCGTGGTAATCGACGCGTATTCCAAGTGGCCGGAGGTTTTCATTATGCAAAATACCACAGTGACGATAACATTAAATAAGTTGGTTCAGCTTTTCAGCAGATTTGGTGTTCCAGAGATCATCGTTTCCGATAACGGACCTCAGTTTACAGCTGAACAATTCAAACAGTTTTGTGAGCGGCTAGGTGTTCAGCATATTCGCAGCCCGCCTTACCATCCTCAGTCAAATGGACAAGCAGAGCGTTTTGTTGATACACTCAAGCGCGCACTTCAGAAGTCAAACGGGGAGGGATCGATAGAGGATGTATTGCACAATTTCCTCTTCATTTATCGAACCACAACCAACCCATCATGCCCAAATCAAACATCTCCCGCAGAAGTTATGTTTGGAAGAAGATTACGTACTACTTTGGATACAATTATCCCGATCCCATCAAGACGGAGCAAATGTGGTCGAAATAGTGAATTTTGGTTCAATAGACGTCATGGCACCAAGCAAAGAAGTTTCATGGTTGGTCAGTCGGTACTGGTTCGTGATTACATACGGAGAGATCGCCCATGGGTTTCTGGAGTGATCGTTGGAAGAAAAGGCCAAGTCATTTACAAGGTCAAGGTTGGAGACCTTATTTGGGTCAGGCATGCCAATCAAATAAGAAATAGACTAGTTGGTAAACAGTTGAACGATTCCAAGTCCGCCGACGTACAATTTGAGCTATTGATAGATACGACGGATCCGAAAACGTCACATGGCCAAAATAGTCGAAACAAAGGCAAAGTGTCCCAGCAGCCAAGGAGATCACAACGACAACCAAGACCGCCAAAGTACCTACAAGTGATTCCGCGATACAAAAGCTACCGGTAGCCCTATCTTAAAAGGGGAGGTGTTAGGAAGAGGCAAAACACATGCAATTATCAAGTTATTATCATGTCGTTGACATGCATTTGTTTCTGCTTTCTGATTGGACGCTTGCACAATTCCAAACTCTCAACCGGATTGGTTGATTTCCAGTCTACCTTATTTTTGTATAAATACAGTCACTTTTGTCATAAATAAATGATTCTGGTTTTACCGCTGATTATCGCGTGTTCTGCTTTACCAGTTAAATGGGCACTGGTCAGTAGTTAAGCAGTTACCTCGAGACAAAGATCCAGCATCATAACAGCGATAAGAATAACGAAGGTAGTAATATGTGTGTGCATATGCAGACAATTCAATAAATAAATAAATTAGGTCAAATCTTAAAAGTTACGTAATACTAAAGGTGAAATGGACAGATAATCAGAGTTTAAATAAATATCATAAAAGTACGAAGGAAATGGAAAATAAGAAAGGAAGGGAGGGTTTCAATTAGACCTTACTTAGGCCAAGGTAGAGAGAAAGGTAGAACAAACTTTTTTGTTGTATGCAAAGATTAGGATTGTTCTCTCGAATTAATTCCCACAGCTTCTTCGGCTATGTGTAAAAGACGGATTCGAATTTCTTTCTAAAGGCTCAATGGAATGTGTGATAGATAACCTTGAAGGCACTTCTTCTGCCCACTTGGTGACCACTATCAATCAAATGGGTCAAAATAGGACTTCTTATAGAATTTATTTGACCTTTTCTGAACCATGAAGGAAGATGCTCATTAATGGTGCGTTTGTTAAGCTGTCTAGTTGTTCACCCTATATAGCTGTCTCGACAGGAGCAACTGAATTTGTAGATACACATAGAAGTGGCACAACTAGGTAGCTTGACTTTTGCTTGGGCAATCACAACTGGTTGGCAGCTGGAAAATGACTACCAAAGGGTGGCAGCAGTATAAGCCGTTTTATTGATCTCGATAACCTCAGATATAAGACTTCACTAGTCACATCCCCATCAAATTGCAATTTTAAGAACAATTGTTTATTTTTAACTGTTGTCAGTTTTTCCTCACTGTACTTAAAGTTCATGTGTCTCCTTACAAATCTACCCGGATAACTCATTTGGACCAGCGCATTTTGGATGTATCCTAATTCATTTGTACAGATCCTTCTTGCTATATTCATCACAAAGTTGATTTTATATCAGATTGGTACAAAAGTGAAGAAATGTGTATATTGTCTTACAGATCTAGGTTTTCTATGGACATCTCTCTTGAGTGAAACATCCTCTCTTCTGCTCAAATGGACGTCAAGGAAATGTAGTCTACCATCATGTTCTTTTTCACAAGTGAAGATGAACTATGGATGTGCATCATTAAATTTTACTAACATTTCATTCTTGTCAACTTTCTCATCATGGAGAATAATCAAGGTATCATCAAGATATCAAAACTAAGAATCATTTTTATATGTTACCTGTTTCAATGGACCATTTTCAAGCTTGATAGGAAAGAAATCTGCTAAAGTTGGACCCATTGGAGAACCTATGGCAATACCCTCGGTTTGTCTATAATAAAGCTTTTTGAATGTGAAGTGTACATTCATAGTACATCTAGGTTAACTGCCTGAATATGGCGAGTCGTTAATGAGCTCGCCTTGTAAACCAAAGGTCCAGGGTTCGAACTCCGTGATGTGGGTGCGTACTGGTGAAGGTTACCAAATTAGGATGAAACAACTGGCTGTCCAGTACTCCAATGCTGGTTTTCCAATGGTTCTCTAACTAATGTCAGCTTATGATGAAATTCTCCAACCAATTCTTTTTTAATAGTAATAATAATAACAGTAATAGCTTTATTCTGGACAATGTTTATATATATATATATATATATATATATATATATATATTGACTCTTCACTGAACTGTTTGGATCGGTATTTTTTCCGTGATATTTTAGTTTCACAATTTATTCTAAAACCAATTATTGTATTATCTAATCTGTATGAGACAGAAGCTTTCTACCTCTCTATTCCTAAAAGTATACACGTTCTTCGTTGGAAGACTACAGATGACTTATGTTTAATGTCACATAAACTCGATGACTTGCAGGCAGGCGGGCGAAAACCACCAAACAGTCAAGTGGTATGTAAATTAAAGTGAACTCCCTGTCATTTGTCGACAGATATCAGTGCCAATAGAGCAATGTAAACAGTCATCGCATATTTGTAATAACTAGTGTTAAATTGTCGTAAGTGTATATTTGTCTGTACGAGTGTGTGTGTGTGTATGTATGTTATTTTTGTTATATGGAAAACACGTCAAAACATGATAACATTTTTACAAAGGATTGAATATTTAAGGTCAAAATAACAATCAAGATCACTAAACTAAACAAGAGAGGTAATAGTAGTACATCTGCTCTTGTATTGATCAAAACAAAATTTACCAAGGAAGGTTTAGTGTGATTACGAATTGTTTTTCAGGAATGTATAAGGGTGGTTTAAACTTCCTTATTGTCAGCTAGGGCTTCCATAAAACTTTAGGATGCAACCCAAACGCGTTTTATAGATAGGTTTATAAAGATGTGTAAACATCGATTTTAATTCCTGTCTCTAATAATATGTTTCAAAATAGAAGAGCTAGGTCGTCTATTCTCATCATTACTGGGTTCTCGAGTTTCAGGTTACCTCTGAAGCCATTTGGGAGTATGCTCTGAAGCTAGCTTTTACTTGCAGATGTCAATGAGTTCGTCCTGTCTATGTGTGTCCACGCGTACATTCAAACTGGTAAGTACAGTGCGGCATGTGACATCATTTTTCGCATGTTCTAAGGGCTTAGATGAATGGGTATATTGGCTTCACATTCTCAATTATTCTGATCGCAGCTGCATAGAAAGTCTTTTTAACAGTGTTAGATCTTTGTCAAGTTGTGAAGCTGCTATGATGCCCCAAATAGGGTAGCTTGATGTAAACGTCTTTCTTGACGGCTAGTTGAAGAATGGATCTTGGTGTTCCACTGATGACTATTTTATACCTGCTTATGGACTTGTCCGGATAATAATTATCAATCAGAGTTTGTGTCAGTTTTCTTTTATTTCTTTTTTTTATTTTTGATTACAGCTTGATTTCACACCGTTTCTTCGTAGAAGTCTATAACGAAGAAAACGCGGCAAGTTAGCATGGATTCGGTAGGTGATCTTAAAATCATGTTCAGGGTTTGCAGAGTGACAGAAGTCGATCAGGTGTTCTAGAATAGAGCTTTGCACACACTTCCTTTCTCCCTTGTAAAACCATGCTGGAATATGTTTTCGTATCCGTGTGGAAAGCGGTGTCCTCTGACTGCTGTCAATCAATCTACCTTGTTCTCCATAATAGCAGGTGAACTGATAGATGGTGCACATGGAGGCGGCCATACCAGGGAGGTTATCCATTACGGAGATGGAGGACGACTTGTGACTGGTGAAGGCCATTTAAAGCTTTGCTGCAAAGAACGTCTTATTGACTGCTTTAGGGATACAGTTTTTGAGTATATCTGAAGCCTGATCACTTTTGAATTCTAAGCTCATGAATAAGGTTTTCTTTGGAACTGTGCCGGTGACCAGAGAGGGACAAAGACAAATAATAAACGTCAAATCAGCATGTGATATGCAAATGTCACGATAGTAATATGAAGTCTAGGAGAGAAAGGACAAAGTTACAAAGTTTTCTTGAAATATCCAAAAAGCAATTTTCAAAAATTTCATAGTTTATCTGAAACATGTAACGTATTTGAGCAATAGATTTCGGACATTCTGATGATACAAATGACTTGTCATACATATTTTATAATAAAAGGCAACAGAGCATAAAAGATTACAATTTTGTATCAATATAAATAAGAATGTTCAAAATTGTCACTGTCACAGATAAGGCGGAAGGAAAATTAGTTAGGAATAAAAAGAACGGACAACGAAGAGACAAGCAAAAAATGGATCCACACAAAAAACTTGCAGGATCTGGATTTCGACGATGCGATATATGTCTGATTTCCCACAAACTGGAGGAAGATATGCAAGTGAAAAGCAACAAGTCGGCGATAGAAGAAGCACCTAAGTAAGGACAAAAGGTGAACATAGAGAAAACAGAGTCAGGTGATGACGATAATTGGCCAACCACAACAGCAACAACAAAAGACAATAATCAGGATAAATGGGAGAAATCTGAAAGAAGCAACCTCCTTCACACACCTACCTACCTACCTACCTACCTACCTACCCACCTACCTATCCACGTACCTACCTACCTACCTACCTACCTACCTATCCTACCTACCTACCTACCTACCTACCTACCTACCTACCTACCTACCTACCTACCTACCTACGTACCTACCTACCTACCTACCTACCTACCTACCTACCTACCCACCTACCTACCTATGGAATGGATGAGAATATCGAATCGAGGATCGGAGAGCAAGTCAAGCTTTCATCTCTCTCAAGTAAGTCTGTGTGGAGATCAACAGCACTACCCACGCTTCTAGCGAATTGGTAGACATTAATCTACGTCAATGTCTATGTCACTAATATTTACCGTGAGAAAATATCTGCAAAGCTAGTGCAACAACCAATCACAGTAAACTTAACGTGGGCAAATATGATTCGCAGATAGATGGCTCAACTTTTTGATGGTTGCCTGAAAAAACCAATCAGAAGCCTGCGTTTGTCTGCTTAACTTCTGAGAAACAACCAATCAGAAGACTGCGTTTGTCTACTTGAATAAGCTATAATAATGTATGTGAAATTGATATAAATACGTGTTGATTTTCGTAATAAAACGATCTCTTTCTGGCCCTTGTCTTCTGTTGTTACAACATCACACACCAGGCCACCACGAGAGTGGGACCCGGCTGAATGGGAAGCGGTAAGTCAGCTGATTGTCAGTGCGATGGTAACATGGAGGAGGAGGTGATGTGAAGAGGAGATGAATTCATTTGAGCACATGTGGATCCAGGTGAGAACATTGGTGGAGACCCGAAAGCAATGGAGACGTGTGGCTGAAGCCCTGTTTTCTTCTAGAAACTAACGGAAATAAATTCAATAACTGACTCAGGATCAATGGAACGGCAAACAACATTTTTGTGAACTCATAAAACAGCTTTCAACTGTTTTACAGCCAAGGCTTCAATGAATTTATATATAGATGGATGGGTTTAAAGGCACTATTGAAATCAAATTTATAACCTGGGAGAAGTTCAGTTTTAAGCCCCAGTAACTACCAATAAAATGCGACCACACCATTGACTTTGGATGGTCCAGTGAGTTTCATCCACATGAATTGAAGCTTCTATTCCGCTTGATTCGAGTCAATGGTACCAGGGCTGGTGGCTTTGTTAGCTTATCTCACTGTATCCAGTTCCGGAGCTCACTGAGGTCCAGTCCAACTGCTTCTCTTTGTTTGTATTTCTGATGATACCCCACCTCATGGTGACCATGTATGGTCCTTCCCATTTTAGGAGCTGTTTGAATGATCCGGGCCCGTATTCTTCGATGTTTCGCCTCCCAGTATCATATGCTGCCTTCTCCCGACCTCTCAGCAGCGTTTGAAGAAAGCAAGCAGATTCGTATGTCTCCTTCTTCAAAAACTGCAGGGTATAAGCTTTCCACCTGTCGGCAGGCAGCGACACCAAATGTACCAAGAGAAGGCAAGACATGGAAGCCAAGGTATATTTTTCATTAATCAAACCGCTGCTTTTATATCTACAGTTTATATATTCATTAACCAATCACTGAACATGGGATTTCGGTTTAAATCAAACGATATGAAATACAATGTCTAAATATATATAGTATTCTGCTATCAATGAAGTATATAACGGAAGGAAAAGTATTTTGTCTCTAACATCAAACAGAATCTTCATATATATATTTATATTATATTGCTAATACCGTATTGAACTGTGGAAATATGTGAGAATAATATTCTGTTGGCAGACATTATCCCTATCATACAACAACATCAGCACTAGAGGGATATAGAATCCTGGAGAGGCTTACTTTCTTTCTTTCACCATAGAGTTAGGCATTCTAATGATTTTGTGGATCCTGTTACAGGGACCTACACCAATTCGATCTAGTGCTTTTGGGGAAGGTTAAAAAGAAGATTAGAGCCGTTAATGGATCTTGAAAGTATGTCATTTATGGTCATTTTGATGATTATATATGTTTGAATAAGGCATTAAGAAGACAAATTTCGCCGCGAGATGATATCGTCATTTCGTAGTTTCTTTACAAGCGCTTTACAACTAACATGATTAACAATAATAAAATAAAGTTCATGAAAATTACTCAGTTAAATAAAAAACAAAAAAGTACATACTAATGACCAATCACATTTAGATAGGTCATGTAGTCACTTCGGGGTAGGCGAAGATTGAAGTCTACTGTTTTTTGTACACATAGTTTAGGCTGTATGTGATTAATCCCCGCCCCGCAAATTGCTTCCATCACCTTCAATAACCAACCTTGAATTAGAGTTATGTGATGAAATAATTGTGAGACAGTCATTAATATTGATTTTGTGACCTGACATTAATGAGTGTTTTGCAATGGATCATGATGATGTATTTCTATTCAGATTAATAATTGCATTGGGATTTTCTACATGTTTCAATAACCATTTTGGAGCATGTTCTTTTCGACGAACACATTGGAACATTCTATTGGTTCTACCTATATAGGTGTCACGGTAGCTGCAGGTGAGCCTGTAGATACAGTTTGAAGTAGAGTCCATAGAATTTCGTCCTTTATTAATCGTAGGTACAGTGATCGAAAATGTTCAGCAAATGAGAAAAAGAGATGCGGTGTAGAATGTGCGTTTGATGGCTGACCGAAATCTTTGAGCTAGCTGTCAACTGCATAATGTGGTCACCCTTGAATGGTAGGTTAATAAAGATAGCTTTCTTTGGTACATAAGCTGCCTTTTCGAGATGTGGTCTTTCTTTACTGTAACAAGTGATAAGGTTCTCCGGATAACCATTAGCTAATAAAACTGAATGTATATGTCGAAACTCATCCATCAATTTGTCACTCGTGCATATTTTCCGGGCTCTTGAAAACAAACATTTCACTAAGGAACGTTTATGCTGGATAGGAACAAAACTGGTAAAATGAAGATATTGTCCACTCCATGTCCGTTTACGAAAACTAGATCGTTGAGTCCTTCCATCATCTCTCTTAATCATAGTAATATCCGGGAAACCAAGTTTGTTATTCGATTCTAGTTCAGAAGTCACTCGGATATTCGGATGAATATGAATAAATAGGGTTATAAAGTTCAGCTAAGAGACTTTTTTCGGCGAATTCATTTTCTTAGCTGTACAATCTCAAATATATATGTGTTATTAAGTATGTATTTGTACATTAAGTTTGTCAAACAAAAATACAATCAGGATTTCATCATGAGCTGACATTAGTTAGAGAACCATTGGAAAACCTGGGAGTACTGGACAGCTGTTTCGTCCTAGTTTGGGACTCTTCAGCAGTACGCACCCACCAGGATTCGAACCCAGGACCTTCCGGTTACAAGGCGAGCTCGTATACCATTAAGCCACTGGGACCCGATCCAATGCTCCTTGAATTCCAATTTCTGCCAATTCACGACATAGCGCGACCGCTAGCCAATGTCTTCGGCGAGTATTTGTCCTCACACCCGACCAGCTGCACCCTACTGGTCACGACTTCCCACTGGAACCCAGGTAACTACCTACCTGAATAGGGCCAGTCTCCAGTGAGCATCTCATTGGTATTCAAGTGTTGGTTTGTAGGGATTTGATTGGTTTCAGGATTCGAATCCCGGTGGGAGCGTACTGCTGAAGAGTCCCAAACTAGGACGAAACAGCTGTCCAGTACTCCCAGGTTTTCCAGTGGTTCTCTAACTGATGTCAGCTCATGATGAAATCCTGAAACCAATCAAATCCCTACAAACCAACACTTGAAAAATACAATCAGTTATGGTTAATTTAACTAAACAGGTGAAGACTGATAATTGGAGTTACGTAATACAAAACTGGTCAAGAAAATTAGGTGTTAATGACACTAGGGTAGTAACAAAGGTGATGAGTTTTCACAAACAGTTGTTAAAAAGAAGTTACGTAATAATATGAATAGTTTGATGAGTGAGTTTCACTCAGGATACACATAAGAACAAAGTAGAAAATGCGAAATTACGTAAGAGTTCTAAATGCATACACGAATTATAAGCAATTAAGGAAACAGGCAAACAAACAAAATTAAGTCATCAAACAAAACTCAAATGAAAAAAAGTTGTCGCCATGACAGTAGAAGTAGTTGAGTAATTCTCTTTTGTATGCACAGCTCTGGTTTTTCTATGTGAATGTCCAGAGCTTCGTCGATATAAAGAAGACGAAAGCATATTGCCTTTGGTAGGTTGTTCTTGACTCTATAGATTACTTTGAAGCAGGAGGAGTTTCTTGAAATGGAATGATCAGTGTGTTAACCGGGTGTTCAATTACCGCACTCTTTATTGCATCACAGCATGGTTACGGAAAGGCAATAATGGTGCAATAAGGAGTGTGATAATTGAACACCTGGATAACACTGATCATTCCATTTCAACAAACACCCCCTTCAAATTAATCTACGTGTTTGGTTTTCATTAATGCTTGGATGGGGATTATCCATGAATATATATGTGGTGTAACTTTTCAGCTGATACTACTATGCTGAACTGGGAGATGTTTTTATGATATTTGGGTGAAAGGTATCCTATGGAACAGTCTTATACAGTTTTTATGCATTTCTCCCCTAAATATATGAATTCCATATCCAAAAATGCCTCCTTCATGTGATTGGTGAGTTCAGAGTCATTCGCTGACTGGTAGTTAGTGGTGCTTTAAGTTAAACTTTGCTATGTACTGTCTCTATAGTGTGCTTTGCAATAGATGACATTCGATATCAGTGTCCGCGATTGTTTGAATCAGGGGGATTTATTTGTTGTTTAGAGGCACTTAGGCATGTGTTTTGAAGCCATGACTTTCAGAGATTGATCGATCCTCCCTATTTCCATGTAAATACACATGTACGTATAAGTCGATAAAAATAGTGAGCTGTGATACTATCGCTCCGATGCTGTTAAGAGTTACAGGAAAAAGCATAAGAATTGGTAAAACCATGAAAATATGATCAATCTTACTTTATCAGAAAATGTCGAGGGAATCATGTTTTACGTCTCCAAGTCAAGGGAGATACTCCTGAGGAGATTCAATCGCAACGTTTAACCAAGGCGATCAAGAAAAATTTCTACTCTCCACGTCTGTGTCTATCCTTCAGTAGCCGTCCAATGTTCAGTCAGCAACTCAAAGATGTCTTACCTAACCTTAGCTCTTCTTCATGCATATACCATTTCAACTGTTCGTGTGGTTCAAGTTATATAGGGCGCACGATTAGGCAGGTTCGTCTACGGGTTCGAGAACACTTACCAGCTTGGTTCAGAAGGGGGAAAATTAAGTGCATAAAAAGCTCGATCCTGTCACACTTAGTCGATACTGGACATCGTATCGATGTCAACACAGCTTTCAGGGCTATATACCGAATTCCGAAGTCGTTATCACGTACAGTTCGCTTACTTCTCCTACACATAGCTGAAACTGTCGCGATAAGATTGACTACACCGGAATTTTGTATCCAAAAAGAACACGTCCAGACGCTGGCTGTTCCTACGGCGGCCAAACTTGGATTAATGATTCTTCTTCTCACCAAGAGTGCGCCTTCCCCTTAACCCATTTGGTTTTTTTCTTTCTTTGCCTATTATTACAAATATTCTTATTATTATTATTCGTCATAATGTATGCCCTTCATGCAAACATTTCCTCAATACTATCGAATTTTCATTTATACTATCCGGACTTATCATTAGTGATATTATCTCTTTTCTCAATATATGCCTCCACCTGTTTCATTCCACATATTCGTTATTTCATTATGAACCACCTCTCATTGCAGTCTTAGTATCTCCTGTTTAATACAGACCACTTTGTACAAGCCACTCGCTCACCTGACACCTTTTATAACCTTGAACTGACTTGTCAGTTTTCCTACCCCACACTCTACAAATCTATTATGACTAACTAATCAACACCATTGTCTCCCATTTCACCGAAATATTTTGTAATCGATTTCAGCTTACTAGCACGTTTGTCACACAAATACGACTATTTATTTCAACACCCCATAACTACTCATCTGTTATTCTACGTGAAAAATGTATCCGCCGAATAGCTGGCCTTTATTGTAACGACAACAAATATTATAATTGTTTTATAATTGTAAGAACCTGAAAAGAAATTATTGAGAAGAATACTCTTCGTTCAGATTAACTTTTAATTCATAATATGGGAATATTTCATGCTATCAAATTCCATGTTAGTTTGTTTATTAGATGTATCACACAGTCATCAGTGAAACACTGTTATTTACTGGATGACAATGTTTCGAACAAAATTTATTGCTGTTCATAATCATTCCATCAATTATAATCACACGACTTTGAAACTTGAGTTTTATAGTTTTCTTTGTCTTCTCCCATTTGCCAGCGTAGGGGCAGTAGAATTTTCCAGATATCTGGGTGGACAGATGTTGAATCATTCCTATTACACGTGTTGGTTTGCAGCTGATTCGATTAAACAAAGCTTTTGTTATCAATCTCTCCCTCCACCCTGTGACATTAGATTTTTAAAACTGTCATCCTATCCCATCCATCCTATTGTATGGTTCTGTGTAACTGCATGTTTAAGTGACAGAGCACAAAATCTAAGTAGTACCAAAGAAAATCTAAGACAGGAAGTGATACTCATAAAAGAAGCCTTGAAACTTAATAATCACACGGGTAAATTAGTCAGGAAATATATAAGGAAATGTAAAAATAAAATAATTAATGATAGTAGCGATAGTGATAATAATAATAATGACGACACCAACAATAAGGAATCTAAATCATCAGTAGTAATCCCATACAAGGAAGGAACCTCGGAAACCGCATTACGCAGAATTCTTAACAAGGCAGGCAGGAATAAAAGTGACTGGCATTCAAACCAACCACAAACTCAATTAGAAACAACCTTTGTCGGTTAAAGGATCAATCCTATGGAGCCTTTAAAACAAAACAACTTAGTTTATCTAATACCCTGACTACAATGATTGTCAGGTCAAATACATAGGTCAAACTAGTAGAACAGGGTCAGTCGATCAGACTAGCTGAACATAAAAACCCAGCAAAATCTAGATTGGTTGACCCGAATGAGATAAGAAATCTAGAGAAGAGTTCAGCCATAGCATTACATGCCATTACACACAACCATACAACAGACTGGATGGGATAAGATGACAGTTTTAAAATCTGATGTCACTGGGTGGAGGGAGAGAGAGATTGATAACAGAAGCTTTGTTTATCGAATCAACTGCAAATACACGTAATAGAAACGATTCAACACCTGTCCGCCCAGGTATCTGAAGAATTCTACTACCCAAATGACGACAAATAGGAGAAGACAAAGAAAACTATAAAACTCAAGTTTCGAAGTCGTGTGATTACAATTGAAGATATGATTATGAGCAATAATAAATTTGGTTCGAAACCTTGTTATACAGTAAATAATACTGTTTCACTGATGACTGTGTGATACATCTAATAAACAAACTAGTATGGAAAAATACATCTGATGGCATCTACCACTGACTGGTGTTATTATTTATTTTTCCGTTGGGTTCCGAGGGGAACATAGTAGGACTTCAACAGCACATCGAAACTTTGTCACATTTTCTGTCGTCCTCTTTAGCTTGCTCAACGACTGTCCATAGTCTGTGACCTCTTCCAAGTTATACTGTGCCGTCCAAATCGTCTTTTCCCTATTGGGTTTCACTGGGGTGATGACCTGTCGGTATGCAGGAATTCGATGGATTTTAAGACTGATCATGGAATGACATCAGTGTAGAGAGTCACTGAAAGTCACTGGAGTATTGGACAAACTGTTTTGTCTCAGTTTGACACTCGTCAGCAGCACTCGTCTATCATCTTACTACGGATAGGATTCAAGACCTTCAGGTTAAAAGGTGAGCTTAGGGACCACTAAGCCACTGGGATAAAATCTGACTGCCAGGCCATGAATCCCTAGTCTGCGTCCATTCGTGACTGATAGCCAATGCCATTGGCGAATATCTGTCCTTGCACACAACTTGGTGGAACCCCTCTGGTCATAGCTTCCTCCTAGAACTTCAGTTGACTTCATCTTGTAATGAGTCACTAGTAAATACTAGACTTGCCAAGCAGAAAAGCAATACAGAACAACTCGACTCGGAAACATCAGTCGCATATCTACTGGTATTACCATTAGAGATTGATATAATAGTGATTTGATAACTCTTCGTTACGGTATTTCAAAAGCCAGCAAGAAGAGAAATATCATGTCGGTAAGATCTATAACAGTATGAATCAATCACATCACTGTGATGAAGGTTGGATAAGCGTGGTCTATGTGAGCGTTTTCAACTCAACCAAATAATCTTTAAAAAACCAGAAAAGAGACAGAACAGACATTAAAAATAAAGTCAATTAACGATAAATTTAATCTTAAATTTTAATTTTTGGCGCCAAATTATTTTGCTAACAAATATTTTTGAAATATTCACATGAATTAAACACAGTGGTAAACAAAATAATAAAATTTTCTCTGATTTCTCATTTTTTGTAATTTTATCTAACATGAGTCGGTTTATTTAATCTGGTTAAATAAATAAAAAGTGATTTGAAATTGTCTATATGCCAGACAACTGAATTTGTTTTATTTCCTTTGGAGTTGAGCGTGGATGATTCAAACGGTAGGAGATACTCGCCAATCACACCTCAAGTGGTCTGGTAGCGGTTTCCAGCCGAATCATTTCTATTTAGCTAGACAGTAGTTAGCCTTCTAAAGAGGAAGGGTTTTTTGCGTTGGTCTAGAAAACTAGCAGTGTGATGGCCAATGGTATCGCCATTTAGACCTTAAAACCGCTAAAAACTTTGATTGGACCCTGTTTACTAGGGTCCAATCAAAAATATCCAATACAGTCTTGCAGAAATTCAATCGGAAATCCAAATAGCTTAGTGGTAACGTCTCTGACTGCAGGTTGCATTGAGTGATGCAAGTTCAAACCTCAGAAGAGGCATGAATTCCTTCAATTGCAGAAACGCTTTGCTAACTGGTGAGTGCTAAATAGCACGAAACCTAGGTCAAACACTTGCTGTTGATTGCTTCCAACCATTTATTACCAACAATTCACAGTGCACCGTGATGCAGAGCCACTTAGCAAGTTGGCCACATTGCAAACTTGACTGATAGAATTCAGTCTGTACCAAACAACGAAAGGACTAAACACATTACACCAGTTACTCACTAGTGTTCAATCAAAACTATCCATTACACTACTACAGGAGGTCAGTCGCGAGCCCAAGCAGCCGCTTAGCGGGAACGTCTCTGACTAGAGGCAGCACTAGGTGATGCGAGTTCGAATCTCAGAAAGGACATGAGTTCCCTAAAGATAGTTGCAGATACGCCTTGCTAACTAGAACAAAAAATCTAGCTCCAAGGCTTCCTGCCGATAGCCTCCAACCATTCAATATCATCAAATCGAGCCTAAAAACCTTGAACGAAGTTAAACTATCATAGACAAAGTCAAGATGTGTCAAATGTTGCTCTTGAAGAACCAGTCAGATTAAGACAAGTCTACGAAAGGTGTAGAGACCAACACCTAGTTGTTATAGTCTGAAAGCAAGAAACCGACCTCTGCGTCCCGTTCTATAGCTGACCAAAACTTCCTTGAGACATATGCAGTCACCAAACTCTCCAAAGAAAATAAAGAGACGATTATTCACTGTCGGAATCTGTGTGTGGTTCTTATTAATAGAAATAGCATCAAAAGTGTCTTTAGGCGGCTATACAAACCAGTCTAAGTAAAAAACGAGTACTCAGAATCATGCAGAATATTCCCAACAAGGTGGGATCAAAATCTCTATCCACAAGAATTACACACTCATGCTTCCCATGGATAGATCAAAGTCAGAATGGCATTCATTCACTCATACAAAATCACATCGCACAACACATTATCAATATATCACAAAACCACGAAGAGAAGCATTCAAATTAGAGATTAAACAGTTAGAGTGAAAGGTATGATGGAGAAGATTTGTAGATCAGGTGGATGATATTGATGTAATTATGTCCTCTGAGGTTGGTAGTTTATTTGTGAAGCTTTCATTGCCCTATTAGGCAATATCTCCAGTGCATACTTCAATTTGAAGGGAGCTTCTAAATTTCTTCACGAGTTTATTAGTCTTCTCCCCTAGTGATCTTGAATGTGGTGATTGGTTGTTTTTGTGTGTTTTCACATCGTCTAGGCTAACTGTATTGATAACTGGTCTTGATTGCTTCCTTGACCTGAGTAAGAAGGTAAAATCAACATCATCTACAAAATAAGTTGCAACGGCTACGAAAAACACCACAATGGCCAAAGTGGACGTTCCCTTCATCTTCGTAGCCATGAATAAAAACTATCCGTCGAAAGACATGGCATTTACTCCCTTATATCGTTGCATACGGACAACCACAGACATCAATTCGACTGGTACAACCTTCACATATTAGACGGAGGAAACACCAAGAATGTCTGAGAATGTTTAGAAGCCTGGTATTTCAGTGGATCGTCAATCGATAGACACAGAAATAGACAAAATTTACCAATCGATAAGAAGGAAACCATACACAAAGGGGCAAATTTCGGGGCAAGGAAACAATGAGTACCAATACAAGTAGCCTACAGGGTATGAAAGTACACAAAAACTACAAATTACATTCAAGTTCTAAAGGCTCACTTCAAATTAGGATATGCGCTGAAGATGTTGTCCAGTAGGACAATGAAAGCTTCACAAATAAATCATCCAACTCAGGGAAACACAACTATATCAAAAAGAGTGAAAACAAGGTTGACAAGCATTTTTTACTGTTGTGTCACTGCTACACACTGTCATCAGTGGTTACGTTTCATTTCACTTGATCTTATCAGCAACCCTAATACTGACAATGATACAAGCTGAAGCAAATTTGTTAAGAGAGATTAGTGACATTGAACATAGTTAGATAAGTATGAGTTATAAGCTTTGAAGGAAACCTCGACCCAGGGGAGGGAGGTGATATGGATAATACTAATAAAAAATCGATCAGATCAATCAATTTCAAATTAAACTGAATAATTTGATTTTACGCGATCGACAGATTTAGTTATCTAATTATGATTGTAATAATAATAGTAATGTATGTCTAAAAATCAGCTCAGCTCATCATAGGCCTTAAAAATTGAACTGAAAAGTGTTCACTAGTTAGTTTACTCACTTACTTTAAGTCAATCATATCAGCATAATATATTGATTGGTATACTTACTTAATTAGTTTACCATATAGGCAGGTCATCTATATACTTACTGATGATGAGAGTGACGTGATGCGAAATCAGTGTAATGACATGAACTGATTACATAATACATAAAAGATATATGTGTAAGCTCAATCGGTAATGGGAATCATTCTCTTTTGACAATAAATGAAATATGAAAAGAGGTACTTAGAATAATCGTGAGTAGAACTTAAAACATTATCGATCTGATGATTTGTCGATATCACTGGTCGATTGATTGATTCGTTTCGGAGTAGAACTAACTCTAGACAATCTGTAACTACGCTATACATTTCGAGCAGTGTGATCACACATTTAATAATTCATTGCGTAATGGACTTAAAACATCAATTAACCATTTTGCTAATTTATGTGTAGGAAACTGACACATTGATAGAATTGGACCTTATGAATATTCGGTAATCCATAAAGGTTTGGAAAGTCAAATCCCATAGATTTCAAGGAATTAAACTCCTGTTTATCGATGCTTCGGTGGCACAGCGGTTATGACTCTCGCCGACCATGCACATGGTCCGGGGTTCGAGCCCACGCCGACGAAGCACACCTGATATCTATGGTCGGCCTGCAAAATTTGGGCTACCGTTATCCATGCTGAAAATTCCACACTTGTACCAAAAATACAGTGTGGAATCAAGCTGTCAATCTAAAAAAAAATGTCCATGTCACGAAGTTTTACTAAGTGAAAAGTTACTCGTCCTTCCAATTTTCTGATATCATCAGAAGGAACATCGGCTGGGAATTTGCTTTTGTCATTAAGGATGGATAACATTTTCGTTTTTGTAATCACATCTGTCCATTACAACTACACCAGATCCTTTGTCAGGTTTCAAACTAACTCAATCGGATTTTTACGTAACTCCTATAGGGCTTTAAAATGAGTTAATGTTGAAATGCTTCTTTGTTTCCGACTTGAATTACAGAATTCGTGTGGGCTACATCTACAAATTTAACTTTCAATCAACTTCAGTCATCTGTCGAGGAAGGAGTTAGAGAACTCAACTGATCATACAAATTTTCAAACTGAGAATCAATTGCTAAGTCTGAAATATTGTTTAATGGGATAGAAAAATTGAAACCAAGTGATAACACCTCCTTTTCATGTACTAAAAGTTCAACCGATGACAGATTTGTCACATACTTATCAGGATTTAATGGGAATTGGTTTAATTCAAAGTCAGAGGTACCGGATTCAAGCAGTTTCAATCTAGTATTCTCTTTCATCTTATTAACGGCAGAGCTACAAAAACTAATGAACTTGATTTGGCAAATTATGCAGACATCAGAAAATTAATATATTTGATGACAATAAATGGAGTTCTATTAATCGATATAACTTCTCATTAGAAATGTCAATGTGGGATTTCGTAAGGCGGATATTTTAAGTCCAGTACGCAATGAATTATTAAATGTGTGATCAGATTGTGCGAAATGTATATAGCGCATATACATGACATTTTTCAGATAATCTCCGTCTTCTAATAACGCTATCCAAATTTATAAAAGGGACTAATTGTTTTAAATTTTTGAAAAGAAGACTCCCTCCATGCACTATCAAACGGTTAGATGGACTTCTTAACCTGAAGTGTAATGTAGCATCTGAGAAGTTGAAATGAGATTTTTACATTTCATATCTCTCAAGTCACACATTCCCGAGGGTATTTTACAAATCTCTTCGATCTTCTAAACTTCAACTAAATTTTTCAAGTCTTATTCGCCTTATGATAAAGGATCTGGTATAGTTGTAATGGACAGAAGCGATTATAAAACAAAAAATGTTATCCATCCTCAATGACAAAAACAAATTCATAACTGATGTTTGATATGTATCCACATATATATTTTGTGTGTGTGTTCTCTTTTTCTTGCCTTTTCTATGTTTCTATTATAATAATGGTTTAGAATATATATTTTTTCTTTTTCTTTTTTTTCTAAGTCTAAACAATGTTCCTTTTGATGATTACAGAAAACTGGAAGGACAAGTAACTTCTCACTTAGTAAAACTTCGCGACATAGACGTTATCGATAAACAGGAGTTTAATTCGTTGAAACTCATGAGATCTGACTTTCGAAACCTCTGTGGATTACCCATATGGATTCATAAGCTTGATAACCCATTACGTCCAGCCCTTTATTCGCCTATTTTTCAGTTTTGAATTCATTTTCCTTTGTCTACCGGGGTATGATAAAGTATCGCAAAAATTGGGTATACAGTCACGACAGAAATTTAACTTGTGTTTAGCGATTTTATTATGTGGGATACGTCTGATGCATAATCAAAGACATAGGAATACATACTGATCGATAATTCACGTCAAGGCAACAATAATAAGATTTTAAATATATAAATGTAAACATTCAATGAAAATTGTCGGAGATGATTGTTTGTTTTTGCGGTTTAAATTTTAAGTAGCTTAAAAATCCCATTGAGTTATGCAGAAAAGAGAAGACGTTCAGTGAAGAGACTCTTTTCAACGGCAAATTCATTCACATCTCTATACAATCGCATTTATATATAATTATTTTTCTGTGTGAGTATCTACATGAGGTCCGTCAAGCTTAGATAATTAATCAGGTAATACAAGAATGATCTAATATAGAAACAAGGTTAATTAGACAGCAACTAAAGTAAGATTGAGTTAGTAAGTTAGATGACGTAATATTATTGACTAAAATATTTCAGCTTAGGTAAGGGTAGCAACAGAGGTAATTACAGGTAGAGACTAATTAGGGGCGGGTTGGAGAATAATGCCATTTAAATTACGACTAAAATTGAGAAAGTAAACTGGATGATGTAACATTAATGGTTGGAAATTGAGTGCTGGTCAAGTCAGTAACAGTGGTAGTGAGGTGTTGAAATTAAATCGGCTGGAGGGTAGGGAACAAGAAAGTTGAAAAGGTAGAATATTACAAGTTAGAAGACCAAAATGATACTAATGAAGAGACAGGAAGAAAGAAATAGAATTTACCTGTCCAGTATTAAGATAGATTACGTCCATTGCAAGTGCAGTGACTGAACAAACTTTTTCTGTATTCAGAGGTCAGGACTTAGCAAGTAAATCGCCATTGCTATTGCACTTTGAAGAAGTCTGACTCGTACACTTCCAGGAAGACTACTTTGTATTTTGTAGAAGACTTTGAATTTACTTTGGGGTGTATTTTGGTGTCCGGAATCTATTACATGTTCTAAGATGGAGCTGAGGGGGCATCGTTTTTTTTTTCCTTTAAATCACGGAATATACACATTGGGTCATAGGAGTTATTAAGAAGACAATTGCAGCGAGGAAAATTTTCTTTTCGACGAAGTCTATCTTTTCTCCTTTGTAAAACTATGCTGGTAAGTGTTCGGTGATACGTTTAGAAAGCGAACACTGAATACGGCTGACACACCTGACTCCACACGAGCAGGTGAATTGATGATAGATACACACTGATGAAGCCGCCACCTCTGGTAGCTAATCCTCCTTTAAATTCTAAATAAAAAGACATACATTTTGGTTTTGATTAAGAAAGAAAGACCAGATTTGCAGTATAAAATAAGTATGGTATCATCATTCCATTTCACTAATTTTTCCTCATCAGCTGCACACACCACTACCTGAAATTACAATGCTTACAAATACAATGACGCGAAATAGGCATACTTCAATGTTTGTGAATGATAGTAGTAGAGAGAATATTATAAAATTAATCCATCCGAAATGAATGCATTAGAGTTTTTAGTTTAAGTTGCCGTGAATTTATTGATATGCATTTCAAAATAGAAAAGGATGGAGGGGTACTTTTGCTGTTTGTAACGACATGAGTTACGCATCCATATTATTTGACCGCCTTAGTGAGATCCACCCAAACAATAATTTTACTATGAAATATGAATATAACGATGAGTTGAATTTCCTGGACACTAATGTAATGGTACGATTGAAAAATTCATCTACAGAAAAGAAACTTGAACGAGACAATATCTTCATTATAACTCCTTCTGTCTTACAAGCTATAAGCTTGGATTAGTGAAGACACTGTACAACAGACCCAGGAAGTTATGTTTACCTAACAAGGTAGAAGAAGAATTACGCTTTGTTGAGAAATGCCTGAGGGAAATTGGGTATCAAAGATTAACAGAGAAGAAGTTTAGCAAAATGAAAAACCCAACTGTTGAAAAGAAGAAAGTGTTCACATTTGTCTCCCATTCAAAGGACAAGTAGTACCACAAAAGACTGAGAAGAGAATTAAAGGAGCAATAAAAAGATGCCTTTCCTGAATCTAAACTAGTAAAGCCTCACAGTACCACATACTTTATAAGCTAATACAAACTAGATAAGTACCCTGCTGATATCACTTCCAACTGCGTTTATAAATTTACACACACACTTGAGGCAGCAAGTATATTGGAAGCACAGAAAGAATGGCTTCCATCTACTTTTCAGAACATATCCTAAGAAACTTCTGTCTAATGGGGAAGGAGATATTTGCAAAGGGAAATTACCAGACACTTTGAGGGTCTTTTAGTTTAGATTTCTAAATCATTCAGGACAGAAAACTTATTATGATTTACTGAAGAGATTGAAATTAAGTCTTTCAAACCAAACCCATGCGCATACACTCTCCCTTGTGTAACTGAATTTTGATTACATTGATGAGTCATCCGTATTTGTGATTACAGCTCACTCTGCAAGTTTTCGTTCTTATGATGAATGATAACCTTCTTGAGTGGCTGTGTAAACTTACATGCTAACACTGTTTATTCCAATTTTATGTTTTCTATCTTCTCCCGAGGTCCCCTTCTTTTTCTATTTTGAAATGCATATCAATAAATTCACGGCAACTTAAACTAAAAACTCTAATGCTTTCATTTCGGATGGATTAATTTTATAATATTCTCTCTACTACTATCATTCACAAACATTGAAGTATGCCTAGTTCGCGTCATTGTTTTCACAACCATTGTATAATTTCAGGTAGTGATGCGTGCAGCATTGTAACAACAGAAGACAAGGGCCAGGCAACAGATTGTTTTATTACGGAAATCAGCACGTATTTATATATATACTTCATGTACATTATTATAGCTTATTCAAGCAGACAAACACAGTCTTCCAACTGGTTATTTCTTACTCAAGGTTATTCTGTACTCCTTGTGACTGGTTACTCGGAAAGTTAAGCCATATATCTGCGAATCGTATTTGTCCACGTTAAGTCTCCGGTGATTGGTTGTTGAATCAGTCTTGTTCATATATTCTCACGGCCAATATTAGTGACCTAGACATTGACGTAAATTAATGTATACCAATCGGCTAGCAGCCTGCCCTCACCACAGCATTACACCAGAATTTACAAAATCTCCTCAGCTTAATATGTAACAATTTAATCATCATTTCTCAGCATGGGGTCATTTTCGCGTAGTCAGGTTGGCCAATTGGCCAAAGATAACAAAACCAGGTGTAGATTATTATTATTATTGGATTTGATAAGTGTATAAAATAATAAGAGGAGCAGCATGTGTTTACATAATGACATTGCTTATCACATCTATGTTGATTTTGTCACTTCATGGGGGAGGGATGGAAGGTGTTGCAACCGGGTCAAATTCTGTTTTAATTCATCATTTCTATTCAGTAAATATGACTTTCCTATGGTATGAAGTGCTTCTGATGATACTGGACATTCTTTGAGATTACGGAAGTTTTTCTGGATGATGATTTCAATACTATCAAAATCAATTTTGTGACCTGATTCTATATATGAAATATATATATATATATATATATATATATTAATAAAGATAATAAAGAAAAAAATGAAAATTTTTTTTTCCGGAACCATTTGTTTCTGTCTTCTGTTGTACTTTTCACCGGCATCCATGTTAGTCCATATTCTTTCAACTCCTCTTCACACGATCTCCTTCATGTCACCCTTGGATGCCCCACACGCCGCTTCCCTTTCGGCCTGGTTCCACTCGAGCAATGGCCTGACGCGCGATGTCACCCAGCGGTCTCCTCAGCGAGTGACCGAAACATCTCCACTTTCTCCTGCATATTTGTTGGCCGATTGATTGGTTCTTGTTTTGTTTGTTCCCATATTTCCTTGTTGGTGATTCTTTCCGGCCATCTGATCTTCAAAATGGAGCGAAGACAGTTATTAATAAAGGTCTGCAACAGGCTGTTGGAAATATTCTTTGTGACATCCCGCCAAGTTTCTGATCCGTATAGAAGAACTGGCTTTACGTTTGTATTGAAAATCCGAATGAATTTTATTGTTGATGCTAACTGATTGATGAAGATTTCCAGATTGATTTCAGGTTGATGAACAACGTGTTCCTCGCCTTCCCGATTCTCGCTCGATTTGACATCCTCGTCCTTTCCGACTCCTGTAGTTGAGACAATGCTCCCTAGATAAGTGAATCAAGTAGCCTCTTTCAAATCCCTCCCGTTGATGGTGATTGACGTTGGATGTTGCTGTTGTTGGTTGGTTATTTTCATAACCTCCGTCTTGTCTATGTTTACCTGGAGTCCTGTCTTCGCCGGCTGCTTCTTCGACCAGTTTGTCGGTCGGTTTTCGCTTGTAAGTCTTCGATTTTGTGACAGTGACATCAAACATAAATCATCCACGCGCGTAATCCAAGTCTTCTAGGTTCTGGACCGATGCGAAGAACCTAGCCAACGATTATCAAACACATTATTATGAACCAAATTTACCAACTAATAAAAAGTAAATCATAGCATGACAAAAAAGTTCGAATTTCAAATGAGTAAAAATAATCGATAGACATGTAAATAAACAACCAATCACGACAGTGGTTGCCTGGAGATACAGTCAAATCATTTAATAGAGAATTTAAACGTGAGCTTAAGGAAGATGTTGTCTAGTATGGCAGACAACGAAAGCCTCTCGATTAAATCAACCAGATAGCTCAGAATTCAAGGTAAATAACATATCTTGCCTACTTCTGAATGCGAGTTGTAACAATTTCTCTACTATTTTAAGCATATTTTACAATCATAGGTGTGATTTAAGCCCATGTGACAGCATATTTAATGTAGGCTGATGACAGACGTATTTTTAACCAATGATTCTCACATTCTGGGTTTATTGACAGTTGAATATATGTATTATATAAGCTGTATGTTTATCAATAATATGCTCAAATTATGACTAAATACACAGACAGTATATATATATATATATATATGTCTAGTCAGTGAAATATCAACAAAACTCCATGAATATTTTTAGTATTCTATCGTTTGCCAAAAAATTATAATAGTATATATACACGCACATTCTACTTAAATTAGCAGTTTAACTCCGATAGGTGAGATATGAAGGCATATGGTTAGTACACATTGTGAGCAAAACTGTTCAGCTCTATCTATTGTAAAGTTATGCATAGCCTACAGAGTTTAAACCATACACTGGTAACTGTATTCTATTGAATGAATCAAATGAAAGACTCAAGTAAACGGACGTATTAATTTTTTTTTTTTTTTGATTACAGCTTGATTCCACACCGTGCGTCGGCGAGGGCTCGAACCCCGGACCATAAGCATGGTCGGCGAGAGTCCTAACCACTGTGCCACCGACCTTGATCAACCAGTTACATGAACCTGTAGTAGGGAATAACAATTTCTGCAGAGTAAGATGAATGACGGACGCCATCATTGTTTATTTCGTTGACTTATCATCAACTAATTACAGTCTAAAGATTTTTTTTTTTTCTTGATTTACAGCTTGATTCCACACCGTATGTTTTGGTACAAGTATGGAATTTTCAGCATGGATATCGGTAGCCCAAATTTTGCAGGCCGACCATAGATATCAGGTGTGCTTCGTCGGCGTGGGCTCGAACCCCGGACCATGTGCATGGTCAGCGAGAGTCCTAACCACTGTGCCACCGACGCAGATATTAGTATTAAGTTTATGTACAGAAACAGTTTTAACATACTTACTCAGAGAGTTCAAGTTTAAGCAAAAAATCAATTTATGCATGCAATGGTAATAATAATAGTAATAATAATAACAATAATAATAAAAATCATACAGAATATATTCCATATTAGTTTGTTTATTAGATGTATCACACAGTCATCAGTGAAACACTGTTATTTACTGGGTGACAAGACTTCGAACAAAATTTATTACTGTTCATAATCATGCCATCAGTTATAATCATACGACTTTGAAACTTGAGTTTTATAGTTTTCTTAGTCCTCTCCTACTTGTTGTCGTAGGGGTAGTAGAATTTTTTAGATGTCTGCGTGGACAGGTGTTGAATCATTCCTATTACATGTATTTGCAGTTGAACAAAGCTTCTGTTATCAGGGTAATACCCTGAAATGATTGTCAGGTCAAATACTTAGGTCAAACTAGTAGAACAGGGGCAGCGAGTCAGACTAGCCGAACATAAAAACCTAGCAAAATCTAGATTGGTTGACCCGATTAAGATAAGAAATCTAGAGAATAGTTCAGCCATACCACTCACTGCATGCAGTTACACACAAGCACACAATAGGACAGGATTGGTTACGATGACAGTTTTAAAGTCTAATGTCACAGGGTGAATGGAGGGAGAGATTGATAACAGAAGCATTGTTTATCGAATCGACTGCAAACCAACACGTGTAATAGGAATGATTCAACACCTGTCCATCCAGATATCTGGAAAATTCTACTACCCCAACGACGACAAATAGGAGAGAACAAAGAAAACTATAAAACTCAAGTTTCGAAGTCGTGTGATTACAATTGAAGATATGATTATGAACAATACTAAATTTGGTTCGAAACCTTGTTATACAGTAAATAACAGTGTTTCACTGATGACTGTGCGATACATCTAATAAACAAATTAGTATGGAATTACTTGCTACCACAGTGCCCAAGTTTCACACATATATAATAACGTACAGTAAGGAATTTTCAGTATTACGTAATCCAATGAAGGAGAAAGAGTGAAGACATCCAGTTACCAGAGACGGAAAGACTGATAACTTCTTTTTTTAGCTGAACACATAAATCAGGTTTCAAGTGTTTTTGATAGCAGTTGCTTTGTCAAACTTGAGGAGAATTGAACTCTTTTGTATATGTTTGTAATTTCGAAGGATTTCGTGATATCCGACTCGTAACTCGTATCAAGGAGATGTCTACCAATGGCACTAGTGAAAGCACTTGTTCCCTAGAAACGTGGACCGTTTGGTGTGGCCTTCTTCTTTGCTCCCGCAGATATATGTAAATCTATCAAAAAGTCTAAGTCTTAAACAACCAAATGTCTACACGAAATCCTTCAAAATTACAAATATATACGATTCTCCTCAAGTTTGACGGAGCAATCTCTATCAAAAACACCTGAGACCTGATTTATATGTTCAGAAAGAGGCAGTTGTCAGTCTTTGCTTGCCTATCCTGGTAACTGGGTGTCTTCACCCTCTCTCTCTCTCTTTCAGTGGATTACGTAACACTGAAAATTCCTTTCTGTATGATTGTTATTGTTATTATTATTACTACTGTTATTACCATTGCGTGCATACATTAATTTTTGGTTAAAATTGAAATCTCTGAGTGAGTATGTTAGAATTGGATGAAGGATTTCATCATGAGCTGACGTTAGTTAAAGAACCATTGGAAAACCAACACTGAAGTACTGCACAGCTGTTTTGTTAGTCCATTTTGGGACTCTTTAGCAGTAGGGACCCACCACAGGGGTTCGAACCGAGCACCTTCTGGGTACAAGGCGAGCTCGTAGACCATTGAGCCACTAAGACCCGATCCAATGGTCAGGGCATGAATTCTATCTTCTGCCAGTTCACGATATAGCGCGACCATTTCGCAATGTCTTCTTCGATGAGTTACTGCCTCATCTTCAACCTGCTGTACCCTACTCGAATTGTTTGTGTATATAAACTTAATGGCAACATCTTTAGACAGTAAACAGTTGATGAGAAGTGGACGAAATAAACAATGATAATGTCACATCTGTCGTATTCTGAGGAAACTGTTGTTCTTGCTTTCTTATTCCAATTCATAAAGAATAATAAAAGCATAGAGGCTGTAGTTATTAGGCGTAACTTAAAAACATTTTTATAGACTTCAGATTTAGTACCAGAAAAGTAGTTATACGGGGTAACTTTTTCGTATAAGTCCGAAAAAAACCTATTAATTCCTTATTGAACTCGTCTTCAGTGATAATTCAAACCTCTTTCTGAACACAAACTCATCCAGATAACTGTATATCGTGCTACTTTGTGACACATCCACTGCACTACAGTACCCATGGACCTAAAAAGGGAATGTCATGTTCTTCTCAGACAGATTTTTTGTAACGATAACTTGGACATCTGTACACTTATACATCAACAGTCGCTGCATACACCTCTGTAAACAACATGCCTCCTCTACACTCTGGGCTACGAATAGATATCATAAAATGCCTTTAGATCGTATTATTTACAGTCGCGTAGTTTTAAAATCTATTCAACCTGTCACGTTGAGTCATCCTTAAAAATTGAGGTTGAAGACTTCACTGTAGCTGACAGAGTGGATTAAAACGTACACAAATGAATCACATAACTTCCCCAGAACTGTTCAGTACTAACTACATATCTCTGTCTGTCTATCTGTTTTCGACATGGAACTTTACACCGATGTGCAGCAGTTCAAGTCGCCACACTCCATGTAACACACAGAGCAAGAGAAGAAAGTGGAAGAGACAGTAGACAGGGATATGAGACAAAGGAATAATAATAACGAAGAACAACATTGTTTCATTGAAAATCATAAGTCACAAGGAGTGGATTTATCTTCGCCAGCCACTGAGAACGATTTTGATTCATCAGTTGTCTCCAGCCATTGGTTTTTACCATCCCGAGGACCCTGACTAGGAAGTCTACACCTCCCTGCTTGGCTTAAACTAACTGTTATGGACTTCATTGACTGGTGACATGTTTTTGTTTGACCGCCTCCAGCTCTTTCCCAGCCTTACCCAATGTCAGTTAACATTGCCCATCGTCGAGGAAGGCGACGTCTAGTCTTGCGTAACATATAGTCCTAACCATCTCAGCAGATGTAGCTTCACAGCCTTGTCGATTGATTTCTCCTCCCACCTACCTAGTACTCGATGCCTATTCTCAATATTGCTCACCTTGTTGTACCAATTCACATGGGAGATTGAAGGCAGACACAACAAACTGGACTAGCTCCAATCTCTACAATCCTAAAATGCGTATCGAAATACTGATCTTTTAGCTATACAAGAGACTAGGCTTCACTAGCAGTAATAATAATAACAATAATAATAATAATTGCTTTATTCCAAAAACAGTACTCATGATACAGCAAGGAATTTTCAGCATTCAGTACAATATTGCATCTAATTTACCCAAAAACGACAAACAAAAAAAATTAAAAATACACAATACATAATAGTAATAAAACGATTGTTGTAGCAGCTACGTAGCAAAATACTGTGTGCCATACGGAGAAAAATATGTATAAAGTACAAAATTGTAGTAATAATAGTAATACCAACTAAAATAAAATAGCAGAGTAACGATTTAAACGATAGAAAGTGTGACACCATAAAATACAGAAAGATGAACGATAAAAGGGTCGATTCACTGTGCTAATTACATAGTAACTTGTAAGTTTCACGTCTAACAGAGTCTTCGTCACATAAAGTACGCGCTAAATAGGGTATTGTAGAATTTCTATACTTAGTAGTACGAGCATATATCTTTTTATATTGACTTCTCGTCCTACCTGATGAGATACAAGGGGACAGGTGTGAATAAAGGGGGTGCAGAGGGTCTGACATTATAGCCTTTGCCCATTTCGTACAGGAATTTATATGCCTCTCGACTATAGTATTAGCGAGCTCATGCAGTGGCAGACCACAAGCTCTACTCACAGCATTTAATACTCTTCGTAATATGATATAATCTTTTTTGAGCAGCCCAGGAAAGATTAATGGAGAGCAATAGAGTACAATAGGTAAAATACAGGAGTTTAAAAATTGCAAAACTAAAGGTTGGTTGATACCTGATTGTCTTAACTTTTTAATGTAGAAGGTAAGACGAAACATTTTCTTAGAGATAGATAAGATATGGGATGACCATGAAAGGTCAGAGGAAAAAACTAATCCAAGGTATTTAATACTTGATTTGGTTTCAATTTCCGTGCCATCTATGCTACAGGGATCATGAGAGTTAACTAGTTCAAGTAAGTCACGTCGATGCTTGAAAGTAAAGTCAAGCGCCTGACATTTGGAAGGATTTAATATAAGACCATTTGACTTGGACCAGTTGTTGATGTCCAACAGAAAGCTATTAAGTTTGGAGCTGTCAGACTCGGAAGTGATAGGCAGTGATACAGTCAGATCATCTGCATATTTAACAAAGTTAGTTTCGTTTGAATGAGGCAGGTCATGTAGGAAGAAAGAAAAAAGAAAAGGAGAGAGGACAGCACCTTGTGGAACACCGGATTTTGTAAGCGAGGTAGAAGAAGATTTGCCGTTATATACAGTATACTGCATTCTATCAGAAAAATAGGAATGCAACCAACTCTTAGCCCAGGATCCTGTTTGTGTCAACGATAGCTTATTTAACAAAAGGCCCCTAGGTACAGAGTCAAAAGCAGATGTGTAGTCTAAGAAAGCACTACGAACATATTTAGCACCTTTGTCTAAACAAGAGACAACATTGTGATATAAGACAACCGCAGCATCCAAGGTACTTCTACCATGTTTGTATGCAAATTGTTTAGGATCATTAAAAGGTTTCAAAGCGGGTTCAAGACGAAGTAAAAGTAATTTTTCCATCAATTTTAAAAAGGGGGAAGTAATTGCAATAGGCCGAAATTTAATATCAGAACCAGAAGATGGTTTTGGTATAGGGATAATTTTAATGTTTTTCCATGCAAAAGGTAGAACGTTACCGGAAAAAGAGGCATTAAAAATGTTAGTAAGAGGATAACACAAAATATCAGCACAATTCCTGAGGACAATGGCAGGTATGCCGTCAGGACCAAGGCTTTGAGAAGGCTTAAGAGACCGGAGACATTTAAGCACATCAAGGGTATTAAAACCACTAAAGTTATTGTCAATATGATTTGTATCATTTGGAAGGGTATCAACAGAAGAGCGTATGAAAGATTTATTAAGAGTGTCAACATTAAGAGATGGAACAGAAATACATCGCTTACCGTTAGTAATTTCTTTGAAAAGTTTCCATAAATTAGAAGGGGTTTTACATGACAAAAATCTTTGATTATATAAAACATTTAGTCTTTTTATTTCCAGTTTTATCAGCATGTTTAACTTTTTTACACCAGGCTTATCATTAGTTTTGAACAACAGTTCTTTATTTCTACGTAGCTTTTTGAGATATGGCGAAGATAAGCGATCAAATCGGATGAATAATGTTTCTTTAGGACAACATATTTCGAAACAGAATTTAAGATAATCGGTAGTGTTTGTGATTGTTTCATCTAATGTTTGTTCTGTAAATAAGTCCCAGTTAGTGTCTTTCAACATGCATCTGAGCTTGTCTAGGTTGTCTTTTGAGTAGCATCTCCGTTGAACTTTACTGTAGAGGTGAGAAAGGACACCTTTGTGTGATTTGGAATATATTTTAGGCAGTACACGTATGATGCAGTGGTCAGAATTAAGTAGAGGAGCACGTTTGCGAGCTTCATATATACCAACATCATTGATGAATACTAGATCCAGTTTTTTACCAAGACGGGTGGCAAAGTTGACAATATTGTCATGACCAAGTGATATAAGGAAGGAGCAATCGCTTCCATTGAAGTCGCCAGTTACTATTGATAAAGAGTTCTCGAAACAAGCTGCAGCAAAAGCGGTGAATTCATCGGCGAACATAGATAAATCCAATATGGTACAGCCAGGAGAGACATAAACATTAGAAATATAAATGAATTTGTATTTTGACAGGTGTTTCGGGCGACATCTCACAGTGATGCAATCAATGAAGTCATTCGAGAATTTGAAACAAACTTTGTTTGAAATGGACCATTTTGAGTGAATAAAAGTTGCAACACCTCCACCACATTTTTCTTGGAACAAACACGGTCTTGTCGAAAAACATTGAAATTGTTTAGAGACACAATATTGTCATCGTATGAGTCATGGAGCCAGGTTTCTTGTAGAGTGACAATACCAGTATTGTGGTAGGTACTAGAAGACAACAGAGACTGAAAATCCAGAATTTTGTTAGGCAGGGACCGGCAGTTGGTACTAATGATAACTGGAACAGTGGTGTGATGTATGGGTGTAGATTTTAAGGCACGCTGCCAACCTCCATGGTGCTTTTTCTTGAGTTTATTGCAAATATGAAAGTTTTTGGGTTTAAAACGTTTTATAAAATCCCGGGAGTAGATAATACGATTAGAATGCATAATGTGATATGTAAATACCAATAAAATACGAGTAAATAGATGCAAAATGTACATGGAATGTGGTAGCCCAAAAATATTCAAACAAGCCGCCAAGGTCATTCGATGGACAGTATGATGATAATCTAATTTCATTAAACTGGGGTCCACAAAGTCAAGAAAGAGATGATCAGTTACTTGCGCCTATGACAGTGGCTGGTGGTTGCGCTACATATATCGTGCAAATTCGTAGAAGTTTGAATTCATAGGTTGGTCATTGGATAAGGTCTCTGTGACTGGTGAATGGTCTGCAAGCTCATCTTGTAACCAGAAGGTCCTGTGTTCAAACCCCTGTGGATGCGTACTGATGAAGAGTCACAAAGTAGGACGAAGCAGCTGGTTTCCAAATCTTTTCCAAACTGTAGAGTCATCTAGAAAAGATAGAGAAGGGCTAACTGTACTGGAGATGTTCTCCTGAAGCCTAGTGTTCAATTCCTAATCCAAAAGACAAATAATAGTGCTGATGAGGTTGACAGTGAACACAGAGTACTTCTCTGTCTATGGTTTAGTTATAAACGGCAACAAATTCCTTGCTTAATTTGGCATCGTTAATTGTAGTATTACTGTCGGTAAATCCAATAAGGCAAGGCTAATTTCATTCAACTGAAAACGAGACAACAGTAGCTAAATTCTTCATTTTTCGTCTGTCTATTCATCACAGCTCAGACTATCCCTTGTTCAGACAACAACTCATGTGACAACCAGCCAGACATGAATGAACAATAAAAGTAATTGACAGTGCGATTATTATAAGTGTGTGGATATCGATTGTTTGCCACACCCCCTGGTTTTTAGTAATTTCTCTTTGAAATAATGCCTTGATCTTTTGTCTTAAACATGCATTTCAGAAAAACCAGGTAATGCCTGTTAATACTTGTATTATTGATTGTATTCCATCTTTATTTAGATGTTATGATGACCTGTAGCTGAGGTGGGTAGTTAGTTAGCCATGACTGCATTCCTCTATCTAATTGGTGGATGGTGACTAGCAGTGGAATTAACGAGGATGTGCATTTCGTCCTGTTTGGGACTCGTCATCTGGATGTATGTACCTGCATTCCACAGTGAGTCAGTGATGATGTTCCCACCGAGGCTCGAACCCAGTGCCCGCATAGTTTCAAACGTCATAGCGTGCTATAAACTAGACCACTTGAACGGCCACGAGAGCCACCTCTTGTGCAATTGGTAATATTAATTTAATTGAATTTCAGGTTTTCCCATCGATTGATTGGACTGAAATGATCAATCTCAGGTTGACATGTGGGCTCGTTGTACAGATGCTTCGACGATGTCTGGGCGTGTAATTAGAAGTTAATTGGTGGATGGTGACTAGCAGTGGAATCCAGAATATGCATTTCATCCGACATATCAACTTGAGACCAAGCACTTCGGTCCAACCAATCGACGGGAAAATCTAAAATTAAATTAAATTCTTCTATCTGCATTACATTTCATCAAACTGAGAAATAAGTATTCCTTGTAACACGATGCAGTACTGACGGGGGACATAGATCTCTGTAAGAATTGGTGAGGAATCATGCTATTTTCAACGCCCGGTAAAATATTAAATCGAGTCATCCTGGAGACAGAGAAAAAGAGAGAGAGAGAGTGAAGGATGTACTGCATGCAAAACGCCAAACTCCAAAGAACAAGCTGGATTCAGGAAAGAAGAATCCTATGAGGATCAAATTACCAGTATATATATATATATATATGTGTGCGTCGTTGGTACAGCGGTTAGGACTCTTGCCGATCATGCACGTGGTTCGGGGTTCGATCTCCTGCCAAAGCACACCTGATATCTATTTTCGGCCTACAAAATTTCGGCTACCAATAACACATACTGAAAATTTCATATCTGTACCAAAATTGTGGTGTGGAATCAAGCCGAAATCAAAAAAACTTTTCGATGTGTTCGATGATGACTCGTAGCGCTGCAATCTGATTAACTTACAGAATACTAACTAACTTCTGTCGCCTAAGAATTCAAATGACCTAATAAACGACAGTCGAACTGTGGTGAGAGCTGTCTCTTAGCCAAAATTCTAAACGAGAACAAAGCCTAACATTGAGGAATTCAACAACCAATCACAGCACACTTAGTGTGTTCATATATGACTCGGAGATATAGAGATAACTTTGTAGGCAACGGTCACAAGCAATGCAGAATAACCTTCAATTAGAAGAACCAGTCAGAAGACGCTGTTTCTCTGCTAACAACAACGAATAATAATGTACATAAAAATATATAAATATTTGTTGATTTTCTCAATAAACGATCTGTTACCTGGCGCTTGTCTTCTGTCGTTACGGAACTATTGAAATAGTTGAAGTGTGACTATGTATGAACATCTAACCTCGTTTTGAAGAGCTCACAGGGATTCTTGACTGCATTTCATTTAAGACCACACTAATGGAGGAAAAAGGTAGGAAATCCTGCACATACAGAAGTATTTCTTCATTTCATAACGTGGTCCATGACCAAACAGTTCTATGTACTATTGTAACGATGGAAAACAAGAGTTAGGCACCTTATCGTTTATTAAGAAAATCAACAGATATTTATAGATTTTTATTTACATTATTATTAGCGTTATTGTTAACAGAAAGGCAAAGTCTTCTGATTGGTTGTCTTCCTGCTGGAGGTTATTCTGTCATCTTTTTGTTGCCGTTTCTTAAACAGTCCATTGATATACCAGCTAATCGTATACGCCCATGCAAAGTCTACTGTGATTGGTTATTGAATTCCTCAAGGTCAGTCTTTGTTCTTGTTTTTTTTCTCATGACCAAGATTTGGGACATAAACATTGACGTTAATTTCTGTCTACCAATTTTTGGCTAGCAGACAGCTCTCACCACACACTATCACTTTTCAGCCTGGCAATTCCCTATGGAATACTTTATCCGTGAGAATTGTGACGTCTTAATCATTTGAATAAAGACAAGGCAAGTAACCGGAAAAGCTGCAGACGAATGCCAGGACGCATGGAACCCAGAATGAACGAAGTTCACTACAAAACCTGCTTTATTCTAATTCTTGTTTGTTATTCTAAAAAACATATTTGGTTATGCAAACACCCTAAGTCTATTTTTAATGAATTAAGTTATTTTTTACTAATTTATTTGTTTAGCTATTTATTTATTTATGTGTACTTATTTAAACCCACGTACAGTCGTTAACAAGAAAATCGGACCACCTACCTTCTGTTTATGGTAACCTTACAGTGTACTATGTTATTTTGCATAACTAACTAATTTTGAGCAGAGTTTTGTGTAAAATTATCCAGAACTTTGTTAAATTGATGCATGTTTTATTCTTTTCAGGATGGTGCCACTTAGTATTTTATTATGCGTGGAAAAGATCATTATTCCACGCCAGTTCTTTCAGAGTGTAACGTAAGTCGGCCTTTTTGGTAGCTTGACGAGGTAGCCAACTTTTCTTCCAGTCTTTTGCAATAATGGTGTGAGCATATCTGCCGCAGTCTCTGGGGCCTTTTTCAGCACTTCAGAGTAAGGGGGAATTCCATCTGATCCTAATGTCTTCCCTACTGAACTGCAGTAGCTTGATCGCATTTCGAATTTCTGCTTTCTTTGGAGGATTGGTGTCCACTGGCAGTTCCGTGTTTGCTGTTGGTGGTATTTCTTGTCGATTAGCAGGTGATGGTCGATTCAGGAGTCCTTTGAAGTGATCAGGCCATTGTTTTATTTATTTCGCCACCTTGGTAATCAGGTTCCCTTGAATATCTTTTACTGGCTTCATCATCTGCGTTGATCTCTTCTCAGATAGAGATGTGGTTATCTGGTATAATTTCCTGAGGTCTCTTTCAATTGTGGTCTGACTGTTCTGCTTCATTTGCTGGCCAGTGTGTGGTAGAATTAGATCTAGTCTTTCCTGGCACTCTTCTTCACCTCTTTATTCAATGAGGTGAATAACACTGAACTCAGCTTCTCCTTCTCCTGTTGCGCATCTCTGCATTGAGTCATCTTCTCTTTCACCATCCTCCTCTTCTCTCCTCAATTAGCTTCTAGGCAGAAGTCTGTTGGCAGCTATTCTCTGTCGTGTCTCTTCTTTCTTCCTAGAACAATTGTACACTTCCTTGAACATCACCTTCAGAGAGTTAATTCCAAAGTTCGTACACACAGGTGTCCTCACTGATAACGCATAGTGTCTCCGACTTTGCTCTGCTATGATCTTTAGTGTAGGCATCCCTTGTGGCTTTGGCCCTCAGTTTCTGAATGTTAAACTTGAGTTGTGGCCTGTCTCCATCTGTTTTCAGGGAGTTCAGCTTCACCTTGAAGGTTCCTTGAACTCGATGATGATCTGAGCCCACATCTACTGGTTGCGTCTCCACTTCCTTGAGATTGCTATGAAATCTATCTGGCTTGTGGTATGTCTGCCAGGCGAAATACATGTTGCTCTGTATATATCCTTGTGCTTGTACACACTGCCTCCCATCACCAAATCATTAAAAGCACAGAAGTCTGAGAATAATTCTCCATTCTCATTCATTTCACCAAGTGAAAGCCTCTCGATGCATGATTAGTTCCTTTCCTGTATTGTCTGCTCCTAGTTTGGCTTGCATTCATATCGCCCGTGAAGATTTTGATGTCACCATTTGGGATGATGTCCATCACTGTTTGTATTTGTCTGTAAAAGCCTCCTCCTTCTCTTGTTGCGAATTGTTTGTAGCATTGTGCTTGAGGTTGGATTATTGTGACCTTCCTTCCGTTTGAGTTGAATCTTGTTGTCGTCACCCCGCAAGACGAGATTGGCTTCCACTGCATGAGGTCTTTGGCTGTTGTTGGTAAAATCATGATAGCCACTCCCTCACTGTGCTCATCGTTGTTATTTGCGTGACCGGAGTAGATTACTGCCTCACCAGTAGTTTACATTCATTTCATCTGCTCTCGCAGATTTCCAGCACTTTTATACCACAACTTCTCATTTCTTTGGTCACCTGGGAAGCTTTCCCAGTCATCGTAAAGTGTACAAACTTTCCATGTCCCCATTCTTATTAATGCTTTCATCGAGAGAAAACACAAAGTCTGAATGGTTCCTCGAAGGCTTTCACCAGCACTCGATGTCATTTCACCTCTCCGATTCCAGCGAAGAATAAGTTTTTTTTAACTTTTTATATTTAATATTTTCCTTTTGCGTTGAAGTTTCTCTATCAGTTTCATAGATTTTGTGACGTATAGTCGCGGTCCCCACGTCCAACCCTCTCTTTTTACCCAGACTTGGGGGCGGCTAGAAACTTAGCGAGGGTGAGGTCACTTTGAGTCAGATGTTAGTATTATTATTATTGAAAAGAACCATACATAGACTCCAATCACAAAAAATCGTCTTTTTGTGTCATTGAAGGGTTTTGTGGATGTGTGTGTGTCAAGTTTTCGTCAGCTTTATAGTAGAATGTAGAAATCTGCATTGAGACTACCTACATTGACTTTAAGCCAGATAGAAGAGAGAATGGCACGTTGGTAAGGTCGATTTACCGAAAGCCAACATTCACAGGGCAGTACACTAACTTCCCCACAGTTGGTTAGCTTTAGGGAGAAAAAGAAATCTTATTCATTCCTTATGCTCCAGAATTCGTAGAATTTGCTCTACAGGGACGTTCGGTGGTGAACTAGATAACCTTCGATCAAATCTCCTTAACGATGGATATCCTACAATGTTTATTGAACGTAACATCAAGAAAGAATCCCCCCCCCCTAAACAAATCACAGTGCCAAAGAATAAAAACTGTTTATGAGTGTTGTATTCAAAGGTGACACCATTTCTGAATTGATTAAACATCGTTTATCTAAATGTATTAAACGCGCTTTTCCTGAAGCTGACTTACAACTAATTTTTACCAGCCGAAATATGATTAGACAGTGCGTCAAGGATAGATTACCGCTTTTGTCCACATCTATGTGCATTTACTCTTTTACCTGCTCCTGTGGAGCTGATTATATTGGACTTTCGTTGTAAGCGTCATCTCCGAAAACGTGTAGCTGAACACAATCTGGTTTGGTTAGTGAAGGGCGAACGTAGAACTGCAAAGTCGTCTATTTGTGATCACCTGTTAGGGTCAGGTCATTCAACTCCACATGATTCATCCTTCAAGGTTATCTACATGGCAAAATCGAATCGATCCAAAAGTTTACGTTTTCTTCACTTATGCATATAGCTGTGCGTTGGTGGCACAGTGGTTAGGACTCTTGCCAACCATGCACATGGTCCGGGGTTCAAGCACACGCCGACCGACACCTGATATCTATGGTCGGCCTGCGAAATTCGGGCTACCGATATCTATGCTGAAAATTCCATACTTGTACCAAAAATACCGTGTGGAATCAAGCTGTAATCAAAAATAAGAAATAATAAGAAAAAATAAGAAACCCAGTGAACTATTGATGCACACTAGACACTGAAGAGAATAACGTCAATAATAATAATAATGACATTTTTAATAGTTTTACGAGTTGATCATGGATTGATATCAATTAGAGAACCATTGAAAACTAGCAGTGGAGTACTGGATAGATGTTTCATCAGCGTAGTTTGGGAATTATCTACAGTACGCCCTGGGACCCGATTCAATGGCTCATGAATTCTAACTTCTATCAGTTCGTGATTTAGTGCGACCCCAACCATTGTCATAGGTGGGACATCCATCCTCAATATAACCCGAAGATTTTAGGTTCGAACCTCAGTGGGTGCATACTGCCGATGATTCCCAAACTAGGCTGATGAAATAGCTGTACTCCAGTACTCCCTGGAGGATTTTCAATGGTTATCTAGCTGATATCCATCCATGATCAACTCGCAAAAAGACAAATAACCCTTACAAACCAAACTATAGAAAATTAATAATATTGTAACCTCAGAAGGCGAAATACACCTTATCTTGAACAACGCAACATTTGCACTGGTCTTCCGTGTTGTGCCTGTTACTTCTGCCCTCCCCTCCTTCATATTGTGTTTTCTTTTCACGTCGCCCATGTATCTCCGTAGAGCTGTATCATTTTGCTTTTTCTGACATAAAATCTGTCTCCCTGCCATTGGATATTTTCATGCCGATGAACATCTCTTTATATATATGTATATACTACTGATAAATGTTATTAGTAGCACATGCCGCAATATAACTACATCTAAAACACAGATGTTTGCGACACAATGATGATTGATTGGCAGCAGGATGCAGTTAAAATCACAGCAGGAGAGAACAGTTAATCTATCTGATAGGATCCCACATATTTTGGTATTGACTGTTTAATTTTGTATATATGGTATATTATCATTCTCACACATTTTGGTAGTGACTGCTAATTTTGTATATATGGTATATTATCATTCTCACACATTTTGGTAGTGACTGCTAATTTTGTATATATGGTATATTATCATTCTCACACATTTTGTTACTGACTGTCAACCTCGCACATATGGTATATTATCATCTCTCACGCACTTTGTTATTGGCTATTAAGATAAATTATTTCAAATGCTGTTAGCTGTCCATATTGTTGTAAAATGTATAAATACCATGGCTTTCTTTATCGTTGTTGCACTTCAATACACAGTCACAGTCCAGCCTTTGTCTTTTGATATTTGCGTGCTTTACTAAGTCGGAAGGTACGACGAGCAGATAGGCAGATTAGTTCAGGCGCAGACAGAGCAAGGTGAAAACGTCTTCATTCAATTCCCTACAGTTATAACAAATTGGCGACGGGTTTACCTTAATTCAGTGCAGTTATAACAAATTGGCGACGGGGTTTTACCTTAATTCAGTGCAGTTATAACAAGCAAACGACGACAGTTTTTATTCTGTTCAGCGCAACTATATAACATTTTTGACTGTGTTAATTACAACCCAATTACAATGTCTATCTCTCTGGACGATCTCAAATCTATCTTGCAGCAGCAGCAAGTTCAGAATGAAGCAGCTCAACTAAAATTAATCGAAGCTCTCACTCAGAAGCTGTCCATTCAAGTTCCATCGACATCTCATTCTGACAAATATGAAAGCATCTCAAATTCTATCAGTGAGTTCAACTACGACCCAATATCTGGTCTCGTATTTGATGCATGGTTCAATCGTTACGAAGACGTTTTCCGTATTGAATGCTACATGTTTGATGATGCTGCCAAAGTCCGATTGTTACTAAGAAAACTTGGTACTGTTGAGCACAACAGATATGTTAACTTCATTCTGCCTAAGAACCCACGTGAGTTATCATTCGATGAGACAGTCACCGTTTTATCACAAATCTTTGGTGAACAGTCGTCTGAATTTGGTTCGATTAACACAGTGAAAAGTCCTCCGATCACCGTTAAGCACACAGAACGTCAGTCTCAAAATTCAGCTAAACCTCCTTCAGTGTGCTGGCACTGTGGTTCGTGGCATTTTGTCAAGTTCTGTCCTTTCAAGAAACATAAATGCCGTAATTGTCACCGTTTTGGACATAAGGAGGGTTACTGTACACCGCAGAAAAATTCTTCGGTGAGGAACAGAAGTAGTCGTTTCGAGCCGAAACAATCTCCTCGAGTACAGACCATTTTCACAACTTCTAAAGTCGATTTCGCCAGCAAACGAAAGTACATTACACTAGGTATTAATGGCAAACATATTCGTCTTCAGTTGGATACGGCATCAGATATTACCTTAATTTCCCGAACTACGTGGCGCAAACTTGGGTGCCCACAGATTCTGCCGACCGAGCATGTCGCTAAGAATGCCTCTGGAGATATACTGAAACTCGTGGGTGAGATAAATTGCCAGGTTCAGTTTGGTGAGCATCACTTCAATGGTGTATGTTACGTTACAAACTACCATGATTTGGATTTGCTTGGTCTTGACTGGTTAGACAAGCTCCATATCTTTAATGTACCATTAAATTCAGTATGCTCTAATGTTTCGTCTTCACCACACAACGTTGTTCCCGGAGATGTATCTGATCAATCTCTCTTGCAACGCCTTCGTCAAAAGCACGCTTCTGTCTTCCAGGACAAACTTGGTTGCTGCAAATTTACCCAAGTTGTTTTGTCTCTAAAGCCAAACGCGAAGCCAATTTTTCGTCCAAAACGTCCAGTTCCGTATGCTGCTGTCACATTGGTTGAGAATGAACTCGACAGACTGGAAGCATTGGGTGTCATCAAACCAGTAACGTATTCGCCCTGGGCTGCTCCGATAGTTGTTGTACGCAAAGCAAATGGTTCCATTCGCCTGTGTGCAGATTTCTCAACTGGGTTAAATGATGCTCTAGAGGACCATGCTTATCCATTACCAATTCAAGAAGACTTATTCGTCAAACTTAATGGTGGAAAATGTTTTGCAAAAATTGACCTTGCTGATGCTTATCTTCAAATAGAAGTTGAACCAAAGTCTCAAGAGTTGCTAACAATCAACACTCATAGAGGTCTCTACCAGTTTACTCGCTTACCATTTGGTGTGAAACCAGCACCCGCAATTTTTCAGCAGATCATGGATACTATGCTTGCTAACCAACCTGGTGTTGCTGTCTACCTCGACGATGTGATAATCACAGGGAGTAGTAAGTCTGAATTGTTTGATCGACTTGACGCTGTGCTATCCAAAATGTCAGAGTTTGGGTTCTACCTTAAAGAGGATAAATGTACATTTTTCATGGATTCAGTAAAGTATCTTGGGTTCATTTTCGATCAACATGGACGTCGACCAGACCCAGAAAATGTACGTGCTATTCAGAATATGCCCGCTCCCACCAATGTTGCCACTCTGCGATCTTTCCTTGGCCTCATCAGCTATTACAGTGCATTTCTACCAGAGCTTCATCACATACGTGCTCCACTGAATCGCCTGTTATCGAAAAATGCAAAATGGAATTGGTCACCTGAATGTCAAAATGCATTTAAAAAAGTAAAATCGTTACTCCAGTCAGACATGCTGCTTACTTATTATGATCCAAGTCTTGAAATCATCCTTGCTGCAGATGCATCCGACTATGGTATTGGTGCTGTTATATCTCATCGTTTTCCTGACGGAAGGGAGAAAGCTATTGCACATGCATCTAGAACACTGAATACAACCGAACGCAAATATAGCCAAATTGAGAAAGAAGGTTTGGCGCTTATCTTCGCAGTCAAAAAGTTTCACAAAATGCTTCATGGTAGGAAATTCACCCTATTTACTGACCATAAACCCCTGTTATCGATATTTGGTTCGAAAAAGGGCGTTCCAGTGTACACTGCGAATCGGCTTCAAAGGTGGGCTGTCATGTTACTGGGATATAATTTTGATATCAAATACAAACCTACCTCTGAATTTGGCCAGGTAGATGCATTATCACGGCTGCTAAGCCATCAGAAGTTGGAAAGCGAGGATGTTGTTATTGCATCCATCTCTGTTGAAGATGATGTAAACAGAGTTCTGGTAGGCGCGACTCAACTTCTTCCGGTGACTGCAGTTGAGGTTGCCAGACACACACTGCGTGATCCAGTTTTACAGCAAGTATCAAAGTTCATCCGATTTGGCTGGCCTCCACATGTTCATTCAAATGTTTTAAAACAGTTTTACCAGCGACGCCAATCCCTATCCATCGTTAATGAATGCATAATGTTTGCTGATCGTGTTGTGGTTCCAGCTAATCTTCGTGACCATGTGCTTCGGCAGCTTCATATATCACATCCTGGTGTTGGGAGAATGAAGGCGATCGCTCGCAGTTATGTTTACTGGCCCAACATCGATGACCATATCGAAGACCTCGTTCGCAAGTGTAGTAAATGTGCTCAAGCATCAAAGTGTCCACGCAAGACAGAACTATGTTCCTGGCCACGACCGGACAAACCATGGTCCCGTGTTCATGTTGACTTCGCTGGACCGTTCAATAGTATGCATTTCTTAATATGTGTCGACGCGTTTTCCAAATGGCCAGAGATATTTCCTATGCATTCTGCCACATCAATTGCAACAGTGTCCCACCTACGTCAACTATTCTGTCGTTTTGGTATGCCTGATGTTCTGGTGTCCGATAATGGATCGCAGTTCACCTCATCACTGTTCTCAGATTTCTGCAAACTGTTTGGCATCCAGCATATTCGTAGCCCCCCGTATCATCCCCAATCGAATGGACAGGCTGAACGTTTCGTCGACACTTTTAAGCGTGCTTATGCAAAAGCGAAGGGGGAGGGAACAACAGAAGAAATTTTGGATAGATTCTTGCTGCATTATCGTACGACGCCAAATCCTTCCGCCCCAAATCAGTTATCCCCAGCGGAAATTATATTTGGCCGAAAGATCAGAACTGCCCTCGACTCAATTAAGCCTAGGCAAGTAAAGCAGGGCTGCAGAAATACAAAAATGGAAAACCAATTCAATCGCCATCACGGAGCTAAACGTCGAGTTTTCAAATTGTATCAGCAAGTTTATGTACGAGATTTTCGCTATTCACCTCCGAGATGGATTCGAGGACAAATAGTGGGGCAGAAAGGAAGGGTTTTATACAAAGTGAATGTAGAAGGACAGTTATGTGTCAGACACACGAATCATATACGAGATGCGTCAGATAGACTTGACAATGGGAGACGAGACCTCACGTTAGAAGTATTAGTAGATACATTTAATCTTCCGCAGCCGGAAGCCCGGGACACAGATCACACTCTATCCAGTACCATGCGAAGGTCAACTCGACAAAGAAGAGCTCCGAAACCTTTTCAAATAGATCCAAAAAGCAAGTCCTACACTCTTTACGGGGGGAGGTGATAGGATCCCACATATTTTGGTATTGACTGTTTAAACTTGCATATATGGTATGTTATCATTCTCACACATTTTGGTATGACTGTAATCTCACACATTTTGGTAGTGACTGCTAATTTTGTATATATGGTATATTATCATTCTCACACATTTTGGTAGTGACTGCTAATTTTGTATATATGGTATATTATCATTCCCACACATTTTGTTACTGACTGTCAACCTCGCACATATGGTATATTATCATCTCTCACGCACTTTGTTATTGGCTATTAAGATAAATTATTTCAAATGCTGTTAGCTGTCCATATTGTTGTAAAATGTATAAATACCATGGCTTTCTTCATCGTTGTTGCACTTCAATACACAGTCACAGTCCAGCCTTTGTCTTTTGATATTTGCGTGCTTTACTAAATCGGAAGGTACGACGAGCAGATAGGCAGATTAGTTCAGGCGCAGACAGAGCAAGGTGAAAACGTCTTCATTCAATTCCCTACAGTTATAACACTATCGAAGAAAGAAATCGATTGTAAGAGTGAGAAAATCTATTCCAGTTTGAGATTAATATCTGTGTAAAACTTGGGCACTGTGGTAGTTAGTAATTCCGCATTAGTCTGTTTATTAGATGTATCACACAGTCATCAGTGAAACAGTATTAGTATTGACTGGATGACGACGCCTTTCGAACAAAATTTATCGCTGTGCATAATCATATCAATTGTAATCACACGAAACTTGAGTTTTATAGTTTTCTTTGTGTTCTCTCCTATTTGTCGTCATCGGAATAGTAGAATTTCCATATATCTGGGTGGACAGGTGTTGAATCATTCCTATTACACGTATTTACTCTCAGTTGATTTGATAGACAAAGCTTCTGTTATCAATGTCTGTCTCCCTCCACCCAGTGACATTAGATTTAGAAAAACTGTCATCCTATCCCATCCATCCTATTGTATGGTTGTGTTTAATTGCGTGTGCTATTACATGAGTGCTATAGCTGAACTCTTCTCTAAATTTCTTATCTTATTTGGGTCAACCAATCTAGATTTTGCTAGGTTTTTATGTTCAGCTAGTCTGATCGACTGACCCTGTTCTACTAGTTTGACCTATGTATTTGACCTGACAATCATTGCAGGCAGGGTATTAGATAAACTAAATTGTTTTGTTTTAAAGGCTCCACAGGATTGATCCTTTAACCGACAAAGCTTGTTTCTAATTGAGTTTATGGTTGGTTTGAACGCCAGCCACTTTTATTACTGCCTTGTTAAGAATTCTGCGTAAGGTGGTTTCGAAGGTTCCTTCCTTGTATGGAATTACTACTGATGATTTAGATTCCTTATTGTAGGCGTTGTCTTGCGCACATTTGACTCGCATGTTGATCGAATTAATTGCAAATACATGTAATAGGAATGACTCAACACCTGTTCCAGATATCTGGAAAATTCTACTACCCCGAAGACGACAAATAGGAGAAGACAAAGAAAACTATAAACCTCAAGTTTCGAAGTCGTGTGATTGTAATTGATGAAAAGATTATGAACGGCAATAAATTTTTTTTCGAAAGGCGTCGTCATCCAGTAAATAATACTGTTTCAGTGTCTGTGTGATACATCTAACAAACAAACTAATGTCGAGTTACATTTCAAGATGTTTGTAGCAGTAAACGAAGAAATCAATTGTGAAACTGCACAAAAATATCTGTGTATTGTTTTAGAGTCATTGAAATATGTCCTTACTTGGTGTTTACTCTGTCAGTACTCACCCATCATGGTGGAGCATTACAGTACCAACGTATTTTTATGAACCATAAACATTGGCTCTGTTAAAAAGAAAACAATGGGCTGATCACTTTAAAGGAATTTTGAATAGACCATCACCTGCAACTCGTCCATAAATACAACCAATGCCAACAGCACGCACAGAACTGCCAGCGGATACCAGTCCCCTAAACAAAAGCAGAAATCTCGAATTTTCTGAAGCCATTGTTGTAAAAGGTTTTAAGGAAAGAAAGATTCTCGCTGATTGGAAGAAAGTCTGGCTAACTTGTCAAAGTACCAAAGAAGGATGACTTAGCCATCTGCAAAATATGATGCGGAATCATTCTATTAGTTCACGCCAAGTAAAATACTAAGTCGCGTTATCCCGGAGAAAATAGTAGATTCGCTGGACATAGAACTCTACCTGCAGGAAAAAAGCTGGATCCAAGAAAGGCAAACCATGTGTGAATCAAATTGCAGCTATAAGTATCACCATCGAATAGGGCATACAGTCGCAGTCAACTCTATCTCGACTTTGATTCCATCAACTTCGAAATGGCCTTTGACAGACGGCGTTGACCAAAAAGTAATTTTGGGATTACTTCAGCACTATGGAGGGCTTTAAATCTTTGTCAACCTTGTTCAGCATAATATTTCCTTCACGTTCCCAGTGAAACATAGGGCTTCAACCTAGTGGCTTGAAGTTTCTGTAGCAGTGTTTATTTTACAGGATGGGGTTGCTGGCCTCATGCCCAACCCTTCCTCTTTACCAGCATTATTTCTGGCTTAGCGAGGTAAAAGATTGCGTCGGTGACAGGGGATCGAACCCCGGACCATGTACATGCTTGGCGAGCGTCTTAAACGCTGTGCCACCGACGCACAACCTTATTCAACAGCTATATGACAATGCCAGATGTCAAGTGATCCACATTGGGAAACTAATTGAAACCTTCTATTGGAGTGAATACAAAAGTGAGGCAAGCCTGCTTGCCTACTATCACCCACAATGAAATTCCTAACTGTAGTAGACACGACTAGGCTGGAGACTGTAAGGAAGCAGAGGACAGGAATAAGTTGGAGTGACCGATAAGAAGACTTCACTGACAGCTGGAGTCCCGCATCCAGTGAATCTTTTATTTTCTCCAGGATGACGCGACTTAATAGTTTACTTGCCGTGGACAGCAGAATGATTCGCCGTCAGTTCTTACAGAGGGCTAAGTTGCCCTTCTCTGGTAGTTTGACAAGGTAGCTGGACTTTCTTGCACTCAGTGGGTAAGTTTTCTTTCTTCTTCCCAACGTTTTACACTAAAAATGTGGGCAAATGCAGTAAGGTTATTGGATCAGTTTTCAGTTTTGCCTTTTCAAACTTCAGTAGATTGATTGCGATAATATCAAAGTGCAGAGTTCGCATTCATTTGATCACTACCCTACCAGCATCTGTTCAACTGCAAGTGGAACATATGAAGGTACCAAAGCCAGCAAGTTTCGGATTGGAGAATCAAAACAGGCATTTATTACTCTAAAATTCGAATTGAGGTCTGCAGCACTCAGTTCAAGAAACCACATTCGAATTTTGTGACAGCAGTGTCAAATTGCAGGTTCAGTGACTTGGGATTTCCAAAAGGTCATTGGAGACTTTTACCAACACTTCTCTTGATAACGATCATCTGATGACCGGGTGAGAAGGTTAGACAAGCAACAAGGAACTCTGGCAGTCAATGAAGGAGGATACTGAGGTTAGCTGTGCATACTCTGAGGAGGGATACTTAGCTGACATAACACATCAAGCCCTTCGGTGTAGATAAAATGGGAAGTGAGGTATTCAGCGTGGGTACAAAGACCACATGAGAATATGTTAGTGTTTAGAGGAAATTAGAACTTGTGGGCAGTCACAGAACCTGTTTAGAATAAACAGTAAGGTTCTTTGACCGAAATAATGAAGAAACAAACCTGTTCGGTGCCTCTTCAGTAGAATAAAGCGAATATGCACCGAAGACACACTTGACACAAAGTCTGATTGGTAACAATTATCTAGAAAAGTTCATTGGGAGATGTAAAGTAGTCAGTGGAACACCAAGACCTACTCTCCAACTTGCCCCTAAGAAGGACGGGTACATCAAGCTATCCTATATAGGGAATCATAGCAGCTTGGTAACTAGACAAATGTTGAACGCTGCTGTTAAAAAGACTTTTTATGCAGCTACGATTAAAATAATTGAGAATGTTTGACTGATATGCCCATCCATCTAAGCCCGCATCCATGCGAAAGATGATGTCACATGCCCCACTGTATTTACCAATTTGAATGTACGCGTGGCCACACATACATATGACGGACTCATCGACCTCTGAAAGGAAGGGCTTCAGAGCATATTCCTAAATTGCTCCAGAAATTAACTGAAACTCGGGAACCCAGTAATGGTGGGAACAGACGGTCTAGCTCCTCAGTCATGAACATATTATAGAGACGAGACTACAAATCGATGTTTACATCTCTTTTAAACCTATCTATAAAAGGTGTTTGGGGTGCATCATAAAGACTGTGGAAACCCTAGCTGGCAATTAGGAAGTTTGAACCACCTTTATGCGTTCAAAGCAACAACTAGTCATGACACTGAACCTTCATTGGTGAACTTTGTTTTGATCCATACCACAGGGGATATGTGCGTCGGTGGCATAGCGGTTCGGACTCTCGCCGACCATGCACATGGTCCGAGGTTCGATCCCCCGCCGATGCACACCTGATATCTATGGTCGGCCTGCAAAATTTGGACTACCGATATCACATGCTGAAAATTCCATACCTGTACCAAAAAAAAAATACAGTGTGGAATCAAGCTGTAATCAAAAATAAAAAAATGAAAAAAAATGATCAGATTGTTCAAAATGTGTTGTGCGAATACACATTACATGATTGAGACAAATCACGTCTTCTTATTGCTGTTTAAATTCATAAAGGGAACTAATTGTTTAAACCAACAATTAAAAAGATTGGTTTGGGTATTTCTGTGTCCTAAATAACGACAAACAGATCGAAGATCTTTCACTTTGCAGCGTACATCTCTCCTACAGCATTCCTGGATGATTTACTAAAATCCATACATCTAGGCACACTATCCATACGTGGATTTTTAAAATAAATATTATGAAATCGATTATTTCTAACGATGATTGATAATGCCCTACAAATGATTGATATTCCACGTGTGATGCAATCATCCTAAACTGTCATTATCCTCTCACCATTATTATTATTCGTGTGTTTGTCATTCTAATTATTTAAAATTTGACTACACTTTTTCTGCTGTTATCATTTGTGAATGTGATTGGTGATTTAAGAAAAATTGATTAGAAATCTTATTGGTTAATACTGCTTGTAATCAATCGACTTGTTTTCAACCCATTGATTTTTACTGAAATCAACCAATAAGAATTTTTTAATGCGTAGGTGTTGTCGGTCAATCTACTATGAAGCATGCATGCGCAAAGTAGACTTTTTTCTTTCTCCTGCTGATTTACACGTGGTAATATTACAGTAGACAATTGATCATCTTGCGCTCCCAAGTACACTCACTTTTAATATTTGGCGTGGCTTTTGTAAGCCAGGATAATTTTATTACATTCATTCGCATCCTATCCTCTCATCAGTGGAGTGCATTCTACCCTTAAAAATGGCGGAATTTCGCAAATGTTTTGATAATCTGGACACGGAGAAACGTGGAGTGATTACTATTGATGATTTGAGAAATTATATGCTTAAAATGCACTATAAAGAGACATTTTTACAAAAATGGATTGAATTGTTCGATCCTGAGCATACTGGACTTATTACATATGAACAGTATTGTAAGACACTTGGTCTGATACCAAGGAAACGAACGACGAGTAAAACTATGCCGACTGATTCATCTCAACCATCGATTTCATCGAATTCTACGTCTCCTCAATCGGTTGAATCATCCAAGGAAGCAAATGGGGACAATACTGCTGCTTCAAAACAAGGGTAAGTAAACAATACTCATTATTATTGATATCAATGATTGATATTCATTTAATGAGGTTAAAGTTACACTATAACATCCTAAATTAAAGAGCATGTGTGTCAGGTTCCCTCCTGCCTAGCTAGTTGATCGATGAGAGACCAGCTATGCTTTCATGTTGGTGAAGGCAAATAATAGAGACCCAGGCTAGTGGGCCCATGAATGATCTTGGGAGGCTTCCCCACGAAAAAAAACAGGGTTATCTTTCTTTAAAGTATGTTCCAGAATAACTCTTAGTTTCTGCAGAGAGTGGAAGGGGAGGTTGTCTGTCTGTCTGGATTCAACATAGAACTTGGCACCGAAGTGCACCAGTTCGAGTTGCCACCTTCCAAATAGCACACAGAGGTAGACAAGAAGATGAGTGAAGAGAATCAATGCAGTTTGACAAGTATAAGAGTGAAACAGAATGGGTAATGGTAGAAAGGAATATGAAAGATTACAGAGACTGAATACATCTGCGCCATTGACAACGATTTTGAGCCATGTCACCTATTGTCTCCAGCCATTGATTCCTAGAGTCCCGAGGGCCCCAACCCGGAAGTCTGCATCTCCCTACCTGACTCAGTTTAACTGTCAAGGATTTCATGGATTGATGCCATGTTTTTGTTTGGCCACCACTGGCTCTTTTCCAACCTGAACCTATATCAGCTAGCAATGCCCGTCGGGGGAGGCGGTGGTTAGGCATGCGCACCACGTGACCTAGCCATCTTAGTCTATGTAACTTTATAGCCTCGTCGATTGATTTTCCCTCTTTGCCCAACACTCTACGCCTAACGTCAACATTACTTATCTTGTGAAACCACCTAACGTGAGACAGAGATCGCAGACATCTATGATCGAAAGCAGTCAACCTTTTCATGTCTTCAACGCGTATTGGCCATGTTTCAGAGCCATAGAGAAGGACGGAGCGAACTGATGAGCAGTACACACGTCCCTTGGTTGATAACCGGATGTCACGCCTACGCCAGAGATGGTGTAAGTCAGCGAAAGCAGCTCGAGCTTTTCGGATCCGTGCTGAGATTTCATCGCCAATCAGTCCGTTGGTGCTAATACAACTTCCCAAGTAGGTGAAGTGGTCAACATGTTCTATCACTTCACTCCCTATCACTAAGTTAGGGGTTGACGTGGTCCAGTCCTGTAGCAGCATCTTACATTTTGCAGGGGCGAATCGCATGCCAAACATACGAAGATTGCTGCTCAAGGTGTTCAGAAGACTCTGCATTTTTTCAGCATCCTCCCCTAACAGGACTATGTCATCTGCATATTCTAAGTCCATTAGATTATTCCCTGGTAACAAGTCGATTCCTAAGTCACTACGTTCAGTTAAGGATACTTCCATTAGCATATCTATGATGAAGTTAAACAGAAATGGGGAAAGTGGACATCCCTGTCGGACACCACTGGTTGTTACCAATTCAGATGACAATTCCCCATAAGCCCTTACACGACTACGTGAGTTTGAATAGAGTGCCTTGATTAGTGCAATGTACTTTCTTGGCACTCCCTTCACAGTCAGACATTGCCATAGTACCTTTCGATCCACGGAGTCGAAGGCCGCCTTCAAGTCAAGAAATATGACAATTGTTGGACGCCGAAAAGTGTGTCTATGTTCTAGAATCTGTCGAAGAGTGAAGATATGATCTATGCACCCTCTACCTGGTCTAAAGCCTGCTTGATTTTCCCTTGTCTGTTCCTCCCGAGTTCTGCTTAGTCTATGCATGATTACTGAGCCTAGGATTTTAGAGACTATGTTCGTTAGGCTGATCCCCCTATGATTATCACACGAGGACTTGTTTCCCTTCTTGAATATCGGTATAATAAGTGACTTACCCCAGTCTGATGGTACTGTCTCTGATTCCCAGACTTTGCCTAGTACCTCAGTTAATCTACAAACTAGTATGTCACCCCCATATTTAAACACCTCCGGAATAATTCCGTCGGGTCCTGCCGCTTTGCCTCGTTTCAAATTACTGATAGCTTTTGTAACCTCACCTACAGACGGCGGACCAGTGTCTATATCCCATTCGGGTACGTGGTGGATGTCGGGGAGGTTCAGTGTGGCTGTAGGCAAGTTAAATTGTTCCTCAAAGTGTTCTTTCCAGCGTTCAAGGCGTCTATCCTGAGAGCTAATTAAGGAGCCATTTTTCTCAGAAATAGTCTCACTTATGAATTGCCTTCTCCTGCCCGATTCTGTGATGAGTCTAAAGAGTTGCCTAGGGGAGGTTGTAGGTGTTCATCTAAATAGTTGCTGCCTAGATTCAGAATTTAAACTGACCCACTCTAAATGTCGTATTGTTCGGTTGGATCACTATCTGGTGAAGATAAGCTATAGCAGCCACCAAACAATATTGAGCGGAAAATTAGGTCAGCAATTGTGAATGCGTAGCAAGTTTTGCTTAAAGAGCTTTGTGATGATAAGGTTCATTTACTTTTGGCCAGGTTAAAAGAAAAACACCACTACAGGGTTGCTAACGTACCAGTAGCCTTGGACGTATATTATTCGTTGGATAAAGCGACTTATCATTGTTACAGCGTTGCAATGAATGCTGTGCACAAATTAAGGCACGAATTTTGTCACAGCTTCGTCTTTAAGTACTGTTTGGATCGGGTGTTGATAGGTGGCTAGGGTTACGTTGGGCGTTTGGGGCGGGGGCAAGAGTGAGGAATATATACCACAGTCAAATGACCCCGAACCAACTAGTCAGGGTGAAGTTAAGCAATAGTGTCCCAAGAAATGGGAACTCTGATGACCTAGAACGCATGCTAGTCGTTCTCTATTTTTTTATTTTTGATTACAGCTTGATTCCACACCGTATTTTTGGGACGAGTATGGAATTTTCAGCGTGGATATCGGTGGCCCGAAATTCGCAGGCCGACCATAGATATCAGGTGTCGGTCGGCGTGGGCTCGAACCCCGGACCATGCGCTCTAGAGTTACTTGTCATTACTACAGCACAAATATGAACGCTTTTCACCAACTAAGGAGAGAATTTCACCCAGATCACATTTTTAAGTACTGTTCAGATGTGTTAACAGCTCTCTCTACGGTTAGAATTAGGGTTAAAGTAGGTATTAGGATTAGGGTCAGGATCGGGGTTATGGTTAGTGTTAAGTTTAGGGTTACTATAAGGGATAGATTTTGATTTAGCATTATTTATTTTAATTTGTTTTGTCATTCACATTTTGTCAGTAAGTAGTCGCCATAATAATTCAACCGACGGCTTTTAGGAAAGACTGCAAGAGGATGAGAGGGATAAACTGGTTGCAAAACAAGCTCACCTCAAGTTACCTCGGTGAATACATGTGCAGAAAATGGTCTAACTTAGCAACTGATTCTCCTCATCATAAATGGGACTTAATTTCGAGTCATGTCATGTATTTTTCTAGTAAATAAACGTCATTTTTTGTGTAGAATTCACTCATTTTTATGGTTGGTTGGCTCAAGGTCACTAGTGCGTCTACATCCCTAGGGACGCTATTGTTTACCTTTGCCCTAGTCAGATCGTTCAGCATTACAAATGGATGCTTTCCGTAACCTTTGTTGCAAGTTTCACCCTGACTTAGGGTTAGGCTAGGTTTAAGATGGGATTATGATGAAGCTTTGGGTGAAACGTGCAACGAGGTTTAGAGTTAGAATGAAGTTTGCAACGAAGGTAATGGGCAATATTCATTTGAAATGCTGGGCAGTGTCACTATCATCATTAGATGATATTCATCAAAAAATCAATCACTCATCGGGATTAGTGGATCCTAAAACTGTTAGTCATACAGATTTTGGTTTTCAAGTATTGGTTTTGTAAGAATTTTGTTTGGTTGGTTGGAAGAATTTCATCATGATCTGTCATTAGTTAGAGAACCATTGGAAAGCCAGCTGGGAGTACTGGACAGTTAGCACCCATGGTCGTTTCGATCGAGTCCCAGTGACTTATGAATGGTCTACAAGCTCACCTTGTAACCAGAAGATCCTGGGTTCTAACAGTGGTGGTAGGTGCGTGCTGATGGAGAGTCCCAAGCTAGATTGATGAGGCAGCTGTCCAGTACTCCCTGGCAGGTTTTCCAATGGTTCTCTAACTGATGTCAGCTCAAGATTCTGGTTTACTACAGTCACTCCTATGGAAGACTGAGACCTGTCTCTGCAACATATTAACGACGCTTATCCTATATAATTCGTTTCTGTTATACATATATCCAGTAAACACACCATTTCACACTATTAATGCCACTTCTTACCTGGAAGCAAGTAATTGGCTGGTTCAAGGTCACTTGAGTGTCGTTTCTGTTCTGTACTATTTCCACATAATAATAATAAAACATTCAAGTGTTGGTTTTGTTATGTACTCGTCGCTAAATTATTGTTATGGACTGGTCGAGAAACTAATAGTCCTGACGCGAGAAGGCGGAAATCAGAAGACCACTAGGTTTGCGATGATACTTCTATTGTCCAAACACAAGGAGACGAAAATAAATGGTCTCACACCAAAGTGGTAAGTAAGTAAAGTAAAGTAGTTCACACAAATTGTGAATGCGAATATATATAAATAATTCAGACAAAGCGTGGGAAAAATCATTAGACAGTCTTAACATGAATGGCTAATTATAATGGAGTGTCGATCCAATTATACATAGCGAATATAGCAGACATGTCAACAAACATATATGGATATATGTCACCAAGCAACGGACTGTCAACAAACACTCATATTATATATAATATAATATAAGGAGAGTACACATTATTAAAGGAGACAAGTCCATACAAGTGAAGTGGTCACAGACTAACCGAGCAAACAGAAAGAAAGACCAACATACACACACACATAAATATATATGTGGATACATATCAGGTTTGTAGGGATTTGATTAGTTACGGGATTTTATCATGATCTGACATTAGTTAGAGAACTATTGGGAAACCTGGGAGTACTGGACAGCTGTTTCACCCTAGTTTGGGACTCTTCAACAGTACGCACCCACCACCAGGGTTTGAACCCAGGACCTTCTGGTAACAAGGCAAGCTCGTAGACCATTAAGCCACTGGGACCCTATCCAGTGGCCCATGAATTTTAACTGCTGTCAATTCAAAACATAGCGCGACCACTAGCCAATGTCTTTCGTGGTGAGTATTTCTCCTCACACCCGACCTGCTGCACCCTACTGGTCACGACTTCTCACTAGAACCGCAGGTGCCCCCCCTGAATAGGGCAAGTCGCTAGTGAGGATTAAAGATGATATTTTATTGTGACGTAAGTGAAAAATACTTCTCCCAATTATACTGTGAAGGGTATCAGTTTTCAAGTTTCACGAAACGGTTTCACATCTACATTATGAACACTGAAACACCCTGCTCCTTTATATTTATTAACAAGAAAAGTACAGATAATAAAAACAAAACAACACTCATGTTAAACCTCCTCCTCACGAATACACTAATTGGTTGGTGAAGGTCATTTGCCTCGTTGTTGCATTGATTCGTTTTTTTTTGTGGTACTATTTTATTACTGTTATTATTTATTCCCTTCGGTTACGAGTGGACACACAGGAGGGCTTCAACAACACATTTCCACTTTGTTCTATTTTCTGCTGTCCTCTTCAACTGGCTAGCTCCACGGTTGCGAATAAACTTTCATCTCCTCCAACCCACACGATCCTCCCCATGTCATCCTCGCACCGGTAACCCAGTCGTCGCTTCTCGTTTGGATTCCAATCGAGTGATGGCCTGCATTGGGCGCAAGATGTCACTTGACCGATAGTCTCCTTAACTTATGACCTATTGATCCATCTCTATCTCCTCCCATATATATTTGCTGAGCAATAGGCTCTTGCTCAGTTGGTTTGTTCCCATCCAGCCAGGCTTTCCTGTTGCTAATTCTCTCTGGCCTACCGGCCATTTGATCTTCAGTATGGAGTCAGCCAGCCAGCCAGCGAAAAGGGTAGCTATTGATAAAAGTCTGTAACAGGCTCTTGGAAATGCTTTACGTGATGGGCCCGCGGTGCAAGTTAGTGACCTGTACAGAAGAACCGACTGACGGACTGACATTTGTGTTGAATAGAATCCGAATCTTGTTGTTTATGTTGGTTGGCTGAGTGAGTGAGTAAGTGATTGAAGCAGAAGATTTACAAACTGGTCTCATGTTGATGGAGGCGTATCTTGCTTCTACGATTCTGGTTGGTCAGCTGACTAGTATTGACATCTTCATCCCTGCTGTCCGACTGCCTGCCTGTGTTTGAAAGTGTGCTTCTTGACCGGATAAGTGAAGGGAGGAGGTACCCTGTGTCAAATATCTCCCGTCGGTGGTGATTGGTGTTAGTTGTGGTTGTTACTGTTGCTGTTGGCTGGTGGGCATCTTTACCACTCCAGTCTTCTCTTTCTCACCTGGAGTCCTGTCTTCGCTGCCTGCCAGTCTTCGAATTTGTGTGTTTTTGTGTCACATTGAACATAAATCATCGATACGCGAAATCCAGATCTTCTAGGGTCTTCCTATCACCATTGTTGTGATATGCCCAGAATTTGTTGTTGTTGCTGTTGTAGCACTGATTGTTTACACTGTCATTTTTCCCATATTGCCTTAATGCAGTAGTTATATTTGCACAGGGTTGCTGCTTGTCATCTGAGTGAAGTTATACCCTATCAACCAACCCGGTACATGGCTGTCTACTACCAGAGTTAGAGTCATAGGTGGTAAATACTAATCAAATCTTGCCTTGGTGCAAAGTTAAAATATCATAGCCAACGTCGTGTTCTTTCAAAATTTGACCTTGAAGAAGCGATCAAACACAGGGGCACAGTGTTAACCTTTAAACACCACTAAGTACCAATCAGCGAATGACCTTGAACGCACCAATCACGTGAAGGAGACATTTTTACGTATAGAATACATATCAACAGAGTATAATTCCAATTGTGGGTAAAATCTATTGTGATAAAGTCTCATGGTGTAATACAGTAATATTTACTGAGCAATAAATTATGCTCGAAACGTAATCAGTGAGAGTTTATCAAAATAAATTTTAGCCACAATGAAATTATACTCTACCACAGTGCACAATTTCTATACTTAAATCAACAGAGTAATTTAACCACATCCTATGCATGTAATTATTTAGGTCTTCTAAGCCTTACAATAACCCTAATCTTTCCTGAACTTAACCCCTACGTGTAAAAACCTATAAACTAACAGTAATCCAACTTGAACCCACCCTAACTAGTCCTTGGCTTAAGGCGTACCTTAATCTTTCCCAAACCTAAGCTGTAAATAGCCAGATATCCTATTTAATATCATAACACTTTGATGAGCATATTTTATTGATGATGACAGCATTACTTTCCAGGTCTCACTAACTTGCTCAGTGCACGTTTCAAGGTCATTGGTGCGGTTGCACTCCACTGGTAGAGTTAGTGATGCTTAAAGTTTAACTTGGCCCACAAACGTATAATAAGTACTGAGGTGGTGTGTATGTGAGTGTGCGTGAGTGCTGTAGAGACATCTGGTTTTACAAAATCTGTGCGTACCATTGCTGGCCTGGATACATTTGTGTACATACTACTTTCTAATTTTCAGTAGTTTTCAGACTGACTCCAACTAACTACGAAGGTCATCGTTTATCAGTAGGAAATCGATTAATTTACCTTGAAATATCTCTTACAGTTTACTGACCTCATTTATATTCACAATCTAGACCAGAAAAGAAGGGTCATTCGTGAGATCATCTGATGAGGATAGCCATCCGTTGGCGGAGGGATTTCTATTGTTGGTAACCTTTTCTTGACAAACATAAAGAATAGCGACCATAAATTCCGAACGCACCAATGACTCTGAACACATACTATTCGTTGGATGATTGCAGAACCTGCCGTTTACTATAATAATGAAACACGCTTTGTAATTACCTTGAAGGTGGATCAGTTCTTAAGTTTCAGAGCTATCAAAATGATTTCATCTGTATGAATAGTGAAACCCCTCCTCCTATATATTTATTTACAACAAAGTAGAGATAATAATAACAAAACATTCCAACCCTAATACTTAACTTAGCTCTGATCCTCACCCTGACTCTGACATTCTAGCAACCCATTGTCTAAACAAGACTTAAAAACGAGACCAGGATGAGATATGCACATCAGTTCGTGGACAGCGTTCATACTGGATCTGTAATAGTGACAGGTTTTGTAATCATTCGACGAATGATGGGCATTCAAGGTCATTGGTACACTCACACTCTATGATCGCTCTTCTTCAGGTTGGCTGTTTTCTTTGTCGCATCTACGCCTTGTCCATCCCCTCCTTTCTAATGCAGTGTGATTATATATGAAGTATTGGTTTGTAGGGATTTCGATTGATTGGTTGGAGGATTTCATCATGAGTTGACATCGGTTAGAGAACCATTAGAAAACCAGCACTGGAGTACTGAACAGCCATTTGATCGGGTCCCAGGGGCTTAATGGTGCACAAGTTCACCTTGGCGGTGGGTACGTACTGCTGAACAGTCTTAAGCTAGACTGATCAAACAGCTCTTTGGTACTCCAAGGTCTTCCAATGGTCCTCTAACCGATGTCAGCTGATGATGAAATCCTCCAACCAATTGTACATGAGTTAAGATGTAGCCAGTACAACTAGTGGAACAGTTAGTTATGCGCCACTCATTCATTTGAAGTCTAGACAGAGATTTTTATGATTTCAGTGGGAACAAGACCTTGTGAATCCTCAGGGTGGCCACTTGAACCCTGCCATGATCAACTTTAAACTTAACTTTCCACATCCACTAGACTGCATACAGTTCTAGTTTGAAGGATGTTTTCTACAAAGGAATTTCAACCATCGAATTCTGGAAGTGATACCATTAGTTTGTTTAGATATTATGATAATCGTATATTGCTGTTATTAGATGGTTGGAGGCAACCGTCACGAAGCCTTGCCTAAATCCAGGTGTTTAGTGCTTGGTGGCACTCATCAATCAGAAATGTTCACCTGCAATCTTGAAGTAGCTCATGTCCTCTCCGAGATTCGAACCCATGTCAAATTCAGTGCTGTCTACAGTAAGAGACGTTACTACTGAGTTATTCAGACTTGAGATTGACCTCTTGTAGGACTGTATTGCTTTGGAGGGACATGAGTTCCTTCAAGATTGAAAGTACGCCTTGCTGAATGGTGTAAATGGCAACACGCAGGAAATCTAAGTCCCCAAGACTTCATGTCGACTGCCTCCAACCATCTATTAAGGCGTCTACCTGTTTTTGTCTTTCAAATAATGAGGAATACAGCTGTGAAGGCGGACACTAGAAATCAAGGTAGATCTCATCATCAACAATTGAAAACGAGGGAGCATTGGACAGCTTCATTCTATCATGAAACGCACCTGCTATCCCTCCAGGAATCGAACTGATAACTTTAAACCACCGGCTCGAAATCCAGTGGTACATAGGTCCTAACTTTCGTCGGCGAATATCTGTCATCATATTCGACTTCATAGACCGCACCGTTCATTGGTGAATGACTGTGGGAAAAGTGGCAACTGGCTACTCAGTGCTCTCCTTGTAGCCTGACTTTCGTGGATTCAATTCCTGATGGGTTCACGATTGCGAAATACTGAAGACTCTTCACCTAGGACAGAAAACCAGTCCAGTACTCTCTGGTTTCAAATATTTCTGTAACTCATTTCGCCTCTGCTTTGGAGTCAATAGGATGTCCAAAAACAGGCGCTTCAAGATTAATATTATAATTATAATATTATAATATTGTTCCCTTGGTGTCTAAGTGGAAAATAAGGCTTCACCTTCAGTTCTCCACTTGGTCCTATTTTTCTGTGGTCGTCTTTAACCGACCCAATGGTTGCCTATGAAATTTCCTTCCCTTTTTCACATAATATCTTTCATGCTACCCTCGGACGATCCATTCGTTGTTTTTCATGCGTGTCCCACTCGAGGGTCAACGCAGCGTATGCCTGATAGATCCGTTTTCATCTCCTCCTACATATTTGTTGAGCAGTCGGCTCTTGCTCGGTTGGTTCGTTGCCAGATAGCCAGAGTTTATTCTTGATATTTCCTTCTTTCTGGCCCGCCATTCGGTCTTCAGTATGAAATCAGCCAGCCAGCGAAGTGGGGAGCCGTCGATAAAAGTCTGCAGTAGCAGGCGATTGGAAATGTTTTTCGTGAAGAGCGCGCAGTGCAAATCTATGACCCGTATAGAACAACTAACTGACTGATTGACTTCACATTTGTGCTGAATAGAATCCGAATCTCGTTGTTTTTGCTATCTGGTTGGCTGAGTGAGTGATTGAGGCAGAAGATTTCCAAACTGGTTTCAGGTTGATGAAGGCGTATCTTGCCTTTTCAATTCTGGTTGTTTGGCTGGCTGGCATTGACATCTTCGTCTGTGCTATCCGACTGCCTGTGTGTGTGTGTGTGGTTGAAACGATTCTAGCTTCGTAGCCGGATAAGTGAAGGCAGGAAGTGACCTCTGTCAAATCTCTCGTGTTAATGGTGATGGGTGCTGGATATTTTGTTATTGCCGCTGTTGACGTCGGTTGGTTAGTTAGTTATCTTCATCACCTCCGCCTCTACCTTCTCTGTGTTCATGTGTAGTCCTGCCTACACTGCCTGCCAGCCAGCCTCACCTCTTCAGCTATTTTTTGATTTTCCTTATAAACAAGTATTCGAGTTTGTGTGTATGTGTGTGTGTGTCACATTAAACATAAATCATCCACGCACGAAATCCAAATCTTCTAGTGCCTTCTTACCCGTCAGTCCAACGTATTCTTGTCTTCTCGCTCCCCAGGCACGGTGTGCCACACACTCCAGTCCACCACAATTAGTTATATCATCGATGATAGAAGGCAGACATCCGGCTTGTCTTACTCCTGTCTTCACATCAAAGGCAGACTTCTTTGAGTTTTCCATTGAGGATCAATTGACACCTGACACACTTCAAAAAGTAGTAATAGGAAGGATTATATAAACGTGAAAATTTACTCTGCATACATTCTTGTCTCACTAGTGCCATACGTGTATAGAGTAGTTATAGCTACCACAAGTTTTTAAAGTCACAACAGCTTACCACTGTTTCTTCAGGAGGAGAATTTCATGACTAATTAGATTTCAATCAAACAATACAGTAATATTTAGAACAACACATTTAAGCGAACAGTATTGTGGTTTTCAATTAGATCTCATCGTCAGGCTTAACTCTAATCTATTTATAACTTTACAAATAAAAATTCAAATATAAACCAATCCTCATGGTGTTTTGTGTATAGGATAATTCGATGGTGAATATGAATTGTGCAATTAGTCATAATAGCAGTTATAATAATAATAGTAGTAATAATAATAAGTAGGCGAGAAGACGGGTCACTTGGGAGAAGCGTGTATAGATAGAAAAAGCACGTACACAGGGCAATACCACACATAGCTCCTTAGTTACATGCCCATTAAATATAAAAGAAATATTGTTAAAGGTCTTACGAGCAGAACAATGAAGAAATGTACAAATGACCTCTTACAAAAGGAATTTGAATATATATTCACGATTCCTTGACGGAGATGGGCTATACGAGTAGTTTCATGAGGAAATATATGAAAACATCAGAGAAAAACCTGAGACTCTGACTGCACGTAAGTTACCTCTATTTATCAAGTTACAATTTAATGGTGACTTATCAAGTGAGATTCTATTCCAAAGACTTTCTAGGAGTATACGGAGAACATTTTACGCAGCACACCTATGTTTGTCATTCTCTAGCAGACGAACGCTTCGGACACAAACGAAGGATAGGCTAGATAGTTTTGCCACATCTGTGTGCATTTATCAATTCAACTCCACTTGCGATGACAGTTATGTTGGGCACACTACTACTAGACAGCTTGGTCAACGTGTTAGTGAACATCTCCCATCGTGGTGGTTTGTCAAAGGACAGACGAAAACAATCCGTAGCTCCATTTTATCACATTTAATTGATAGTGGTCATGTAGTGGAGAAAACGAGAGCTTTCAAGATAATTCATCGTATCCCACCGAATCTTTCCAATAGACTTCCTATTCGTCTACTGCGCGCACACAGCTGAGGCAGGCGATAGGCATTCGAACTATTAACCTTAAACTATGCATTCAAAAGAAGTTCGTACTCACAGCCATTATCACTCCATTGGCCTACTGAAACATAACCAACTAATGACTTCTACACCACCTCTCTTAACATCCCTTAATCTGATCACATCTTCATTAAAAACATGTCTCACTTACTTCCCTACAATCAGTCTAGCATTACTTAATCGTTCATTTGTTTTTACTAGCCTTTATTGACTACTTCTAACTGAGTATTTGTTACTTTAATTACGCTGTTTTTTTTTCATTATTCGTGTTATCACAGATTGCCTCACTTTTGCATCCTTATTATTGATAAGACCATTATTATTTAATACATTTGGTTCCCTTGTTAAATTTTGATAGAGAGAAAGACCAGATTTGCAGTGTAAAATGATATCATCATTCTATTTCACAGGTTCTCATCATCTGCACACACCCTACCTGAAATTATAATGGTTATAAATAATAACATTTCATACTTCATTGTTTGAAAAGTAATAGAGAAAACATTATAAGGTGAACGCATCTGGAATATAAGTATTTTAATCTAAGTCACCATCAATTTATATACTGTCAAACTATGAAAGAAGAAAAAAAGGGGGGTGAGAGAAGATAGAAAACAGAAAAATCTAATAAACAGTGTCAACATGGCAACTCAAGAAGGTCAAAATTCATCAATTTGAAAACTTGCTTAGTGAGTTGAGCTCACTAGTGTGTATGACTAATCAGTGTAATGAAAGTGATATGGTTACCAAGGAAGCGAGTGAGAGATTGACCACTCTCTTTCTGTATGCATAAGTTTGGTTTGTGACGTTTGATTGCAATTGCTTCAGCAAATCGTAGTAGATTCGCTGTCCTTTGTATGTTTAATATTTTGAAGGATTTAGAAATCTCGACAAAATGACCCGTATCCACAAGGTGTCTGGCAATTGCACTTTGTAAATATCTGATTCCTTTTTGGCATAAGTTTCTTGGAATATGCTCTGAAAACCGGATAGAAGCCCTGCCTTCTTTCTGTCCTTCGAATGTACTTGCTCCCGCAAGTGCACATGAATTCATAAATGCTGTTGGAGGTAACATCAGCAGGGTACTTATCCAGTTTCGATTGCCTTATAGAGCATGTAGTACTGTATAGTGTCACCAGATTGGCTGCAGGGATGGGAAGCATCTCTTTATTGTTCCCTTCATCCTCTTTTCAATCTTTTGCGATACTGTTTCTCCTTTGTATGGGAGGCAAATGAACACTTTATTTTTTCTTCAACTATTGGATACTTCTCTTTCTCAGCTCTTTCTTTGCTGTACTTTAAGATAAATCCAAAAGGATTATTATTATTATTACTACTAATATGACTAACTGCACAATTTATATTCACCATCGTATTATCCTATAGACAAAACACCATGATTGGTTTATATTTGAATTTGTATCTGTAAAATTGTAAATAGATTAGGAAATTAATCTGATGCTCACCAGCGACTGGCCCTATTCAGGCAGTTAACCTGGGGTTCTAGTAGGAAGCCGTGACCAGTTGGGTACAGCAGGTCGAAGATGAGGCAGTAACTCATCGAAGAAGACATTGCCAAATGGTCGCGCTATGTCGTGAATTGGCCGAAGTTAGAATTCATGGGTTGACCATCGGATCGGGTCCCAGTGGCTTAATGGTTCACGAGCTAGCTGGCCTTGCAATCAGAAGATCCTGGATTCGAACCCCGGCGGTGGGTGCATACTGCTGAAGAGTTCCAAACTGGAAAACAGAAACAGCTGTCCAGTTCTCCCAGGTTTTCCAGTGTTTCTCTAACTGGTGTCAGCTCATGATGAAATCCTCCATGCAATCAAACAAAATCCCTACAAAACCAATACTTGAGGATTAGAGTTAAGCCTGATGAGATCTAATTGAAAACAACAATATTGTTCGCTTAAATGTGTTGTTCTAAATTTTACTATGGGAATATTTCATATATTCTGAAATACAGTAATACAGTGAATAACGGCAGAGCTGATTGTCTTTTACCAAGTGATAAGACATGTTTCAGCCTGCAGTTACAATAATAGATTTCTCATCCATTTCTAAAAAAGTACATCGGTGGAGACTAGTGGTATATGTCCACCTGTATAAGGCATACTAAAAAATCTTTTAATATTTATATAAGTACAAAAAAATTACATATTTTAAAACTTTTTTTTGCTTATTTCATTTGTAAATAACATCTACGTTTTCAAGGTCAGAGGTTGTTTTTTATGCGTGTGTGTGTGTGTGTGTGTGTGACATAAAAGACTGCAGTAAAGTGCACTTGACGCTGATGAACGTGAATTTGATTTTTTGTTATTGTTGTTTTTGCTTTCTAAAAATAACCCTTGTGACAAGAAATCAAGAACAGTAATGAAAGATAATTCTAGTAGTACCACTACTAGTTCATCTCCACAGCTAAACGTATCAGTAATAAAGCTTATCATTAATTAATTAATCTCATTTTGAGATATGTATTGATTTTTTTGGTGCTTTAGAAATCGATTAATTCCGTGTTTCAAAACTGTACTTACTTGTAGACAGAAAAGTAATAGTAAGGCCATAAATAATAGGCAGCACAGGCAAGTGACCTTGAATCAACCAATCAGATTGTTGCCCAGCTTTACAAAAAATAACCTTCGTTTCTAGTTTCATTCTGACTCATAGTTAATAAAGTTAGCGTAGGATCAAAGTGGGGTTATGATTATGAAGATTATGGAAAGCTGAGCAACTATCTGATTGGTTGGTTCAAGGTCACTTGACTGCGTGGTCAAAAAAAATAATTTTCAGGTTCTAAGCCTTTCTGAAAAAAAAAACTAACGCTTCATTCATGCAGTTAGATGATTAGGAGATGTGAGATATGAGTCACATAGAATGTGAAATAGATGTTCAAAGATTGGTTTTTGTTTTTTATGCTTTGCAAAAGCCGATCAAAACCGTGTCATTACTCCTTGACAGACAACAGTTATTGTCCAGTGGACTGATTCGAGTTGGTTTCTAGGACTTTGATGTGTTGCAGGTATCAAGACTACGGATTGATGTGAGTTAAAGAAACATTGGAAACTATCAAGGGAGTACTGGATAGCTGTCTCATCCTAGTTTAGGACTCTTCAGCGGTGCGCAAATACTGGGTTTTATAAACCGGGGCTTTCCAGTTACAAGCCAGGCTAGTAAACTATTGAGCCGCTTCCATCCGACTCAGTGCCCAAACCATGAATTTCAACATCTACCGATTCACGATTTTATCGAGGCTAGCACCAGCCAATGTCATCTGTGCTGGGCATCTGTCCTCACTCTCACTCGAATAGGCTGACTCCAGACAGCTTCGTCTAGTAGCCAGTCCCCAGCGGGCATTAGACTAATATTCACCAGTTAGTTAGATGAGATTTGATTTTCAAGTATTGTTTTTGTAGGGATTTTGCTTGATTGCATGGAGGATTTCATTATGAGCTGACATCAGCTAGAGACCCATTGGAAAACCTGGGAGTACTGGACAGCTGTTTCTGTTTTCCTAGTTTGGGACTCTTCAGCAGTACGTTACCACGGGTTCGAACCCAGGACCTTCTGGTTACAAGGCGAGCTCGTAGATCATTTAACCACTAGGACCCGATCCAATTGTCCTTGAATTCTAACTCGTACCAATTCACGACGTAGCGCGACCATTTCGCAATGTCTTCTTCGATGAGTTACTGCCTCATCTTCGACCTGCTGTACCCCACTGGTCACGGCTTCACACTAGAACCCCGGTGGGTGCATACGGATGAAGAGTTACAAACTAGGACGAAGCAGCTGTCCAGTACTCCCAGAGATTTAATTTGTCTCAAGTTCGACCACGGATCGATATCAGTTAGGGGACCATTAAAAATCAGCGCAGGAGGTGCTGGACAGTTACTTCATCCTAGTTTGATATTCATTGGTACTACGCATCCACCAGTTTGTTCAAACTCAGGACCTCTCGATTGCAAAGCGACCTCGTAGACTATTTAGCCGCTGGGACATGGAAGTTTTTGGGTTCGAACCCAGTGGTAGGTGCATAATACTAATGATGAAGCAGCTATCCAGTACCCCTTGTTCTGATTTTCAATCGTTCTCTTAGCTGATATCAATCCGTGGTTAAACTTGAAGTAGAACTTTGCACTGCAATACACCATTTCAAGTCCCTGATCTCCATTTAACACATAAAGTTGGAGAGAAGATAGAAAAAAAGACATTGAAAAGAAATATGCGTCAGGAAAAAAGAATAATGACACGGAAAAGCATGACAGTCTAGTGGTCATTGCAGATCACAAAGAGTGAATGGATCTGAGGCATTCCTCAAATAGCCTCCACCTGTTCGTTCTTACCATACCGAGGGTGTCAACCAAACCAGTCTACACCTACTCACCTGGCTCATATTGTTGAAGATTTCATTGACTGATGAAACCATGGTTCGGTCTGACCACCCCTATCTCTTTTCCAGCCAAAACAACCATTGCTCGTCGAGTATATATTGTCTAGTGAAACAGACATTACAGACAACTAAAGTATCAAGCACTCTACAGCAAACTGTAACTGAGAAGCAGAACACGTATATCAGTTGAAATGCTTTATCAATAATATCAATCGTGGTACAAGGTTGACACTAAAGATCACACGGGAAAAAATTGCTAGGCTTTTGTTGTTCACTACCGCCTTCTTTTTCACGAACCGACTGGATTGTACAGCTGAGGAAATAATGAATTTGCAGAAGAGAGACTATTCTCACGACTGCTTGTCTTGTTTTTTACTAACGTTTGAAGGTGATGAAATAAAATCCTGTGTCACGGCGGGATTTTAACATAAGGGACCCCCGAATTACTGATCTGGTGCTCTATACACTAACTGAGTTATGAGGCTAAATGCCTTGTGAGGTCATCGTTTCATTGTGCAACCACCATGAGTAGTACCCAGCTATCGTTTGAATCAGTGTCCCAAGTTGGACCATGGATCGACATCATTTGGAGAGGACTATTTAAAACCACCAGGTTGTACTAGACAGTTGTTTCATCCCCCTAGCCTGGGACTCATTGCGGTGCAGTAGTGCGCACCCACTGGGATTTGAACCTAGGACCTTCCAGTATATGAAACATTTATTGATGCAATAAATGACTGTAGCTGAAGTGGAAATTTAGGCCTCTGGTCAAGTAGTTATCTGGTTCTCTACTTACCTACTTGAGTTACAAGTTAAAATACTTAGTGTCTGTAAATTGATGTAGACACTCTAAATTCACAATTTTTGTTATTCTTTGTGATTTTCAGAATTTATGTAAACATTTTAACTAAGTAAACAATAAGACCACTTATTGTTTTGTCTAATACAATTCATAAGTGCTTGTGTGCTTCTGTGTGTGCCTGAGAACATATATCAACATATATGCAACTGTTTTCTTTCGTGTGCACATTATAGATCCACACACAAGTAACAAGTGTTGATCGGTTGTTTTGATTCAATTTTTGTAGCTTAGTAGAGAAAAAATAAACTGACTAACATAACCATTTCATTAGGTTTGAGAAATAAAACCAGACACACAGAGAGAGCATGTTTTCTGACTCATCTGGTTTCCCTTTGTACTCCTTTTTTCAGTAACTTTGCATTTTTGATTGTGTAACGACTAAAACTGACTGACGACTCGGTGTGATCGGAAACTCAGGAAACCGATCTTTATGTCTGTTATATACTCGTCGCTGAATTATTGTTATGGACTGGTCGAGAAACTAATAGTCCTGACGCGAGAAGGCGGAAATCAGAAGACCACTAGGTTTGCGATGATACTTCTATTGTCCAAACACAAGGAGACGAAAATAAATGGTCTCACACCAAAGTGATAAGTAAGTAAAGTAGTTCACACAAATTGTGAATGCGAATATATATAAATAATTCAGACAAAGCGTGGGAAAAATCATTAGACAGTCTTAACATGAATGGCTAATTATAATGGAGTGTCGATCCAATTATACATAGCGAATATAGCAGACATGCCAACAAACATATATGGATATATGTCACCAAGCAACGGACTGTCAACAAACACTCATATTATATATAATATAATATAAGGAGAATACACATTATTAAAGGAGACAAGTCCATACAAGTGAAGTGGTCACAGACTAACCGAGCAAACAGAAAGAGAGACCAACATGCACACACACACATAAATATATATATGTGGATACATATCAATGTCTTACTACTTACTTACTGTATAGCTGTCCATAACAGCTGTAACATTAAAAGCACTTGAAATTACCTCAACTCTATGCCATTAGGTAGCTGTATAATCCAGTCTAAGTACAAAATGGGCGTTTAGAATCAAGTAGACTATTAAATGGCTGGAGGGATCGGTAGGAAGATCCATCTAACCTAGGTTTCGTGCTAGTTGGCATTCACTCACCAGTGGTCAGCAAGACGTATCTGCAACAACCGCCTTGAAGGAACTCATGTCGCTTCTGAGGTTCGAACCCGCGTCACCCAATGCTCTACCCACTGAGCAGCTGTTCGGGCTCGCGATTTACCTTCTGTAAGACTTTAGTGGATACTTTTCATTGGATACTAGTTGGCAACTAGTGTAATGTGTCTAGTCCTTCGGTTGCTTGGTGCAAACTGAATTCTACCAGTGAAGTTTGTAATCTGGCCACCATGCCACTAGGTGGCTCGCCATCACGGTGCACTTTGAATTGTTGATATTAGATGCTTTCACAGCCAATTAAGGATCATTAGAATCTTGATGGTCAAAGTTAAGGACAGTGTCTGAACCATATTCTTCTTTTTGGATACATAAGTTAGGCTTGTTAATGTGGATTCCAACAGACAGCCTCAGCAATATGTAGTAGACGAATTCTTAAGGTGAAGTTAAGATTTGCCGGTATGCGGTAAATGACTTTGAAAGCAGCCTCGTTAACATCAATCAATCTTGTGTTCTGTATCCACCCACAAGATGGTATAGATGGTATAGAACTATGAATGGATATTGTTTGTTCTTTACTTCACTAACCACAATGCAGGATTACGTTCGGAAATTTGGCGAGAAACACTCTTAATTCTATGGTCAATGAAGCTAAATGGCTCCACAGGAGCAGTCAAATTTGTAGATACACATAGAAGAGGTGAAATTAGGTAGTTTATCTTTTACTTCCGAACGCAAAATTAGGGGGGGGTGGTTTTGAAGATACAGTGTAATTCAGCAGCAGGCAATGCTCTTTTTACCGCATTGTGTTAATATCTCGCGGATGTTATCCCCGAAGAGCTGAAGTTGTAAGAAGAAGGCAGTTTTCGGAACTGTTGGTACCTTGGGCTACCTTGAGTTTTGATTCATATTCTTATCAATAACCGTTCTCACTCAGCAAATGTTTACACATTACTATTAAGTTCTTCATTAAGACATTCATGAGAGCAGTTTTTCTTTTGCTCTATGGACCAATTACTTTATCAGATTGCATTTGTGTTTCAAAGGCATGAAGCTGAAAGCTTTTGATTTGCACATATCCTAAGAAAACTAATTGTATGTCAGATAAAACAATAATAATAATGGAAAAAACATAGTAAAGAGGAGAGGAGAGAGGGAAATATGCGTCGGTGGCACAGTGGTTAGGACTCTCGCCGACCATGCACACGGTCCGAGGTTCTAGCCCACGCCGACGAAGCACACCTGATATCTATGGTCGGCCTGCAAAATTTGGGCTACCGATATCACATGCTGAAAATTCCATACTTGTACCAAAAATACGGTGTGGAATCAAGCTGTAATCAAAAATAAAAAAATAATAAAGGTAGGATAAAAGTATGCTACTAGGGTAGATATAAGCTAATTACAACAGTCCCCTTTTGTATACAAGGTTCCGGCTTCTTTAATCTCATTGCACAGGTGTCAGGCTTCAGCAAAACCAAGAACATTTTTACTACCTACCTTGCTTATAAATAACTACAAAGCTTTTTAGTCAACATTACCGTATTGATCACAGTCCAGTAAATGTCATGTGATAACTGAGCTGGCGTTTGAGATGCTATCATGTAGGTACTAGTAGAAGGCCGTTTGGTTAGGGACAGACATCTTTCTGCACGCTAAATGTATTTGCTTCAAAAAAAGACATGTAAATGGATATGCACATTTCAGTCTAGGGAGGATCGATATGTTACCTTCACTTGTTGCTTGCACTATCCCTCACCCCACCCCCTTTGTTGTATTTAAGAGGCAAATATCAGCTGCATAATAGGCTCGTTTAACTGCTTTCTCTAAATGACATTTCACCGATTGAGTAATACTATCTCCCTTTCAAAGGTAAATATACAAACTTTTTCAGAAACGGTCTCTGATGATATTGATTTTCCTTCATTATCTTTGCCATACTTATTTCTATAAACCTTTCTGAATTTCTCTTCGTAGTTTAGTTTAATAATTGAACATTATCCTTCTTGCTGCGTCGAATAACCTTCTAACTAGACCCTTTTTGTAGTGCACTAAGACGAAGCTACTGAAATGTACAAATTGTACCGTTCAAGTTATTACTATATTTTCAAGTATTGGTTTTTGTAGGGATTTTGTTTGATTGCATGGAGGATTTCACAATGAGCTGACATCAGTTAGAGAACCACTGGAAAACCTGGGAGTACTGGACAGCCGTTTCGTCCTAGTTTGGGACTCCTTAGCAGTACGCACCCACCGGGATTCGAACCCAGGACCTTCTGGTTACCAGGCTAGCGAGCTCGTAGACCATTGAACCACTGGGACCCGATCCAATGGTCCTTGAATTCTAACTTCTGTCAGTTCACGACATAGCGCGACCACTTCGTAATGCCTTCTTCGATGAGTTACTGCTTCATCTTCGACCTGCTGTACCCTACTGGTCACGGCTTCCCACTAGAACCCCAGGTTAACTGCCTGAATAGGGCCAGTCACTAGTGAGCATCAGATGAATTTTCAAGTATTGGTTTTTTGCAGGGATTTTGTTTGATTGCATGGAGGATTTAATCATGAGCTGACATCAGCTGACACCATTGGATCGGGTCCCAGTGGTTCAATGGTCTACGAGCTCGCCTTGTAACCAGAAGGTCCTGGGTTCGAATCCCGGTGGGTGCGTACTGCTGAGGAGTCCCAAACTAGGACGAAACGGCTGTCCAGTATTACTATATTGCTATTATTCCCTTGGGTTCCGAGTGGAACACAGGGCTTCAAAAACACACCTCGACTTTAATCTGTTGTCTTCTCTATCCTCTTCCACTGGTTAGCCTCATGATCGCTGATGATCTCTCATCTTCTCCTCCATACCACCTTAGGATGACCCACTCGTCCCTTCCCAATGAGATTCCATTCGAGTAATTGCCTGCATTGCACGTGATATCATTCGATGGCCTCTTCAATATATGCTCGACAAATCTCCATTTTCTCTTACATATATTTGGTGAGGGATCAGTTCTTCATTGGTTTGTTCCCAGTCAGCCAGAGTTTCTTGTCACTAAATTCATTGTGGCAATTTGATCTCTTCAGTATGGAGTCAGAGAAGGTGGCAGCTGTTGATAAAAGTCTACAACAACCCGTTGGAAATCCTTTTCTTGACGGAAGCGCAGTGCACGTTTCTAATCCATCACGAGGAACTGACTGACTGACTAACTTTACATTTGTGTTGAATGGAATCGGAATCTTGTTGTTTATGCTAGCTGGCTGAGTGAGCGAGAAGATTTCCAAACTGGTTTCAGATTGGCGAAGGTATATCTTGCCTTTCCGATTCTGCCTGGCTGGTTGGCTGGCTTTGAAATGTTCATTCGTGCTTTCCGACTGCCTGTGTGTGTGTGTGTTTGAAACGATTCTGGCTTCCTAGCCGGATAAGTGAAGGCAGGAAGTGACCTATGTCAAATCTCTTGGGTTGACTGGTACTGGTTGTGTTTGTTGTCGCCGTTAATGTTGGTTGGTTGGTTAGTTGTCTTCATCACCTCCGTCTCCACTTTCTCTGTGTTCACGTGTAGTCCTGCCTTCACTGCCTGCCAGCCTGCCTCGCTTCTTCAGCCAGTTTGTTGGTTTTCACCTGCCTGCCTACCTGCAATTTTTTGAGTTTGTTTGCGTCACATTAGACATGAATCGTCCACGTGCGAAGTCCAGATATTCTAGAGTCTTCTTGCCGGTCAGTCTAACGTATTCCTGTCTTCTGACTCCCAATACATGCGGTCTGCCGCATAATCTAGTCAGTACACTACAATTAAGAATATCATCATGGGTGATAATAAGCAGGCACAGCCGGCTTGTCCTATTCCTGTCTTCCCTTCGAATGCTTCTCTGAGCTTACCGTTGTGGACCACCTGAAACTTGGCATTGTCATATAGCCAGCTGTTGCGGTACGCCTTAGTGTTGATTTAGTGTCTGAATAACTTTTCGGTCAAAACTATCGAGTTGGCTTTCTATTATTCAGTCTCTCCATACAGTTCTATCACATCCCGTTTGAACACATTTACATCCAAGAAATGCATCGTATCATAATCGTTACGTTCCGCTGTATATTTTATACCAGCCTGGCACGAACTGATTGAATTCAATTCAATGGAAGTCTTCTACACTCGTCAAAATCAATAAACTTCATTTTTTCAACACCAATGTTAAGTAAATCCATCACTTTTTCTATATGCATTAGAAACTTGCACTGAGGGTCATGGAAAAACATTTCGAACAAGCTCCTGCAGACTTTTATCAAAAGCTGCCCCCCCCTCTTCGCTGTCTCCATCCTGAAGATTAGATGACCAGGGAAAGCGTTAGCAACAAGAAACTCTGGGAGCTAACCAATCAAGAACATTCTATGTCTTAACAGTTACTCCGAAGAGAATGGAGATGAATGTGGGACAGACTGAGGAGAACTTTGAGTGACATTGCGCACTAGACCATTGATCAACACTGGAACCTGAATGGAAGACGACGAGGGTGACATGGAGGAGATCGTGTGAAAAAGAGATGAGAGACTGGACTTTCGTGAGGGCAGCTTGAAGAGGACCACAGGGAATAAGACAAAGTGGAGATGTGCTGTTGTGAAGTACTATGTTCCACTCGGAGGCGGTTACTTAAAGGAATAATAAATATATATAACAATATAACGACACGAATTCGATTCTTATAACATTATCTTGGCTGTTGTGATACTACTGTGATGAGTAGTGCAGCTATCTACGGATTTTCTATACTTTTGGTTGTAAGGGTTAATTTTGTTTTTACGAGTTGATCACGGATTGATATCAGTTAGAGAACCATTGAAAAAGCAACAGGGAGTACTGGACAGCTGCTGTTTCATCCTAGTTTGGGAATCATCGACAGTACGCGCCCACTGGGGTTCGAAACAAGGACCTTCCGGTTACAAGTCAAGCTCGTATACCATTCAGCCACTGGGGCCCGATTCAATGGTTCATGAATTCTGACTTCTACCCATTCGTGATTTAGCGCGACCCCAACCACTGTCGTTGGTGGGACATCCATCCTCACACGTGACATCCGGATGGACCTCACTGGTCACGACTTCTCACTAGAACTCCAGGAAACTCCGTCCTGTAGCCAACAGTCACTAGCGAGTATCGGATTAATTTTCTATAGTTGGTTTGTAGTGGTTAGCTTTGTTTTTTTACGAGTTGATCACAGATTGATATCCTGGGTTCTGTCTATCTGTTTTCGACATAGAACTTTGCACATATATGCGGCTGTTCAAGTCGCCACACTCCATGAGCCACACAAAGAAAGAGAAGAAAGTACAAGAAATGCAAAATAGAGACAGTAAGCAGAGGTGTGAGACATAGGAAGAGTAATAACGAAGAACGAAACAGTTTCATTTGAGGATCATAAATCACAAAGAGTGGATGCATCTGCGACAGCCATTGAGAACGATTTTAAGCCATGTCACCAATTGTCTTCAACCATTGGTTTTTACCGTCCCGAGGACCCCAACCAGTCAGGAAGTCAACACCTTCCTACGTGGCTTAGACTAACTGTTTTAGATTTCATTGACTGGTTCCATGTTTTTGTTTGACCTCCGCTAGCTCTTTTCCAGCCTGGTTCTATGTCAACTAACGTTGCCCGTTGTCGAGGAAGGCGTTGACTTGGCATACGTAACACATATCCTAACCGTCTCAGTCGGTGTAACTGCTCCACAACCTCGTTGATTTATTTCCCCTCCTTACCTAGCACTCGACTGAAGCCTAACCTCAATATTGCCCACCTTATTATGCCACCATATCACACGGGAGATAGAACGCAGGCACCTATGATCAAAGACAGCTAGCCAGGATTTTTATGTCTTCCATTCTCAATGGCCAGGTCTCACAGCTGGCCATAAAGGAGGACGGCGCGGACTGAAGAGCAGTACACCCGCCCTTTGGTCGATAGCCAGTTGGATATGTCGTCTACGCCAAAGATGACATAAACTGGCAAATGCTATCCTGGATTCGAACCTTGGCAGTGGGTTCATGCTGCCAATTATTCTCAAACTAGGCTGATGATGAAACAGCTGTCCAGTACTGTAGAAGTGGTCTTCAATGGTTCTCTAGCTGATATCTGCGAATCGATTCTCAGGATTTGCATATTCTCAAACTGTTTATATCTCTCTGTCTCTCTCTCACTTACTAGGACTGATTAAAAAGAAAAACAGGCGAACTAGTATTGATTACTTTTTTTTTGAAAATTTTAGTATCTTGTTTACAGTTAGTTTATAATCGATTGCTTACGTATATATTATTGATGTGTTTGTTTTGTTTTTCTACGCACTCATCTCTTTATATCAAAACATAGCAATTCAAAATTGTTTTGTAAAGCAAATGATACCTCCAATGGTCTATTGTAAAATCTTTAGTTATTTTTTGTAGAACTTATTGTATGCATGTGGTATTATAGTCCATCTCTAAGAGATTTTAAACTTTTAAACATGCATTTGGTTCCCTTGATAAATTTCGATGAAGAAAGAAAGAAAGACCAACAGATTTGCAGCATGAAATAATGATATCATCGGTCAATTTCACAGATTCTCCGTCATTAGCTAACTGCACACTCTACTACTACCTTAAATGACACAATGGTTATAAACACAATGACGCGAAATAAATATATTTCGAGTTTGATGATATTAGATGGTTGAAGGCAATCGGCCACAGGAAGCATGTAGTGGGTATTTTGATTTGACACTAGTAACTAATGTGATGTGTCTAGTCCTTTCTTTGGTGCAGACGGAATTCTATTATTCAGGTTGTAATGTAACACTGTAATGGCAAGCTACCCTAGTGGTTATGGTGGCCACATTGCAAACCTGACTGATGATAGAATTCAGTCTGCATCAAAGAAAGAACTACACACGTCGCACTAGTTATTGGTGTCCAATCAAAATACCCACTATTTATTTTTATTTATTTTTTTATTACAGCTTGATTCCACACTGTATTTTTGGTACAAGTAAGGAATTTTCAGCATAGATATCGGTAGCCCAAATTTTGCAGGCCGACCATAGATATCAGGTGTGCTTCGTTGGCAGGGGATCGAACCTTGGACCATGTGCATGGTCGGCGAGAGTCATAACCGCCGTGCCACCGACGCACAATGTCATATTGTTCATTTTAGTCTCAGATAGGAACAACACCTGCATCCGATGACTCTTGTAATATTGACGGCACTGTGTCATAGGGAGTAAATCGAATATCTCGTTATCTCGATATCAGTTTCTTTTTGAATCTGTGTTGGTCACCGCATATCTTGTTGATTTCAAGATAATTTCTTGTTTGTACTTACTACGTAAAGAAGTTGAGATTTTCAGGCATAACTCAACGTCTTCTCTCACAAATCATTAATTCATGTATTCCGTCTATTTTCCTTTAATGTTCGCTCCACTTATTCTTTCCTGAACTTCTCAAAAAAGGCTATGTCATATTACGTAGAACACTGAAGGCTGTAAGCCGGGTTGTTAGTGGTATGTTTTTGACTCAGCTAACTGACATTATTGTCGATAGGCACTTCAAATTCAATTCTTGTAAGCAGTTGGCTAAAGTTATCTTGTCTGATACCAATGAACATCCTCTTCATTCTCAACTTGTATTTCCCCTTGTGTCTCTTCGGGTAAAACCATAAGAAACTTCACAGGAATTTACACACGGGTGCGTTTGTGTGAAGAGAGAGAGAGAGAGAGAGAGTCAGATGTCAGAAAAGAGCTTATAAACTTTCTAAATCAGTAATCTGAACTGCAAAGTATAAGCAAAGATTATTATTATTACATGTATTATCTATGATACTACCTACTTATACTTCATTATGTTTCCACCAATATTCTGTTTATTGTGGTGGTTTCATTATTAATATAATAATAATAATAATGATAATTTAATTGCATGACGGATTTCATTATGAGCTGACATCAGTTAGAGAACCATTGGAAAACCTGTGAGTACTGGACAGCTGTTTCGTCCTAGTTTGGGACTCATCAGCAGTACGCGCACAACACAGGGGTTCGAACCCAGGACCTTCTGGTTACCAGGCTAGCGAGCTCGTAGACCATTGAACCACTGGGACCCGATCCAATGGTCCTTGAATCCTAACTTCTGCCAATTCACGACATAGCGCGACCACTTCGTAATGCCTTCTTCGATGAGTTACTGCTTCATTTTCAACCTGCTGTACCCTACTGGTCACGGCTTCCCACTAGAACCCCAGGTTAACTGCCTGAATAGGGCCAGTCACTAGTGAGCATCAGATTAATTTTCATGGTGAAATCCCCCATGCAATTAAACAAAATCCCTACAAAACCAATACTTGAAAATAATGATTTACTTTATTCCAAGGACAGTACTTGTGATACAGAATGGAATTTTCAGCATTAATCACAATATTCCATCTAATTTCCACAAATTATAAATAAAATTAATCACACAGAAAATTTTCCACATTTACAAAAGAGGTAGTGTCAAAAACATGCAGCATATAAAGTGGAAATAATAATAATGATAACAGCTAAGGTAATAATAATAATAATACAAGTGAAAATTGCCGTGGGCTTGTTTCACACAGTACAGTATTGTCGATGTGGTATAGAAATCCTAGCATGTTTAAAAATATTGAATATAACTTTCTCTTCACATGATGATATGGTGAGGGGAAAAACAAAGATTACAGAAGTCATAGAGATAAGTTGGTGTTTGCAATTATTAGAGTAAAACAAACAAAGAAGTAACAGGACCATAAATATAATAAAAATAATAAAAGTAAAACTTGAAGGTACATAAGGATGGATGGATGGATGGAGGAAATTGTTTATTTACTGGATGAAGAAAGGTTAGTTAGTTCTTGCCTGACACTATTTTCATCACATAAAATACGTGCCAAGTATGGTATCATGGAATTTCTATACTTAGACGTGCGATCATACAGTTTTCTGAATTTACTTCTTGTTCTACCTGAGGAGATGCATGGTGAAAGGAAGCTGAGGGTAAAGTGGATGCTCCAAGTCAGACAAAATCCCTCTAGCAAATTTATTGCATGAAGTCAAATGCCTATCGACAACGACGTCAACTATGTGGTCCACTGGGACACCACTCACCCTACTGACCGTTTTCAGCATACTACGAATTGTGACATAGTCGTTTTTTGAGCAAACCAGGAAAGAATAAGGGTGAACAATAAGGGAGAATAGGTAGGATGCAAGAGTTTATGAACTGTAAGAGGATGGGTTGAGTTATACCCGAGTGTCTTAACTACTTAATGTAAAATATCAGTCGGAATATTTTACTAGAGATCGCTAAGACATGGAAAGACCAGGAGAGATCAGAAGAGAGAATAAGTCCAAGATACTTAATTTCTGATTTAATTCCTATATCATTGTCGTCAATCTTAAAATTGTCATGAGAATTGACGGCTTCTTTTAACTGTCTTTTACATCTTAAGCTGAAATTAACAGTTTGACATTTAGAAGGATTCAGTTTAAGACCGTTCGACCACTTACTGACTCTCCCGACAGAAAGCTATTTATTTTGGTACAATCCAGCTGAGAGTTAACAGCCATTGAAACTGTTAAATCATCACCGTATTACTATTTTAAATTTTATGTGTGTATATATTTATACAAGGAGCTAAGCTTGTTGCAATATGTACAAAAACGCTGAAAACTCCTTTCCGTGTAATGACAACTATTACAACTATAGCCATTTAAGGTATGCGTACAAAAGAAGCACATTCATCCATCTCTTCGTTTACCCTGGCCTACCGTAAGATAAGGTCAGCAGGGACACAATCATCCATGTTTTCATGTCATATACTATGCCTTTATTATGTAATTTTGTAATTTACACTTAGCAGTTTATCATGTAGAATTAAGGATACAATATTCAGCGAAGAGACTCTTTTCAACGAATTTATTATCAGGCTGTACAATCGTATATATATATATATATATATATATATATATATATATATAAGAAATTATATCCGTTGAGGGAATTAGGTCAAAGGTGTGAATACGTAAAATAATAATAGTATGAAATGAAATTAAAATATTTGTGATTATAATCATAGTTAAATGTCAAGTAGCAAAACAATCAATGTCATATATAGAATAATACATAAGGTGTATAGATGTTGGAAAGGGGTACATGATTATGGGATTAGTAGATGAATATAAAATGTTACATAACATGGTGTGAAATTTGACAAGATAGAATTCAATATTGTAAAAATAAAAAATATAAAAATTAATAATTTTGGGTTTAAAATGACAAATGGGTCAAGTGGAAAAGGTTCAGAATGAGAATAGTAATAATAATAATAATCGTAGTAATAAGGGAAGGTACATAGAATAACTAAATAAACGAAATAAATAAATTTCTATCCCTCTACGGCCAAGGTAGAAGTAGGGATTGTACATACTCCTTTTGTACACAAAGGTCTGGCTGGCTTGAAGTCATGAATTACCAAGGCCTCCACTGTCGTTAGAAGTCTGTAACGAAGAAGACGTGGTTGGCAAGTTAGCATGGATTCTGTATATGATCTTGAAATCATGGTCAGGGTTGACCGAGTGACAGAAGTCGGTCAGATATTCCAGAATAGAGCTTCGCACACACTTTTTTTTATCATGTCTCTAGTATTTGATTACAGTTCACAATTAAACCTCTTTATGTTATATCACTGCACTTGATACATCTGTCAGCCCTTGCTTCAACTAACATTCAGTGTTCCCAATTTGTTTTTTGGTGTGGATGCTTCCTGGCGATGATGATTGCCAGACTAGGCTGATGATGAAACAGCAGCTGTCCACTACTCCAGTGGTGGTGGTTTCCAGTGCTTCTCTTACTAATATCGATCCAGGTATTGGTCTGTAGGGATTTTGTTGATTGGTTACAGGATTTCATCATGAGAACCTTTGGAAAACCTGGGAGTACTGGACAGCTGTTTCGTCCTAGTTTGGGACTCTTCATCAGTGTGCACCAACATCATGGAGGTTCGAACCCAGGACCTTATGGTTACAAGGCGAGCTCGTATACCATTAAGCCACTGGGACCCGACTTAGTGGCCACCCCATTAATTCTAACTTCTGCCAATTCACGATATAGCGCAACCGCTAGCCAATGTCTTCCGTGGCGAGTATTTGCCCTCACACCCGACCTGCTGCACCCTACAAACCAATACTTAAATATAAATGAGGTGTTCACTAGCGACTTGCCCTATTCAGGTAGGTAGTTGTTACCTGGGGTTCTAGTGAGAAGTCGTGACCAGTAGGGTGCAGCAGGTCGGGTGTGAGGGCAAATACTCGCCACGGAAGACATTGGCTAGCGGTTGCGCTATATCGTGAATTGGCAGAAGTTAGAATTAATGGGGTGGCCACTAAGTCGGGTCCCAGTGGCTTAATGGTATACTAGCTCGCCTTGTAACCATAAGGTCCTGGGTTCGAACCCTGGCGGTGGGTGCGTACTGATAAATGGTCCCAAACTAGGCTGACGAAGCAGCTTTCCAGTACTCCCAGTTGGTTTTCCAATGGTTCTCTAACCAATATCACCTCATGATGAAATCTTGTAACTAATATCGATCCGTCATCAAACTTGTAACAAATCACATTACCGCAAATTAACTCTTGAAATATAGTTCTCGAAATATAGAGATCATAGTAAATATTAAAAAGGACGGGTGCAGCGAAGAAAATGTTTTTTTTATTTTTGTTTCCGATGAAGTGTCATCACCAACTAGGTTTTGTACATTCCTGTATTATTACATGTGTAGCAAAATGGATGACAAAATTCCAGAATTATTATTTTCCGTCAAGGGTCAAATCAATAAAATTATCAAGTGTAATAAACAGGAAGATCAGATGGAAACAACAACAACATATTAGTACAAATAGGAATCAAAACAAAACTTTCAACATCATAGAAATAAAATGGAAGATTAGCTAAGAAAGGTGTGTATAGGGCGATCATTATTGACTAGACTAAATGTTTATGATTGCTACGCTTTAGAGTCTTGGAGGATCTGGACTTCACCAATGATATATGTCTGATTTCCCACAAACACTGGAAGATATGCAAGTGATGAAAAGCAAAAAGTTGACGATAGAAGAAACATCAAAGATGGGACTTCAGGTGAACATAGAGAAAACAGAGTTAGGTGATGAAGATTCCTGGCCAACAGCAGCAGTTAGCATAAATGGGAGGAACCTGAAAGAAACAACCTCCTTCACCTACCTACCTGGGAAGCATCGTTTCAACTACAGGCGAATGGAACTGACAAGGATATCAAAGCAAGGATCGGGAAAGGAAGACAAACTTTTATTTCTCTCAAGTCTGTGTGGAGGTCAACAGCACTCAGCATCAAAAATAACATCCGGATTTTCAACTCCAATGTGAAGTCAGTGCTATTTGCTATACGGATCAGAGACTTGGCCAGCGCGTCATGAAGAGCACCCGAAACAAACTACAGACCTCCACCAATGATTAGCTGTCTTCGCTCAGTACTACTCAAGATCAGATGGCCGGCCAGAAAAGATCAGCAACAGGGATCTCTGGCAATGAGCAAACCAACCAGGAGCCAACAAATAGGCAGGAAGAAATGGAGATGGATTGGCTGGCCATACTCTGAGGAAACCATCAAGTGAGTGACATCACTAGACAAGCCATTGCTCTAGTGGAACCCGGACTAATGGGAAGCGACGAGTTGGTCGTCATTGCAAGGGTGACTTGGAGGGTGTCATGTGAAGAGGAGATGAAAGCATATGGGGAGACGTGGAGCGGGTTGAAAACGTTGGCAGGGAACCGAACGCAATGGAGACGCGTGGCTGAAGCCCTATGTTCCTCTAGGAATTAAAGGAAATAATAATAAATAATACGCTTTAGAGTCACACGGTTGGGGATGTATTTGTTTTGAACACAGCCTGGACCGTTTGAACTTTTTGCATCACTAATGAATCTCACCTATTACTCTCAGATGCCTTTAATCTCACTTCCTTTTGATGGAGGTTTTATCGGATCTTGTATATAACTTTTAAGGACTTTTCATCGAAAATGAAGCCGAATGTCTTGAATTCAACAGATGTTCTTTCTGTTAGTGAACTATTCACACACTTGCGTTCTCGTACTCCTTTTTAAATATTCACCTTACTGTGATAACCAATGAAAGAGATGGAGAGAGGGTGGAGTAGAATCGGATGTTGGCACTTCATGTTTATAATTGTGAACAGTAAACAAACCGGTTGTTTCACAGCGCATATCTGTCATATGATCATAGTATATCGGCAAGTCCAGAAGCATCACAATCTGTCCAGTTTCTATTTCAACAATCTATCTTAATCATGAAATGTCATTTTTGTAGATCATAAGGAATAAATCATTAGAGAGAGAGAGAGATATTTAAATTGCATATGTGGATTCATAACTCTTTTTAAGACGTTTTACACGTAAAGTGAAGAATGTCTATATCGCCCTTGAAGCAGCTAGGTATTAAGAGGACTAGCTAATAGAGTTTGACAGAGAGAAATAATAGCACGCTGAACGAGGCAGCTTTACTCTAAGGGAGGTAATTAGGAGACAAAGCTTCCATTGATTCTACCACGACACAGCGTGCTTTCGTCTATGAAACAACGAAGAGGCTACCGTCTCGCTTGATTTTGTGGTATTTTCCTCCGACTACCAATACACAATGAGACCTTCAGGAGTGAAGAGATTGCGAACGAAGGGAAAGAAGCATTCAAGAATGTAAATCTCACACTGAAGATGCACGCTGCGAAATTCAAACACAGAGAGGGAGAGAGTCTGAAATCAAGTAAGTTGGATGCGGACAAGGACCATAGAAACTTCTTCTTCTGAAGCGGGAATGACCATACGTCATCACTGAGCGAAATGGTCGTCTTTATCACATTGAAAGAGGAAAGAAACAGAAATGTGTTGATATCAACCAACTTCAAGGATACAGATACAGTGGGATAAAGACATACACGGCACCAACACACAACAAACAGCAGATAGCACAAAGAAGGTCGAGGCGTCTCTGTTTGAAAGTTTTCGATAGGGGGATAAGTATAGCTGTTGACACTAACAATCATTTTGTATGCAGTATTTCATGTATGTGTGTGTGTGTGAAGTCTTCTGTAGAAACACTAAAAAGTGGATTGACGCCGGATTTAGTTGAAATGGCAGGGTGAAATGAGATATCCTTGTAAAACAGCACAGAAAATATGAAAGGGATATCAAAGATGTAAAATACAGAGAACATTTGCAAATGGAGATTAACAGTGTAAGGTTTCTACATTTTGTTTTGTTTGAACACATCATGCTGACAAATATGAAACAAGGTGCACACTGCTGAGGATTCCTAAACTAGGCCGAAACAGCTATCCAGTACACCCAGCTGATTTCTAATGGTTCTCTAACTGATGTCGGCTAATGGCGAAATCCCCCAGGATATAATTTCGGTAGAACTCTTTCTCAGCTGGCTACTCTACGTATAGGGATATATCGCAGTGAGATAAATGCATTATGGTTCAATTACATCACTTAAATAAACAATTAGTTATCAGTGAGTTAAAGGACTTGTATGTATCAGGAATTGAGAACTCAATAGTACTGATAATAATAGTAATGCTAATAATAGTAGCAAAAACAATAATGGTAATAATAATAATAATGTTAAAACGAGTTAAGATAGCGGTGATGATAAAATATAGTTTTAAATGAATTAGAAATAGTAATAATAAGATGTAGAATAAAATATTGTTAATAACAATAATAACAGTTAACAAGTCAAACATCTTACCATAATATATTCAGGGTGATCACTATTTCCTTATGTATATACAGTGGCCTGGTTTATAAATTCTAATTGCCCAAGCCTCTGCAATTGCAATCATCTTCCTTTTTTCTTCGTCTGCTGAAAATAACAGTGAATGACTTGACAGAGCGTCAATACCATGTCCGTTTTCCACAAGATGCTTTGTTAGAGGATTTCATCGTGAGCTGACATTACTTAGAGAACCATTGGAAAACCTGGAAGTACTAACAGACAGCTGTTTCGTCCTAGTTTGGGACTCTTCAGCACTACGCACTCACGTCACGGCGTTCGAACCCAGAACCTTCTGGTTACAAGGCGAGCTAGCTCGTAGACCATTAAGTCACTGGGACCTGATCCAACGGCCAGTCCATGAATTCTAACTTCTGTCAATTCATGACATAGCGTGACCCCTAGCCAGCCAATGTCTTCGGCAGTTCGTTAACTCTCACATTCTGCCTATTATTCTCTATTGTTCTCCCTTAGTTTTTTCTGGGCTACAGAAGAAAGACTATACCTTATTACGCAGGATCTTAAAGGTTGTAAGCAAGATAAGCAATGTGCCACTTAACCAGCCTGTTAATATTCTGGTCGACAGGCACTTGGACTCATGTGTAAAATAGGCTAAATCCATTCTATCTATCTAACTCACACCACCCTTTTCATTTACAACTCTCCCCATGTATCTCATCAGGCAGAACCAGAAACCTGCCTATATAGAAAACTATATGCTTACACTAGGAAGTACAAAAACTCAACCATACCCTACTTGGCTCGTTCGTGTTCTGTGCTATAAAGAAAGCATTTTAGGCGTGATACCTATAACTTCTTATTAAATAGTCAGTAGAACAATTGGATCTCGTCTTTCCAACTCATATCATTTATAGGCACAACGTTTTCTTTTTTTTTCCTTTTTTTTTCTCTCTCTCTCTTTGTTATGTGCTGCTTTGTTTCTTTCCTCTGCTTACACCAGTAAATATGTTAGCATCTACTTTTCTAATACCTTCAAACACTGTTCAATTTTGGCTTTGCTACTGACGTGCCAAAAGCGACATGTCAAAACGAACTGAGGTTTCCTTAATCTACGCCGGTGGCACAGTGGTTATGACTCTAGCCGACCATGCACATGGTCCAAGGTTCGATCCCCTGCCGACGCACACCCGATATCTATGGTCGGCCTGCAAAATTTGGGCTACCGATATCACATGCTGCAAATTTCATACTTGTACCAAAAATACGGTGTGGAATGAAGCTATAATCAAAAAAATAAATAAATAAATAATTTATTGTTAATGCACTAACTGGATGGAATACTGTAGTGAAATGCTGAGCATTCCATTCTAAATCGCAAGAACTGTTTTGGAATAAAGTAAATTATTATTATTATTATTATTAAGTATTTGTCGTCATACCCCACCTGCTGCACCCTAATGGTCACGACTTCTCACTAGAGACTTGCCCTATTCAGGTAGAGGTAGTTACGTGGGGTTCTAGTGGGAAATCGTGACCAGTAGGGTGCAGCAGGTCGGGTGTAAGGACGAATACTCTCCGAAGACATAGGCTAGGGGTCGCACTATGTCATGAATTGACAGAAGTTAGAATTCATGGGCCATTGGATCGAATTTAGTCTGAACCAAACAAAGGAATTGACGCATTACAACAATTCCTGACTGGTGTGTCATCATATGAATTTTCAGGCATTGGTTTTGTAGGGATTTTGTTTGTTTGATTGGCTGGAGGATTTCATCATGAGCTGAAATCAGTCAGAGAACCACTGGAAAACGTCGAAAGAAATAGCTGTCCAGTACTCCTTGCAGATTTTCCAGTGGTTCTCTAACTGATGTCAGCTCATGATGAAATCCTCCAGCCAATCAAACAAACAAAATCCCTACAAAACCAATGCCTGAGAACTCATGTCCCTTCCGAGATACGAACCTGTGCCACCCAGTGCTGTCTGTAGTCAGAGACGTTACCACTGAGGTATTCGGACTCGCGATTGACCTCCTGTAGGTCTGTATCAGATACTTTGATTGAACACACCGGGCAGGAACTGTTGTAAAGCGTCTAGTCATTTCCTTGGTTCAGACCCAATGCTATCATTCATGTTTGTAATGTGGCCAACAACAAGCTAAGTGGCTTGCCATCATACTACACTGTGAACAGTTCCCATTAAATGGTTGGAGGCAACACCTACCATGTTGGCGCCACATTGCAAACATGACTGGTAGAACTTAGTCTACTCCAAACAAAGAACTAGACGCATGACACTAGTTGTTTACTGCCTAATGTTCAATCAGAGTACCTAAAACACTCCTGCAGGAGATCAATCACTTTTCCAAGTAGTTCAGTGGTTATGCCTTCGACTGCAGATAGCACTGGGTGACACGGGTTCTAGTCTCAGAAGAGACAGGAGTTCCTTAAAGACTGTAGGTGAGCCTTGTTAACTGATGATGAGTGGGAAATGGCACGAAACCTACGTCCGAGTCTTTCTGGCGATTGCCTCTAACGATTTTGTAATATTGAGGGGGGTGGGACACAGATAGAGAGGCGCAAGGTGTTACAGGTCTACTAAAAACTAGTAATCTTAGCATTTACAAACAAGCTGAGCTAAGCACTGATAAATGTTCGGTCTTCTGTGGATGTTCGATCAGTAGTAGTACGTTTAATGTTCAACATTTCCTTTCTTCTATTTGTCTATTTCTATCTCCCGTGTGAAGTGGTATAATAAGGTGAGCAATATTGAGTTTACGCCTCACTCGAGTGCTAGGTAAGGAGGGGAAATCAATCGACGAGATTGTGAATTTACACCGATTGAGATAGGTGGTTAGGACATGTGTTACGTATGCCTAGTCATCGCCTTACTCGACCGACATGCAATGTTAGCTGATGTAGGGTCAGGCTGGAAAAGAGCCAGCATGTGGCGGTCAAATCAAAACATGTCACAAGTCAATGAAATTTACAACAGTTAGTCTAAGCCACGTAGGAAGGTGTTGACTTTCTGACTGGTTGGGGTCCTCGGGACGGTAAAAACCAATGGTTGAAAACAATTGGTGACATGGCTCGAAATCGTTGCCAATGGCTGTCGCAGATGCATCCACTCTTTGTGACTTATGATCCTCAAATGAAACTGTTTCGTTCTTCGTTATTACTCTTCCTTTGTCTCACACCTCTGTTTACTGTCTCTATTATGCATTTCTTGTACTTTCTTCTTTTTCTTTGTGTGGCTCATGGAGTGTGGACTTTTGCCGACCATGCACATGGTCCGAGGTTAGATCCCTTGTCGACGCACACCTGATATCTATGGTCGGCCTGCGAAATTTGGGCTACCGATATCCATGCTGAAAATTCCATATTTGTACCAAAAATACGGTGTGGAATCAAGCTGTAATCAAAAATAAAAAAAAGAATAAATAAAAACAAAGATTGCCTGGCTCATGTCACCAGTCAGATCCTTCATTATAAAGCATGTGCTTCAGGCAACGATGCTGTTAGATTCTCTGACGGTGATTGGCTCAGTTCTAATGAGCAGTTGGTTAAACTATGTCACCCTTTGAGATTTCGTCAAATTAGTTGAGAATAAGCCCCATTCTAAAACAAACAATAAAGGTTAATAAAGCAGGATTTAATGAATTCATCAAATTTCGGTAGAACTCAGAGAAACAAGAAGATGCTTGCAATTGCAGAGGCTTGTGCAATTCGAATTTATAAGCCAGCTCTCTGTATACAAAAGGAGATGATCGTGACTCTGAATCTACCATGGTAATACGTTTCACTTATTATTCTCTACTTGTTATTACTATTATTCTACCTCTTATTATTATTATTTTTTTTTTTATTATTATTATTCTTGATTCATTTAAAACTATGCTTTATCAGTAAGATTATCTTAACTCACGTCAACACTATTATTATAACTATTACTATTGATATTACTCTGTTTGCAATTCTCGTTATATTCTCTAATGACTAATTGTTTATCTAAGTGATGTAATTGAAGCGTAATGCAATTTATCTTAATTTTGATCTCTCATACTCTCTCTCCCCTTATCTATTTGAACATGACCTGGAAAACATTCTCACCTGTCTTTCTGCATGACTAATTCAATGTAGTTTGTTTACTTATCAGTCTTATATCTCCCAATGTAATTTCAAAAGTATATATTTCCGTGTATGTGGAGTATTCAGCTGACGAGTTCCAGCGAAATTTGATGAATTCTTATTAAATCCTGCTTTATTAACCTCTATTGCTTATTTTAAATTCGTATCAGGAAATAAATGTTTTCAAGCCACATTCTGTTAGTTTATACCCAATAAGAATCGATAAGAGGTCTTCATTTCTCCCCGAGGTACTTTTTTAAATTCCTTTACTTTCCCCGTGGAACATAGAGCCTCAAACTACAGTTTTGAAGTTTCAGTAGCTGTGGGGTTTATTTTTCCTGGATGGGCTTACTAACCTCATGCCCAACCTTCCTTCTTTACTAGACTTATTACTACTGGCTTAGGAAGGTAATGGAGTGCATCGGCCGGGGGTAGAACCTCGAACCCCCTGCGTGGTTGGCGAGTATTCTACGGCTGTGCCACTGACGTACAGCTTTCTTTATAATTATTTTGTCGATAAGATTCATAAGCAAAATCAATAATGTGTGTGTGTGCGTGACCTTACCTATTCCCACTAAACTTCTCCACTATGTGATAAACAAGCCTCACAGAAATGGAAACTTCTCATTTATGTAATCGCATATTTATTGATTTTTACTTTTAATTATCTCTAATTAGGCTGTTTTTATCACTGTTTTATATGTATTATGTATGCGAACACTGCTCAGCCGTAGGTTTATGTGTATGTGTGTGTGTTTGAGTACACTCAGAAGTGCGAAAACTACTTCACAATTTAGTTTCATGCCTCTTTTATTTTGCTTTCGCATGTACCTACCTGCATTGAATAGCTACTTATAGAAAAAAAGCTAATTCTCGCTTCTTATTGTATAATTAATCCAGAAAAAATCGATAAAAGTACTGATAAATAAAGCGCATACTACTGATTTATTGAAATGAGTAGTTAAATACCGCTCAGTAGTGCTTGTTGGATAGCCATATCTGGAGGTGATTTAAACACAACGGGTGACTAATTTTATCGTTTCGGGCTGAACTCATCGATGTTGGTGTTCCCGGTTTGTCTAAACTCAGTGAACTTGAATCAGTCTATACTATCCGATTTCCATCATAGTGTACAACTATACTTGATAAGAATGCACAGTATTATTATTATTATTGTCCCCTTGAGTTCCGATTGAAACGTAGGGCTTTAGCAACCATCACCAATCTGCAACTTACCGTATTCTCTGTGGTCCTCTTTAGCTGACCGTAAGACTAAACATAAGCCTTCGTCTTCTCTTCACATAGCCTGCTTCATTTCACCCTCGGACGCCCAATTTCTCGTTTCCCATTTGGTGATGGTTTCCACTCTAGAGATGATCTGCCGCTCCATGTCACTCAACGGTCTCCCCAGTGGCGTCTGAGCAATCCATCCCGACTTTTTTTTCTAAATATTTGTAGGCAGTAGTTTATTGATTGGTTCGTTTCCAGAGGTAGGTCATTGTTGGTAATTCTTTCTGACTGGCTATCTGATCTTTAGTATGGAGCCAGAGAAATAGTCAGCAATGGTCTGTTGGAAATGCTTCCCATGACGCGAACACCGATGTGAGGGAGCTAATACTGGATCTAAAATTGGTGCGTTGAAGTTTCTGTAGCATTTAGGTGTTAAGTTTTGGGGGCTGAGTTGCTAGCACCACGCCCCAACCCTCCCTCTTTATCCGGACGTGGGACTGGCTAGAAAACTATCGACCTAGTAATTCTAGGCGAATCATCCGCAAAATCTAGAAGACCTGGATTTCGCGTGTGGATGATTTATGTTTGATGTCACACGAAATTAAAGACTTACAAGCGGAAACCGACAAACTGGTCGAAGAAGCAGCCGGTGAAGACAGGACTCCAAGTGAACATAGACAAGACGGAGGTGATGAAAATGACCAGCCAACAACAACAACAGCAACATCCAGCGCCAATCACCATCAACGGGAGGAATTTGAAAGAGGTTACTTCATTCACTTATCTAGGGAGCATTGTCTCAACTAAAGGCAGTCGGAACCGACGAAGATGTCAAATCGAGCGAGAATCGGTGGGAAGGCGAGAAACACATTCATCAACCAACCTGAAATCAATCTGGAAATCTTCGTCACTCAGCCAGCATCAACAACGAAATTCGGTCGGATTTTCAATACAAACAGCGTCAAGTCAGTCAGTTCTTCTATACGGATCGGATGAGAAACTTGGCGCTTGGTGGGTCACAAAGAATATTTCCAACAGCCTGGTGCAGACCTTCATCAACCAACAGCTGTCGTTGCTGGCTCTATACTGAAGGTCAGATCAGATGGCCGTGCCGGAAAGAATCACCAACAAGAAACAATGGGAACAAACAAACAAGTCAAGAACCAATCAATCGTCAACCAATGAATATGCAGGAGAAAGTGGAGATGGATTGGACACTGGTTGAGGAGGCCACTGAGTGACATCTCGCGCGCGTCAGGCCATTGCTCGAGTGGAACCAGGCCGAAAGGGAAGCTGTGAGTGGGACGTCAGTGTAAGGGTGACATGGAGGAGATCGTGAGAAGAGGAGTTGAAACAGTATGGACTAACTAACATGGATACAGGTGAAAAGTACAACAGGAGGAAGACAGAAGTGGCAAGTTGAGACGTGCAGTTGAAGCCCTATGTTCCACTGGGAATCCAAGGGAACAATAATAGTAATAATAACGCCACGAATTGATTGAATTCATTTCTGTGGAAATCTTCTACACTCGTCATAAAGAATAAACTTCATATTTTCAACACCAAGCTAAGTCAGTCCGTCACTTTTTCTGTGTGCATTAGAAGCTTGCACTGAGCGTCACAAAAAGCATTTGGAACAAGTTACTGCAGACTTTTATGAACAGTTGCCGTCTTCGCTGGCTCCATCCTGAAAGTCAGATGACCAGAAAGAGTTAATAACAGGAAAATCTAGAAACGAACCAATCAAGAACGTCTTATTTCTCAACAAATATTCTGAAAAGAATGGAAATGAGTGTGAGATAGACTGAGAAGACTTTTGAGTGACAACGTACACTAAGCCATTGCTGGACTGGAACCCGAATGAGAGACGAAGAGGGTGACATGGAGTAGATCGTGTGAGAAGGAGATGAGAGACTATGGGCGAATGTGAGGGAGACTGAAGAGAACCACAGGGAATAGAACAAAGCGGAGACCTGCAGTTGAAGTTCTATAATGTTGCACTTGGAACCCAAGGGAACAATACCCTATTTTTAAAATCTGAGTTGCAATAAAATGAGCAATCCTACTTTACTAAAATACCTCAGTGTTCCATTGTTATACTGATCTATATATTTGACTTAAAATTATGTTGAAGATGATCGATGTCTGTAATTAGTTTTTTGAAGTGTTTGAGAATATGTGTAGCTGAAGTGAATAAACTTTTGTGTTTTTGTTGTCGTCTCACCCATCCCTCCTACGATTGGTTGGTGAATACAGCTAATTATTCGAGTATTGGTTTGTAGGGATTTGGCTGATTGGTTACAGGATTTCATCATGAGCTGACATTAGTTAGAGAACCATTGGAAAACCAGCTGGGAGTACTGGATAGCTGTTTCGTCCTAGTTTGGGACTCTTCAGCAGTACGCACCCACCTGGTCTACGAGCCCGCCTTGTAACCAGAGGGTCTTGGGTTCGAACCTCGGTGGGTGCACACTTCTGAAGAGTCCCAAACAAGGCTGACGAAACAGCTGTCCAGTACTCCCAGGTTCTCCAGTGGTTCTCTAACCAATGTCAGCTCATGATGAAATCCTGTAACCAAACAGCTGATTATCGCCTACGCTATAACTAATACATCACTGAAGCCCTATATCCCACCATACTAACCTTCCTTTTATTCTCTTCATTACTTAGTCTTCTTAGAGGAAAATATAGCTTCAGTGTTTGAAGTTCCAGTGGTACTACCCGTGTTAACAGGTTTGGGCACCTAGTTTCACCTTCAGCTATTCTACTTTTCAGGGCTCATTTATCCGAAATCAAACCATAGGCTGTGTGTATAGTTGACGAACATTCGACCATTGACGTTCACTCAGAGCTGACAAGAATAAGGACAGTAATAATAATACACCTACATCAACAAGAGAGATTTCTCAAGCTATGTGGAGAGAGATTGTATGCACAAATAGGGGTTAGTCTCACTGAGACCTAAATATAAAACTTTGAATATCTCACAAATTGATCGATCATTAAGTGTAACATGTCTCGTCCTTTCTTTGGTGCAGACTTAATTCTGTCAGTCAGGTTTGCATTGTAGCCACCATGCCAATAGGTGGTTCGCCATCATGGCGCATATTGATTTAATGATATTAGATAGTTGCAGACAATCAGCAGGAAACCTTGCCTAGACACCTAGGTTTCGTGCTAGTTGAAACTCGTGTTGCCGAGCCACCTAAAATGGTGGCCACACTGCAAACCTGACTGATGATAGAATTCAGTCTTCACGAAAGAAAGGACTTAGACTAGTTACTAGTGTCCAATCAAAATATCCTCTAAAGTCCTACAGAGGAGGTCAATCGCGAGTCCGAATAGCTCAGTGGTAACGTCTCTGACACTGCAGTACTCACTGGGTGACGCGATTTCGAATCTTAAAAAGGGACATGAATTCCGTCAAGGCAGCTGCAGATACGCCTTGCTGACTGACTACTGGTGAGCGCTAACCAGCACAAAACCTAGGTCAAGCAAAGCTTCCTGCTGTCGATTGCCTCCAACTAACCAATATCATCAGATCAGTAAGTGTTTCAGTTGCCATCATATGTGAATGAATGACAAGATTCCAGAGATATCTATTCTACAACGTCCTTACTTATCCTTGAAGATACAATGCCAAAAATGAATGTCTATTAGCAGGATGTACTGGACACCCTTTTTTCGGTATAAGTATAATTAAACGTGACTTGCTGTCAAGGTACACTAAGTCTTTACTATCCGTCCAGATAGCACATCCTATACCACCCATTTATTTGTTGATTGGTTGTTTCCTTATATACTCTGAATATTGACTCTATACATGTGTATGGGTAAGCCTTTATTTTCGATCTTAGATTTTGATGTTGAGATATCAGTTGAGCACTGCGACATGTGGTGGTGTGGAGATTACTGATAGTGTTCTGTTTTTTTTGTGTGTGTGTATCCCAAAAAGAGCAGTAGTGTTATGCTTCGGGTAGTGTTCACACATCAAAGCAATGCAGTTGAAAGTGGTTTCTATGTTGTTAACTATATACACATAGTTTAAACTCTATTGGCGGTAAACATCTAAGCAAAGGGTCTTTTGCTTAACTTGACCGTTTGTCTTATTGCTGTCATGTTTAAACTAAATTTGTCGTAAATAGTGTTTACGTTCAGTTATGTAGGACGACAGAGAGAAGCTGAACCACTCAATCAAGTCACTAGATCTATTTCACACGCCTGTCTAGAAACCAATCTTGGTGGTTGTATACTAACCATTTGACTTATGTTAAGCCTTATAAATGTGTGAGACTACGGCGGATAAATTGGAATTTAAACACAAGTTATCCTAATGGTATTTGCCAGTAGTTTTTAGTAGTTATTTTTAGTCTGCTGGAGACTCCGCCATTTAGTAATGCATAGATGTATCTCTCTTGAAGGGACTGAAACTAAGCGGCATGTTGGCTAAGTCATTCAAAAGACATCGGATTATGTGAGTGAACTAGCGTTTGGATAAATCACTTATTAAGAAAATCAGATCAAAGAACTTTTTTTATGCTGGCGAACTACACGCGTATTATTGTCTACACGACCGATGGTGCTACCTCGACTGATAGATGAAGTACCTAGACTAGACTAGCCACTTCATATTCAATTCAACTGCGCTTGTGATGGAGCGAGTTATATTGGCCGTTGCTCTAAGAACTTGATTTTTCGTGCTCGCTAGCGAACATCTCCCGCTATGGCTAAGTAAAGGTGTAGTGAAAAACATCCTCAACAGTTCGATATTGGACCATCTGGTGCAAACCGGCCGGCCACAAAGTCAGCCAGCATTGAAGAATCCTTCTCTATAATTACCGGGTGCCTAATAAATTGCCGAAATCATCAAAGCAACGCATCCTCCAAACAGCAGAGGCTATTGCCATTCGCCTCGAACAACCAATGCTCTGTGTTCAAAAGAAGCTAGTACATCCCCTACTACTACTTCTACTCTGGCCAACCTTCAGTAGAGACTATAAACTCATGAATTTGTAATTTTATCTTTCCTAACTCTTCTGACATTCAGCTTATTATTTTATATTGATGCTATTGAGCTGTAATCTGTTGTATTATTATTGATTCGATGTTATTTAAACAGCAACATTAATGTTGTTGTTCATAACACTAATTCATTCACTCATTCACTATAATGCATATATAACTGTAGAGCCTGATGATGAAGGGGTTATCGAAATGAGTACTCTTTGTTCAGTATCCATTCTTTTGTAAATCCCTTATTCTAGTACATTTCAATGACCTGGGTACATACATACAGACGTACTGACTGACTGACTCGATTCAGCATAGAATTTTGCACCGATGTGCAGCTGTTCGCGAGTTGCCACACTTCACTCAGCACACAAAGCCAGAGAAGAAAGTAATGAGAGATTCAATAAAGCGTGAGAGATATTTAACAGAAATATGAGGCAAAAAGAATAGTGCTATGGAAGATGACAAACCACAAAGAATGAATACGACAGCGCCATCCACTGAGAACGAGGATTTTGAGCCATATCACCGATAGTCTCCACCCTTCATTGGTTTTCACCATCTGGGGAACCCCAACGAGTCAGGAAGCCTACACCTCCCTATGTGACTGGCCGGCTGGCTTGAAACTACGTGTTGTGGATTTGATTGACTGATGAAGCCGTGTTTTGGTTTGACCACCACTAATTATCTCTTTTTCAAGTTGATCCATCCTGTCTCAGCTAATATTGTCCATTACTGAGGAAGACGATGGCTAGGTATACGTGTAACATGTTCCCGATGATCCCTCCCACCTACCCTACACTCGATGCATATACTTCAATATTGCTCACCTTATTATACCACTTGACACGGGAGATAGAACGCAGACACCTGTGATCAAAGACAGCTAGTCTTTTCATGTGTCCCACTTTCAATCGCCATTTCTAACTCACAGCCGTAAAGCAGGACGGAGCGGACCACTGGTCGATAGCCAGTCGGATATCACGTCTACGTCAGAGATGGTGTAAACTGGCATATGCGAAACTATCCTTTTTGTATCCATGCTGAGATTTCGTCACCGGTCAACCCGTTGGCGTTGGCTGATGCACTTTCTCAAATAAGTGAAGTAGTCAAAACGTTCTACCATTTCAATCTCTACTTTTAAGCTAGTAGTCATTTTATACTCCAGTCCAGTCCTGTAGCGTCAACGTACATTTGGCGTGAGAGAATCGTATGCCAAACATTCTCAGATTGCAGTTCAATCTGGCTACATACGATTAACTTTTGGTCATCTAGGTGGCTATGTCACAGCAATTAAAGTTAGTGCAACTATTATTTTCTGTTGTCGGTATCGTTACTAGCTTGTCAAAGTGAACTTTCTCACATCACATAAAATATATGTATATGATCGGTTGGTTGCCTATATTAAAACTAGTTGTTTCCATCCCGTCACATGATCAGAATATGAACTGGTGAGTGGGTGGGTGGGTGTTTGGTGTGTAGTCGCTATGATAGCCTTTAATAAGGTGTCACTATCATGTGGTTGGGATCATGTGATTCGGAGTCTAAAGTCACTTCTAATGTGTACTCTTTAGAATGACCTATAAACCACTTCAGTCGTCACGTGAGATATTGTCACTTCAACCTCTTAAAATCTTGTCATACAAATTATAAAGTAAATCGTTCAACTGTGAACAATGAACCAGCATATTCGTTTTTTATTTAAGTAATATCATTTAAGTAGTCTAAATTATTCATGGAAAAAAATATTAGAACTAAGTGCATAGTTCGAAATAACTTCGATCTGACTGACTGACTGACTGACTGACTGATAGCTGCTGCATTTTTGTGCATTTGATTAGCCTCAACAAAACACTTAATAAATACTTTCTGTATTCAGAAGAAGTGCAGGGATGGATAAACTTACTGCAGGTTACTATTCCCTTCATATGATTGTGAGAGACTTAGAGCACGGGTCAACATCATTTATAATTAAGCTGGACAGTGGTGTCTTATGTGTTGTAAAAATGTATCCCGATTTCTCCAAGAATAATCCTCACAGATATTGTATCATACCTGATGGATACATGTATTCATCTAAGTGACTGAGAATAATAGTACTTGGGATCTATTAGCGTTTATGACTCTCTTCTTCAACTCGGACCACAATCCTCCTATAGAATTGGTATGGGTACAAAGTCGAAGGAGTGCCTAGTACCTATGATGAATATAATCTAACGATGACAATCTGTTTTATCTCCTCCAACTGTCGGTATAAATAAGCGGTCGTCGCACTACCAGTCCATGAATAATTGGAATAAGTACTCCTGTACTTCTATTGAGTAATTATGACAACAGTAAAGAATAGACATTGCAGTCAAATGAACTTGAACCAACCAATCCGATCTTTCGGCATAAGAAATGGATGCTTTTTATAATCTTGGTTGCAAGTTTCGCCCTAATCTTAATCATATCTCTACCTGAATACACACCTCTGCTCACTGTTTCTATTATGCTTTTCTTGTACTTTCTTCTCTTGCTTCGCGTGCCACACGGAATGTTGCGACTTGAACTTCCGCACATTTGTGCAAAGTTCTATGTCGAAAACAGACAGACAGACTACCTGAATACTACCCTAACCTAAACTGTCAGTCAGGATGAAACCAACTCAGTGATCTGCTTGGTTCGCCTCAGATGACAGTGGCTAGTGCCGGTCGCGCTATGTCGTGAATTGGCAGAGGTTGGAATTCATGGACTGGGCACTAAAGCAGGTCCCAGGTGCTGGGTGAATAGTCTACAAACTCTTTGATCTTGTAACTGAAAGGTCATGGGTTCAAACCTCACACAAGGGGATGCATACTGATGAGAAGTCCTAAACTAGGACGAAACAACCGTCTAGTACTTCCAGATTTTCCAATGTTTCTCTAACCGAATACTAAAGGATGAGTAAGGAGTCAAAATATGTGGGGAGGAAATGAGCCAGCTAAGAAATATGACAGAGAGCAGGTTAGGATAGTAATGAGTTCCTAAAGCTCTATGGTCTATTCAGAACCCTCAGTCGATGTAGCTTCACAGCCTCGTCGATTGATTTCCCCTCCTTACCTACAACTCGACCGACGCCTAACCTCAACATTGCTCACCTTATTATACCACTTTACACGGGAGATAGAGCGCAGGCACCTATGATAAAAGACAGCTAATCTTTTCATGTCTTCTACTCTCAATGGCCAGGTCTTGGTCACAGCCATAAAGGAGGACGGAGCCCACTGCTGAGCAGTACATCCGCCCTTGGTCGATAGCCGGATATCATGTCTACGCCAGAGATGGCGTATGCGAAACTAGCCCTCTGTATCCGTGCTGAGATTTCGTCTGGGATCAACCCGTTGGTACTGGCTGATGGTACTTCCCAAATAAGTAAGGCGGTCAACGTGCTGTACCAATTCACTCCCTATTTCTAAACTAGGACTCAGTGTAGTCCAGTGCAGTCCTGTAACATCGTCTTACATTTGGCGGGGACGAATCGCATCCCAAACATTCATAGATTGCAGCTCAAGGTGTTCAGAAGACTCTGCATTTTGTCAGTGTCCTCACCTAGAAGGACTATGTCGTCTGCATATTCTAAGTCAACAAGATTATTTCCTGGTAGCAAGTCAATCCCTGAGTCTGTGAAGCGAGTTAGGGTTAAATCCATTAGTACATCTATGATGAAATTGAAAAACTGTTTGTATTACTAATTAGAAGTAGTGGTACATGAGTACTGGAAAAAATAATAATAATAATAAACTGGTCCATTTTTGTTTCACTTTCTCTCACAATTGATGTAGGTTACTCTAATATGAACCAGACTCAGCAGTTTCTTTTCTTTATTGGAAACCCGTTATAGTGAATATAAGGCCTGAAAATCCCATTCACTGAATATTATTATGCATATTCATAATTCATGATATTCGATTTTCGAGTGATACTCACACACTACTTATACTTTTTGAATGATATTATTAATCGGAATGCAATAAATAACTCTATTATATTGTTATTATTATTGTTCCCTTGGATTCCTAGTGGAACATAGGGCTTCAACTGAATGTCTCAACTTGCCACTTCTGTCTTCCTTCTGTTGTACTTTTCACCTGCCTCCATGTTAGTTAGTCCATACTGTTTCAACTCCTCTTCTCACGATCTCCTCCATGTCACCTTTACACCGACGTCCCACTCGCCGCTTCCCTTACGGTCGGGTTCCACTCGAGCAATGGCCTGACGCTCGCACGATGTCACCTAGCGAGTGTCCAATCCATCTCCACTTTCTCCTGCATATTCGTTGGTTGGCGATTGATTGGTTCTTGTTTTGTTTGTTCCCATAGTTTCCAATAGTTGGTGATTCTTTCCGGCCCAGCCATCCGATCTGATCTTCAATATAGATCGAGCGAAGACAGTTGTTGTTGATGAAGGTCTGCACCAGGCTGTTGGAAATATTCTTTATGACCCGCCCGCCAAGTTTCAGTTCGATCCGTATAGAAGAACTGACTGACTTGACGCTGTTTGTATTGAAAATCCGACTGAATTTTGTTGTTGGTGCTGGCTGAGTGACGAAGATTTCCAGATTGGTTTCAGGTTGGTTGATAAATGTGTTTCTCGCCTTCCCACCGATTCTCGCTCGATTTGACATCCTCGTCGGTTCCGACTGCCTGTAGTTGAGACAATGCTCCCTAGATAATTGAATGAAGTAACCTCTTTCAAATTCCTCCCGTTGATGGTGATTAGCGCTGGATGTTGATGTTGTTGTTGATGTTGATTGGTTGGTTATTTTCATAACGTCCGTCTTGTCTGTGTTCACCTCTAAAAAATGTCAAATCTTCACAAACTAATTCTTTAAAATTAATCTGATGCTCCTTAGTGACTCGAAACAGGAAGAAGCTTCCTGGAATTCTTGCGTGAAGTCGTAACTAGTGGGGCATCCACCTGATGGGAATTGAGGACAAATACCCACCACAGATGACATTGGCTGGTTGGTGCCAATCGTTCACGAAAAATCACGAATTGCTAGAAGTTTGCATTCATGTGTTGGCCATTGAAGAGTCAGGTCTCAGTGGCTAATGAAGGTCTTGGCTTCTGAAATCCAGTGGGTGGGGCGGGCGCACTAAGACACATACAACACACACACTAGGATGACACAGATGTTCAGTACTCCCTCTAGTTTGGCTTTCAATAGTTTTTTTCCTTCACGTTCCCCAGTGGAACATAGGGCTTCAAGCTAGTGGCTTGAAGTTTCTGTAGAAGTGTTTTATTTATTTTACAGGATGGGGTTGCTAGCCTCACGCCCAACCTTTCCTCTTTACCAGCATTATTTCTGGCTTAGCGAGGTAAAGGAGTGCATCTGTGGCCGGGAATCGAACCCTGGGCCATGTGCGCATGGTTGGCGAGCGTCCTAACCGCTATGCCACCGACGCACCTTTCAATTGTTGGTTATTCTCTAACTCATATCAGTCTGTGCCATGGTCTCAAAATCTCAAAACAGATCAAATCTCTATGCTCCAACCAACTTTTCAAAAAAGAAATTTAAAAATATGTTGGTTTATACAGTAATCTCATGTAATCCAATACTGTCCTATTTTGTAATAGTAATTTTTTTCACATGCGTTTGTTTGTGTGTTTTTGTGAGGGTGTTTGGTTTAAACAAACTGAAAGGGGAAAGAAAGAAAAAACAACGAAAATGCGCATAAACTGTATTATTATTATTATTATTATTATTATTATTATTGATCTTATTTATTACTAGACATTCTTCTATTGTGAATATCATTCGTCTCTCCTTACTTACTGCATAACGCCTAATTCCTGTTCAATATGTATGTCTGTGTATAAACATACATTCGATATACATTAGGATTATTATAATCGATTAAAGCATAATTTCAAATCGATTTTTCTGCAATACGACGTCTCTTCCACGTTTTAATGCATTTATTAGAGTGCATGTAATAAGGTAGGCAAGTATACATACATTCATTAACTGACTAGCCATATAAAAGAGAAGTAATCAATATTATGTATGTTTGTGTGTGTGTGCGTGAGTGTGTGTGTGTATGTGTTCATCTAGTCTTCAATCCTTGTGTTGATTGATTTTTTTATCAATCAAGTTTACGGGATGTAGTTAACTAACCTAGGTAATTAGGGCATTAAGATGCACTTTGTATATTGATATTATGGTTATATTATTATTTTTTCTTGTTGTCTTCCTTGGGGGGACGGGGTGGTACCGAGTGGAACTCCATTTTTTTTCCTATTTTCTGTGGTCCTACGATTGCCAATTATCTCTCATCTACTCCCTTCACATGATCTCCTTCATGTCACTCTCGAAGTATTATGTACTCGTCGCCAAATTATTATTATGTACTGGTCGAGAATTTAATAGTCCTGACGCAAGAAAAACGGAAATCAGAAGACCACTAGGTTTGCGATGATACTTCTATTTTCCAAACACAAGGAGAGTCAATGTTACACAAGTGTGTGAGAGCAAAAATATATGAATGTCCGAACAAGTGTGTGAGCGAATATTCAAAATGAACAAATCAATAGACAGTCTTAACATGATTGGCTAATTATAATGGAGTATCGATCCATATATACATAGCGAAATATAACAGACTGTCAAACAAACACACATATTATATGGATATATATATCACCAAGAACAGACTGTCAACAAACACACATATTATATATAAGGGGAATATACATTGTTAAAGGAGACAGGTTCATCAAAGTGAAATAGTCACAGACTAAGAGAGCAACAGAAAGAGAGACCACCATACACATATACATATGGATACATATCACACTTTATCAAATTAAATTTTACCCACAATGAAATTATACTATACACATATGTTCCTTTCTTTTATCAATCTTGTAAACTTTAAACTAAACCATTGCCTTCTTACAATATCGTCTTCCCTAAAATCAACTCTAGCACGTAAGCACTTTGATGTGAATTTGTTCAATAACTTTACCACTCAAAAAGCCACGTGGTTTGGTTAGAGTGAAATCAACGGTGACATTATACCGATAGCCTATGCTATTTACTTTCACTGAAATGTTACAATGAAAAAAATAGAATTCACTGAATACGGAACGGAAATCAGAAGACCACTAGGTTTGCGATGATACTTCTATTTTCCAAACACAAGGAGAATCAAAGTCACACAAGAGTGTGAGAGCAAAAATATATATGAATGTCCAACCAAGTGTGTGAACAAATCAATAGACAGTCTTAACATGATTGGCTAATTATAATGGAGTATCGATCCATATATACATAGCGAAATATAACAGACTGTCAAACAAACACACATATTATAAAAATAATAATAATGGTAAAGCTTTATTTAAGACAGTATACGAGTATACGGTACAAAAATTTTCAGCGTATTCAGTTCCAAAGTACTTTTTTCTTCATACATGATTCACATGTAAGGTAATAATCTGAAGTATATCCTCATTTCGTTGAAGAATTGTACAGCGTTTACTTGGGAGCAAGTTAAATCGTCGCGAAAGTTTATGTATAGGTCATTTGATATAACTGGAAGATTAAAACAACGATAAATCCAGGGGAAATTAAGCATTTTGGAGGAAAGCAATTTCGGTAGCCCAATGATTTAAGCAGGGGAATATACATTGGTAAAGGAGACAGGTTCATCAAAGTGAAATGGTCACAGACTAAGAGAGCAACAGAAAGAGAGACCACCAATATATATATATATATATATATATATATATATATATATATATATATATATATGGATACATATCATCCTACTAATCACTTCCCATTGGGTTTCTACTAGAGGGATGGATTGGCGTTGGAGAGATGTCATTCGACAGTCACCTCAGTAACGTGTTTCTTATCCATCTCCATTTTATTCTACATATTTGTGTAGGCGAAAGGTTTACGCCTGTATGTAAGTTTTCAAGTTTATGGGACATCAGACAAAAATCATCCATAGGCGAAATCCAGATCTTCTAGAGTCTTCTTGTTGGTTGAACAACATAATCCAGTCTATCACAATTAAGAATATCATGGGTGATAATAGGCAGGACGCCGTGGACTTTGGTTTCGTGCCTATTGAGATTGTGAATGCATTCTGCTGAGGAGTTCAAATCCCGGAATTACCAGGTATCCAGTACCCCCGTGTTATGACTAAAATGGACTTGTTGTGGTTTGAACTCAGGAAACTGATGACTGAGTTCTACTGTATAACTGTCTGAAACTTGTCTTCAGACACTCAGAGTAAGAGAAAAAATGCGTCAAATTCGTTTTGAAATTTATGTGTGGTTCTACCTATCATGTAGAGTAACATCAAAAAATCGAGATCATCTCAACAGTGTCGTTAAGCAGCTATACAGTCAAGAGAAGGTACTAAGTAAGAGAGCAGGTATTGTGAGAGGTAACTTGGAATCGAGAATATTCCCAGCATGGTGAGATCAAAAACTCTGCGTACAAGAAACACACACCAATGCTTCCCAGAAACACTGCAATGACATATTCTCCTTCAATGGCATCATCCACCTACAAAGAGGAACATTAAAATTAGGGATTACAGAGGGGAACAAAGACTAATATGTATTAAACACAAAGTAATTGAGCAAAGAATATTCTTTTCGATAATTTCGTCTTCTGGCTCTACAATTATATCTATGCATGTTTATATATATAGAATATTCTAGATCACTAGCCAATAACAATATTAGTGTGTTTTTTTTAATAATATCGATTTGTAAAGTAAAATCACAATGGAATTACCACAGTTCATTAAAGATGCTTAAATTATGGTCATAATAAAAATATGATAGCAAATAGAACATCAACTAAAATAAGGAAAATTTCACAGGAATTGAGTATCATACAAACCTAGATGGCCAAGGTAAGGATAATGTCTAAACTTACTTCTTTTGGACGCATAAATTAGGCTTCTCAATATGCATCCCAACGGCCTCAGCAATATGTAGTAGACGAACTCTTAAGGCGAAGTTAAGATTAGTTGGTATGCGGTAAATGACTTTGAAAGCTTCGTTAACATCGATCTTGTGTTCTGTATCCACAAGATGAGATAGAACAGTGCTACGAATGGATTTTGTTTCACCTTTACTTAACTACTAGGCAGGGTGATGTTCGGATAACTTTTTTCCTTCACTTTCCCCAGTGGAACATACAGCTTCAAGCTAGAGACTTGAAGTTTCTGTAGCAGTGCTTATTTTACAAGATGGGGTTGCTAGCCTCATGTCCAACCTTTCCTCTTTACCAGCATTATTTCTGGCTTGGCGAGGTAAAGGAGTGCGTTGGCGGCCGGGAATCGAACCCCGGATCATATACATGGTTGGCGAGCGTCCTAACCGCTATGCCACCGATGTTCGGATAATAAGATATGCAAATGTTAAAACCATGATATACAGTAAAGGGAAAAGACGAATAATAATTACAAGTTTAGTTGCAACATCCGAAGAAGTATCAATAGATCGTTCAGAAGGGATATTCCGAACAATTATTCGATGGCATAGTTCAATCCGTGATCACAGTTGAAACCGATAGAATCCCTAGGAAAATGAATCAGAAGCTCACTAGTAACTGGCTACTGGAAGACGTTGACTGGAGTCCTAGTAAGAAGTCGCATGATGAGTGGGGTCCATCAGGTCAGATTTCAGGAAAAATACTTGACTGATCAGCAAACTTATCTCGTAACTTGGAGGTCCTGGGTTCGATCCCTTGAGGGTAGGGTCATGAATGTGCACTCCTGAAGAGTCCTAGACTCCACAACACAACACTTGTCCAGTACACTCTGTGTTATAATGAATTGCCACTAGTTTTGACCAGAATGCGCCGCCTCAAGACACGACCCTATAAACCAATTTATCATTTGAAGGTACTCCTCACACTGAGGTGGACACAGAATTTTGATTTAACTGAGATAATAACAGCAGTGCTAACATTTTATTAGTCAAAATTCAATCTATAAGCAAAAAAATAATCGGTATTTAATTTGATTATATGACCTTGAAAGTCATCGAGAAATAAACCAATCAGATAGTCATGTCAATGCATGCATCAGTCACGTTTTCACGGTTGACAAAGATTCGATTAGCCTTCTTAACATTGTGGCTTTCACTAGAGTTCTCTAACTGATATCATATTTGTAATTTAGAAGAAACTGATATTCCTTTCTCTAAAATAGACTTTGGGCAGGACTGCTTAAAATTTTGGCTACCATAAACATTCGTCATTGTACTGAATTTTATTTTTTTTTCAGTTTGTTTGAATCCACCAAAATATTACCTCTGGTTTACTCTCGCGAGTATTTAAAATGTTAACAACCTGCTGATGTGCGAGCTTTTTCTAGTAAACTTAAGAAAAAGCATAATCCTGTGTGGCAGCACGTTTTGCAATACATGGGATAACTAGAAGTTAATTGATGGATGGTGACTAGCAGTGGAATCCACTAGGATGCGCACTTCGTCCTATTTAGGATACGTCATTTGAATGTATCCACCTGCATTCCGCACCTAGTGATGATTTTTCCACCGAGGCTTGAACCCAGTGCCCCTATAGTTTCAAACGCCAAAGCGTTATCCACTACTAGAACACTCGGACGGGCACGAGAGCCGTCACTTCTTGTGCAACGGGTCATATTAATTATTTAATTGAATTTTAGATTTTCCTGCCGATTGACTGGACCGAAGTGCTTGATCTCAGGTTGACATGTCGGCTTCGTGTGCAGATGCTTCGACGGGAAACTCTAAAATTGAATTGAATAATTAATATGACCCGTTGCTCAAGAGGTGGTGGCTCCCGTGGCCCAAGTGGTCTAATAGTGGATAACGCTTTGGCATTTGAAACTATGGACATGGGTTAACTGTTTCTGAGTTATTTTGTCCTTAAGTCTCGGCGGTACAGTGGTTAGGACTCTCGCCGACCATGCACATGGTCCTCCGAGGTTCGATCCCCTGCCGATGCATACCTGATATCAAGGGTTGGCCTGCTAAATTCAGGCTACCGATATCATATGCTGAAAATTCCATAATCGTACCAAAAATTCTGGTGTGGAATGAAGCTGTATTAAAAAAAAATTAATAAATAAATAAAAATACTTTTCAGTCAATTGCCGCGCATTTCTAATATGCAATAAAGAAAAATTATCAGTTGAAAATAAGACACACGTAGTTCAGTGAAGAGTATCTTATCAGTGAATTCACTGACTTGACTTTACAATCGCAATTATATATAATTATTTTTGTATGCGTGTGTATATACAGTGGGTTTGCTGTAGAGCCTAGTGCATTAGTCGTTTGACGCATATCCTATCCAAACGAGTTCATGAACACAATCGCACATGGCAACATAAATGTTGTAGCGGCTCTATCAGAATGGGGGATAATCGTACACCATACCAACACTGATCATTCTATTTCAAAAAAAACGCCTCCTCCTTCAAAGTGATCTACTACATGAAGAATAACCTGTCAAAGGGAATACGTTTTCGTCTCCTTTTTATTACTGAAGCTATTCAATTTTTGGAAAAATCTTGGAAATCTTCTTTTAGCCATTTCTTCTATTATAGTAAATAACCTTGTTATTCATTTTTACTGACCTGGTTTTTGTGTACCTGTTTATTTTACTAACTACTTATAACTTTTTTTTATTTCCGTAGAACTGTTACGTAATTCCATAGTCTCCTTCGTTTCTACATGCACATCCTGACTACAACTCATTGATTAAATTATACATCTGATTAAGTAACCATAATACACTTATTCAACTTTTTTTTACGCATTCAAGTGTTGGTTTGTAGGGATTTGATTGGTTACAGGATTTCATCATAAGCTGACATGAGTTAGAGAACCATTGGAAAACCAACTGAGAGTACTGGACAGCTGTTTCGTCCTAGTTTGTGACTCTTCAGCACTACGCACTCACGTCACGGGGTTCGAAACGAAGACCTTCCGGTTACAAGGCGAGCTCGTATACGATTAAGCCACTAGGACCCGATCCAATGGTCCTTGAATTCTAACTTCTGCCAATTCTTTTATATTTTATTTTCACTAATCTCTGGATGAGCATTATTCACGAATTGAGAAAGCAAAAAACAATTCACAAGAGATTGGTTTCAGTTTCAGTTCAGACAGCCTAGTGTCATACGATCTCCTGTCAACTACTGTGTTGGTTTCCAGGGATTTGATTATTTACAGGAACGGTCACTTGTTGACATCAGCTTGAGGACCATTGGAAAATCTGCTAGGGAGTAGTAGTAGACCGCTGTTTCTTCAGTCTAGTTTGGCACTCTTCACAGTACTCACTTACCACAAGGGTTCGAACCAAGCATCTTCCAGTTACAAGGTGAGCTCGTAGACCACTCAGTCACTCGGACCCGACCCAATGGTCACGACATGAATTCGAACTTCCGCAATTCCGTGATATATGTATACTTAGCGTAATCGCCAACCAATGTCACGGGCGATTAACTGTCCTCTTGCCTGGTTACAACTTACCCAGGTAACTCCTTGTGTAGGGCAAGTTACTAGTGATCATCAGATTCATTATCAATTAATTACTTTCATAAGGAATCCCAGTGGCTTAATGATCTAAGAGCTCGCCTCGTAACTGGAAGGTCCCGAGTTCAAGTCTCGGTGGATGCGTACTGTGAAAAGTCCCAAATTAGGACGAAACAGCCATTCGGTTACTATTTTACTTGTAGATTCTGAATGAAGAGAAGGTATTATGATGTGGTTAACTGTCCAGCTCAGAGAACACGATAACACCAAAATCATTCATCCGAGCTACAAATCTTGTCTATCATATCTGAAGAGAAGATATCATGCAATGAAGATCGCTGAAAATTCTGTACAGTATACAAACACTTTACAAAATAAAACTGCTATTATTATTATTATTATTAAAAATTTCTACATGAAGCAGTTTGGATGAGAGAACAGGTCGAAACTAGTTAAGAAATCAATAAACATGATGGAGCGGATGTATCTCCCTGGTTGAGTGTTTTTGAGCAGTGTTCACCAGGTGCGCTCACTTTTCTTTATATCTCTTAACTAAGCGATTGCCATTCAACCATTAATAGGTTGGGTTTCAACTGTTTAAGGTGTTTGAGTCCTGTACACTATGAATACAACACAACTCTTTAAAGAAACGCATATATATATATATATAATGTAATTTTTGTTTGTTTTCCATCCCCACCCCATCTTCCCATTTCCATACAGCTCTCAGCCAAGTGAGTCAAGCACAACGCGTACACAGCCACCATCATCAAAAGAACCAAGTTTTGTCCAGGATGCTGACCAGAAGAAATTATGTACTCATATTCATGAAGAACAAAAAATTAAGATTACTATTCATACAGTAGAGAAATGTTCAACAGATCTGTCGCCAGCACCGCCGCCACCGCCTGTTGATGGCAAAAGTGTACCAGAAAACAGCAGGAGCAACAACAACAAGATCGAAGACATTCCACGGAAAGATGCTGTTCACCATCAAGAAGAAAGCCATGATGAGATTCGAGGAGTGACAAATAATGCTAAAATAATTCCTGTACATCAAGAAAAATTGAATAGACGAAAACGTAAGTATACAGATGAAAGGTCTGAAGATTCGGCTAGTGGACGAAGTGTTCTTACCGCCAATGATGGTGATAAAATCCCCATAGATAACTCAAAGCTCAATGCCACAATTCATCAGACAATATGTAGCGAAACGCTTATTATTGATCAAAGTACACTTGACCCTGTGCAGAACTTGAAACCAAATGAAGAGATGCACTCCTCTACCTCATCATCGTCTGTTGGACAGCTGCTGAGTCTGCACCATCAGCCGGTGAAACCACAAGAAGAACAGTCATCAACGGAACAGCCTCATATGAATGCTTCTAATAAATCTACGAAAAAGCATAAGAAAAAGAAGAAACAAGCGTTGGAGGTGCCGGAACAGAAGACTACAGAGACAGGTACTGCTGAAGAAGTCCATTGTGAATCAACGCCAGGTCTTGTCAGAAGTGAGCTAAATGATATAGCCATGCTTGTAGACGAGGAGTGTTTGATCAAGGCTTCAGAGGAAACAGTGATTCTTGAGAACTATTATCAACAAAATGTAACTTTAACTACTACTAATACTACTACCAATATGAATATGGATGACGGTAATCTTGAAAACAACGGACAAGCTGTCAAAGTGATGGCTAAACCAAAATCACCACTTATTAATAATAATAATAACAATAATAATACTGAATTGCACTTCACAAGCCTTGTTTCCCCGATGTCTCCAATGACATCCATATCAGCAATGAGTATTTCTATAGACAGTGGACACAGTGGATCGAACGATACCACACTTTCCTTAGTAGAAAGATCCACCTTGGAGACAGACGCTTCATACACTACTATGTCAGCGAGTCCACAAGTATTTGATAGTAGCAGTCGAATATCAACGCCTTCGTCAACATCGACTAGCATGATGGCGGTTGAATCGAATCAACCCTCCAAGTGGTTGTCATCTGATGAAGTAGTAGTGGTAGCACCTCAAAAACACGGCGACATCTGTGCCGAAACCTCACATGATCAAAAGATTCCAAAACAAGAAGGGATTGGGAAAGCGGGTAAAAAGGCGGATAAGAAAAAAAAGGGGAAAACATCTCCAGATACGACAGAGTCACAAGTGGTGGTGGGGACTGATATTCCTCTTGTAGATTCTCATCCTGATGAATTTATTCAAAAGTCGGTTATTCAGTCGTATGCTGTTCACACTATTAAGCATGATTTTGACAGTGTGAATAATGATGATACTGTCAGCCCGGCAGAAAACCGAGAAACACCATCAGAGCCTCTGATTATTCCAAGGATAATTAACTCAATGTATACAAAAACACATGAAGAATTTGATCATGAACCGACTGAACCGACTGCACTTTCAACAAAACTATCAGAGATTGAGGTGGATTCTGCCCAAGTAGTCAATAATCAATCGTCGAAGAAGGAGTCAAAGAAAAGCAAGAAGAAACATCAAAAAATCAATGAGGAGATCAATAAAACTGTAGATCCTGACTTCAGTACAACTGATAACTTTGATCAGATAATATCGATTCCAGAGAGTACTGCATTATCTATTGAAGAGGAAAAATGGCGGCAGGAGACGTCATTACAAGCTGCAGTTGAAGAACATTTTCAACAAACTATTGTTCTGAATACTTCAATAGATGAGGTGAAAATACATCCGACGGACACCACCATGTGTGAAGTGGTTGGTGAAGACCTCGAGTCAGATACTCTCATATTACCAGCAACTGAAATAGGCTCTACACAAATAGTTAATCAGGCATCGAAGAAGGAATCAAAGAAAAGCAAGAAGAAACACCACAAAATTAATCAAGAAATCGATAAAACTGTAGACCTTGACTTCAGTACAACCGACAGCTTCGACCAGATGATATCGATTCCAGAAAGTACTGCACAGACTGTTGAAGAGGCGAAATGGCAAGAGTTAAATTTACCAGATTGTCAGACATCATTACAAGCTCCAATCGCCGAACATATTCAAAAGACTGTTGTGAATACTTCAGTGCATGAGATAAAAGTGCCCTCGGTAGATGACACCGCACATATCGTAGACGTCCAGTCAGATATTTCCAAGTTTCCAGTAACTGAGATAGATTCTACACCAATAGTAAATCAGGAGTTGAAAAAGGAATCGAAGAAAAGCAAGAAGAAACATCAAAAAAGCAATCAGGAGATCGATCAGACTGCAGACGCCGACTTTAATACATCCAACAGCTTTGACCAGATAATATCGACTCCAGAAAGTACTGCACAGCCTGTTGAAAAGGCAAAATGGCAAGAGTTAAGTTCTACAAACTCTCAAACACCGTTACAAGCTCCAGTCGAAGAACATTTTCAACAGACTTTTGTTTTAACTACCTCAGTTGATGAGATGAAAGTACACCCAATGGATGACACTGTAAATGATTTAAGTCTTCAGTCAGGTATTTCCATGTTACCACAAACTGAGTTCGATTCTACTACACCAGTAGGAAATCTTCCGTCGAAGAAGGAATCAAAGAAAATAAGAAAAAGCATCAGAAAGCCAGTGTGGAGATCGATAAAACTGTAGTGCCCGACTTCATTACAACTGACAACTTTGATCAGATGATATCGCTTCCGGATAGGTCAACAACACCCCAGTCTAGTGAAGAGGTGAAATTGCAAGAGTTGAATTTTTCAAACTATCAGACGTCATTACAAGTGCCCATATTAAAGAAGCCTTCGAATCAAATTACTGACAATATCTCAATGGATGAGGTGAAACTATATCCGATGGACACCACCATGAGTGATGCTGCGGCTGGTGAAGATCTCCAGTCAGATATTTCCCCCATGTTACAGAAATCTATTAAACCAACAACTGAAGCGGGACTAAAAACTACCTCGTCAATTGAAAAGCTTTCAGATGAAATCCAAGCGAGTTCCTATGCGGCTACAACAGTGATTACTGAAACCAATGAACCTAAAGCCTCAAAAAAGTCAACAAAACCTACTAAATCTTCAATACAGAATAGTGTACCGACTAAGATACAAGGAGAGCTGGGCGATGCAGTGAATCAGCTACTTCAATTACATGATCCAGAGTTGTTAAATACCCAAACAACCAACCAACCATCATTATTGAAAAAGTCGTCAAACAAGAAACCGAAGAAGTCGCTACAACCAACTGATAACAGTGAAATGAAAATTGATCAGAGTAACGCCGTTGTTAACAGCACAGTTCCTGCATTTCTTCAAAATTCAATCGATCTCAGTTCAGTGACGGCAGCCAATGGGGATCAACTTCCAGTATCCTCCTTGGTAGACGACGATATTGAAATGAAAGAATCTTCAACAATAATCCCGTTATCAACATCATCCTTGAATAATAGCAGTAAACCTTCTAGTAAGGATGTCAGTATACCAGGGAAAAGTAAAAAGGCCAAGAAGAAGAATAATAATAGTAAGACACCCTTGAACACCGATAGTAAGAATTCCATGTCAACGGAGTCGACTCTATTGTACAGTAGTGAGAAAGCTGAAAAGTCTTCATTGTCTTCCCGGCAAGTAGTGAAGAACAACTCCAATAATGTACAGATTCCTGATAGTGGTAATTCTACAACTTCTAAAAAAGTTAGTAAAACGCCTATTCATCCTTCGCCTGAACAACATATTTCTGTCAGTAAGATGAAAGTCTCTCCTCCTAGACCAAAGGATAAGAAACTTCAATTGAAGAAGCAGAAGTCAAAGAAGAGTAAGCTGGATAATGTCCTTCATCAGATGAATTCATTGAATGATAAGACTGGCGGGAAGTTAAAGAAATCCGATGGTGTTGATGATACTACTACTACTACTAATATTAATGACAAGGAATCTCAAGAAAACACTAGAAAACGTCGTTTTCCAAGGTCTTATGCAACACAAGTAAGACATTTCTTTGTTTTTATCAATTATATTGCTGTTTTGAGTACTTATTAATGTTTTTTGGTAGTTATGCAGTAGAAGAATGAATATTTAAAATAAGCAACAAAGGGGGTAATAAAGCAGGATTTAATAAGAATTCATCAAATTTCGACAGAACTACTCTTCAGCTGAATACTCTACATACACGGATATTATTATTATTATATCCTTTAATTCCTAGAGGAACATAGGGCTTCAGCCGCGCGTCTCCATTGCGTTCGGCTCCCTGCCAACGTTTTCAACCCGCTCCACGTCTCCCCACATGCTTTCATCTCCTCTTCACATGACACCCTCCAAGTCACCCTTGCAATGACGACCAACTCGTCGCTTCCCATTTCCGGGTTCCACTAGAGCAATGGCTTGTCACTCACTTGATGGTTTCCTCAGAGTATGGCCAGCCAATCCATCTCCATTTCTTCCTGCCTATTTGTTGGCTCCTGGCTGGTTTGCTCATTGCCAGAGATCCCTGTTGCTGATCTTTTCTGGCCGGCCATCTGATCTTGAGTAGTACTGAGCGAAGACAGCTAATCATTGGTGGAGGTCTGTAGTTTGTTTCGGGTGCTCTTCATGACGCGCTGGCCAAGTCTCTGATCCGTATAGTAACACTGATTGACTTCACATTGGAGTTGAAAATCCGGATGTTATTTTTGATGCTGAGTGCTGTTGACCTCCACACAGACTTGAGAGTAATGAATGCTTGTCTTGCTTCTCCGATTCTTGCTTTGCTATCCTCGTCAGTTCCGTCAGCCTGTAGTTGAAACGATGCTTCCCACCAGGGTAGGTAGGTAGGTGAAGGAGGTTGTTTCTTTCATGTTCCTTCCATTTATGCTGATTGTCATCTTTTGTTGTTGCTGTGGCTGTTTCTGTTGGCTAGGAATCTTCATCACCTCTGTCTCCACCTTCTTTATGTTCACCTGAAGTCCTATCTTTGATGCTTCTTCTGCCAACTTTTTGCTTTTCACTTGCATATCTTCCAGTTTGTGAGAAATCAGACATATATCATCGGCAAAGTCCAGCCCATTGAGATTAGTTATCCAAAATACTGACCAAAATACAAAAACGCCTTTATTATAATGATAAGAAAGGGGTTGGAAATATAAGTAAGAGGTGGTAGTGGCGATGTCAACAGTTGGTTATGTATCTTAATAGGCCAACAATGGCGGGATAATGGCTGCGTTTACCAACTTCTTTTGAATGCATAGTTTAGGGGCCTTATAGTTCGAATGCCTATCGCCTCAGCTGTGTGCAATAGACGAATACGAAGTCTATTGGAAAGATTTGGTGAATTACCTTGAAAACTCTCGTTTTCTCCACTATATGGCTACTGTCAACTAAATGTGACAAAATGGAGCTACGGATTGTTTTATCTGTCCTTTGCCAAACCACCACGATGGTAGTAATCTAGTAATCTACGTTCAACATAACTGTCACCGCAGGTGCAGTTGAATTGAAAAATGCACATAGATATGGCAAAACTATCAAGCTTATCCTTTGTTTGCGTCCCAATCATTCGTCGACTAGAGAATGACAAACATAGATAGAGGTTTGCCACATAAAACGTTCTTCGTGTACTCCTGGAAAGTCTCTGGAATGAAATCTCACTTGATAAGTCATCGTTGAACTGTAACTTAATACATAGGGTTTTTTTTACCTGCAGTCATTGTCTCAGGAGGTTTTCTCTCCAACGTGTTCATACATTTCTTTATGAAACTACTGGTCATAGCCCATCTCCATCAAGGACTCATGAATGCATATTCAAATTCCTTTTGTAAGTGGTCATCGGTAAACTATCTTTTTTGTTCTGCTCGTAAGACATTTAACAGCATTTCTTTTATATTTAATGGGCACGTAACTAAGAAAGTGTGTGTGCATTGCCCTGTGAATGTACTTTTTCTGTACATGCTTCTCCCAAATGATCCATCTTCTCGTCAACTATTTTTTTTTAAATACTGTAAACAATGTGTACTTTTATATTCAATTTTTTGGTGATTACATTCGACTAAAAGTTCATGGTCATAGATAACTGAATATGAAATATGGTCTGTATTAAACAGGAGATACTAAGACTGCAATGAGAGGTGGTTCATAATGAAATAACGAATGTATGAAATGAAACAGGTGGAGGCATATATTGAGAAAAGGGATCATGTCACTAATAATAAGTCCGGATAGCATAAATGGAAAATTTGATAGTATTGAGGAAATGTTTGCATGAAGGGCATAAATTATGAATAATAATAATGACAATAATCGTAATTATAAGCAAAGAAAGAAAAAAACCAAATGGGTTAAGGGGAAGGCGCACTCTTGGTGAGAAGAAGAGGAATCATCAATCCAAGTTTGACCACGGTTGGAACAGCCAGCGACTGGACGTGTTCTTTTTGGATACAAATCTTATTGCAACAGCTTCAGATATGTGTAGGAGACGTAAGCGAACTGTGCGTCATAACGACTTTGGAATTCGGTATATAACCCTGAAAGCTGTGTTGACATCGATGCTATGTCCAGTATCGACTGAGTGTGACAGGATTGAGCTTTTCATGTACTTAATTTCCCCTTTACTGAACCAAGCTGGTAAGTGTTTTCTGACCCGTAGACGAACCTGCCTAATCGTGCGCCCAATATAACTTGAACCACAGGAACCGTTGAAATGGTAAACGCCTGAAGAAGAGTGAAGGTTAGGTAAAACATCTTTGAGTTGCTGACTGAACATTGGACGGTTACTGAAGGCTAGATACAGATGTGCAGAGTAGAGAGTTTCTTTATCGACCTTGTTAAACGTTGCTATAGAATCTCCACAGGAGTATCTCCCTTGAATTGTAGATGTAAAAGTAGTTACTTTTTTCCACCGTTGTCTCTCATTTTACAAGATCTTGTATTCGATTTCAGCCTAGTGCGTTTGTCACACAAATACGACTATTTATTTTGAAACCCCATAACTAATCTGTTATTCTACGTAAAAAAGGTATCCGCCGCATAACTAACTGGCTATCATTATTCTAACGACAGTAAATATTATAATTGTTTTATAATTGTAAGAACCTGAAGAGAAGAAATTATTGTGAAATGAATATTCTTCGTTCAGATTGACTTTTAATTCATGATATGGGGGGGAATATTTCACACTATTAAATCATATGAATTCGCTAAATCCAAGATAGGCGTCGGTGGCACAGTGGTTAGGACGCCCGCCGACCATGCACATGGTCCGGGGTTCGATCCCCGGCCACAGACGCACTCCTTTACCTTGTTAAGCCAGGAATAATGCTGTGTTAAGGAGGAAACGTTGCGCATGAGGCTTGCAACTTCATCCTGTAAAATTAAACACCACTGCTACAGAAACTTCAAGCCACTAGCTTGAAGCCGCCCTATGTTCCACTGGGAACCTGAAGGAAAAAAATCCAAGATAGAAATATCTTGAAGCAAAAGTATTTTATTCCGGAACACCTTTCAATTTTTGACAGAAATTCCGCAATATATTCAATGCCATACTATTTTTTTGTCTATCCCAGGTTGATCCGAGTTCTATTCGTTCTGCTCGTAGAGCTGCTAAACGACGAAAGACTGACAAACCCGCTGAAGAAAAACATGACGATTCATCAGAAAAACCTGATCAGAAGAAGAGGAAGAGAACAATTAAGCGTAGACGGAATCAAATAATGAAAAAATGGTGTATACGATCAAGTTTACGTGAGAGTGGAGTGATTGTCATTCTGCTGGCAGGACGACATCGTGGTAAACGTGTCGTTTGTTTAGGTAGACATAAATCCTCTGGTCTGTTACTGGTGACTGGACCATATCGTTATAATGGCTGTCCTCTACGTCGTGTTCATCCAAACTATGTGATTGCTACAAAGACAAAAATCGACTTGAGCAATGTAAGTTTAAACATTTCTTTAATGTCCTGCTAGACACCTCTTTGCTCTTTAACCATGTTGCTCGAAACAAATTTTACGATGTTATATGCCAAGCCATTATTAACTTATATTATTGTTCTCTTGGGTTCCGAGTGGTACATACAAGGCTTCAAAAGTACATCTCCACTTTGTCCTGTCCTCTTTGGCTTGTCCCACGATTGCTCACCTCCTCCAGATGATATAGTCCTTCTAGGCGATGACGCTGACAAAACCAAGCAGAGTCTTCCGAACACCTTGAGCTGCAATCTACAAATGTTTGAGATGCGATTTGCTCCCGCCAAATGCAAGAGGATGTTACAGGACTGGACTACATTGACTCCTAGTTTAAAAATAGGGAGTGAAGTGGTACAGCACGTTGACCGCCTTACTTATTTGGGAAGACCATCAGCCAGTACCAACGGGTTGATCTCTGGCGAAACCTCAGCACGAATACAGGGGGCTCGTTTCACATTTGCCAGTTTGCGCCGACTCTGGCGTAGACGAGATGTTCGACTATCGACCAAAGGGCGGGTGTACTGCTCAGGAGTCCTCTCCGTCCTCCTTTATGGCTGTGACCAAGACATGGCCATTGAGAGTAGAAGACATGAGAAGATTAGCTGTCTTTTATCATAGGTGCCTTTGTTCTATCTCTCGTGTGAAGCGGCATAATAAGGTGAGCAACATTGAGGTTAGGCGTCGAGTGCTAGGTAGTTGGGAGGGGAAATCAATCGTTGAAGTTGTGAAGTTACATAGACTGAGATGGTTAGGACATGTGTTACGTATGCCCAGCCATCACTTTCCTCGATGGGCATTGTTAACTGACATAGGGTCAGACTGGAAAAGAGGTAGCGGCGGTCAAACCAAAACATGGCGGCAACAGTCAATGAAGTCCACAACAGTTAGTTTAAGCCACGTAGGAAGATGTATACTTCCTGGTTTGGGTCCTCGGGATGGTAAAAACCAATGAAGGCTGGAAACAATTGGTGATGTAGCTCAAAATCGTTCTCAATGGGTAGAGCTGATGTATCCACTCCTTGTGACTTATGATTTCCAATGAAACTACATTGTTCTTCATTACTTCTTTTTATATGTCTCACACTTCGCTTACTGTCTCTATTATGCATTTCTTCTACTTTCTTTTCTTGCTTTGTATGGTAGATGGGGGGGGAGTGTGGCAACTTGAACTGTTGCACATCGGTGCAAAGTTCTATTTCCATGTCACCTTTCGACCCACACCCAACTCTTTGCTTCCCACTCAGGTTCCACTAAGGACCTGGCCTGGCGCACGATGTCACTCAACGATCTCCTCAAATTCTGTCGGATTCATCTCCATTTTTTTATATATTTGTTGAGCGATAGGTTCATGATTAGTTAGTTCCCGGAGTTCCTTGTTCCTAATTCTTCCTAGCTAGTCCTGTAATCTTCGAAGTGGAGCCAGTGAAGTGGGCAGCTAGTGGTAAAATTCTAAATTAGCCTGTTGGGATTGCTTTTCATGATGCACAGGGCAAGTTTCTGACCCATTTAGAAGAAGTGGTTGGCTGACTTGGTGTTTAAAATCAGACGTTGGTCCTTCATATTGAATGCGGAAGATTTCCACAGAGATTTCAGTGGGATGAATGTCTGTCTTGGATTTCCAATCCTCATCCGTGCCTGCTGTCTACTTGTAGTTGAAATGATGTTCCCTAGATCAGTGAAGGAAATGACATCCCTGAAGTTTCTCCCGTTGATAGTGATTTGGGAGCTTTTTGTTACTGTTGTTGTTGATTGGTTATTTTCATCACCTCCGTCTGCCCTATGTGTATTCACTTAAAGTCCTGTCTACGCCGTCTGCTTCTTCTGCCAGTTTGTTGGTTTTTGAACTTTCCTGTTGACGACTGATTGAACTGAAGTGCTCGACCTCAGGTTGACGTGTCAGCTTCTTGTGAGGATACTTTGATGCGATGTCTGAAGATTTAACTTGGACTACTACAGCTACCCCACCTCTTGTGCAATGAACATCGGTTGTTATTTAATTCACTTTGAACCCTCTCCCCTGTTGATTGATGATGGAAGGTCGAACACTTCCGTCTAATCAGTGAACGAGTAAGTCCCTATAACTGATGGTCTAGTGGATGGTACTTTGACCTTTGAAACGATGGGTATTTGGTTTGCGCCTCAATGGGAGTACCATCACAGACTGAGGGGGTGGAGATACATCCATAGGATGAGTCCCGAATTTCGAAATGCGCATCCTGGTGGATTCCATTCAATGCCAGTCACCATGCACTAGATTGTTTCCTCCTTATTTTGAGCTCTTGAGCGGCATGCGTCTATGAGCTCACCAAAAAATCGGATGTGCAAAACCTTCAGATTACCAAAAAATACCCATTGAGTCATGAAGAAAATAAAGGACATATTCAGCGAAGAAAATTTTCTTTATCGATGAAATCACGTTCCTTCAGAGGCTGTACATTCGTATTTATACTTACAAAAATATATAGTGGTCTGTTATTGAGTAATAGCGGCGGGTGACATAATTGATGTAATTAGTCATAAGTGGCTTTAGAAGTGAAAATTAAGAGTTGTAAATTACGTGGTACTCAACGGAACAAAGATAGAAATTCGACGAGGTTAAAATTGCTCTTGAGTGAGAATAAAGGTGGTATTTGAGTGTCAATTCAACAAGTATGAAGAGGCTGTGAAAATATACAAAAGGAGCATATGAAACTGATAATAGTGAATTAATTATTAAAGCAAAAGTAAACTAAAAGTAAAATTAAAAAAGAAAAGAAAAAATCCAAATTTTTTTTACAGGGAACGATTAGTGAAGAGGTTAAGACCATGATAGAATAAGAGTCTGGACAAACGTTTTCTGTATACAGAGTTCAGGGTTGTAGTGACGAATTGCCAGCGCCTCCACCATACACAAAAGCCAAAATCTGACGCCTTTTGTACCATTTAGCTTCACTTTGTAGATAATCTTGAAAGACGACTCTGGTGGAGCTACATGGCCTGAGTTCACCAAGTGCTCGAGAATTGAGCTAGTAATTGTCTTGCATTGTCCCTTTGCTAACCATGCCGGAAAATGTTCAGAGATTACTAAAGTAACCCTGTTGACCACTGAGACGACATCCAATTGTCAGTCCATGAATTCTAGCTTCTGATAATGTGTAAAAAAATATATAACGCAATAGCCAGCCAATTTCATCGACGATTGTCTCTCTCCACATCCAATTTTGTGTGGTGGTGGTGGACCCCAGAGGTCATGACATCTCACTAGGAACTTCAGGCAAATCCACTGTGTTGTAGTTATTCACTAGTCAACATTAGATTGATTCTCATCAACTGGTTTGTATGGATTTCGTCTGATTCCGAGTGTGATCACAAACCGAATTCAATTTTTAATTGTCCCCTAATTGAAGAGGGTTCAAAATTGACGTAATTATTCAAATCCCCACTAGACCGACAACTCAACGTTCCAGGGTTTATATACTTCTGGATGTCGTTATCATCAGTGTTATCTGTGTCAAAATTTTAACTCTGTTGTCAGTGGAAAAGATTGCTATCTAGTGGAGGAGAAGCGATGAAGTTAAACTACCACAGCCGAATTCACAGTGGCCGTGAACAACCGGCCAGAATTCAGATGCAAAAACAAGTCGAATAATCGTTGAAAAAATTGATTTAAAAAATGTGTCAAACATGATATTACACGGGATAATCGTCGCTTATGTGTTGTATGAATATCTTCCAATCACTGCACGGAAAGTCTATAGGGAAATCACACCATGAGCGATAAATGTATCCATCCAGGTGACTGAGAATCATGATACTTTGAGATCTATTATTGCTATTTCTGACACTGTTCTTTAACCTACCCTTAATAACCCTAAACTTAATCTTAAGAACCATAACCCTACCTAACAGTCAGTGTGGAATTACAAAAGAAGTACCTAGGGAATAAGTTGAATACTGTATCTACTCTCGCCAAATCCAGAAAGGCAGGCATCAATTGATTTGGAATGACACCTTTCATAGTGTTCCCCAAATCTGATTGGTTCTTGATGGTCAACTTCTGACTGAGCTTGACTTTGCCTACGGGACTTTAACTTCGCCAGAGATTGGCTTATTCCCAAAATAGGATTGTTGTGGGTCTCTGACAAAATCTATGCTGAAATCCATCAAATCTTGACGCACCGCCTAAATTATGTGAACTAGTCAGCTATTGTTGAGATCATACTGACCTCTTCTCCGCCTTCTCAATCTATGAGACTGTCTAAATCTATCAGTCTTTGTTGTTGCAAAAGGCCTGTATTAGATTGGTGAATATATTTTTATATTCACACGTCTAATGTGTTATTTCGGGTTTGTTTATATACTTTCTAATATCTAGGGTTGTGAGGATACAAGACATGTTGCTAAGTTATTCACAGAAAAGATACACGTTTGCAAGTGAACTAGTCACGTTTGTGGTCACATTTATATTCTAGTGTTTTTGAATTAGCCAAGCAGCAGCATGTCGTTTAACCTTCAATCCCTAATCTAGTTAGTACACTATATGTGCACGTAGTGGCCTAATTCATTATTCTAATTCTGTTGATTGTTCCTACACTTTGGAGACCATCTGATTGGACTTCTGTTAATTTTGTTTATTTCTGTTTGCTTAAATGAAACATAAGTACAGGGCTGGACTACAGTGACTCCTAGTTTAAAAATAGGAAGTGAAGTGGTAGAGCACGTTAACCGCTTCACTTATTTGGGAAGTACCATCAGCCAGTGCCAACGGGTTGATCTCTGATGAAATCTCAGCACGGATACAGGGGCTAGTTTCGCATATGCCATTTTACGCCGTCTCTGGAGTAGACGACATATTCGACTATCGACCAAAGGGCGTGTGTACTGTTTAGAAGTCCGCTCCATCCTCCTTTATGGCTGTGACCAAGACCTGGCCATTGAGAGTGGAAGACATGAGAAGATTAGCTGTCTTTTATCATAGGTGCCTTTGTTCTATCTCCCGTGTGAAGCGGCATAATAAGGTGAGCAATATTGAGTTAGGCTTCGGTCGAGTGCTAGGTAGTTGGGAGAGGAAATCAATCGTTGAAGTTGTGAAGTTACATAGACTGAGATGGTTAGGACATGTGTTACGTATGCCTAGTCATCGCCTTCCTCGACGAGAAATGTTAGTGGATATAGGGTTAGGCTGGAAAAAAGCTAGCGGAGGTCCATCAAAAGCTTGGCATCAGTCAATGAAATCTACAACAGTTAGTTTAAGCCAGCCAGTTAAGAAGGTGTAGACTTCCTGATTGGTTGGGGTCCTCAGGACGGTGAAAACAAATGGTTGGAAACAATTGGTGATGTAGCTCAAAATCGTTCTCAATGGCTAGTGGAGATGCATCCACTCCTTGTGATTTATGATTTCCAACGAAACTGTTTTGTTCTTCGTTATTACTATTCCTTTGACTCTGCTTACTGTCTCTATTATGCATTTCTTGTACTTTCTTCTCTTTCTTTGTGTGCTACATGGAGGGAGTGTGGCAACTTGAACTGTCGCACATTTGTGCAAAGTTCTATGTCGAAAACAGACAGACAGACTATAATACAGTATAAGGTTCTCCGTTTGAATGATTTCAGAATAATTTTAGTAAAGTTACAGCAGTCATTAACAATTATAACGCTGCCCCAGGTCGTGTCCTGTTATGAATATCAAATTCAGAAGTAATGCAATGATCTGTCCATTTTTGAAATAATGAAGAAATTACTTTTACTCAACAATGAACATTCCTTGAAAGGTATTAATGACCTCAAAGAGAGTTCGCTTATAAACAGAGCAAAAGTGTTCTTTAGATGCTGTTGCTGTGTTTACATCATACTATTGTTTCCTCCTTATGTCAGGTGTACCTTCCTACGCATTCGCCTTCCGTTAAATGAGCTGTCGTTGAAAACAAACCAAATCCTGGGCTGGTAACTGATTGCATCGTGAACTGATGTTATTATTAGATGGTTGGAGGCAATATAGTCCTACAGGAGGTTTAATTGCTAGACCGAATAACTCTGTGATAACGTCTATGACTGCAGGCAACACTCAGGATGAACATGGGCTCGAATCTCAGACAGGGGACATGATTTCCTTCAAGGTTGCAGATACATGCCTTAATGACTGCTGAGTGCTAATAAACACAAAACCTATGTGGTCCAAAGCTTTGTGTTTCTTGCCTCCAATCATCTAATACCAACAATCCACAGTGCAGTGCAGTGCAGTGCATCGTGATGGTGATGGTGAGTCATCATCTAGCTTGCTGTGGTGGTGTGGCCACAACATTGCAAACTTGACTTGGCTGATAAAATTCAGTCTGCACCAAACAACCAAAGAAGTAGACACTTAGTGCACTAGTTACCACCTTTGTAAGCAATCAGAGTGGACGTGTACGTAGTGTACCATAAAAGTCGACTGAATAGCAGAGAGATGATATTTTAATTGAACTTTTAGATTCTCCCGTCGATCGATTGGACCGAAATGCATGGTCTCAGGTTGACACATGTCTGTTGGCTTCTTGTGTAGATGCTTCAACGATGTCTGGGCCTTTTTAATTAGTATTTAATTGGTGGGATGATGAGGGTGACTAGCAGTGGAATCCAGGATAAAGCGCATTTCGTCCTACTTGGGACTCGTCAACTGGATGTAATAATCGCTCTCTTGTCCATATAAATCCACTACTCCTTTTCCATGAATTTATATGTTATCATATCGGTTCAGTTTGTTACATTATTTTATATTTGTGACACTAAAACGAAATAATATATTGGTACAACTTGTTTTTTTATTATATCAAGATTCATGTTTTGTTTTGGCTGAAATGATGAAACCGCATCAAACTGAGTAATTAATTTATTGTCTCAAAAGATTACAGTTTGGAATTTGATTGTTATTGGTTATTGCCGTTGTTACTTTTGTTTTTCTTTGAGTTGTTTCTGTGTTTAAATTTACAAAATCTATCGTTTATTAGGGTAGTTACATTTTGAGACAAGTTAGTTCAATGTGAACAGTTTCTTAACTTTCAACATTTCTTTCATTTTTGAATTAAAATAAATTTCATACAACCGGTTCCCTTTATTTAGTTTGAAGAGAGAAAGAACGAACATGTTTGCAGGATAATATACGAGCTCGTTTTATTTCGTGGATACACGTCAACAACTGCATACATCCTAAACAAAATCAAATTTTAAGTTCCAAAAATGTTTTGGAACATACTTTTTCATAATTATTTGGAGTTTTAAGTAGAAGGTATAAGGAATGTAATTCCAGAATTGGTAAATGCATTTACCAATTCACGTGCACCCGCGGAAGTAAGTATATATATGGGAAGGACTGAGAGGAGAACATCTGCTAGATTTTCTGAGCACATTCCTAAGAGTCTCCGTACAAAAGGAAGAAAAGTGTTATCGATTGCAATCGCCAGACATTTAATTGACACAGGACACCACACAGTAGAAATTAACCAAGACTTCAAAATAATCAGTACGCAAAGAAACCCATGGCTACTTCGTTCGCAGAAGCCATTGTTATCAAGAGACTTCGACCAGACCTCTGTATACGGAAAGATAGGTGACTAATCTTTCACTACCCTGGTAACCCTAATCCTATTTTATTTTATTTCAGGGTTTCATCATGAGCTGACATTAGTAGAGGACCATTGGAAAACCTGGGAATACTGGACACCCGGGTGTGAGGACAAATACTCGCCAAAGACATTGGCTAGCGGTCGCGCTATGTCGTGAATTGGCAGAAATTGGAATTCAAGGAGCATTGGATCGGGTCCCAGTGGCTTAATGGTATACGAGCTCGCCTTGTAACCGGAGATCCTGGGTTCGAATCCCGGTGGTTGCGTACTGCTGAAGAGTCCCAAACAAGGACGAAACAGCTGTCCAGTCCTCCAGTGCTGATTTTCCAATGGTTCTCTAACTATTGTCAGCTCATGATGAAACCCTGAAAATAAAATAAAATAGGATTAGGGTTACCAGGGTAGTGAAAGATTAGTCACCCTATCTTTCCGTATACAGAGGTCTGGTCGAAGTCTCTTGATAACAATGGGGGAACGAAGTAGCCATGGGTTTCTTTGCGTACTGATTATTTTGAAGACTTGGTTAATTTCTACTGTTGTGTCCTGTGTCAATTAAATGTCTGGCGATTGCAATCGATAACACTTTTCTTCCTTTTGTACGGAGACTCTTAGGAATGTGCTCAGAAAATCTAGCAGATGTTCTCCTCTCAGTCCTTCCTATATATACTTACTTCCGCGGGTGCACGTGAATTGGTAAATGCATTTACCAATTCTGGAATTACATTCCTTATACCTTCTACTTAAAACTCCAAATAATTATGAAAAAGTATGTTCCAAAACATTTTTGGAACTTAAAATTTGATTTTGTTTAGGATGTATGCAGTTGTTGACGAGTATCCACGAAATAAAACGAGCTCGTATTTTATCCTGCAAACATGTTCGTTCTTTCTCTCTTCAAACTAATAAAGGGAACCGGTTGTATGAAGTATTCTTTAAACCCTGTTATTGCGCTAAAATCAAAGGGATAATAGTTAACCTCAGGGCAATTACCATCACTTTTTAAGTATCTCTGCTTGATGTCTTACGACAAAATCAAGTTGAAGGGAGGGGGATGTGGCAGCAGCAGCAGTTTATACCCTTTGTTTAGATGATCAGCTGCTTTATTCCCTCTGTTCATGAAGTGTAAGAATCAATCAATCGATTAAAGAGGTCACATATCTCAGTTTGCTCCAAATAAGTTATCCGCCTGTGCGTCGGTGGCACAGTGGTTAGGACTCTCGCCGACCATGCATATGGTCCGAAGTTCGATCCCCTGCCAACGCACACCCGATATCTATGGTCGGTCTGCAAAATTTGGGCTACCGATATCCATGCTAAAAATTCCATACTTGTACCAGAAATACAGTGTGGAATCAAGCTGTAATCAAAATAATAATAATAATAACTACTAATGCCTGTCACATTTGTTTCACATATCAAGTAGACATAGAAGTAGCAAGTGTCCTCAGGTTTCCTCCATCTGCTTATTGCATAACCTGCCTAACTCTTTTACTTGTTTTATTCTTCATCGCGTTTTTCACTGTTAAATACATTTTCCTATGCAGTTGCTTAAATTTTTTGAAACTCTTATATCCTTACCAACAATCACATTAAACTAAAAACACTGTTTATACTGTCTTAAAGCTAAATCACCAACTGCACACCGGTGATTTGAACATTCAACCGCTGAGCTTGATTGGATAAAGTGTTCTGTAAACCTGAAATCCACCATTTCGTGCTATAGATGTTTCTTACAAGCTGCTTAGTCAAGCTTCTACACTTACTGACTACTAGAGTAAAGATAACATAAAAGTGACTCACTTCTCATTTTGATCGTACTTGTGCATATGTGGTGAAAGCAGGCTGCTAGCCAATTGGTAGACATTAATCTACGTTAATGTCTAGGTCACTAATATTGGCCGTGAGGAAATATGAACAAGGCTGATTCAACAACCAATCACAGCAGACTTAACGTGGGCAAATACGATTCGCAGATATATATAGCTTAACTTTCCGAGAAACCAGAAACAACCAATCAGAAGACTGTGTTTGTCTGCTTGAATAAGCTGTAATAATGTACATGAAATATATATAAATACGTGCTGGTTTCCGTAATAAAAACGATCTGTTGCCTGGCCCTTGTCTTCTGTTGTTACAATTGGTGTCGCTGCCGGCCCTTGTCGTCTGTTGTCACACATATATACTTTTGTTGGCTGGTTGTTCAACCTATTCTGACGATCTCCCCCATGTCAACCTCAGATTAAAACCAAATTATTTGTTGACCACTCAGTGATTTTCCTTTCGTGGAATCTCATTCAACGGTCTCCTCATCGTGCCTCTGATCCATCTCCACCTTCTACTGCATATTTTTGAGCAATGAAATCTTGGTAGGTTCGTTTCCAGAATTTATTGTTGTTAACTCTTTCCAGTCAGCTATTTGATCTTCAGTTTGGAGTCAGCGAAGGCCTGTTGGAAATACTTTTCATGATGACACATTGGCAGTGTTTCTAATCCATATAAGCGAACTGACTGATTGACTGACTGAATTAACATTGGTGTTGAAAATCTGAAAGTTTTGTTTATGCTGCGGAGGAGTACAGAAGACTTCTATGAAGGATTTCAAAGTGATGAAGCTATGTTTTATCCTTCTCATCCTGGCTGGTTTTGACATTCTCATCTGTGCTGTCATGTGTACTTGAAACGATGCTGCCTTGCCAGATAAGTGAATAAAATGACCTGATTCAAATTCCTCCAGTTGAAAGTTACTCAGGCCGGTTGTTGGTTGGTTTTCCTCATAATATCCATTTTTCGCCTGTTCAATTGAAGTCCTGTCATCGGTGCTTGCTTCTTCCACCAGCCTAAAGGTTTCTGCCTCTAAGTTCAATTCATTAGATCTCTGGTTTTCTAGTTGATCCAAGACCTTGGAAAAGAGAAAGAGATGAACGTGAAGCAGATGAACCTATCCCAGGAAATAGATTCAATCTCTACAGAAACTGTAAGATCTTTATACCACCAGTCAGTTATTAATGTCAGGTTACAATAAAATAGCATCATTAGGAATGCATTAAATGCATTATAATTAGTTGTGTGTCTTACACTTACGACGGTCTCAATTATTTAAAACAAGCAATAAAGGTTAATAAAGCAGGATTTAATAAGAATTCATCAAATTTCGGTAGAAATCGTCAGCTGAATACTCTACATACACGGATATGTGTATATACTTTTGAAATTACATAGGGAGATATAAGACTGATAAGCACAAGCAAACTACATTGAATTAGTCATGCAGAAAGACGACAGGTGCGAATGTTGTCCAGGTCATGTTCAAATAGGTAAGGGGCAGAAGGAGTATGAGAGATCAAAATTAAGATAAATTGCGTTCGCGTGCGTTTCGGATTGTGAGGGCGATTGTTACTTCCCGGCTGCCCACACCGTGGAAGTTGGTTGCGTGACCTCAGAGCCCAGGGGACAACTGGTTGAGGTCGGTCACACGATGCCTGTTTTGTTCGTTCGTTTTTGTTTGATGTACCTCAGTAGCATGCTTATCACTCCTGCCCTGTGACACGGTAGCAGGAAGCGCGGTCGTTGTTAATCCGGGCCACGGCCGATCCAGCATGAAATTTTGCGATTTTGTATTTATCATGATGTTGGATTAGGTAGCTGCTTTTTGTTTAACCGCTATCCAAACAACCTGCCTGGCATGGTAGGACCTCAAGAGACATAAGTCTCAGCCAGCATAGCTTGAATAGTCCATTGCGGTGTTCAAGGCCGACCAATGAAACTGTTTTGTTTTTCTTTATTACTCCATTGTCTCACACCTCTGCTCACTGTTTCTATTACGCTTTTCTTGTACTTTCTTCTCTTGCCTCGCGTGCTGCACGGAGTGTGGCGACTTGAACTTCCGCACATTTGTGCAAAGTTCTATGTCGAAAACAGACAGACAGACCACGTCAAGGTAGCAGCTTTCGGTCGGGATAAATTGCATTAGGCTTCAATTACATCACTTAGATAAACAATTAGTCATTAGGGAATAGAACGAGAGTTGCAAACAGAGTAATATCAATAGTAATAGTTATAATAATAGTGCTGAAGTGAGTTAAGATAATCTTACTGATAAAGCATAGTTTTAAATGAATCAAGAATAATAATAATAATGATAATAATAATAACAATAATAATAATAAGAGGTAGAATAATAGTAATAACAAGTAGAGAATAATAAGTGAAACGTATTACCATGGTAGATTCAGAGTCACGACCATCTCCTTTTGTATACAGAGATCTGGTTTATAAATTCGAATTGCACAAGCCTCTTCGATTGCAAGCATCTTCTTGTTTCTCTGTCTGCTGGCAATAACAGTGAATGACTTGACACCGCGTCGATATCATGTCCGTAATCTACAAGATGTTTTGTTATTGAAGATTTTGGCAGTTTGCACTCAGTTGTTTTCAACCACCTGGGCAAATGCTCCATCATGCGAGTAGACAATCACCTTTTCCGTACGACCTATGTATTTGCTGCCACAAACACACTTAAATTGATATACGCAGTTTGAAGGGTCGAGGATTGGCGATTGATCTTTCCCAGATTGTTGAAGCACTCGCTTGGTGGTGTTAAGGATAACAAGTTTTGAGCATAATAATTTCTCTTGATGGCTTTATTGAGTCTTCGTTTGACTACTTCCCGTACGTCATCTCCTTTGTGAACGGAAAACTGATGTAGACAGATTTCTTCGAGACTGTTTGGATAATTTTGCAGGGGGTAATTTCTTTTGGAGTATTAATGAACTTCTCAGGATATCCATTCTTAGATAAAATATCCTTCAGAGATTTTATTTCATGTTCAATAGTACTGTCAGAACAAATTTTTCGTGCTCTATTGAACAGTGTTCTGACTAAGTTCTTTTTATACTGGATTGGAACAAAGCTCTTGAAATGCATGTACTGTCCTGTCCATGAAGACTTTCTAAATATGGATCTTTCGATTGTGCCATCATTCATTTTGGCTAGAAAAACGTCTATGAATTTAATAGTATCGTTTTCCTCGACCGAAAGCTGCTACCTTGACGTGGTGATCGGGCTTGAACACCGCAATGGACTATTCAAGCTATACTGGCTGAGACTTATGTCTCTTGAGGTCCTACCATGCCAGGCAGGTTGTTTGGATAGCGGTTAAACAAAAAGCAGCTACCCAATCCAACATCATGATAAATACAAAATCGCAAAATTTCATGCTGGATCGGCCGTGGCCCGGATTAACAACGACCACGCTTCCTGCTACCGTGTCACAGGGCAGGAGTGATAAGCATGCTACTGAGGTACATCAAACAAAACCGAACGAACGAAAACAGGCCGCGTGTGACCGGCCTCAACCAGTTGTCCCCTGGGCTCTGAGGTCACGCAACCAAATTCCACGGTGTGGGCAGCCGGGAAGTAACAATCGCCCTCACAATCCGAAACGCACGCGAAACCTTTCCTCGTGTTCTACTGTGGAATTGAGATTTGGATGGCATGAATTGAATTTAATTAACATATCTTCCGCTTTTGATCTGCCTTCACAGACAATAAAATTGTCATCAACGTACCTTAGGTATACATCCGTTCTTGTATATGTTGCTGCGAGGTACCGGTTTCTAGCCGTGACAAGAATAAGTCGGCTAAAGTGGTCCCAAAGGGCTTCCAACATTGCAACACCATCAACTTGACAGAGCAGACGCCCGTTGAATTGGAATTGGACATTTTTAGTACATAAAAGTAGTCATTTCCTCAATTCCGATGTTGGAATGGGTGTATATCTTCAGCTTATTTACATATGAAGTCGATAGTCTCAACGACTGGCACATTTGTGAAAAGGGAGGGAGGTCTCAATTATGCATGACTCATCTTTACAAGATCTGAGTATTTATGATTTGTCCATTAATGTAAAACATATTTTAGATGTAATAATAGTAAAGTAATCGTGGCTGACTAATCCCGCAGTAACAATTTTTTCACGCAAATATGTGATGAATGTTCACCTTGCTCTCGCTTTTGCTTTTTCTTTTCTTTTTTAAATATGACTTTGACTGAAGTTACACTTGTCATTTTGATTAGGTGAAGAGATTAATGCTTGAGTGCATTATCGATTAATTGTTTGATGATAATGATGATGATGACATGTTGGTAGTTTATTATTTTCAGTTGGTAGAGCATGAAGAGTTATTAATGTTTTCCTTCACGTTCCCCAGTGGAACATATAGAGCACCTTCAAGCTAGTGGCTTGAAGTTTCTGTAGCAGTGGTGTTTATTTTTACGGGATGGATGGGATTGCTAGCCTCATGCGCAACCTTTTTCTCTTTACCGGCATTATTTCTGGCTTAGCAAGGTTAAGGAGTGTGTCTGTGACCGGGGATTGAACCCCGGATCATGTGTATGGTCGGCGAGCGTCCTAACCGTTATACCACCGACGCATAAAGAGTTAAACAGTTCCGTATTACGTAATATATCGGAGTGGTCTGAAAAAAGGATCAGTCTGTCTGATTGACATGGATTATTATTATGCAATGACTAAGTAACCTGAATTTATTGAACTGGTAGATTGACGTAAATTAATGCATTTTTTTTGTAGTATGAAGCGAAATGTTAGCAATCGGTGGTTTTATTCGTGACTTGAACTTTGTCCTTTAATGCACACATTTATTTATTTTAGAAGTAATAGTAATATTGACTGACTGACTCATTCCTGATTACAGCTCAAAAGAAAAAAAAATTACTATGTGATGAAATTTTGATCCGGAATACTACTGATAAATGTCATATGAGTGGTTGGTGGAATAGTGGTTAGGGGACGTTCGCTGACCACCATGCACATGGTCCGGGTTCAATCCCCGGCCACCAACGCACTCCTTTACCTCGGTGAGCAAGAAATAATGCTGGTAAAGAGGAAAGGTTGCGCTTGAGGCTAGCAATCCCATCCATCCCGTAAAAACAAATACCACTGCTACAGAAACTTCAAGCCACTAGCTTTTGAAGGTGCTCTATATGTTCCACTGGGGAACGTCAAGGAAAGAAAAAAAATATGTGAACAGTTGGATAACGATTAGTTTGGGCAATTTTGATTGCATAACTGACTCAGGCTTTTTTGGCATACATACTGGTTGAGCACTTTGCAATGAAGCCTGTGTTATATTATGCTATGATGTCATTGTCCTCTTGGGTTCTCCACTTTGTCCTATTTTCTGCGGTTCACTTCAATTGGTGGTGGTCCCACAATTGCGTATTGTTCTTTGATCTCTCCGCCCTATCACACGAGCTCCTCAATGTCTCCCCTCGAAGCGGCGGCCAACTCATCGTTTCCCATTCGGATTCTACTTGAGAGGGGATGACCTGGTGATGTACAATGTCTTTCGACAGTCTTCTCACTGGGGTGTACACAGTCGTCTGTCTCCATCTACTTCGGAGTGTTTGTTGAGTAATAGGTTCTTTTGTTGGTTCCGATTCCCAAAGGTTCTCGTTAATTAACTAGCTAACTAATAAATACCCTTTTTTAGACAATCCTGATACACACACACACACACACACAAAATAATTATGTATTAATGCAATTGTACAGTTAAGTGAATGAATTCGCCGCCGAGAAGAGACTCTTCGCTGAACACTGTCACTTCCCAGTTAGTGTCTTCCTCAAGAGAGTGATTGCTCCATCTACACCTATTCAGGGCTTCAAATTCTTCGGATCCTATTTTTAATAGATAGAATCAGGTTCCACTTGTGATTTATGGGTACACCTTGAGTATGGAGGATTAATAGTCACTTGCCTGCTAACCTCAAATTCTTCGATTCTACCTCCAGTATCTTTTCTAGATGCTTACTACTGAGGAGCCCCCAGACTAGGAAGAAACATTTGTCCAGTACTCTCTGGTTTTTAATTGTTCTCTACTGAATTGCAGTTCGTGATCAAATCAATTAAGATCCTACGAACGGATATTTATTGAGCATAACAAGTTTGTTTAAATTTGTGTTTTTGGAGTATAGTGACAAAGAGTATTATTTACAGTCTTTTCTCGGGTACAGTTCATTGTACATAATCACACAGAGAGAGAGAGAGATTTAGACATAAAATATTTGAAACGTTGTTGTATGTGTGTGTGTGGTTTCAATCTTTTTGTTGTTTTCATCTCTGATTCCGACCTGGGGTATCACTTTCATTCTCATTGCTCTAGGGTAGATAGATAATGTGAGTTACTCTCACTCGCATTGTATAAATCCAAGTGTCGCCTTATTCTCTCTGTTTATCAGCCTTTAAAATGTTGTGATTGTTCTAGACACACAATCGTGTGTGACTATGCGTTTTTCGGATAAATAAGCCTATATAGAAAACTATATGTGCTCGCACTAGCAAGGTAAAAAAAACTCAACCATACCCTAATTAGCTCGTGTTCTTCTGTGCGATAAAGAAAGCGTTAGGCGTGATACCTATGAACCTCTTATTAAATAGTCAGTAGAACAATTGGATCTCGTCTTTCCAACTCTTATCAGCTATAGGTACAACGTTTTCTTTCTTTCTTTTCCTTTTTTCTCTGTCTTTTTTCTGTTATGTGCTGCTTTGTTCCTCTCTTCCTTACAAACTCTACTTAAAACATTCTTCTTCGTTCTTTCACACTCTGTATATCTCGACTTTTATGTTACCGCTTACGCTAGTAAATATGCTAGCATCTACTTTTCAAACACCTTCAAACATTCTGTTCAATTTTCGGCTTTGCTACCGACCGATATGCTAATATGTTGTTGTCATAATGAACTGAGATTACCCATAATTTATGTAGAATTTAATTTATTGTTAATGTACTAACTGGATGCAATACTGTATGTAGTGAAATGCTGAGAATTCCATTCTTTATCACAAGTAATGTTTTGGAATAAAGCAAATAATAATAATAATCGACAAGTATGTCACTCCTTGATAACAGCTGGTTGCATTCCTATTCGGAACATAGTCTCAGCAGTATATCTCCATAGTACTCATCGTTTTGTCACCCCTTTCAGCCGACTCAACAACTGCTCACAAACCTGTATGACCTCCACCAAAATTGTTGCTTCCCTAGGGTAGGGTAGGGTAGGGTAGGGTTGTGATATCACTTGATTGTGTGTCAATTACTTCCGCGTTTGTCTCCCGTTCATTTTCACTTCCTTCTGCGTATATCTTTTGTAGGAACAATAGATTCTTCACTGGTTCGCTATATCTGAAAGTTCCTTGATGTGCACTTATCATTTTATAACCCATTTATGTGATGTTCAGTATCGACCTAAGGTGGTAGGCAGAGATAACTGTTGAATGCGCGCTCGACTAGTCTGTGAACCTAATAGAAAAGCTCATTAACTTTTTCAAATTCAGGCATTCGTAGACTATTGTTCAGTATAGTTATTCGGTGGTTGTTCTTTTTTTTTTATTCCTTTACATACCCAGTGGAATATGCGACTTCAAGCTAGAGACTTTGAAGTTTCCTTGGCAAGGTAGAATTTATTTTTTAAGGGATGTGGTTACCAGCCTCAAGCCCAACCTTCCCTCTCTTTACTAGTCTTATTACTGACTTAGCTAGCAAGGTAAAGAAGTGCGTCGGTACTCGGGGATTGAACCCCGGATGACATGAAGCGTTATCTGCCTGTTTTTTAAACATAGAACTTTGCACAGATGTGCACAGAGTAGTTCAAGTCACCACACTCCATATAGCACACAAAACAAGAGAAGAAAGTAAAAGAAATGCATAGTAGAGACAGTAAACAGGGATTATGAGGTAAAAAGGAATAGTAACAACGAAGAACAGTATAGTTTTATTGGGTATTATAAGTCACAAGGAGTGGATGCATCTGCGCCATATCACCAATTGTCTCCAGCCTTTATTGGTTCTTACCATCTCGAGAACCCCCCAACCAAACAGAAAGTCTACACCCCGCATACGTGTCTGGCTGGTTGGCTTAAACTAACTGCTGTGGATTTCCTTGAGTGATGCAGCTATGTTTTAGTTTGACCTCCGCTAGCTGTTTTCCAGCCTGACTCTGTGTTAGCTAACATTGCCCGTCTGTCGAGGAAAGCGATGATTAGACGTGCGTAACACATATCCTAACTATGTCAGTCGATGTAGCTTCACAGCCTCATCTGTTGATTTCCCCTCCAGCTCATCTCGCTTGCACTCGACCGAAACCTAACCTCAATATTGCTTATCCTATTATACCACTTAACACACACACGGGAGATAGAATGCAGGCACTGATTATGATCGAAGACAGCTAGAGCTAGTCTTTTCATGTTTCCCACCACAAAAGGCGTAGTTGGAGAGCATTCTACCACTGTGTCACCGACTCACAGTCATTTAGTGGTGGTACAATTATGTAATGTAGATTAAATAGTAAATAGCATGTAATCGCGGGTGTACTGGTCTCACTCACACACACACACACACACACAGAAAAATAAATTGGACTCAAAAAGATATGATCGGTTTCATATAAAAAGTTGCATAATGCATCAAAAACAACAACAAAAAATAATAATAAATTTTAATTTTCTCTGAAATAAAATATGATGTAGCTGATGCTAATTGCTGTTCTAGTGAACTAGAATTTAGAACAATATATAACTCATTGGTCTTTTCTAAGACTGTCTGAGTATTTTTTATTTGAAGCGAATATATATAACTCGCGCAGTTGTTGAATTTGCGCTTTCTACCCTCGATTTTTTTATGTAATGTGCAGTGAAACACACAAACACTTTAATATATAAATATATATACTCAGGCTTGATCACTGGTTGATGATATCAGCTAGAGAATCCTTTTGTCCCAGTTCGGGGCTCATCATCAGTACTCACCTACCACAGTGGGTGTAGGGGGGGGAGGTTCGAATCCAGAACCTTCCATTTAGAAGGTAAACTCGTAGACCATTCCATTCAATGACCACCAACCCATAAATGAATTCTAAATTCTACTAATTGGTGATTTTAACAGAACGGGCACCTACCTACCAACCGATGTCCATTGGTGGATGGTGGGTGAACCCCCACCTAATGGCCGTGACTTGTCACACTAGAATTCACTCTAGTCCACTTGATCCCGTGACCAGTCCACTAGTGTGCATCAAATCTGAAATATCGAAAGTTAGGCAGACACATTAATAGTAGTAGCGTATATGCATTAACATCATTCAAATCCAAACAAGCAGAATTATTAATAGAAGTACGATTAGATATTATTATCCAAAGAATAGGATCAATCAACAGAATTAGAATAATGAATTAGGCCACTACGTGCACATATAGTGTACTAACTAGATTAGGGATTGAAGGTTAAACGACATGCTGCTGCTTGGCTAATTTAAAAACACTAGAATATAAATGTGACCACAAACGTGACTAGTTCACTTGCAAACGTGTATCTTTTCTGTGAATAACTTAGCAACATGTCTTGTATCCTCACAACCCTAGATATTAGAAAGTATATAAACAAACCCGAAATAACACATTAGACGTGTGAATATAAAAATATATTCACCAATCTAATACAGGCCTTTTGCAACAACAAAGACTGATAGATTTAGACAGTCTCATAGATTGAGAAGAAGAGAAGAAAGTACAAGAAATGCATAATAGAGACAGTAAGCGAAGTGTGAGACATATAAAAAGAAGTAACGAAGAACAATGTAGTTTCATTGGAAATCATAAGTCACAAGGAGTGGATACATCTGCTCTACCCATTGAGAACGATTTTGAGCTACATCACCAATTGTTTCCAGCCTTCATTGGTTTTTACCATCCCGAGGACCCAAACCAGGAAGTATACATCTTCCTACGTGGCTTAAACTAACTGTTGTGGACTTCATTGACTGTTGCCGCCATGTTTTGGTTTGACCGCCGCTACCTCTTTTCCAGTCTGACCCTATGTCAGTTAACAATGCCCATCGAGGAAGGCGATGGCTGGGCATACGTGACACATGTCCTAACCATCTCAGTCTATGTAACTTCACAACTTCGTAGATTGATTTCCCCTCCCAACTACCTAGCACTCAACGCCTAATCTCAATGTTTCTCACCCTATTTTACCACTTCACATGGTAGATAGGACGCAGGCACCTATGATAAAAGACAGCTAATCTTTTCATGTCTTCCACTCTCAATGGCCATGTCTTGGTCATAGCCATAAAGGAGGATGGAGCGGACTTCTAAACAGTACACACGCCCTTTGGTCGATAATCGAATATGTCGTCTACTCCAGAGACGGCGTAAAATGGCATATGCGAAACTAGCCCCTTGTATCCGTGCTGAGATTTCATCAGAGATCAACCCGTTGGCACTGGCTGATGGTACTTCCCAAATAAGTGAAGCGGTTAACGTGCTCTACCACTTCACTTCCTATTTTTAAACTAGGAGTCACTGTAGTCCAGCCCTGTACTTATGTTTCATTTAAGCAAACATAGATAAACAAAATTAACAGAAGTCCAATCAGATGGTCTCCAAAGTGTAGGAACAATCAACAGAATTAGAATAATGAATTAGGCCACTACGTGCACATATAGTGTACTAACTAGATTAGGGATTGAAGGTTAAACGACATGCTGCTGCTTGGCTAATTCAAAAACACTAGAATATAAATGTGACCACAAACGTGACTAGTTCACTTGCAAACGTGTATCTTTTCTGTGAATAACTTAGCAACATGTCTTGTATCTTAACTAGCCCATAGAACAGAAACTAAATAAGCAGAGCCGAAATAACACATAAGACGTGGGAATCTGAAGAATATATATATTCACAGATATAGGGAACGCTATGAAAGGTGAGACTTCAAATCTAATCACGCCTGCGTTTTTGGATTTCGAGAGGGTAGATACAGTATTCTACTTATACCCTAGGTACTTTTTCCCTAATTCTGTACTGGCTGGTAGGTAGGATTGTGGTTCTTAAGATAAAGGTTAAGATGACAGTCAAAGTTATATGAGGCACGTTAAAGAACAGTATCAAAGTACTATGTGATCTACGGTCACCTGGTTGAGTACATTTATGTTTTACGGGTTGATCACGGATTGATATCAGTTAGAGAACCATTGAAAACCAGGAATTACTGGACAGCTGCTGTTTCATCCTAGTTTGAGAATCATCGGCAGTACGCACCCTCTGGGATTCGAACCCGGGACCTTCCGGTTACAAGGCAAGCTCGCATACCATTCAGCCACTGGGACCCGATTCAATGGCTCGTGTGTGGATGGATGTCCCACCAACGACAATGGTTGGGGTCGCGCTAAATCACGAATTGGTAGAAGTTAGAATTCACGAGCCGGCCACTCAATCGGGTCCCAGTGGCTGAATGGTATACGAGCTAGCTGGCCTTGTAACCGGAAGGTCCTGGGTTCGAACCCCAGTGGGTGCGTACTGCCGATGATTCCCAAACTAGGATGAAACAGCAGCTGTCCAGTACTCCCTGGTTTTCAATGGTTCTCTAACTGATATCAATCCGTGATCAACTCGTAAAACATAACTAATCCTTACAAATCAAATTATAGAGAGTACATTTATCGCTGATGGTATGATATCCCTATAGATTGTCCGAATAGTGACTGGGAGGCATTCTTTACAACATAGAAACAACAATTATCCAGAGTAATATCATGTTTGCAGGTGTGTTTTTCAATGAATTTTTCAACGATTATTCAACTTGTTTTTGCGTCTGAATTCTGGTCGGTTGTTCATTTTCACTGTGACTTTAGCTGTGGTAGTTTAACTTTATCGCTTCTCCCTCGTTAATTAGCAATTTTTTCAACTGACAACAGCGTTGAAATTTTAACGCAAATTATCCTGATGATTATGACATCCAGCAGAGCACGACACTAAGGCATTCAAGTGGTTGGTCTAGCAGGGATTTTATTGATTTCTCATTTGAACATGAAATGACCTTCGATTAAGGAACAACTGGAGACTAAAGTAAGTTTGTAATCAAATTTGAAATCAGTCGAAATCCCCTACAAACCAACAGAGATGAGAACTAATCTAATGCGTCACTAGTGAATGACTACAACACAGTGGAGTTTCCTGAAGTTCTCCAGTGAGAAGTTATGATCTCTGCGGTCCACCAGACCAAGTTGGATGTGTGGAACGATAACCGTCAATGAAAATTGGCTGACTATTGCGTTATATGTGTTTTACACATTATCAGAAACTAGAATTCATGGGAGTTGGCCATTGGATGTCGTGTCTCAGTGGTCAACAGGGGCTACTTTCGTAACCTGAAGGGTCTTACACTTGATTCCTGGTAAGTTCATGGATACATGCTGTTGAAGAGTCTCTCAAACTAGTCTGAAGAAACAACTATCGAGTAATCGCTGGTGGTTTTAAATGGTTGTGTAATTGATATCAGTCTGGGGTTAGCCTGAGATATAAATCAAATAACCTGAAAACGAACTCTTGAAAAGAAATTTATGTATGGTTGGTTGGTGGTCAGGTAATTGGAACATCATAGGCATTTAGCTATGCGTGTAGAATAATTGGCCTCACGAAGATAAATAGTTCAGAGAAAAACTCGGAAATCGCAATCCACGCACTAACAAGCGATCACATAGTGGTGTGGGAGAGAACTTTGGTTCTAAAGCATGATGATATAGAGTTATATTGAAGGACAGGTTGATCACTGAATCGTTGTCCATCGAATCTTCACTTAGCACGTGCGATAGGGAATAATGCAATACCAATACTAGATATGTGGTGGTCGCACTAAATGCATCACGAATTGGTAAAAGTTAGAATTCATGGGCTGGCTATTTTTAGGAGTGGGATCCTAGTAGTGCGTGAATGGTATACGAGCGTACCTTGTAAACGGAAGGTCGTGAGTTGGAAACCCCTGTGGTGGGTGGCGTATTGCTTGTTGATCAGTATACTCCCCTGATGGTTTTCAATGGTTGTTCTCTATAACTGATATCAATCCGTGGTCTCATCTGGAACCAACAGAATCCTTACAAACTAATTTAATTCTTGAAAATTCAACTTAACCAATCAGCAGGAACTAGGCATTGTTTTCTGAATTATCATTATATTAGTCCCTTGGGTTCCGATTGGAATATACGATTTGGATAGAACATCACCATTGTGTTATGTACTCTGCAGTCCATTACACAGGTGACTGCACATTTATCCATAGGCGCTTTCCTTTTGCCTTCACATGGATCTCCTAAATGTTGTTACCCTCGGACACACATCCAACTCGTCTTTTCTAATTTGGATTCCACTCGAGTGTGCATATGTGCTAAGCAATAGGTTCTTGGCGCAAATGTGCTCAGAGTTTCTTCTCAGTAATTCTTACTAGCCATCTGTAGGCTATATTCGAATTTTCATCGGTCGCGAATCGATAGTGAAACATAGGAGGTCAAAGATTCATGAACTTATCAAGCTAAAATGTTATGCAGTAAACTGTTAGCGTAAATAAATATTCCACTTTTAATAGAAAGTGTAATAGGTTGGTTTACCGTGAGAGACGATGTTGTTACCTGGTCTCTATAATCTTGAAAACTATATTTTATTTTAGTTAATTTATTCTTACTACTAATGAGTAGCATGACACATTTGTAAAAATTTAGACAACATGTAATTCGTCTGGAAAAAAAAGTCTGATGATGACTATTGATAACGCATGGTGTTCAATTCACTTCACAGGTTGGGTTGTAAATTTTGTGATGATCTTTACGCTCTGTCAGCTTCTGGGGACTCTGACTCTTCGTATAGGCATCATCACTGTTGGGCTTCATACAAGGGGAATTATTTTGATTGGTTTCTGTTCAGTACTTTTCGTAGATCGATTCAAAAGGATAGTAATTGAAAAAGGCTTTGTTGTGAACAACATTCAATTTTAGGACTACAGAATGTCAAGTAGTTGGACACACACTGAGTTCTGTTTGATAGTTAAGTGTTGAATAGTCTGACATGAAGAAACATGAATAACCTTGTGAGAAATCGCGATAGTGAGAAGAAATGAACACGGCCGAGAAACTCTTGGACTACCGAGAAATTGTGAAATAGAAAATCTTAAAAAATCATCAGCCATAGTGATCACTCCACAGAATTGATTTTGACAATATTGAAATCATCATCCAGAAAAATTTCATAAATCACAAAGAACTTTTCATATCATCAGAAGCACTTCATATCAGGTAGAACCCAAATAGTCTCAACCGAATAGGAATGATGGACTAAAACAGAATTTGACCTGGTTACAATAACCCTCCTCTCCCATGAAATGACAAAATCAACACGAATGTGATAAGCACTTTCATTATGTAAACACACGCTGCTTTTATGATTTTATCCACTTTTCATATCCAACAATCTACGCATGGTTTTGTTATTTTTACCAGTTGGCCGCCAACTTGACAAGTTAAAAATGATAATTAAGTTTTTATATATAAGCTAAGATTTTGTAAAAATTCTGGTTTAATATTACTATTATGATAAAGCCCATAGCAGCACTAAATAGCGAAACTTTTGTGGAGACAACAACATCGTTTTGCTCTTTTTCATTCATTGAGAAATACAAAAAGAACTTTTATAATAATGAAATTCAGATCTTCAATACAAACAGCGTCAAGTCAGTCAGCTCTTCTATACGGATCAGAAACTTAGTGGGTGGGTCACAAAGAATATTTCCAACAGCCTGTTGCAGACCTTTATCAACCAACAACTGTCTTCGCTGGCTCTATACTGAAGGTCAGATCAGATGGCCGGGCTGGGCCGGAAAGAATCACCAACAAGAAACTATGGGAAGGAACATACAAAACAAGAACCAATCAATCGCCAACCAACAAATATGCAGGAGAAAATGGCGATTGATTGGACACTGGTTGAGGAGGCCGCTGCTGGGTGACATCGGGCCATTGCTCTAGTGGAACCAGGACGAAAGGGAAGCGGCGAATTGGACGTCGGTGTAAGGGTGACATGGAGGAGATGGTGTGAAGAGGAGTTGAAACAGTATGGACTAACTAACATGGATGCAGGTGAAAAGTACAGCAGAAGCAAGTGGAGAGGTACAGTTGAAGCCCTATGTTCCAAGGGGGACCCAAGGGAACAATAATATTAATATATCCAATGTCAAATTTTCTTTTTGAACTGTTAAGAGTGAACTTGGTTTGGACACGCATAAGTCAGGGTTGAAGGTTATCTAAAACATTGTACATAAGATCATATACAGTGTGGAATTCTGTCATACAAAATTTCGCAGTTACTCCTCCACTCTGAACTAATATATCTATGTCTTCGTCAATTGCATAACTCATACGTTGGATTGTTGACTGACAACAGACAGCAGTGGTATTTCTATTGACTTCTAGTGAATATTCACATTCCTTAACTAAGTCATGACAGATTTGAATCAATACCGAGAGATGTCTACAATAAGTGTATTGACTGTTTCTTGGACAGCCTGTAAATCTTGAAATAGTAGAGTTGAACTATAATTATCCATGGGGAGAGGACGCAAGGTTGACCCTGAGTCAACCAATCAAGAAATACACTGGTGTGTTTACATGATGAAAACACATGTAAACACGATATGTTTTCCCTGACATAACTCTACAAATGACCTCCCAACTATGATGAGCAGTTGGTGGATGGTGACTAGCAGTGGAATCCATGAGAATGCGTATTTTGTCCTATTTCGGACTCGTCAGCTAACTGGATGTACCTGCATTCCCCAGTGAGTGGTGTTCCCACTGAGGCTCGAACCCAGTGCCCGCATAGTTTCAAACGCCAAAGCGTTATCCACTGGACCACTTGAACGGCCACGAGAGCCATCTCTTGTGCAACGGGTCATATTAATTGTTGTTGTTTTCCCGTCGATTGATTGAACCGAAGTGCTCGGTGTCAGGTGATGAGCAGTATCAGTTTCTTGGTTAAACCTGTCACTATACATATATTCATCTAGGTGACTGAAGCGGGCAGTACTTTTTGTGACCTGTTTAACGCTATTATCCTGTGGTTTTCAGTCTTGCTCTCCAAAAGAGGTCGATTAAATTAGTATTGGTTCCAGTAGTAAGAGGATCGACAACTAATCTTAATCCTAACCTTGATCCTGACCCTAATCGTAACCATAACAAGCCTAACAAGCTGTGAACAAATTGTTCAAACAATACTTGAAAACGAGATCAGGGGGAAATTTGCATCTCACTTCATGAACAGTGTTCATAGGGAGCTTATAATATACTATAATAAGAATTGTGGTTGGTCTCGTTATCCAATAAAGAGAATGTGTTCAAGGTGGTCACGTACCTCTTGAAATCAACCGTGACAATCCTTCAGTGGTTATTTATTTGTTGTTGTATTGTTAGAACTTTGAAGGAAGTAGAGATTGATGGATCGTATATGACATCATTAATGTTATGACCATTAATACACTTGGTGGTTTGAGCTAACGAACTTTCTACCCCTTGTAGATTTGTTTGAGCCTAGTGTCCTAATCACCGTTAGCAGCAACAGCCGCGACACGATACGACATGATACCATCGAACCCGGGATGCAAGAAGACAGGCCGTTGACGTAGACAGCGTTTAATGTCTCCAACCAATAGCTAAAAGGGGTGACAGCAATTGCGTGTATGCATATTAACTATAAATAGCCTTGAGAGATACTAATTACATTGATAGATTAAAACAGTCAACAACCAATAGGGTTTCAAGGTCATGACTAAGGAAGGGAGAGAAATACAAACAGCACTGTACTGTAAAGATAAGTGTAGTATTTTCGAAACATTAGGTCTGTAATGATAGAAGACAAGGGTTAGGTAATAGATCATTTATTGAGAAAATCAGGAGATATTTATAGATTTTTGTGTACATTATTATTAGTTATTATTAGCAAAGAGACAATGGCTTCTGATTGGTTGTTTTCCTGCTGAAAGTCATTCTTATTCAAGTATTTGTTTGTAGGGATTTGATTGGTTACAGGATTTCATCATAAGCTGACATTAGTTAGAGAACCATTGGAAAACCTGCAGGGAGTACTGGACAGCTGTTTCGTCAGCTCAGTTTGGGGCTCTTCGGTAGTACGTACCCACCGGGGTTCGTGCCCAGAACCTTCTGGTTACGAGGCGAGCTCGTAGACCTTTGAGCCACTGGGACCCCCGATCCAATGGCCAGTCCGGGAATTCTAACTTCTGCCAATTCACGACATGGCACGACCCCTAGCCAATGTCTTCCGTGGTGAGTATTTGTCCTCACACCCCCGACCTGCTAAACCCTATTGGTCACGACTTCTCACTAGAATCCACCCAGGTAACTACCTACCTGAATAGGGAAAGTCACTAGTGAGTTCTGTTCCATTCTCTCTTTGTTGACGTTTCTTCAACAGTCCGTTGATATATCTTATAATCGTATCCGCCCAAGTAAAGTCTGCTAGGATTGGTTGTTGAGTTAATCCTTGTTCTTGTTTGTCTTTTTCTCATGACCGAGATTTGGGACGTAAACATTGACGTGAATTGTTGTTAACAATTTTGGCTTGCAAACAGCTCTCACTACAGGTCTGCATAACACTAATATCATTAAGATTATTTTTTGACGTCATAAAATTAGGTGGGGGGGGGTGAGGCGGAGGGTGAGGGAGGGAATTCGAGTTGTCGAAAATCCACAAATTTTAGTAATCATTATTATGAAATAACATTTCTCTAACTCTTTTCTTCCTTGTACTTCTTATTCTCCTTCACAGTTATCCCTCCCCAATAGAATACATCAAAAAGAATACTTTGCAAGATCTACCAGCCCCATCTCACGTAAATCACGTAAAGTAAACAATCAGAAACGTCTTGAAGATATTCTTGAACATGGTGTTGAAAGTCAAAAGCCTGTCTATAAACCAAGTGAGGAAAAGAAATCTGACCAACGTTTTATAGATGAAGAAGTGAGGAAAGCGATTAAATCACACAGTGATTCACAAATGTTAATTCGTTACTTGAGATCATTATTCTCTATTAGTAAACACGATCGACCGCATGAGATGTTCTTCTAGAGACAGACAGACAGAGAGAGAGAGAGAGATGTAAACATACTATTTATAATCGAACACACAGATACACACACACACACATAAACCAAACTGTTCTTCCGAATTTAAATTAAATTTCTTCTCTCTATACTTTCTTCAAGGCTTTCAAAAACATTCTGTGGAACACTCACTGTGAAGCATTTCAACTAAATTCCTCTACATTGTTTTTTGTTTGTGTGTTTTTTGTTCTTGTGAATCTTCATTTTGTCGCTTACTCCCCGTACCCTTCAGAGAAGCCTTATCGCCTCTGTTCTCTTCAATTTTCACTCTTTACTCTTGTTTGTATATCTTTCACTCCGCTTGTCTTTGTTGTTATTCTTTGTCTTCTTTTTCTAACATGTTGTGTTGTCTCCAACCTCCCCCTCCGCTCCACCTGACTGTTGAATGTGTGTTCCTCTGTCTGTGACACTCCCTCTGTCTTGAGTTTTATTCTTCGTCTCTTCTGTTTAACCAGATGAAAAGAGAAAAAAAGTTGAATAAATAAAAAATTTTTAACCCCCTGGATTGAAATATTCTACGACCTTTTTTATTTTATGTTTCATCAAGGATCATTGATATCAGTTTTATGGGAATCATTGAAGATCGATCGAAAACAAGGAAGTATCACTGGACAGGACATAGCTGTTTCGTCCTGGTTTTATAGAATTTTTGCCAGTTCGCGCCCACTCGAAAGGGATCGAACCCATCATGACTTTCTAGTTACACAAGGAAAGCTTGTAGACCATTCATCAGCCATTGGGATCCTACTCGTCAGTAGTTAATCCATGGATTCTAATTCCTACCAATTCATGATTTCAGTATGACTAGCACCATATAAATGAGTCTAAATGGTTTATAAATTTAATGCCTAAAACTAGTAATGCCAGGTGAATGTATGGCACTATTTTTACAATACATAAGCCAGGTTACCCCCCATACGACCAATAAGTAGATTTTAGAAATACCGCTACTTATGAATTATCAAAACGCTTAGCTCTAATACTATGCCCCATTAGAAACCGTTCAAACTCTACACAAACTAATTCACAAATGAGATGAAAAATAAACTAAATGACATTCAACTAGAGAATGATGAAAAAATGGTTAGTTTTGATATAACTAGTCTTTATACTAGCACACCAATCAATATGGCAGCCTTAGTAGCAGTTAAAACAGAACTAACTGCAGATCCTGAACTCAGTCATAGGACGAAGCTGCCCATTGAGGAAATTATTTTAGGGATTCAGTTATGCTGTCTCACATCTACTATCTTTAAATTCCTAAGCAATATATATATATAGACAAACAAAAGGTGTAGCAATGGAATGGGTCACCAATATCCCCTATCGTAATAGATACCTTTATGAATGACAGCTGGGGAAATATAGCTCTTAATACGTTTACTCCTACTCCAAAAAATATGGTGAAGATATGTGGATGACACTTTCACAGTGTTAAAAACAGAACATATTTCTCTCTAGCTTCTTGACACACATAAACTCACTAGTGGAGGGAATAGAATTCACATTAATTCACATCATTAAAGGCCAAAAACAAAATAAAAATAAATGTGAAACTAGTAATAATAACATAAATAAGAGAGAATATAAGTCATCCACAGTTATACCATATAAAGAGGGGATATTTGAAACCCTACGTAGGATTCTTAATAAAGCAGCAATTAGAGTGGCATTTAAACCTAAAAACACACTCAGGGACAAGCTCTGTTGGGTTAAAGGACTCTGCAGGTTAACCCAATTAGACAAAATTATGTAATATACCAAAATACCTTGCAATGACTGTGAGTTTAATGTCAACTACATAGGTCAAACTAGTTAGATCAGGAGGGGGGGTAATCAGGTTGTCAGAACATAAGAATTTAGCTAAGTTAAGAATGGTTGACCCCATCCGAGAAGATAAGTAATTTCGAAAAAAGCTCAGCACTATATTGCACTGCATGCATTAACACACAACTACACTATGTGGTGGAACGCAGAGGGTTAAAATTCTAAGAAGTAATCTAGGTAGGTGGAGAGAGAAAGAGAGAGAGAGGTTGATTACTGAATGGTGGTTTGTCGAGTCTACACTCAACATATGCAGTAGGAATGACTTATCACTCATTCCGGAAATATGGAAAATACTACTACCAATCATCAAATCAAGCGATGGAAAATAATGATGGAATTATAAAAACGAAGTTAGAAAGTTGTGTGTGAGTAGTATCTTGATATTATGATTATTATGAGCGGTAATGAATTGTGTTTGAAACGTGGTCACATCAGTAAATATTCCTGTATAACAACACTGTGAGACTTTATCAAAATAAATTTTACCCATAGTGGATTTAGAGAACTCTCAGTTAAATATAGATGGCGTCGATGGCATGATCGGTGAATTGGGTATAAATTTATTCTAAAATCTCACTGTCTGTTAATGTTTAAAGCATAATGTAAATCAAAACGCATATCAATCACAGTTGAGTGAAACTGTACAATATATTGAAAAATTTACTAATATACGCCTATTAGGGAAATTCAAGTCTTATTTATTTTGAATATAACGAAAATAATTATTCAGACATCTAGAAAATACAAAACATTTTGGATAGATTCCTCTTTTGGCTTTATAATTATGTACACAGGATATTCTCGAATAGTCGCCATTAACAAGCTTTCAGTGTTTTTAAGTGCTATCGATTTGTTAAGTAAGATCACAATGGAATTACAGTTCACGAAAGATACATAACTTACAACAAGCATAAAAATGTATGAGTGAATAGAATGTCAAATAAAATTAAGGAAATTTTGCACAATCAAATAAGGATCATTAAAACGTAAACTAGCTTCATTTAGAGATACATAAGTTAGGTTTGTTAATGTAGATCCTAACATCCAGTCTCAGTAATATTTAGTAGACGAACCTCTTAAAGTGAAGTTAAGATTAGTTGGTGTGTGATAGATGACTTTGAAAGTCACCTCGTTAACATCAATCAATCTTGTGTTCTGTATCTACAAGATGATATAGAATAACGCTATGTGAATAGATTTTGTTTTTCTTTTACTTAACCACACAAGGTGATGATGTTCGGAAATTCGAGGAGAAACACGCCTAATTGTACGGGCTATATAACTAACTGGCTCCACAGGAGCAGTCAAATTGGTAGATATACACAGATACACATATCCTTATTTATTGATTGATTAACGTGATTGTTTTGAGTAACAATATTCTAAGAAGACGAATTTGACGAATTGTATGATAAGTATATACTACTGATTTCAATTTAAGTAGTTGGTAAGTAATCATGTCAACACTAGTAGTGTTTGCTAGCCATATCGAAGTGGTCGAAACAGACACCGCAGACGTTTCATTCATTTGTTTCATCAGTGGCGTTACCTAGTTTTATCTCAGTTAAGACAACTGAATTCTGGCCAGTAACTTGGGTGAACTCATCATGGTTAGAAACAGGTTCTCACTCTGTAAATCACTCACCTCAAGATAAGAGCCTAACCCAATTTCGCCTTTTGAAAATGGGAGAATTCAGATCACTATATATTTTGGTGTGTGCTACTGACAAGATTCATAAGTAGTATGTAGATACGGATTTAAATATTTACATCATCTGTAAGAATAGCGGAGATATGAATTTAATGGCGAAGAGATAATATTACCAATGCTCATGAAACATAATATCCGAAACATGTAACGACAGAAGACAAGGGTCAGGCAACAGATTGTTTATTGAGAAAATCAAGAGGTATTTATAAATTTTTATGTGTATTATCGTTAGCGTTATAGCTAGCGAGGAAGCAATGTCTTCTGATTGGTTGTTTTCTTGCTGAAGGTTATTCTGTTATCTCTTTGTAACCGTTTCTTAGAAAGTTAAGCCATTTATTTGCAAATCAGACTTCCATACTTTAACTCCTCTGTGATTGGCTGGTGATCTTCTCAAAGTTTAGCCTTGTTATTATTTTCCTCATGATCCTGATTTGCGACGTGAACATCGACGTAAATTATTGTCTACAGTTTTCGCTTGCAGCCAGCTCTCATTACAGAAGCACACTACAGAGGACGAACCTAGACCAGTGCCGAAGATATGTGGAAATTGTGATTCTAATATATCGACAAAACAATAAGAAGACGTAATTTATCTGAATCGTGTAGTTTTGTATTCGCGCAACACATTCCAAACAGTCTAATCACACAAACATAATTGCCATTGGAATATATATATATATATACATGAAAATAATAAAGAGTTGAGGGTCATAGAGAATAGATATAGGTCAGGTTTAAAGCCCACGACAAAGGTCATAGTGACAATGGAGATCAAAACATCAAAGAAGGTGGGTAATAGTAAATACACCTGCCGTGGTATCATAAAACAGATTTTACCATAGAAGCTTTGATGAACTGACAAATTGTTTTTGAACTCAGAATGGTGGTTTACACTTTTAAGTCTTTTGTGCATCTAAAAACTTAAGGATTCGCCACAAACACGTTTTATAGATGTATTTAAAACAGGCAGCTCATTAATGCTCTTCTGTACTGAACAAGTGAGAAGCAGTGGTTTTCTATACATAGATGGTTGTATTGATCCATCATGCGATTGATTGATTGAGCGTTATATTTAGGAAAGATAAATAATTATCCTTCTCTTCTACAGATGTAAGTGATATGTTGTTTTGAACTTCATTCATTCAATTTAAAATTGAAGTGGTACAACAAAGATTATCACTTATGATTACAATGTCATCAGCATACCATCTATGACGTGGTATATGTTAGATTAAATCTTCTGATAAACTCTCAATGTTCATCATGTAGATATATCTACTTGAAAGGGACTTAGTAAGGCACCTCTTTTGAAGTAGGATTCAATGAATATGCACAGAAGACATACTTGAAAATCAAGAAGATGATAATAACTATTCAGAGGAGTTCATAAGGACGGAATAAAGTCATCGTCGTCGTCGTCGTCGTCGTCAGTAGAACACTGAGACCCATTCTTCAACCTGTTGCTAAGAAAGACGTTTATATCAAGTTAATCTATACGGGCGAGTATAGATAAAAAGATTCAACGCATCGGCTGAAAAGACTCTATATGCAGCTAAGATCTGAATAACGTAGAATATGAAGCCCATATAATCCTTCTGAGCTCTAAGAATATACGAAAAATGATGTCGCATACTACTGTGTCGACCAGTTTAAACGTAAGGGTGCTAATGCATGCATAGGGGAGGACCCATACACCTTCTGCAATTAAAGCCTTCAGAAGTAAATAGACTTCATTCAATCCATTATTGGTGAAATCCGATGACCAAGAGTTTCTACTGCGAAATATATATGGAAGAGACAGCACGGAAAATTGATGTTTACAATTATTCAAAACTTATCTGCTAAATAATCAAGTGATGGATTGGCAGGGGATTTGATTGGTGATTACAGGCTTAATCATAAATTGACAACAGTTATAGAACCAGTGGTTGCATACAGATGAAAAAGTCTCAACAGACTAGAGTGAAACAGCTCTCCAGGACTTCTTGATTCTTTTGCAGTAGTGCACTAAATTGTCTTTTCATCTCAGATAGAAAACTGACAGATTATATTTTATTGATTTGATGTAAATAACACATTTAAACTGTAATTAAATTAGATATGTGTGTTTTAATTAGTTCAATTTATCTATTGAATATTGAACTCATACAATAATAGGTGATTATTGACTTTTAATATGATTATTACTATTGTAAAAGCAGAAGGCAAGACACGGAAGTCAAGGTATATTTTCAAGCGATCATAGAGCTGTTTTTGTCTATACAGGTTATATTCTTTAACCAGTCACTGAGCGTGTGATTTTGGTTTACATTAAATGACATAAAATAGAATGTTCAAATACATACATAGCATTCTGTTGCTAATGCAGTATTGAACTGTGGAAATAATGTTCAGACGTTCAGACCAACAAATACAATGATTCTTCCTATGATAATGATATTACGTTGCAACCCATTGTTTGCATCACACCACCATATTCCTCCTCCAATCGAATAATTTAGATTGAGAGTGATCCAATCTTCTTGGTGCTGCCGTCTTTTTTTTGCTTGTCTTGTTGTATCGGTTTCTGGAGCTTGCCGACGATCGCTAGCCTCTCTTTGTTTGATTTTCCCATAGTATATAGGTGACCCTGTCCTACGGTGACCATGCATGATCCTTCCCACTTTGGAAGCAGTTTGCATGACCCTGGCGCGTATTTGCCAGTGTCCCGCCACACACTATCATATGCTACTGTTATGTACTCGTCGCTAAATTATTATTATGTACTGGTCGAGAATTTAATAGTCCTGACGCAAGAAGGCGGAAATCAGAAGACCACTAGGTTTGCGATGATACTTCTATTTTCCAAACACAAGGAGAATGCAAAAGTGGTATCACACCAAAGTAAGAGTCACACAAGATTGTGTGAGCGAAATATAAATGAATGTCCAGACAAGTGTGTGAACAAATCAATAGACAGTCTTAACATGAATGGCTAATTATAATGAAGTATCGATCCATATATACATAGCGAAATATAACAGACATGTCAACAACCACACATATAATATGGATATATGTCACCAAGCAACGGACTGTCAACAAACACTCATATTATATATAATATAAGGGGAATATACATTGTTAAAGGAGACAAGTTCATCAAAGTGAAATGGTCACAGACTAAGCGAGCAAACAGAAAGAGAGACCACCATATATATATATATATATATATATATATATATATGGATACATATCAGCTACCTACACCCGACCTCTCAGCAGAGATTCAGGCAACAGCCTGTTTGATGACATCTTGAACGTCATTCAAACTCCACAACAGCCAAGAAGTCCTGCAAGAAGATCAATATGTCTTCTTCTTCTTCAAAAACTGCAAGACTCAGACTGTTCATTTGTCAGCAGTCAGTGACATCAAATATAACAGCAGAACTGATCAGATAGCTTTTAAAGAAATCACTGAACATTGGTGATTTTCGTTTACACATTGTCTGTATGTATCACACCACCATACTATTATAGATAACTATATTCTCATATCTGTCTTACATTTTTCTGGACTACAGATGTGTTTGCACCAACAGGAAAATATCTTTTTTTCTAGGTCACTTTTTATGAACCATGTTTGTTTATTTTTTTGTTTTAAACACTGGGCAACGTTTTCAAGTATTTTGATTTCCAAAGATTTGATCAGTTTCAAGTTTGATCACGAACTGGATTTAGTAAGAAAACGGCTGGCAACCAGGGAATATTGAACAGAACCCTTTCATTCCTAATTTGCGACTTCCTGATTTTCACTGGTCCTCCAAAATGGAGTCATTTCTTGTTAAAACTTAAAACCAATCAGATCTTTGGAAATGAAATTTTGAAAATTAATCCAATGCTCAGTAGTGAATGAATAAATGATGAAGTTACCTGAAGTACTAGTGTCAGAAGTCTTGATCATCAGGGTTCAACAAGTTTGATATGAGGAGGATCAATACTTCCTGATTGGTTGACGGATTGTCAACAGTTAGAATTCATGGGGGCCATTAGGACTCCATCTCAATGGTTGAATGTGCTCAACGAGCTCGCCTTATAACCTAAAAGCATTGTGACTATTCCCTGCTTCGATCTTGGGTACTTACTGTGGGATAGTCCTAAAGTAGGACTAAGGATTCTTAATCTAAGGATAAGGAGTGAAGAAGTGACTAGGCGTTTTGTCTACTCCCTTATCTCAAAAGACTAGCACGAAACACATGTCCACGACCCCTGATGCATTTTCTTCAGTGGTGCACTAACTCATATCAACTGATGGTGAAACCTGTTACTAATCAAATACTAACGAAATAACACTTGAATTCTATTAGTCAAGATTCCAGAGACGCCAAATCATAGGTGAATTGCCATCACTATATACTCTGTATACCTGCTGTTTAATGAATGTTATCAGGCTGATCACACCAGTTAATATCTAATCCCCAAAAAACGTATACAGTGTAGTCCCACTGGAGGTCAGTCATGAGTCTCTATACCGCAGTGGTAACGTTTCTGACTGCTGAACCTAGTCAAATGGTTTCGAACTTCAGGAATGACATAAATCCCCTCAAGAGTGCAGATACGCCTTCTTCACCGGTGACTTCCAACAATCACCATACATACGTTCAAGGACTCCAGTCAATTACTTCCAACCATCTAATAAAAACTGGATCATACCAAGTCTACTTCCTGATAGAAATCCCAGAAGACAGAGAAAGCTCAGTTTGATGCAACCAAGTTCAACACACTGCAAACAGTAATGAGTGTACCAAAATGTCAAAAAACCTGATAACCATGAATTTATTCTACCGATTTCAATCAAATCAACACACTTCAAACATCCATGAGACAAATTCCTATTGTCGACATCTGAAGACGACACACTCACATTATACGATGACTATGGAAGTCATAAATCTCATCTACTTCAATTATTCAGTGACACACATCAGAATACTCAATTCACAGTGGGCCAATCAAACCAACAGAGACATCCTTTCTCTCGATGATGCATTCATCGAAAATCCATGTGGAATCGACTATACCTACGTTTCAATAATTCTTGTCCAATTAGACATAAACGAGCATTGGTTGAAACTCTGTCCTACACATCCGGAAGAATATGCCACAGAGAAATAATGAAAGGAGAACTCCTAAACGTTTGATGAAGTTCTGAAAAATAATGATTATCGTTCGAAATTCATCAAAAGTATGGGAGATCTGAAGATGGAACGAATGTGCATGCATCCAGATTTCAAGGGTGACAACAATGCAGAAACAATCAACAGAAGATTGAAGACTTCTCTAGTAACAACCTATCCTGTAGCCGAATTGGTTCACATTCATAGAACAACAAACCACTTAGTGCAATCAAACGTTCACATATACTCTTCCCCTGTTAACTCTAATGATCTATACAAACTTGTGTGCATCTGAGGAGGCAGTTACAACATTAAGAGGACAGACAAAAGCACATATCTCAGGTTTTATGAACAGATACCAAAGTGTTCACCTCTGAAGGGAGCAAATGATTAGAACAGTGTGCTATTGCCAGACACTCTGCTGATACGCGTCATGAGGTTGACACTGTGAAGTCCTCATAGATAATTAATAGACAGCACAAATCAATTCTCCTCAGATTCACTGAAACAATCACTATCAACCGTTTAAAACCTGACTTATGTGTTCAGGAGGATTCACTTACAAGTCTTTCCTTGCCTGGGTAACACAACGTCTGTTGTCTTCAACTCAACTGATTACATAATCTTTTGCTTTTATCGCCTCCCCATCGTTTCTATGCTCTCGTGTATTCAGCTCTTTTCTGTTACTATGATTTGAGTTAAACTCACCTCACTACTACTCATCATCAGTTTCTTTCCTCTTGTGATGACTGTCCAACTCAGTGTATTCAAAGTAGCTGAACATTAATTTTGAATGTTTGTATTTTGTTTGAAACTTGAATTCCCCCTCATATGTAATGTAAGTTGGATTTCTGAACCTTTTGATGTGGTTTTGTTCTCTGAGCTGGATGGTTAGTTTGCGAAGCTTTCATCACCTTACTGGGTGACATCTTCAGCGCATACTTCAATTTGAAGTGAGCTTTTAGATTTCTCCACGAGTTTATTAATCATCTCTCCTGGTGACCTTGGACGTGATTGGTTGTTTGTGTGTGTTTTCACACCTTCTAGGTTACTTGTATTGGAACCGGTTGTTTCTTTGACTCGAATTTTGACCCTTTGTCTGTGAAGTTTCTTTCTTATTGGTTGATAAATTTTGTCTATGTCGATGTGTCTATTGATTGATGATCCACTGGAATACCCGACTGGCTTCTAAAAATTCTCTAGCATTCTTGTTATTTCCTTTGTGTAATATTTGAACGTCGGTTGTCGCAGTCGAATTGATGTCCGTGGTTGTCTGTGTGTAGTGAAATGAGGGAGTGTATATCATGTCTTTTGACGGCTAGCTTATGTTCGTGGATACGAAGACGAAGGGGACGTCCACTCTGGCCAATGTAGTGTTTTTCACAGTTGTTACAGTTTATTTTGTAGATGATGTTGGTTTTGTCTTCTTTCGCTGTTCAGTCTTTTGGAAGACGCAGAGCCGACTGAATGAGGTGGTTTTGTTGGTTTGTGTACGACGTCAATTCCTCATTGTGGTTTGAAGAGACTTGTAGTGATTTCTAAGATCTCCTTTACATATGGTTGGGCAATTTTCTTTTGGAGGCTTATCCTTGGAGGCTTTTGAAAACGAAACCAGCGAGTACCACCTGACAGGTGTATTGTCCTAGCTTTCGATCCATCGTTACCACGCACCCATCGTCAGAGGAGGGGGCTTTCGAACCTAGAACCTTCCATTTACAAGGTAAGCTGGTAGACGACCCCTTAGCCACTGGGACTCAAATCAGTAACGAACGTATGAATTCTAACTCCTACAAATTCTCATGTCCTTCGCACATCATCATTCTGGAGAATTTCAATTTTAATTTATTAATAATAGTTGTTCCTCTGTGCTTTGAAGTTTCTGTAGCAAGTGGATTGATTTTCACGGGTAGGAGTTGCTGGGTGCCAGGCCAAACCCCGCCTCCCCCCCCCCTCTTTCTTCGGCCTTATGACCAAATAATAAACTAGACGCGGTTATCACTTTAAAACACAGAGAGTAGATTTCACTCTTCTTATTTAATTTTACAATTTATTGATCTAATTTTATGGATAAGTAAATGAGACACCATTAAACTATATCTGGGTAAATAGGTAAATTACAGTTATCCATGTCCACTGTGATAAATAAATAAGGTAGGGGATGATGGGAGAAACTGTCACATTACATAAACGTTTATATAATTTTATGAGCCGATTTAGTTTCATCAAGAGACACAAGTTGGTTTATGGATATACACATTGATGTGTGACACACATACAAGACAGAGTTTCAAACCAAAAAAGGCAAACACATCGACATGTAACATGTGATATTTGACAAAGAATACTTCTACCCTAGAATGTACAATCTACTCCCTGGAAGATTATAGATAGATTGGATTTAAATACAGTGGTCTTGTATTTTACACTTCATGATTATTTAGTTCTAAATGATTTAGTATGTATGTAATACAAATTATTCTGGGTAGCTGGAAAGCCGATCAAGTCAACCTGATAGTGTTGGTTTGTAGGGATTTGATTGGTTTCAGGATTTCATCATGAGCTGACATTAGTTAGAGAACCATTGGAAAACCTAGGAGTACTGGACAGCTGTTTCGTCCTAGTTTGGGACTCTTCAGCAGTACGCACCCTCCGGGATTTGAACCCAGGACCTTCCGATTACAAGGCGAGCTCGTATACCGTTAAGCCACTCGGACCTGATCCAATGGTCCTTGAATTCTAACTTCTGCCAATTCACAACAGCTCAGCTCATGATGAAATCCTGAAATCAACCTGATAGTGTTTGTTAGTGAAATCGAATTGGTCTGTGCATTAGACGGTCATTTCTGTCATTTTGTTGACAAGTTCAAATCTTGTGTACTCGGTTTGAGTCACACGATCGAATTAGTTTAAACTGTTTGAACTTTCAAATGAAAAGTAATTTGTCTTATCGGCTGTTATGATTGTTCGTCCGTTGAATTCTGAATGGAAAATACAAATTCAGTAGTACATCTCCATATCGGTCTGTTCTCTTCTCTGTGTCAACAGCAGACCCACATACTCGACTCGTCGTTTCCCACTCAGGTTCTACTAAATAGTCTATGATTTGAGTTGTACAGTCATGACAAGAGGAGAGGAATTAATGATGAGTAGTATTGAGGTGAGTTTAACTCAAGTCAAAAGAACATAGAGAAATGAATTGTACAAAAGCGAGAATAAGGAATGGGGAGGCGATAAAAGCAAAAGATTATGTAATCAATTGAGTTGAAGACAACAGACATTGGGTTACCCAGGCAAGGAAAGACTTGTAAGTGAATCCTCCTGAACACATAAGTCAGGTTTCAAACGGTTGATAGTGATTGTTTCAGTGAATCTGAGGAGAATTGATTTGTGCTGTCTATTAATTATCTATGAGGACTTCACAGTGTCAACCTCATGACGCGTATCAGCAGAGTGTCTGGCAATAGCACACTGTTCTAATCATTTGCTCCCTTCAGAGGTGAACACTTTGGTATCTGTTCATAAAACCTGAGATATGTGCTTTTGTCTGTCCTCTTAATGTTGTAACTGCCTCCTCAGATGCACACAAGTTTGTATTGATCATTAGAGTTAACATGGGAGGAGTATCTTTCAACGTCTGATTGCGCAGGAATGGTTTGTCGTTGGATAAACGGGAACCACTTTGGCTGCAGGATAGGTTATGACTAGAGAAGTCTTCAATCTTCTGTTGATTGTTTCTGTATTGTTGTCACCCTTGAAATCTGGATGCATGCACATTCGTTCCATCTTCAGATCTCCCATTCTTTTGATGAATTTCGAACGATAATCATTATTTTTACAAGCTTCATCAAACCCAAAATACACAAGGCAAATATCCTGTTACGACCAATTGTATCACTCCCTGGAACTCCAACATATAATTTGTCCAAGGAGCTATACAGAAAACTAAAACACCTAACGGAATCTTGTGATCACTCTATCAACTCTGCTATCCAATTCCTAGAGAAAATCAGAGACATCCAAATAGATGAACAAGAAATAATGGTATCCTTCGACGTGACAGAATTATATACCTCTATCGGACAAAAACTAGCAAAAGAAACCATGGAGGAATTACTTAGCAACGACGAACAACTTCCAAAACAATCAAAAATGCAACACACAAGCTGGATGGAATGCATAAATCTATGCCTAACAACATACTTCCAATTCAACGGCCAAATATATGAACAAGTCGAAGGAACACCCATGGGATCGCCAATATCAGGTTTGATTGCAGAAGCAGTGATGCAAAGACTCGAAAACATAATTCTACCAAAGATCAAACCCAAGATTTGGATACGCTACGTCGACGACACATATGTAATAATCAAGAGAAACGAATTAGACAAAACTCACAACTTAATAAACAACGTCTTCAACGACATCAAATTCACAAGAGAAGAGGAATCCGAGAACAAAATCCAATTTTTCGACGTCTTAGTCAAGCGAACAACTACAGGAGAATTAGAAACTCAAGTTTATAGGAAATCAAGTCACACAGACCAAATACTGAATTACAACAGCAACAACCCAATAGCACACAAAAGGAATTGCATACAAACACTGTTCAAGAGAGCAAGGACTCACTGCAGCACTCCCACCTTAAGGAAAATTGAAGAAAAGTATCTCATGGACGTCTTCCAAAAGAATGGATATCCACGGAATTTCATCAAGAGACATATACCCCCAAGCCAACCTACCAAACCAAAAGCCACCAAGGAAAGCACAAAGAAAATCGCCTTACCATATATAAAGGATATCTCAGAAATCACTACAAGACTCTTCAAACCTCTGGGAATTGACGTCGTACATAAACCAACAAAGTCGCTGCACTCAATTCTATGTCAACCAAAAGACTCAACAGCGAAAGAAGACAAAACCAACATCATCTACAAAATAAACTGTAACAACTGTGAAAAACACTGCATTGGCCAGAGTGGACGTCCCCTTCGTCTTCGTATCCACGATCATAAGCTAGCCGTCAAAAGACATGATATACACTCCCTCATTTCACTACACACAGACAACCACGGACATCAATTCGACTGAGACAACGTTCAAATATTAGACAGGGGAATCAACAAGAATGCTAGAGAATTTTTAGAAGCCTCGTATTTCAGTGAATCGTCAATCAATAGACATACTGAGATGGACAAAATTTATCAACCAATAAGAAAGAAACTTCAGACACAAAGGGTCAAAGTTCAAGTCACAGAAACAATCAGTTCCAATACAATTAGCCTAGAAGGTGTGAAAACACACATAAACAACCAATCACGTCCAAGGTCAGCAGGAGGAATGATTAACAAACTCGTGGAGAAACCTAAAAGCCCACTTCAAATTAAAGTATGCGTTGAAGATGTCACCCAGTAGGGCGATGAAAGCTTCGCAAACTAACCATCCAGCTCAGAGAACAAAACGACATGAAAATTATCCACCTGAGCTATAGATCTTCTCTATCATATCTAAATTCATGTTTATCAGATTTTTGACCTCTTCATACCCTCATTAGTCTTTGCAGTGTGTTGAACTTGCTTTCCTTTAGCTCAGCTATGCCTATTTTCTTGGTTTGTCCCCATCAAGTATACTTTGTGTGGTCGTGTTTTTATTAGACAGTTGTTGGTAATTTGCAGGAGGACTTGGACTCTGGTATCTTGCTTGCTGGCAGTTACCTGTGAGGAAGGCGTATCTGCCCTCTTGAGGAGATTTTTATCACTCCTTAGACTGAAGCTCATGTGAGTGGGTGTAGCCGGCAAAGATGTTACCACTGAGGTATTGTGACTGGTTTGACTGACCTTCATTAAGATTGCATTGAATACATTGCTTGAATCTCAAGAGGCTGTGATTGTTATATCCAACTGAAATGTAGTATAAATTATTATTATTATTGAATTAAATGTCGAATATTTATTTAATGTCAGACATAATAATCTAAGACATGTATATACTTATTTTTCAGTGTAATATTTTGGTGTATTTGATCAACTAATGAGGGTTTACATCAATATATACATCTATAACTCCCCTGACGATGTGTATTCCTAGAGTGATTAATTATCTGGTCAGATTTATTACAAATATATGTATTTGAAAATGTCAAACAGTGGCACCCACCGGGCGTGAGGAAAATACTAGCCACTGATAACATTCACTGGTGCAATTCGCAGCAAAAATCATGAATCATCTCATCAGCTGTGCACAGCCTATAATCTTTAATGAAGTAAATCAATGTACAATTTTAATGTACTTCTATCTATCAGTAGGTATATTGTTAGAGCATTATAGTGAAATATAACAACAGCGTATTAAGGCATCTGAAGTTTTACGGTATATATATTGTTGGACAGAGGTTTCTCGAAAGATTAACTGATAAACTTGTTCCTTTGATTGGACACTAGTAACTAGTGTGATGTGTTTAGACCTTTGATTGTTTGGTGAAGACTGAATTCTATCAGTCAGTCAGGTTTGTAATGTGGCCGCCATCCCACTAGGTAGCTAGCCAACACAGTGCACATTGATTTTGATGATATTAGATGGTTGGGAGCAATTGACCACAGGAAGCCATGGATCTAGGTGTCATGATGGCTGGTACTCATCAGTCAAAAATGTGTATCTGCAATTGCCTTGAAGGAACTCTTGTCTCTTCTGAGATTCAACGAGACACACCACACTAGTTACTAGTGTTCAATCAAAGTATCCAATAGAGTCATACAAGAAGTTAATCGTGAGCCTGAGTAGGTCAGTGGTAAGGGCTCTCTTTGACTACAGGCAGCACTGGGTTACGCGTATTCGAATCTCAGAAGGGAGATGAGTTCCTTCAAGGTAGTAGTTAATCCTTGCCGACGAATGCCAACTAGCATGAAACTTAGGTCTAAGTCGTCATGTCGATCGCCTCCGACCATCTAGAAGCAACAATGTGTTGATAAAATCAATATGTCATCTTAAGATGAACGGTTAATTATTATTATTATTATTATTATTATTATTATTATTGTGAAAACCATTAACCTCTGAAGAAAACAAGGTTATACATTCTCTTACTCATAGAATGTCAGTTCTGTTAACTTAACTATAATACCAATGAAGTGATACTTTTAATCTGCCAGAACACAGTGCACAATTGTTTTCCCTATGAATCGATACGATAGTAAACTAGCAGAAATCAAGTTTGCACTCTTCCATGCATAAGGGTAAGTCAGTCGAATAAAGAAATATTCGTGAGTTTGTCTGTAGGAATTTGACTTGTTTCATGTTTGATCAAGGATTGATGACATCAGTTAGGGAAGAGCCATTGAAAAACAAACCCCAGGGAGTACTGGACAGATGTTTGGGACTAATCGGCAAAACAGATCCATTTAGGAAATTCCGCTTTCAAGGTGAACTCGTAGAGCATTAAGCCACTGGGAAGTGGCACAATGGCCAACCCATGAAGTCTAACTTATACCAATTTGTGATTTTAACGTGACCATCGAGTGTGTAGTGTCAAAAAGTCCCAGGCTAGGAGGAGACAGCTGTCCAGTACTCCAGTGTTGCTTTCCAGTGATCCTCTTACTTATATCAGTTCGAATTAAATCAAACAAACTCATGCTCACTAGTGACTGACTGCAGGATAACGAAATTGACTTACGTTATAATAAGAAATCGTGACCAGTGAGATCAATCTTATTGGTAGTGTAGACAAATACTCTCGCTAAAATCACAAATAATTAGAACCTAGAATTCATTGGTTGGTCAATGGGTCGAGTCCAAGTGATTGATGAATAGTCTACGAGTTTCTCGTATAACCTGAAGGTCCTGAGTTCAAATTCCTACAGGGTGGGTGTATACCTCAGATGTGACCTGACCTAATAGAACGACACAGCTGTCCAGTACTCCCTCGGGTTTGGTTTTCAATGGCTATTCTCTAGCTGATATCAATCCTTGATAAAACTTAAAATAAATGAAGTACGTTTATACCACTTTTATTACAGAGGTGTACACCAACAAGCAACTATTGTTTCCTTAAATTTCTAGATGAATATATAGGGATTCAGAGGCACGTCTTGATTGTCTTCGGTTCTCCGCAAACGTTTTCATCTGGCTTTACGTCTGCCCACATGCTTTTATCCCCTCCTCACTGATGGTTTGTTTTCTCAGAGTATGGCCAGCCAGTTCACCTCCATTTCTTCCTGCAGATTTGTTGCAAAATTGGTTCCTGTTGGGTTGCTTTGCTTATCACCAGAGATCCCTGTTGCTGATGTTTTCTGGCCGGCCATCTAACCATGAGTGGTATTAAGCGAAGACAGCTGTTGGTGAAGATGTGTAGTTTGTTCAAAGTGCCCTTCGTGACACGGTGCTAAGTCTCTGATCCGTCTAGTAAGTAACACTGACTTCACATTGGAGTTGAAAATCTAGATCTTATTTTTCATGCTGAACAGTGCTGTTGACTTCCACATAGACTTGAGTGTAATGGAAGCTTGACTTGCTTTCCCGATAATCCTCGCTTTGAAATCCTCGTTGGTTCCGTCCAGCTGTAGTAGAAACGATGCTTCCCAGGTAGGTAGAAAAAGAAGGTAACAATCAACTAACATTAATATAATCCAGTCTTGTTCTTTTTAATCTCTTTTAATCTCTTAAAGTTTAGGTTCTGACATGGCAGACTGTATGCGTGTATGTCTGGTATCTTGTGTGTGTGTGTGTGTGTGTGTGAATGTGTGTTTTTGTTTGTATGTGAATCACACATCAGTAAAACCGGTTGTTCTGATGTCAAATCAACATTATAAAACAATTTCTGGGATTCCTGGACAGCAGTTTCGTCCTAGTTTAGGACTCTTCAGCAGTGCGCACCCACGCCACGGGGTTAGAACACAGGACCTTCTGGTTACAAGGCGAGCTCGTAGACCATTGAGCCACTGGGACCTGGTGCATTGGTCCTTGAATTCTAACTTCTGCTAATTGACGACATAGCGCGACCATTTCGCAATGTCTTCTTCGATGATTCCCAGTGGCTCAGTGGTCTACGAGCTCGCCTGCTTTGTAACCAGAAGCTCCTGGGTTCGATCCCCGATGGGTGCGTACCGATGAAGAGTCCTAAACTAGGACGTATCAGATGTCCAGTACTTCCAGCCGGTTTTCCAATGGTTCTCTAACTGATGTCAGCTCATGATGAATACCTCCATGCAATCAAACAAAATCCCTACAAATCCAATACTTGAAAAAACAATTTCTCTAAATAACAATACACAACTGGTGCTGTGCTGGTTTTATAAGAATACAGACATGCACGCGTGGACAGACACAGTGTGTATTTATCAATCATAAATGTGCTAGTGTGTATGTGTATGTGCGCGCGCTTATATGTCCATTCATGAAATGCTTCACAGTTAAATAAGTAGTAAATACAAGTAGTATGCTCCATATGAACTGTTATCTAGATTTGACCGAATTATTATTATTATTGTTGTTATAACTGCACTGAATTAAGGTAAAACCCCGTCGCCAATTTGTTATAACGGTAGGGTATTGAATGAAGACGTTTTCACCTTATTCTGTCTGCGCCTGAACTAATCTGTCTATCTGCTCGTCGTACCTTCCGACTTAGTAAAGCACGCAAATATCAAAAGACAAAGGCTGGACTGTGACTGTGTATTGAAGTGCAACAACGACAAAGAAAACCATGGTATTTATACATTTTACAACAATATGGACAGCTAACAGCATTTGAAATAATTTATCTTAATAGCCAATAACAAAGTGCGTGAGAGATGATAATATACCATATGTGCGACATTGACAGTCAGTAACAAAATGTGTGGGAATGATAATATACCATATATGCAAGTTTAAACAGTCAATACCAAAATATGTGGGATCCTATCACCTCCCCCCGTAAAGAGTGTAGGACTTGCTTTTTGGATCTATTTGAAAAGGTTTCGGAGCTCTTCTTTGTCGAGTTGACCTTTGCGTGGTACTGGATAGAGCGTGATCACATAACTGTCCTTTTTCATTCGTACGATAATGCAGCAAGAATTTATCCAAAATTTCTTCTGTTGTTCCCTCCCCCTTCGCTTTTGCATAAGCACGCTTAAGGGTGTCGACGAAACGTTCAGTCTGTCCATTCGATTGGGGATGATACGGGGGGCTACGAATATGCTGGATGCCAAACAGTTTGCAGCAACCAAGTTTGTCCTGGAAGACAGAAGCGTGCTTTTGACGACGGCGTTGCAAGAGAGATTGATCAGATACATCTCCGGGAACAACGTTGTGTGGTGAAGACGAAACATTAGAGCATACTGAATTTAATGGTACATTAAAGATATGGAGCTTGTCTAACCAGTCAAGACCAAGCAAATCCAAATCATGGTAGTTTGTAACGTAACATACACCATTGAAGTGATGCTCACCAAACTGAACCTGGCAATTGATCTCACCCACGAGTTTCAGTATATCTCCAGAGACATTCTTGGCGACATGCTCGGTCGGCAGAATCTGTGGGCAACCAAGTTTGCGCCACGTAGTTCGGGAAATTACGGTGATATCTGATGCCGTATCCAACTGAAGACGAATACGTTTGCCGTTAATATCTAGTGTTATGTACTTACGTTTGCTGGCGAACTCGACTTTGGAAGTAGTGAAAACGGTCTGTACTCGAGGAGATCGTTTCGACTTGAAACGACTACTTCTGTTCCTCACCGAAGAATTTTTCTGCGGTGTACAGTAACCCTCCTTATGTCCAAAACGGTGACAATTACGGCATTTATGTTTCTTGAAAGGACAGAACTTGACAAAATGCCACGAACCACAGTGCCAGCACACTGAAGGAGGTTTAGCTGAATTTTGAGACTGACGTTCTGTGTGCTTAACGGTGATCGGAGGACTTTTCACTGTGTTAATCGAACCAAATTCAGACGACTGTCGTTTGCACTCCACCATAGCAGTATCGTGCTTCAAGTTGATTAAACGTAGGCATTCTGCTGTCACCATTTGTAAAGTCATTTTCGGGTCTTGTTCCACAAGTGACAGAAGTCGAGTTCGTATGTCAGTATCTTCTGGGTTCTTCAACCCACAAATAAAAATCAAACACTTGAACTGATCTGATGTCATTTCGTGTGGTTTGAACCTTTCACATTCCTTGTTCACTTTGCCAGCGTAAGTGACATAATCATCGGAAGGCATTTTTGTCAACTGAAAACATTGATACCGAATATTAAACATGGATGACTGTTCACCAAAGATTTGTGATAAAACGGTGACTGTCTCATCGAATGATAACTCACGTGGGTTCTTAGGCAGAATGAAGTTAACATATCTGTTGTGCTCAACAGTACCAAGTTTTCTTAGTAACAATCGGACTTTGGCAGCATCATCAAACATGTAGCATTCAATACGGAAGACATCTTCGTAACGATTGAACCATGCATCAAATACGAGACCAGATATTGGGTCGTAGTTGAACTCACTGATAGAATTTGAGATGCTTTCATATTTGTCAGAATGAGATGTTGATGGAACTTGAATGGACAGCTTCTGAGTGAGAGCTTCGATTAATTTTAGTTGAGCTGCTTCATTCTGAACTTGCTGCTGCTGCAAGATAGATTTGAGATCGTCCAGAGAGATAGACATTGTAATTGGGTTGTAATTAACACAGTCAAAAATGTTATATAGTTGCGCTGAACAGAATAAAAACTGTCGTCGTTTGCTTGTTATAACTGCAATTTGTTATAACTGCACTGAATTAAGGTAAAACCCCGTCGCCAATTTGTTATAACTGTAGGGAATTGAATGAAGACGTTTTCACCTTATTCTGTCTGCGCCTGAACTAATCTGTCTATCTGCTCGTCGTACCTTCCGACTTAGTAAAGCACGCAAATATCAAAAGACAAAGGCTGGACTGTGACTGTGTATTGAAGTGCAACAACGATAAAGAAAGCCATGGTATTTATACATTTTACAACAATATGGACAGCTAACAGCATTTGAAATAATTTATCTTAATAGCCAATAACAAAGTGCGTGAGAGATGATAATATACCATATGTGCGACATTGACAGTCAGTAACAAAATGTGTGGGAATGATAATATACCATATATGCAAGTTTAAACAGTCAATACCAAAATATGTGGGATCCTATCAATTGTATCCTTTAGTTCCTAGAGGAACACAGGGATTCAGACGCATGTCTCCATTGACTTTGGTTCTCCGCCAACGTTTTCATCTGGCTCCAGGTCTGTCCACATGCTTTCATCTCCTCCTCACATGACCTCCTCCAAGTCACCCTTGGACGACCAACTCGCCGCTTCCCATTTGGGTTCCACTGGAGGGCTTGTCTAATGATGTCACTTGATGGTTTTCTCAGAGTATGGCCAATCCATCTCCATTTCTTCCTGCCTCTTTTTTCACAATCGGATCCTGCTGGGTTTATTATTATTATTATTGCTCCCTTGGGTTCCTAGTGGAACATAGGGCTTCAACTCCACGTCTCCATTTGCTTCTGTCTTCTGCTGTACTTTTCGCCAGCATCCATGTTAGTCCATATTCTTTCAACTCCTCTTCACACGATCTCCTCCATGTCACCCTTGGACGTCCCACACGCCGCTTCACTTTCGGGTTCCACTCGAGGGCTTGACACGCGATGTCACCCAGCGGTCTCCTCAGTGAGTGACCGATCCATCTCTACTTTCTCCTGCATATTTGTTGGGCGATTGGTTCTTGCTTTGTTTGTTCCCATATTTCCTTGTTAGTGATTCTTTCCGGCCATCTGATCTTCAGTATATATCAATCCTGCTGCGTTGGTTCACTCATTACCAGAGATCCTTGTTGCTGATCTTTTCTGGCCATCTGGTCTTGAGTATTGAGCGAAGACAACTGTTAATGAAGATCTGTAGTTTGTTGGAGATGCTCTTTATGACGCGCTGGCCAAGTCTCTGATCCGTATAGTAATTTGCACTGACTGACTTCACATTGGAGTTGAAGATCCGGACCTTATTTTTCACGCTGAGTATAGCTGTTGACCTCCACACATACTTACTTGAGAGTAATGAAAGCTTGTCTTTCTTTTCTGATTCTGGCTTTGATATCCTCGTCAGTTCCGTCAGCCTGTACTTGAAACGATGCTTCCCAGGTAGGTAGGTCGCTAGGTAAAGGAGGTTGTTTCTTTCAGGTTCCTCCCATTTATGCTGGCTGATTGTTGTCTGTTCTTGCTCTTGATGTTGGCCAGGAATCTTCATCACCTCTGTTATATCTATGTTCACCTGAAGTCCTTGCTATCTTCGATGCTTCTTCTGCCGACTTGTTGCTTTTCACTTGAATATCTTCCACTGTTTGTGGGAAATCAGACATATATCATCGGCGAAGTCCAGATCCTCCAAGTCTTTTGTGTGGACCCATTTTATGCCTGTTCCCTCGTTGGTTGCCGTTGTCTGTCGCATTATCCAATCTACCGCAATCAAGAAAATCATTGATGATAGTAGGCAGCCAGCTTGTTTTACTCCCGTTTACACTTAGAAGGATTCTGTAAGTTTCCCGTTGTGGATTACTTGGCATGCAGCACTATCGTACAACTGTTGGATGAGATGTATAATTGTCGATGGGACCCCGTAGTAGCGAAGTAGTTTCCAAATGACCTCTCGATCGACGCTGTCGAAGGTCTTTTCAAAGTCGATGAAGTTGAGATAGAGAGGTGACTGCGATTCCAAGCTTTGTTCAATGATGATCCGTAGAGTGGTGATTTGATCAATACATGACTTGTTTCTCCTGAATCCAGCCTGTTCCGGTCGAAGTTTTTCATCTAGGGCTTGTTTGATTCTCTCCAGGATGATGCGACTTAGTATTTTGCTTGGAATGGACAGAAGCATAATTCCACGCCAGTTTTTACATTGACTTAAGTCTCCTTTCTTTGGTAGTTTGAATAAGTATCCGTTCTTCCAATCCTCGGGTACTTTGCCCTCTTTCCACACCTTCTCCAGCAGTGGCATCATCAAGTCCGCTGTTGTCTCTGGGTCTATTTTCAAAGCTTCTGCTGGGATTCCATCTGGTCCTGCTGCTTTCCCAGGTTTTAGCATCTTGATTGCATTCAGGACTTCTGATTTCGTCGGGGGATCAATGTTCACTGGTAGTTCTGCTTCCGTTGTTGGTATCGTTGGGCGTGTTGTAGGTGGCGGACGATTTAGAAGTCTTTTGAAGTGTTCAGCCCAGTGTTTTCTCTGTTCCACCTCTTTGGTGATTGACTTTCCATTGTCGTCCTTTATTGGCTTAATCTGTGTCGAACTTTTGCCCGATAGGTGCCTAGTTGTTTGGTAGAGTGTGGCGAGGTCTCCTTTGCCTGCAGCTTGTTCTGCTTCGTTTGCCATGGTTTCATAATATTTTCTTTTGTCTTCCCTGGCATTCTTCTTCACTCTTTTGTTCAGTGTATTGTAGCTTGCATTCAGCTCCTGTTTTTGTTGCTCGTCGCTGCACTGGATAATCTTTTGTTTCACTGTCCTTCTCTCTTCTATTAGTTTCCAAGTGTCCGTAGTGAGCCACTGTTTGTCCTGTCTCTTCTTTCTGCCTAGAACTTCCATGCAGGTTTGACTCCACACCGTTTTCAAGTTGTTCCAGTGCTTTTCGACGCTGACCTTTTCGCTGGTGTTGATTTGTGTCTCGGCTTTTTCCCTTATGTTTGCAATGAAGATGTCCTTTGTAGCCTGGTCCTTCAGTTTTTGAGTGTTGAACTTGGCTTGTGGTCTATTCGCAGCTCCTGTTTCCCTGAAAGCTTTTAATTTGATTTAGATTGTCCCTTGTACGAGATAGTGGTCTGAGCCAACGTCTGCTCCTCTTCTTAATTTTGTGTCCAGTAGGCTGCGCCTCCACTTCCTTGAGATTGAGATGAAGTCAATTTGGTTTTTGGTTTGCCCGTCTGGTGACACCCATGTAGCCTTGTGGATATCTTTGTGCTTGTATACACTGCCACCAATCACTAGTTCGTTGAAGGAGCAGAAGTCGGCGAAGAGTTCTCTATTTTCATTCATTTCTCCGACAGCTTCTCTACCCATGATGAGTTCCCTTGCTGTGTTGTCTGGTCCCAGTTTGGCGTTCATGTCTCCCATTAGTATTTTAATGTCGCCAGCTGGAGTACTATTCATTGCTGCCTGTAGTTGTTTGTAGAATTCTTCTTTCTTTTCGAGGTCTGAGTTGTTTGTGGGTGCATAACATTGTATGATTGACACTTTCCTTCCTTTGGAGTTGAATCTGGCGGTCATTATCCTGGACGAGATCGCCTCCCATTGCATCAGGGCCTTTGTTGCCGTTGGTGATATCATGATAGCCACGCCCTCGATGTGCGTGTGGTTATCTTCTGGGTGACCGGAGTAGATCACTGACTCACCCGTTGACAATTTAGTGAGTCCACTCCCATTCCATCTGCTTTCACATATTCCCAGTACTTGAATTCTGTATCTTTTCATCTCGTTTGCGATCCGGGCAGCTTTGTCAATCTCGTACATAGTGCGGACGTTCCATGTCCCCACACAGACTTTTTCTTTTGGTGCAAAGAGGTTCATTGTGCTGAAGTTTCTGTAGCAATTTTGTTTACAGGGTGGGGTTGCTAGCCTCACGCCTGAGAAAGGAATGGTTACATTAAGATAAAGTTTAGAGAGAAGCGACCTTTTGGGTTGCTCCCCTCAAAATCGGAAAATAACGGACAAAACAATCAGAACAACACCAGCAAAAGGAAAACAGTTCACAGAAAAAAGGGCAAAAAGCGACAACAAAAATACAATACAACAACATGCAATATAGTTCAGCACAGTTAACTAAAATGATATCTCAACCATAGACTCAATGTTTTGGAACAACTTGAACATGTTAATCCAACAATATATACAATTAAAAATATGTGTTTATGCCTAAAAATTTCACGAATCTAAACAGTTAGTTATCGGTATTATATGTCAATAAGATTATATCCTCAGATTTAGTGTTCGAAAGACAAATAGTTGTAATAGTTTCCACAAACTCTTGGCATGAAATTTTACAGGAACGAGAGTTTTTACGAAATTTGGGAAATGTAGCGCAGTAGTCGAAAAGCCCCAATAATTGGGTGCCGAGTGAGAAATAGACATTGGTAAAAATTATATCTGTGAAACCCTTTCCCTTGCCATGGGCATCATAAACAGGTAATTCTTCTAATAGTGACTATCCCATTGCCTTTTTTAGCCAAATTTTCTGTTTATTCATGTTATTTTTAAGTTTTTCTTAATCTCTCCACTATTTACACTACCATATTTTCATATCCGAACATCCTGTCTATTTTGTCATTTTATCACTTCTACATATTTAATCCCTAACTGTATAAACAATTATTCGTCACTTTAGTTATGATCCCACTAGATTTTTTATCCAGACATCCTGTTTTGTTACTTTTGTTATTTCTACATTTTTTAACCCCTAATTCCACAATCAGTGTCAATCTTCTCAGTAATTATGATGCTACTTTGTTTGAGCGTTATCCGCCCCATCCCCCATGTTTATTATGGCATTTTAATTCTTAATTCTAATTTTATTAATGCGACCCTTGAACAGAAATTATTCTGGACCTTTCTACCCATTTATTATAAATACATCACTTATGAATCAAATTTACCAACTAATAAAGAATGCGCCTCAAACGCTAAGTCAAGAAAACTGATCAGCCAAGTTGTAAATTAATAACCAATCACGACAAAGCAGGTTATCAGTTAGGAGATACAATTACATCATTAATTCAAGGAGAATTCAAATAAGTTCATTTTATAAACTAAAGTCTACACTGAAATCTAAAAGATGAACAACGAAATCTTCACAATTAAATCCTCAACCAACCTCTCAGAGAACATAACTCAATCAAACAACCTTACACGAGATTATTTATTTATTTTTGAAGACTTTGTTTTATAAGGATTAGGTTTGTTTTTACGAGTTTGACCATACACAGACTGTCTGTCTGTTTTCGACATAGAACTTTGCACCGATGTGCGGCAGTTCAAGTCGCCACACTCCCTCCATATACCACACGAAGCAAGAGAAGAAATGCATAATAGAGACAGTAAACAGAGGTGTGAGACAAAGGAATAGTAACAACCAAGAACAATACAGTTCCATTTGAGGATCATAAGTCACAAGGAGTGGATGCATCTGCACCAACCATTGACAACGATCACTTTGAGCCATATCACCACTTGTTTCCAACCATTGGCTTTTACCGTCCACAGGACCCCAACCAGGAAGTCTACACCTTCCTACTGTTGTGGATTTCATTGACTGGTGAAGCCATGTTTTGGTTTGACCACCACTAGCTCTTTTCCAAGCTGATTCATCCTATATCAGCTAACACTGCCTATCGAGGAAGGCGATGACTAGGCATCCGTAACACATGTCCTATCTATCTCAATCGGTGTAACTTCACAGCCTCGTCCATTGATTTCCCCACCCACCTACCTAGCACTCGACCGAAGCCTAACCTCAATATTGCTCACTTTATTATACCACTTCACACGGGAAATAGAGCGCAGGCATCTATGATCAAAGACATACACGGACTGATATCAGTTACAGGACCACTGAAAAGCAGCAGAGAGTACTGGACAGCTAGCTGCTTCATCAGCCTAGTATGGGAATCATCGGGAGTACACACCCACTCCCAGGGTTTCAACCCAAGACCTTCTGGTCTATTTATTTTGTTATTTCTACATTTCTAACCGCTAATTCCACAATCAGTGTCAATCTTCTCAGTAATTATGATGCTACTTCGTCTGAGCGTTATCCACCCCATCCCCCATGTTTATTATGGCATTTTAATTCCTAATTCTAATTTTATTAATGCGACCCTTGACCGGAAATTATTCTGGACCTTTCTACCCATTTATCAATAAATACACATGAATGCACGGCCTAGTTGATGACTTCGTCGAAAGGAAAATTTTCTTGTCTGCAACTGTCTTTTCTACTATTCCCTATAAAATAAGCGGTTCCGACATTTCGTTTGTTAATCGGTCCGAAATTCTTCAGGGAAATTAATCGAAATTAAAATAACAAAGGTTTATATGTATATATATATATGGAAGGACGTCTCTTGTTTTTTTATGGGAATAAGGTTCTACAGAATGTGTTTTGGTTCTTATGAAGAAAGACTGACTAACTGCGGAAGCCCAGCATATATCGGCGAATCCCAATAGTTTGAACAGACGTGAAGGTGTGGTGTGGTGTGGTGTTAGCTGATGCATGGCAAATCCTGAATAATAAATAAAAAATGGATACGTACCACTGATTAACCATACATGGCGTAAATTCCCGATTGTCTATATCTTCTTATGGAGAGGTTAACCAGTGTTTTACAATTGTTTACCCATGCACGCATACACACAAACCATTGTATACTGCATATACACATATATTTTCATATTCAGTTATCTAAGACCATGGTGGCGCTAAATCACAAATTGGTAGAAGTTAGAATTCATGAGCCGGCCACTGAATCGGGTCCCAGTGGCTGAATGGTATACGAGCTAGCTGGCCTTGTAACCGGAAGCTCATGGGTTCCAACCCTGATAGGTGGGTGTGTACTGCCGATAATTCCCATAACCAGGATGAAACAGTTAGCTGTCCAGTACTCCCATCTGGTTTTCAATGGTTATCTAACTGATATAAATCCGTGATCAACTCATAAATATAATCCATTTTGTAACTCTAAAATCTATTGACAAGCTGACTCATTTATTTTATTATTTTTGAAAAACAATCGACCCTCATATATTCAAAACGTTGATAAAAACACCAGTCTCAATTTCATTTTTCCGATGACATTATCAATGAGAATTTTATAGTTGGATATATTTTTGATTTGACAATATATTTAAGACCAATCTATATACGCTACAGATTGTCTCTAATACGACATTTTAGCATAGAAGAAAATACAGTCTACTGTCATGCTAATAATCAATAAAATGTAACCTTGAAACAACCAATCAGAGAGAGATGTCAGAGTGAAAATGGTACATTGAGGTGGGAGGGCAGTGTATTAATATGACAATTGGAAGTGGATTTAGAAGAGAAAAGGATTTAGCGAAAAAAGATATTTACTTTCGATCAGATCCTCATCTATGTGTCCACCTATATATATATCCACGGGCAAATCTTAAAAGTTACGCAATGCTAGAAGTGAAGTGGACAGATAATCAGAATTGAAATAAATATCATAAATGTACTAAGGATATGAAAAATAAGAAAGGGTGGGAGGTATTTTTTGTTGGATTTACGTAGACCAATGAAGAGAAATGGTCCGAGTGGTCTAATGAACAACGCTTTGGCGTTTGAAACTATGGGCAGTGGGTTCGAGCCTCGACGATGGGAAAATCACCACTCACTGAGAAATGCAGGTACATCCAGCCGACGAGTCCCAAGCAGGACGAAATGCACATTCTGCATTCTACTGCTATTTGCCATCCACCAATTAAAAAGCGCACTTTGTGCGTCGGTGGCATAGCAGATAAGAGGCTCGCCGACTATGCCCATGGTCCGGGGTTCGATCCCTGGCCACAGACGCACTCATTTGCCTCATTAAGCCAGAAATAATGCTGGTAAAGAGGTAAGGTTGGGCATGAGGATAACAGTCCCATCCTGTAAAAATTAAAAATACTGCTACAGAAACTTCAAGTCACTATGTTCCACTGGCAACGTGAAGGAAAAAAACAAACGAAGAGACAATGGAAGAACAAACGTCTTTATTAATATACGTGTTAAACTTGGCACTGTGGTAGTAAGTAATTCCATATGAGTTTGTTTATTACATATATCACACAGTCACTGAAACTGTATTATTTACTGGATGACAAGGTTTCGAACAAAATCTATTGTTCCTATTCGTATCAATTGTAACCACACGACTTTGAAACTTCAGTTTTATAGTTTTCTTTGTTCCCTCCTATTTGTCGTCGTTGGGGTAGTAGAATTTTCCAGATATCTGGGTGGACAGGTGTTGAATCATTCCTATTACACGTGTTGGTTTGCAGTTGATTCGATAAAAATACGAGTCAAATGTACGCAAGACAGCACCGACAATAAGGAATCTAAATCATCAGTATTAATTCCATACAAAGAAGGAGACTCCGAAACCTTACACAGAATTCTTAAAAAGGCAGGCAGGAATAAAAGTGCCTGACATTCAAACCAACCACGATCTCAATTAGAAACAAGCTTTGTCGGTTAAAGCATCAATCCTGTGAAGCTTTTAGAACAAAACAATTTAGTTTGTCTAATAGACTGCCTGCAATGATTGCTAGGTCAAACTAGTAGAACAGGGTCAGTGAGTCAGACTAACCGAACATAAAAACCTAGCTAAATCTAGATTGGTTGACCCGAATAAGATAAGAAATCTAGAGAATAGTTCAGCTATACCACTCACTACATGCAGTCACACATAACCACACAATAGGATGGATGGGATAAGATGACACTTTTAAAATCTAATGTCACAAGGTGAACTGAGGGAGAGATTGATAACAGAAGCTTTGTTTATCGAATCAACTGCAAATCAACACGTGTAATAGGAATGATTCAACACCTGTCTAGTCGGACATCTGGAAAATTCTACTACCCCAACGAAGACAAATAGGAGAAGACAAAGAAGACTTTAAAACTCAAGTTTCAAAGTCGTGTGATTATAATTGATGATATGATTATGAACCACAATAAATTTTGTTCGAAACTTTGTCATCCAGTAAATAACAGTGTTTCACTGATGACTGTGTGATACATCTAATAAATAAACTAATATGAAACGTCTTTAGTATACAAAGGCTAGGATTGTTCTTGGAACTAATTTCCATAGCTTCGGCTATGCGTGTAAAAAAGTGGGTTTGAATTCTGTTGAAAAAATGAGACGAAAAGTGTGATGGATAACTTTGCAGGCACTTCTTCTTGTGTCTATTTGGTGACCACTGCCTTCAATCAAATGAGAAAAAAAAAACAGAACTTCTTATATATTTTACTTGACCTTTTCGGAACCTTGAAGGAAGAATACTCATTGTTACTTTTGTTGAACTGTTTAGTTGTTCACCCCCTATATGGCTTTCTGCACCGGAACAGCAAAATTTGTAGATACACATAGAAGTAGACAGAAGACAAGTAGTTCAGCGAAGAGTCTCTTTTCGGTGAATTCATTTTCATAGCTGTACAATCGCAAATATATATGGTTATTTTGTGTGTGTGTGTGTGTGTGTATATATATACATTAAATTTGTCAATGGCTACCCACCAAGATTCGTAGAGAAAAACATCAAACAGAAAAACCAAAAGCAAGAGACACCATCCGTGCCAAAAAAGATACTTTATATGAACCTAGACTTCAAAGGAGACCTACTTAGTGACGTCCTCAGAAGGAGAATTTCCACCTCTTTAGGAAGAACTTTCCCTGCGGCAACACTAAGAATAGTGTTCTCCAGTCGCCCGCTGATCTGCAGAAACTCAAAGGACAAGATTCCGCGCATGACCACTTCTCTGTGTATATATCAGTTCACCTGTTGCTGTGGAGCCAGGTACATAGGTCGTTCAACGCGCATCCTGTCTAAAAGGGTCAAAGAACACTATCCAGCGTGGCTAGAGAAAGGAAATAATGGCCATATAAGGAGTGCAATAATCGAACATCTCGTCAATACTGGTCATTCCATCTCAACGAACGCCTCCTTCAAAGTAATCTACAAAGTGAAGAACAACCTTCCAAAAACAGTACGATTCCGTCTTCTTTGCATCGCAGAAGCCCTAGCCATCCAGTTGGAGGAACCAGAACTATGCATACAAAAGAAAGTTATCCAACCACTTCTACTCGCATGGTAACTACTCCTTTGATTTGACCTAACTTTTCTTTGTTTGTTTGATTTGACCTTACTTCTGTTTGTATGCTTATTTTTCTAACTTAAAACCCTTGTGTAATTCTGTATATTATTTTGTTTCCATGTACACCCTTTGAGCACAACTCATTCATCAAACTATTCATGCCATTACGTAACTCTTATTTAACAATCATTTATGACAACTCATCACTTTTGTTGCTATCATCTTATCAACATCCAATTCATCTGAACTTACTAATTGTATTTTCGTTTGACAAATTTAATGTATATACACACACACACACAAAATAACCATATATATTTGCGATTGTACAGCTATGAAAATGAATTCGCCGAAAAGAGACTCTTCGCTGAACTACTTGTCTTCTGTCTATTAATGTTCGAATGGAATTATTCATGAACATATAGAAGTAGCATGGCTAAGTAGCTTGTCTTTCGCTTGAGCAGTCATAATTGGTTGGCAGTTGGAAAATGACAAACAAAGGGTGGTGGCAGTATAATTCCATCTTATTGCTGTAGATTATCTCCCAGCCTTTCTAGTCTTCCATTTCCTTCATATTTTTATGATATTTATTTAAACTCTGATTATCTGTCCACCTGCATAAACCTTATTATCATTATAATCATCGTTATTACATTTAACACTCATTATTATTATTATTATTACTGTGATCTGATTCACAAACTCACCATTATTGGTTAACTGTTTTATTTTCAAGTATTGATTTTGTAGGGGTTTTGTTTGATTTGCTTGGAGGGTTTCATCATGAGCTGACATCAGTTAGAGAATCACTGAAATACCTTGGATTACTCGATAGCTGTTTCGTCCTAGTTTAGGACTCTTCGTCAGTGCGCACCCACCACACGGGTTCGAACCCAGGACCTTCTGGTTACAAAGCCGGCGAGCTCTTAAACCATTGAGCCACTGGGACCCGATCTAATGGTCCTTGAATTCTAACTTCTGCCAATTGACGACATAGCGCGAGCATTTCACAATGTCTCCTTCTTCGATGAGTTACTACCTCATCTTCAACCTGCTGTACCCTACTGGTCACGGTTTCCTATTATATATATATATATAAAGCTATGTAAATTAGACTAAAGGCTGGACAAGATCCAATTAAAAACAACAATATTATTCACTTATACGTCTTGTTCGAATAACAATAATTAGTCAACATCTACCTATCAAAGTGACAGTGTGGTTGTAGGGGTGAGTGCGGTGAGTGAGGAAATCTACTGGCGGCCTGCTTAAATCATTGGGCTACCGAAATTGCTTTCCTCCAAAATGCTTAATTTTCCCTGGATTTATCGTTGTTTTAATCTTACAGTTATATCAAATGACCTATACATAAACTTGCGCGATGATTTAACTTTCTCCCAAATTAACGCTGTACAATTCTTCAACGAAATGAGGATATACTTCAGATTATTACTTTACATGTGAATCCTGTGTGAAGAAAAAAGTACTTTGGAACTGAATATACTGAAAATTTTTGTACCGTATACTCGTATACTGTCTTAAATAAAGCTTTACCATTATTATTATTATTATTATTATTATTAGATTATTTGATTGGACACTAGTCACTAACTAGTGTATTGTACCTAGTCCTTTGTTTAGTGCAGACTGAATTCTATCAGTTAGGTTTTGCAGTGTCACCACCATGCTACCAAGTGACTCGTCATCACGGTGCACATTTATCTGATGACATTAGATAGTTGGAGGCAATCGGCCCTCGAGGAAGCCTTGCCTAGACTTAGGTTTCTTGCTAGTTATCACCCACTAGTCAGAAAGGGATATCTACAACTGCTTTGAAAGAACTCATCGGCAAATAAGCAAAAGGTGTAAACAAAACACGTAGATCAACGAAGAGTCTCTTTTCACCGGCAAATTCATTTTCATATATATATATATATATATATATATATATATATATATATATATATATATATGCTGTTTTGTATGCATGTGTACATTAAGTTTGTCAAAGAAAAATAGACAATTGGTTATGGTTATTATTTTAACCAAACAGGTGAAGATTGATAATACAAGTCAAGAAAATTAGGTGTTAATGAAATTAGGGTAGCTAACAAAGGTGATGAGTTGTCACAAACAGTTGTTAAAAAAGAAGTTATGTAATAACAATATGAATAGTTTGATGACTGAGTTTTACTCAGGAGACACATAAGAACAAAGTAGGGAATATGAAATTACGTAAGAGTTCCAAATGCATACACGAATTATAAGCAATTAAAGAACAGGCAAAGAAACAAAATTAAGTCATCAAAAATTAACAAAGTTGTCACCATGATAGTAGAAGTGGTTGAGTAATCCTCTTTTGTATGCACAACTCCGGTTTTTCTATGTGAATGACCAGAGCTTCAGTGATACAAGGAAGATGAAACCGTATTGCCTTTGATAGGTTATTCTTGACTCTGTAGGTTACTTTGAAGGAGGCGTTTGTTGAAATGCAATGATCGGTGTTAACCAAGTGTTCAATTATCGCACTCCTTATTGCACCACTATTGCCTTTTCGCAACCATGCTGGTTGGATAGTGTTCTTGAATCCTCTTGGACAGGGTTCGCGTCCAACGACCTATGTACCTGGCTCCACAGCAGCAGGTGAACTGATATATGCACATAGAAGTGGTCAGATACGAGATCTTGTCCTTGAGGCTTCTGCAGATAGGTGGGCGACTGGAGAACACTATTCTTAGCGTTGCTGCAAAGAATGTCATCTTCTCAGAGATGATGTTATCCTTCTCTTGAAGATATCGCTTGCTAAATCTCCCTTGAAATCCGAGTTCATGTGGAGTTTCTTTTTAAGTGCAAGTGAAGTTTCATTTCTCCGAATTCTTGGTTTGATATTTTGCCGATGAATCTTATTGGGTATCCATTTTGGATGAAGATTTCTCTTAGAATATCTAATTCTGTTTCCAGAACGTCAAGACTACAGATGTGTCGGATGCGGTGGCAAGTGATTTGATTAAATTTCGCTTTTGTTGAAAGGGTACCCAACTATAGAAGCTTGTTAGTTGACCATTCCACGTAGGTTTTCTATAGATTGATCTTCTAAGGCTCCCATCAGCTCTTCTTATCAGTTCCACATCAAGAAACGGAATTTTTGACTCATTTTCAATTTCAAGAGTCAATTTTATTGCTGGATGGCAACAGTTAAATGTCTTCAGCAGTAAATTGGGGGTCATTGTTGTTGTCACAAATAATGAAAATATCATCCACCTATATTTTATGCAGTCGCAAATTGTCAACGCTCGGCTTTAGTGAACCTCTCTCGAGGCTTGCCACGACGCAGTCTGATAGTAGTGGACCCAACAGGGATCCCATTGCAATACCATCCTTTTCTCTGTAAATAGTGTCGTTGAATGTGAACTGCACGTTCAGAGTGTATCTCAATAATAATTCTTTGTTTTCACAGATTCATTTTCATGAACTGCTGTACAATCGTTTTTATATTTAGAAAAGAGAAAGATTGAGCGAAGAAATATTTACTTTTCAATTAGATCCTCATCTCACTCTGGCTCTACTCTAATATATGTGTATAGCATTTTTATTACAATACACAACAGTTGACCAATCAAGTGGCGATATGTTTGTTAACAATAATTAGTCGGTGTCAAAATGTCAATGGGGTGATAATTAACGAAGAAAAATTAATATATATAATTAAAAGGTGGAAATGGTTACAACACGTGGATTGCATAATGCATAATTTTGGAAAAATGAAGAGCAATTAAGGAATAAGCGTGTGCTCAGGTTGATTACGTAACAGATTGTTAAAGAAAATAAAGCATTTTGGACAATGATAATTTGTAACTAAAGTTTAAGTGGTCATAAGAATAAAATAATTTTTACAAGGATAACACGTAATTAAAGATGAAGTAGTCAGAAAAATAAAATAATTTGGACAATTATAGTTTTTTAAAAAATAAAAATTATTCTAGGGGGAGGGTGATGGAGCCAGCTACATCGGGCGAAAAATTAGGCGGGTTCATCATCGTATTTCCGAACATCATCCGGCATGGTTAAGCAAGGGACAAACAAAATCTATTCGTAGCTCTATTTTAGCCCACCTTGTAGATAGTGAGCATAAGGTTGATGTTAATACTGCATTTAAAATTATTTATCGCATTCCTACTAATCTTAATTTTGCTTTACGAGTTCGTCTTCTACATACATCTGAAGCAATAGGAATCCACCTGAAGAAGCCAAACTTGTGTGTCCAGAAGAAATTTGTACAGCCACTTTCCTTACCTTGGCCATCGTTACATGACTGTATAAACCGGACTACTCCATCACCCTCCCCCTAGAATAATTTTTCTTTTTTTAAAAAACTATAATTGTCCAAATTATTTTATTTTTCTGACTACTTCATCTTTAATTACGTGTTATCCTTGTAAAAATTATTTTATTCTTATGACCACTTAAACTTTAGTTACAAATTATCATTGTCCAAATTGTTTTATTTTCTTTAACAATCTGTTACGTAATCAACCTGAGCACACGCTTATTCCTTAATTGCTCTTCATTTTTCCAAAATTATGCATTATGCAATCCACGTGTTGTAACCATTTCCACCTTTTAATTATATATATTAATTTTTCTTCGTTAATTATCACCCCATTGACATTTTGACACCGACTAATTATTGTTAACAAACATATCGCCACTTGATTGGTCAACTGTTGTGTATTGTAATAAAAATGCTATACAAATATATTAGAGTAGAGCCAGAGTGAGACGAGGATCTAATTGAAAAGTAAATATTTCTTCGCTCAATCTTTCTCTTTTCTAAATGTCTAAATGGGGATATTTTCTGTATTTATATTTTACAAAGAAATCTTTAGACCAATCAAATACTGGTAAACTTTGTCCTCGAAAAATATATTACATAATGTAAGGTGTAAGAATGAATGACTTATTGTAAGTAAGAAAAGCGGGAGAAGTTGGCATTACATAATAATTGTGAGGTAATGACTAATCAATAAGCTCGTGTAGAAAGTGGGAAGGTGATAAAGTGTTTTTACATAAAATCTATATAAAAAAGCAATGTTATTAATAAACAGTAATAGAGTGATACTAAAATAAGGATGATGGGAATAATAATGATAATAAAATAGTAGTAATAACAATAATAATAATAGTAAACTTACATAATAAAACAGAAAAATGTTTTTACGTTATGCGGAGAATAATCCTACAAGAAATGCACAACTGGAGATTAAGTGAGGGAGGTTAGTGCTACGTAATACTAGTGAGAAGTAACCTAGTCAATCTGAATGCAAATAAAATGGACAAAATCTGGTAAGAATACGGCAAATTATTTGCACAAAGTCTTTCTGGAAAATGCAGTGTAACTAATGAATAATAATAGTACCATCATGGGTTGATATCAGTTGGAGAACCATTGGAAAACCTGGAAGGAGTACTGGACAGCTGCTGTTTCATCCTCATTCGGGAATCATCGGAAGTACATACCCACTGGGGTTCGTACCCAGGAGCTTCCGGTTACAAGACAAGCTCATATACCATTCAGCCACTGGGTTTCACTCGAGCAATGGCTTGGCGTGTGATGTCCCCCACTTGGTGGTTTATTTTCTCAGAGTATGGGCAATCCACCTCTATTTCTTCCTGCATGTTTCATGCACAATCGGTTCCTGCTGGGTTGGTTCGCTCATTGCCAGAGATCCCTGTTGCTGATGTTTTCTGGCCGGTCATCTGATCATGAGTGGTACTGAGAGAACACAGCTGTTGATGAAGATTTGTAGTTTGTTTGAAGTGCCCTTCGTGACACTCCAGGTTTCTAATCCGTATAGTAGCACTGACTTCACATTGGAATTGAAAATCCGGATCTTATTATTCATGCTGAGAGCTGTCACTCCCCACACAGACTTACTTGAGAGTAATAAAAGCTTTCCTTGCTTTCGGATGATAGTCGCGCTTTGATATCGTCATCAGTTCCATCCGCCTCTAGTTGAACCGATACTTCCCACGTACGTAGGTAAAGGAGGTTGCTTCTTTCAAATTCCTCCCGTTTATGCTGATTGTTGTTCGTTGTTGTGATTGCTGTCGCTCTTGGCCAGGGATCTTCATCATCTACCTCTGTTTTGTGTATATTTACCTTAAGACCTAACTTTGATACTTCTTCTGCCAACTTGATGCTTCTCACTTGCATATCTTCCAGTTTGTGGGAAATCGAACATATATCATTGGTGAAATCCAATTCCTTCAAGTTCTCTGTATGGTTTCATTTTATGCTTGTCTCCTTGTTGCCCGCGACTTCTTAATACGTTTAATCCTACTCCAAAAATATGGTGGAGATATGTGGAGGACACTTTCACAGTATGGCCCACGGTGAAAGTGTCCAGTGGATAAGAGTTAACATTGTCTGACACAAAGGGTACCTGGTTCGAGTCTTAGTCAGCTGAACAGCTCCACTCACCCATTCATTAGAGCAATCCAGGTACACCTATTGACTGACGAGTCCCCAAAATGCATGAAATGCTCACTATCTATCAAATTGCTTCATTCAAGGCAGGACTGAATTCGTAAATATTGATCAACACACACAAAAAATTCTTATGATTATTATCTGTGACTACATTATAATCTAAAACACAGCCTTCATATACATATTCTAGTCAAGAAATGAGAATATTACAAGAATAAACATACCCAGAGAAAGAGATAAAATAAACCAAACTAAGGAAAGTGGAAATATCCATCTAATGGAAGATGTATTTTACAGATAAATTCATTTCCTGTGTGTGTTTCAGTAATGAATAATATTCATGCAAGCCATCTGCACATCGGTAATCATGCACGCAGACATACATGCGTCTTCCACCTACACACACACACACACACACGAAGTCAGTGAAAAGGCGAAGGCGAGCGAGCGAGCGAGCGACCGAGACAAACACTAAAACCATTATGTTAGAGAGTAATAAACACTTGGAAATGTATGATTAATCTCTATGTAAGCCATTCTACACTTGCCGAAAACTATTCAACATAGTAGAAATATGTAGACAGTAGAGAAAGAGGGAGAGAGAGATTATGTGTGTGTATGTTAAGTATAATCTTTAATCTTACTAAAATAGGCTATACATGTACCACGATATATGACCACTGATCGATTGAGATAGCTATTTATATGGCACTGACATGAACCAGTAGTGTTTACTAGCCAGTAAGACAGGAGTAATCTAAACCCAAAGGAGTCGTTTAGCTAGTTTGAAGGGCCCAAATCATCCGCCGTGTACTACCTTTGACTCAGCTCAGAGTGCCAAGTTAAGTCTGAACCATTCAAATTCTCATTAACCACTTGGACGAATTGGAAGTATGTTAAATCGAATTTGACATTTGGAAATCACGGTTTGAGGTGAAGAAATACCACAATTATTCAGATCACAATATATGATTTGTGGGGGGGGGAGGGAGGTCCAGGACGCCTGTTTCGTCCTAGTTTGGATGTATCTACACCCAAAGTGAGTGATGGCGTTACTTTCCTGACTCGAATAATCTGAAATGAATGACAGATAAGTCAACAGAGACCACGTATTACAATGTCATATCACCAATCAAAAGTTAACTCAAAATTACCTCAATAAGTCAAGGTTTAATAGAATTAAAAAGTTTTATATTATTATAATTCTTTTAGGTTCCAAGTGCAACACAGAACGACTTCCTCTTTGTTCTATTTCCCGCTGTCCTCTTCAACTGGCTAGCTCCACAACTGCCCATAATCTCTCATCTCCTCATTCCCCTCCTCCTCCTCCTCCTCCTCACCAGACGATCTCCTGCATGTCACCCTCAATATGACGATGCACTCATCGCTTTCCATTCACCTTCCATTCAAGCTATGGCTTGCATTACGCGCAATGTCATTCGACCGGCGAACTCCTCAATAGCGTTCTTGCTCTGTTGGTTTTTTTCCAGCCAGTCAGCCAGCGAAGTGGACAGCTGTTAATAAAACCCGTATAGAAAAACTAACTAACTGACTTCACATACGTGTTGAGTGTTCGAATCTCTTTGTTTATGCTAGTTAGTTGAGTGAGTGAAGCAGAATATTTGAAAACCGGGTTTCAGGTTGATGAAGGCATATCTTACCTTTGCGATTTCGGTGCCTGGCTTGCTTTGAAAATTTTATACATGCTGTCCGACTACCTGTGGTTGAAACTGTACTTCCTAGCCGGATAAATGAAGGCAGGGAGTGACCTCTGTCAAGTCTGTCGCATTGATTGTGATTGGTGCTGGTTGTGGTTGTTATTGTTGCTGTTAGCCTGTTGGTCATCTTCACCACTTCCGTCTCCACCTTCTCTCTGTTCACATGCAGTCTTGTCTTCACTGCCTGACTGCCTCACCTCTTCATCCAGTTTATTGTTTTTCGCCTACCCCCTGCCTGCTTATAAGTCTTCGAGTTTGTGTGAGTGAGTCACATTAAAAACATGAATCATCCACTCACGAAATCCAGAGTTTCTACAGTCTTTTTATTCTTCAGTCAAGCGTATTCCTGTCTTCTCACTCCCCACTCACGGTGTGTCACATAATTCAGTCAGTCCAGCACAATTAGTAATGTCATCATGTGCGATAATTGGCAGCCAGCCAGCCAGCATGTCTCACTCTTGTCTTCATTTCAACAGAACGCTTCGCTCAGTTTTCCGTTTCTTATCACCTGTCACATGGCAATGTGATGTAGCCAGCTGCTGAATGTGGTTAATGAAGACTTGGGCACTGAACGTGGTAGTGCTGAAGCAATTTCCACATTACTTTTTTGTTAACGTTGTCTGTCGAAGAGCTTTAAAAAGTCGATGAAGGAATTTGAAGAAGACGCTCCACTGCCACACTCCATTCTCTGTTCGATGACGACGCGTAGAATTGCAATTTAATCGGTACATGATTTACCCTTGCCGAATCTAGCTTGTTCCAGACTGGCAGATTTCTGCATCTAGTACATCTTTCATTCTCTCATTAGGATGACACAACTTAGTATTTTACTTGACGTGGAGAAGATGGTTATTCCACGCCATTTTTATTAGAGTGAAGCGTAAGTTGTCCTGTGTTTTATAATTCTTAGAAGTGTAATCAATGACATACTTCAGTCCTATTTGAAACTAAGTTAAAACAAATAGTAATTTGTTTAAAACTGAAACTAAGTAGGTGTTTGTTGGTGGCTGGCAGTGAGATAAAAGATGTACATTTCCTCGTTTTCTGGGACTCTTCAGGGAATCCCATTTTAAAACAAGAAATAAAGGTTAATAAAGCAGGATTTAATAAGAATTCATCAAATTCCGGTAGAACGCGTCAGCTGAATACTCTACATACACGGATATATATATATATACTTTTGAAATTACATTGGGAGATATAAGACTGATAAGTAAACAAACTACATTGAACTAATCATGCAGAAAGACACGTGCGAATGTTTTCCAGGTCATGTTCAAATAGATAAGGGGAGAGAGAGTATGAGAGATCAAAATTAAGATAAATTGCGTTCGCGTGCGTTTCGGATTGTGAGGGCGATTGTTACTTCCCGGCTGCCCACACCGTGGAAGTTGGTTGCGTGACCGCAGAGCCCAGGGGACAACTGCTAAAGGCCGGTCACACGCAGCCTGTTTTTGTTCGTTTTTTTTTGTTTGGTGTGCCTCAGTAGCATACTTATCACTCCTGCCCTGAGACACGGCAGCAGGAAGCGCGGTCGTTGTTAATCCGGGCCACGGCCGATCCGTCATGAAATTTTGTGATTTTGTATTTATCATGATGTTGGATTGGGTAGCTGCTTTTTGTTTAACCGCTATCCAAACAACCTTTCTGGCATGGTAGGACCTCAAGAGACATAAGTCTCAGCCAGTATAGCTTGAATAGATCATTGCGGTGTTCAAGCCCGACCATCACGTCAAGGTAGCAGCTTTCGGTCGGGATAAATTGCATTAGGCTTCACTTACATCACTCAGATAAACAATTAGTCATTAGGGAATAGAACGAGAGTTGCAAACAGACTAATATCAATATTAATAGTTATAATAACAATAATAATAGTGCTGAAGTGAGTTAAGATAATCTTACCGATAAAGCATAGTTTTAGATGAATCAAGAATAATAATAATGATAATAATAATAAAAATAATAGTAGGAAGAAGAGGTAGAATAATAGTAATAACAAGTAGAGAATAATAAGTGAAACGTATTACCATGGTAGATTCAGAGTCACGACCATCTCCTTTTGTATACAGAGAGCTGGTTTATAAATTCGAATTGCACAAGCCTCTACAATGGCAAGCAACTTCTTGTTTAAGTAACTTGAAAATCCCCATTCAGTCATATAAAAGAAAAGAAGACGTTCAGCAAAGAGACTCTTTTCGGCGAATTCATTCACTGAGCTGTACAATCGCATATATATACAAATTTGTTTGTGTGTGTGTACATTAGATTTATAAAGTTTAGATAATTATGTAATGTAAGTATTATTTGGCTTGGAGACAAACGTTAAGATAGACAATAAAATAGAATTGATTAAGTGAATTGGATTACGTAATACAGTTGAGTAGAATTCAGAGTAGGTCAGGTTGGCAACAGTGTTAATGAGTGGTGGTTAAAATTAAATAAGGGTGGGGTTAGAGAATAATACAGTTGAAAATAAGTAAGTTAATCGAGTGACGTAACATAGTTGACTAGAAATTGGACGTGGGTCAAGTTAGCAACATTGTTAATGAGGGTCTTTGTCTGCTGACAATAACAGTGAATGACTTAACACCGCGTCGATATCATGTCCGTAATCTACAAGATGTTTTGTTATTGAAGATTTTGGCACTTTGCACTCAACTGTTTTCAACCACCTGGGCAAATGCTCCATCATGCGAGTAGACAATCGCTTTTCCGTATGACCTATGTATTTGCTGCCACAAACACACTTAAATTGGTATACGCAGTTTGAAGGGTCGAGGATTGGCGATTGGTCTTTCCCAGATTGTTGAAGCACTCGCTTGGTGGTGTTAAGGATAACAAGTTTTGCAGCATAATAATTTCTCTTGATGGCTTTATTGAGTCTTCGTTTCACTACTTCTTGTACGTCATCTCCTTTGAACGGCAAATTGATATAGACAGGTTTCTTTGGAACTGTTTGAATTGTTTTGCAGGGGGTAGTTTCTTTAGAGTATTTATTAATGAACTTCTCAGGATATCCATTCTTAGATAAAATATCCTTCAGAGATTTTATTTCGTGTTCAATAGTACTGTAACAACAGAAGACAAGGGCCAGGCAACAGATCGTTTTATTATGAAAATCAACACGTATTTATACATATTTCACATACATTTGTATAGACAAGCGCAGTCATCTGATTGGTTGTTTATCAGAAGTCAGGCAGACAAATGCAGGCTTCTGATTGGTTGTTTCGGGATTCCTTGACAAATAGAGTTCTCTATCTGCGAATCATATTTTGCCACGTTAACTTTGCTGTGATTGGTTGTTGACTCAGCCTTGTTCATATTTTCTCACGGCCCATATTAACGTAGCTTAGTGTCAACCAATCGGCTAGCAGCCTGCTCTCACCACAGTACTGTCAGAACAAATTGTTTTCGTGCTCTATTGAACAGTGTTCTGACTAAGTTCTTTTTATACTGGATTGGAACAAAGCTCTTGAAATGCATGTACTGTCCTGTCCATGAAGACTTTCTAAATATGGATCTTTCGATTGTGCCATCATTCATTTTGGCTAGAAAAACGTCTATGAATTTAATAATAGTATCGTTTTCCTCGTGTTCTACTGTGAAATTGAGTTTTGGATGGCATGAATTGAATTTAATTAACATATCTTCCGCTTTTGATCTGCTTTCACAGACAATAAAAATGTCATCAATGTACCTTAGGTATACATCCGTTTCTTGTATATGTTGCTGCAAGGTACCGGTTTCTAGGCGTGACAAGAATAAGTTCTGCGAAAAGTGGTCCCAAAGGGCTTGCAACACTGCGACACCATCAACTTGACGGAACAGACGCCCGTTGAATTGGAATTGGACATTTTTAGTACATAAAAGTAGTAATTTCCTCAATTCCGATGTTGGAATGGGTGTATATCTTCAGCTTATTTACATATGAAGTCGATAGTCTCAACGACTGGCACATTTGTGAAAAAGGAGGTAACATCGAAAGAGACGAAATGCTTATCGAATACATTGAAATCTTTAATTTGATTGACAAAGTGAAATGAATCAGAGACTATATGTGTTCCGAAACGTTTCAGCAATTTTTTCCCATTTTCTTACTCATAAGTTATAACAACCCATAATCCAATCATAGATTGAATTTGTAGCTATCAATTTATTATTATAGTATTCAGTCAGACAATCAGAATTCAGTCAATACCGGTTCATGAAGATATCTACTATTAAGTCAATCAAATCGCCTAAAAATTCCTAAAGTCAAAAATTAATCCACTTCTAGCTAGTGATTGATAACAAGACACATTTCTTGAAGTTCTGGTGTGGTGAGAGCAGGCTGCTAGCCGATTGGTTGGCACTAATCTACGTTAATGTCTAGGTCACTAATATGGGCCGTGAGAAAATATGAACAAGGCTGTTTCAACAACCAATCACAGCACACTTAAATGTGGACAAATATGATTCGCAGACAGATGGCTCTACTTTCCGAGAAATATCAAAACAACCAATCATAAGACTGTGTTTGTCTGCTTGTTTGTTTCTCGGAAGTTAAGCAGACAAACACAGTCTTATGATTGGTTGTTTTCGATATTTCTCGGAAAGTAGAGCCATCTGTCTGCGAATCATATTTGTCCACATTTAAGTGTGCTGTGATTGGTTGTTGAAACAGCCTTGTTCATATTTTCTCACGGCCCATATTAGTGACCTAGACATTAACGTAGATTAGTGCCAACCAATCGGCTAGCAGCCTGCTCTCACCACACTGGTATGAAGTAATAAGAAGTGAGGTCCATCACTTCAATTATGAGTACAGATAACTCGTCTTTTCCCAATAGGGTACCACTCGAGCAATGATTTCACCCGACCATCTCCTCAGTGACGTGTGTCTAATCCACCTCTATTTTCTCCTGCGTGCTCACTGAGTAATAGATTATTGGTTGATTAGTTTCCAGAGTTTCTTGTCGTTAATTCTTCCTGACTTTTTGATCGTCAATGTGCGTTGAAGGCAGGTATTGTTGAAAGTCTACAGTAGCCTGTTCAAAATGCTTTTCATGACACGAACTCCAAGTTTCTGACCCTTAGAGAAGAACTAAGTGACTCACTTAACACTGGTGCTGAAAATCCGAATTATGTCCCTTCCACGTGCTGAATGGAGAAGATTTTGGCAAACGGACTACAGGTTGGCGAAGATCTGTCCAACCTTCCCTATCCTGATTTTGATATCCTCATCTTTGGTGCTGACTGAAGCTGAAACGACGATGCTTACTAGATAAGTGATAGAGTTGACCTCTTTCAGGTTTCCCCGGTGGATATTTACTGCTGTCGATTCTAACATAATGGGTACTGAATGGTAAGACGGCCATCGCTTCCAGATCTGAAAGTCTTGAGTTCGTTCCCTGGTAAGATTATGAGTTTTAGAGGTCTAAAAACTATCTATTTCCCTCTAGCATACTATAAGAACAACAGTTCTCTAAATTATATATATCCAAACCAAGTTCACTTTTAACGGTTTGGAAAAATTTGGGCATTGGGTCTATGATATTCATTATAATAGAGGTTTTTTGTATTTCCCAATGAATGGAAAAACAAAACGAGATTGTTTTTACTGAAGTTTCGCTGTTTAATGCTAATAGCTTTCTCAAAGTATTATTTGACCGGAATTTACGAAATCCCTCAGCATATCTATAACAAAGAATTAGGGGTGAGAAAAATATAGACTTAGTCCAACTTAAAAGGACATATTGAAAGTCAAAATAACAATGAAGATCGTTCAAACCAAATATCAAAGATAATAGTATATCTGTTATTATATCAAAATAAAGTTTACTAACTTGATCATCGTTCGTTAGTCTGGGGTCATTTTGTCCATATAAAAGACCAAATCCCGAAAGATTCTCTATCTAATTGTGTCTACAAAATAAAATGCTCGGAATGTGATGCGATCTACATCGGACAAACATCTCGAGAAATGAAAATCAGAAGAAATGAACACCGTAGAGCTTCTCTTCGACCACCAAGAAATCCAGTTGAACTGGAAAAACTTCAAAAATCATCAGCCATAGCTTGTCTACATGCTATAGAATCAGGCCACAAAATTGATTTTGACAATATTGAAATCATCATCCAGAAAAACTTCAGAAACCACAAAGAACGTCTAATATCAGAAGCACTTCATATCAAGTGGAATCCAAATTGCCTGAATAGGAATGATGGACTGAAACAGAATCTAACCTGGCTACAACACCCTCCCCCATGAAGTAGCAAAATCAACGCAAATGTGATGAGCAAGTTCACTATGTAAACGCCCACTACTTTCATAATTCTACACACTGACAAAATCCAACAATCTACACTTGGTTTTACTATCTTTACCAGTTCGCTAACTTGACAACAAAAAACGACCCAGACTGACAAACGATGATCAAGTATTTTACAACCTACACTTGATTTTGTTACCTTTACCTATTCTCCAACTTGACAACCAAAATGACCCCAGACTAATGAACGATGATCAAGTTAGTAAACTTTATTTTGATATAATAACAGATATACTATTATCTTTGATATTTGGTTTGAACGATCTTCATTGTTATTTTGACTTTCAATATGTCCTTTTAAGTTGAACTAAGTCTGTATTTTTTCCTCACCCCCTAATTCTTTGTTATATATATGCTGAGTGGATTTTGTAAATTCCGGTTTAATAATACTTTGAGAAAGCTATTAGCATTAAATAGCGAAACGTCAGTAAAAACAGCAATCTCGTTTTGTTTTTCCATTCATTGGGAAATACAAAAAAAACCTCTATTATACTGAACAGTTCTCGAATTTCATACAATGATTCCTTTTTATACATTTGAACAAAGAAAGAAGAAACATTGACGCAGAATAATCTGGATCCATTTTATTTCATTGGTTCTCATCATCAGCTGCGTACAACCTGAATTCATTAAATAAAATGAAAATAAAAAGTGTACAATTTTAACAAACTTTTGTCGATTAGCTAGCCTATTGTCAGAGCTTCATAGTAAAATAAGGCGTTGCGATTTACTTATATGTCCAAGTGGATGATTTTGATGTGGTTTTGTTCTCTGAGCTGGATGGTTAATTTGCGAAGCTTTCATCACCCTACTGGGTGACATCTTCAGCGCATACTTCAATTTGAAGTGAGCTTCTAGAAGATGTGAAAACACACATAAACAACCAATCACGTCCAAGGTCACCAGGAGAGACGATTAATAAACTCATGGAGAAATCTAAAAGCTCACTTCAACACATTGAAGTATGCGCTGAAGATGTCACCCAGTAGGGTGATGAAAGCTTCGCAAATTAACCATCCAGCTCAGAGAACAAAACCACATCAAAAACTTATATGTCCAGCAAAAATCTGTTGTTGGACTTCAGTTACCCTGGTGACTCACTTCTTAGTAAGTCTCTTTGTTTTCTAATTTTGTTAACTCATCGTTTCACTCCCCACCCCCTTTATTTTTTGCTTGATTCTCTTTTTCTTGATCTTCTGTCCACTGAATTACATCATCAACTTCTCATCTGACCTCATGTGCACCGAAATTGTAAAATTTTGATCTTCTCTTATCTAATTACGTAACTATTACTAATTTTCTTTTGTTACCGCCCCAACAACACAAATGTTAATTAAAATTTTTTTCAAGAAACTTCTCTCTAACAAGATATATATATATGTCGTAACACTTTAGACACCCTGTAAATCGCAACGCCTTATTTTACTATGAAGCTCTGACAATATGCTTGCTAATGGACAAAAGTTTATTGAAAATTGTACCCTTTTGTTTATTAAAGAATTCAGGTTGTACGCAGCTGATGATGAGAACCAATGAAACAAAATGGATCCAGATTATTCTGTGCCAATGTATCTTCTTTCTTTGTTCAAAGTTGTCTCATTGACTTCACCTCTTGATGAGACCTATCTTGGGACGAAATCCTAGGGTATAGCATTTTTATGCTAGGTTCTACATAAAATTTACTTGTCACACAAAGAAATTACGAAATTTATGTTGAACATATTTTTAAAACTGTCTTGATTTAGTAACCAGTAGACAGACTAAATCAGTTACTTGTGTACAACGAAACAAAAATGAAAGTTGGATGTTTATCACTAATTACATCATAAACATAATCACAAAGTTATATCAGACTAAGATAATTACCTGTAATGTAATATTTGTCAAAACTAGACTCCAGTAGTTATTCATTACAACCAGTATAGCAGACTACCATCCTTGTTCATAACAAAATACATAGATGGGTATGTGCGGGGGGGGCGGGCAGACATGTTCTCATGATTTTCAAATATCAACTGTCTGAAGTAGATACAACCTCCCCCCGTCGCATTCGTGGGTGTGTGTGTGTATTTAGTCTGAGATGCCCGAAAACATCGATCTCAGTAATACTTACTACAGGTAGGATGGGAAGACGACTACTTACCATCAATGACATTTGCTAGTGATCATGTTTTATCGTGAACTGGTTACTGGATCGGGTTTTCGAGTTCTCCGTGTAACCGGAAATTCCCGAGTTAGAAACCCTGTAGTGGGTGAATACAGACTAACAGTCCCAAACTAGGCTGACGAAACAGTTGACTGTCCAGCAGTCCTTGCTGGTTTGATTTTCCTATGGTTCTCTAACCAATATCAGTTCATGATGAAATCCCTTCTACTTTCTATTCATTCACGTTCCCATTTGTGGAACATAGAGCTTCAAGCTAGAGGCCCGCATAAGCCCGGATAAAGAGGGAGAGTTAGGCGTGTGGTTAGCGACCCTACTCTACAAAACCAACCAAACTGGTAAAGAAACTTCAATGCACAGTAAAACAGTTAGCAACAAGAAACTCTGACTGGCTGACTGGTTGGGAAAAGACCAACAGAGCAAGAGCCGATTGCTCAACGAATATGCAGGAGGATATGGAGATGGGTCTTTTGGACATGCGCCACTGAAGAGGCTGTCAGTCGAATGACATCACACCTAATGCATGTCTTCCGTCAGTCAAGTGAAAGCCGAATTGGAAGCGGCAAGTGGAGCATTGGTGAGAGGGCGACACATAAGAGATTATGTGTTGAGGTGGCGGTGGAGATGACAGATTATGGGTAATTGTGGAGCTAGCCAGATGTAGAGGAGAGCAGGAAATAGAAGAAAGTGAAGATGTGTTGTTGAAGCCCTCCTTTGTTACACTCTGAATCTAAGAGAATAATCATAAATACTGGCCACCAAAGGCCAAATTCTATTTGACCATATCTGATCAATATATCATTGCTAAAAATCGATATCCCATAGTTGAATTATTTCGAGCCAAAATTGTCTTCTTTTCTTCTTGTTGTTGTCGTTTGGTCTTATTTTTGAGGTCCAGAGAAAAAAAAATTGTTGAAATTTTCCGAAATAGAAACAAGTATTTATTATTTTCTATGTCCTTCTATGCCAGCGTCAATGGGCGGATTTAAGAAATCCTGTCAACTGTAAATATGGTCCAAGGTTAGATTTCACGCAGAAGTATTCCAAGGCTTTGCTTTTAATATGATGATAAGTTCCATAAGGTGGAAAGATTAGGAGTGAGGTAAGCAATTCCACCCTGCAAAGTTATATATATATATATCTTTATCGACGAAATCATCTTCCTTCAGAGGCTGTACATTCGTATTTATACTTACGAAAAATATATAGTGGTCTATTATTGAGTAATAGCGGCGGGTGACATAGTTGATATAATTACTCAGAAGTGGCTTTAGAAGTGAAAATTAAAAGTTGTAAATTACGTGGTACTCAACGGAACAAAGATAGAAATTTGATTAGGTTAAAATTGCTCTTGAGTGAGAATAAAGTTGGTAGTTGAGTGTCGATTTAACAAGTGTGTAGATAGTGGGAGAATGTACAACAGGCAACATATGAGAGTGACAATAGTGTGAATTAATTATTAAAGCAAAAGCTCATGATGAAAATCCTGTAACCAATCAAATCCCTAAAAACCAACACTTGAATATCGATTAGATGCTCACTGGCGACTCACCCTATTCAGGTAGGTAGTTACCTGGTGTTCTAGTGAGAATCGTGACCAGTAGGTTGCAGCAGGTCGGATGTGAGGACAAATACTCGTCGAAGACATTGGCTAGTGGTCGCGCTATGTCGTGAATTGGCAGAAGTCAGAATTCATGAGCCATTCGATCGGTCTCAGTGGCTTAATGGTATACGAGCTCGACTTGTAATCAGAAGGTTCTGGGTTCTAACCTGAGGGGGTGAGAACTGATGAAGAGTCCCAAACTACGACGAAACAACTACCCAGTACTCCCAGGTCTTCCAATGGTTCTCTAACTGATGGCAGCTCATGATGAAAATCCTGTAATAAAATTCCTTTACAGGGAACGACTAGTGAAGAAGCTAAGACCAAGGTAGAATAAGAGACTGAACAAACTTTTTCTGTATACAGAGTTCAGGGTTGTGTAGATGAATTGCCAGCACCTCCGCTGTACACAAAACCCGAAACATGACGCTCTTTGTACCATTTTTCCTCAGCTTGTGGATAATCTTGAAAGAGGTGAATTTATAAACACACATTGAGGTGGCCCAAAGCAACAGTTTATCCTTCACACATCCATCAACAATTTGTCGGCTGTAGAAATTGATACGTAGCTCAGCCATGAAGAAGGCTTCCCTCAGTGATCTGCATAAGCAGCGATTCTTCAGGATCTCAGCTGTGGTGTCACCTTCAAATTCAACACTCTCAAATAGTAGTATCTTCGGCACCCACCATCTAGGTTCTTTCAGGCTTTTCTGTTGACTTCATGTTTTTCTCGATAAATCTTGGAGGATATCGATTTTTCTATGAGAACTTGTCTGAGTCGCCCCAGTTCCCCATCAATTCTATCACTGGAACATATCCTCCTTATTTTTGAGGAATTGGAATGGATCAAATTTCTCTTTCTTCTCAAATGGACCCAACTATGGAAATTTGTGTACAGACCATTCCATATTGGTTTCCTGTAGATTGATCTTTGAAGAGAATCATCAGACCTCCTTTTTAGAAGAACATCCAAAAAATGGAATTCCTAGGTCATTTCTGATTCCGACATGAAATGGATGGCATGATGGCAGCTTTTGTACTCCTCAGTTATCAATTCGATGTTGGTATTGTCGTCATATATGATGAAAGTATCATCCATGTGTCTTTGGTACAAATGGAAACTATCGATAGCAATCCCACCCTGCAAAATTATATATATATATTAGAAACTATATATACTACAAGGTTTATCACACTGTGACATCAGTTAGAGAACCATTGTGAAACCAGAAGATAGCACTGGACAGCTGTTTTTTCCTAGTTTGGGACTCTTCAACAGTACGAACCCACTAGGTCTATATAGGAACTTACCTGGAGTTCTGTTGAGAAATCGTAATCAGCGGGGTGCATCAAGTCAGATATGAGAGCGTTTGCTTACCTATGTCAATGGTCGGTGGCTACACCACATATATGTTTACACACATATATGTTTCGTGAGCTGGAAGAAGAAATTTGAATTCATGGGTTAGCCATTGGATTGGATCAAAATGTTCATGGAATTTCCAAACACCACGCTGCGTGGTTAAGCAAAGGCCAAACAAAATCTATCCGTAGCGCTATTCTGTCTCATCTTGTGGATACAGAACACAAGATTGATGTTAACTATGCTTTCAGGGTTATTTACCACATACCAACAAATCTCAATTTCGCCTGAAGAGTTCGACTATTAAATATTGCTGAGGCTTTGAGGATCCGTATTAAGAAACCTAATTTGTGCGTTCAAAAGAAGAAGATGGTTCAGACATTATCCTTATCTTGGCCATCTAGGCTTGAATGATCCTGAATTTTTGTGGATGACAGTTTTAAAATCTAATGTCACAGGACGGGTGGAGGGAGAGATTGATAGCAGAAGCTTTGTTTATTGAATCAACTGCAAACCAACACGTGTAATAGGAATGATTCAACACCTGTCTAGTCGGACATCTGGAAAATTCTACTACCCCAACGACGACAAATAGGAGAAGACGAAGAAAACTATGAAACTCAAGTTTCGAAGTCGTGTGATTACAATTGATGAAATGATTATGAACAATGATAAATTTTGTTCGAATAATAATACTGTTTCAGTGACTATGTGATACATCTAATAAACAAGCTAATATGTAGTTCAGTTGTAGATTTTTTGAACCAACAATGCCACTCAGCAACGGTCATCTCATATATTGGAAAAGGATAAGCTGACATCCATCGACGATAATGCATTTTCACAGGTTTAGTAGAAACCTGAGAATCATCAGATTGTGATTGTTTTAAATACCCGTCAGAGTAAACAATACTATGAGAGGTTATGTTTTACTGGATTTAAACAAATTGAATAAGAGAAATCGTTTGTGATATATAGTGATGGAGGTTGTTTTCGGTAGCTCAAGCTTTAACCAGGCCGCCGATTCTATTACTAGTCACCAACCGTTAGACATAACATGTTTATCTACCGGTTTGACTGAAGCTGTGATTCCAAACTACATTGAACGTACAATTAGTCAGGTTCATTGTCGTATTTCCCAACATCCGACTGCATAGTTAAACAACCGACAAACAAGATCTATTCACAGGTCTGAAAACCAAACCAGGGAGTATTGGACAGTAGTTTTGCCCCATTTTAAGACTCTTCACCAACACGTTACAACCACAGTGGTTCAAACCCCGGAGCTTCCGGTTACAATTCAACTTCGTAGACTATTCAGCCACGGGGACCTGACTCAATGACCAACCCATAAATTCTAGTTTTTACCAATTGGTGATTTTAGTACGACTGGCGCCTACCAGACAATGTTATCCCTAGCGAGTATTCTCCCTCACTCCTTATGGAGTGGACCTCACTTGTGACAACTTCCCAAGCAACTGTGTTATCCTGTTACCAGTCACCACAGAGCGTCAGATTAATTTTCATGAGTTAGTTTCCAAGGGATTTGATTTGTTCAGTGTTATTTATTGCATTCCAACTAATAACTACGTGTTCGTTTTCTGCATATAGTTGAAGACATCAAAATTCACTTGAAGAAGTCGAACATGTGTGCTTAGAAAAAATTCGTGCCCCTACTTTCCTTACCTTGATCGTCCTTAGATGTATGTAAAAAGCTGACAGTCTTCCCACTCCCCCTAAACCTTTCACAAATTTTAACTGTCTTAATTATTTCATTCTTCTGACTAATTTATCTTTAATTACCCATTACGCAATCAATCAGAACACATACTCATATTATCGTTAACAAACTTATCACCAGTAAATTGGTAAATATATTTTGTATTTTATTAAGAATGTTAGATGTTTTACTGGCTAATTGACTCAGAAAGGCTCATTGTGCTTTGAGAAGCGTGTGGGCGATTGTTACTTCCTGGCTGCCCACACCGTGGAAGTTGCTTGATTTTTCTGGTAACTGCAACAGAGAGAGTGTTTGTGTTGCTTGACCACAGAACTCAGGGTACAACTGCTTGAGGCCGATTACACACGGTCTGTATGAACTAGCTTCTTGGATTGGTTCCGTATTAGTAAACTTACCGCCGATTAAGGACTACCGTAAGTTAAGTCAGGATCTACAATTTTTGGTGTCGACCTTTTCTAACCCCCTCTCTCTGGAGTGGAGATACAGCAAATCTGGCATGCTGGTCATCTGAGAGAAACACCTTACTGCTATTACATCCCTGTTCCTCAGCAGTACGACTTTGCTCAAAGACTCCAGTATAGTGTGAAAAAATTCTTACACTGTACCGGTAACTGCTTTTAGTCTAATCGTTATCCTAACAACCTTCCTGGCATGGTAGGACGTTCAGGAGCAAAATTTCTAGCCAGCGTAGGTTGTTGGGTTATTGCAATATGCAAGTCAAACAAACACGTCAAGGTAGTAGCTATCGTTTGGGGATACGTTACATGATTTCATCCTATGCTCACATCCAATTGGCTGATGAATGTTCTGTGAGTATGCTTTGTAATCCAAAAGTGCTGGGTTTGAACTCCGGTGGGTGAAAACTGGTGATTATTCGTAAACTAGGGATTAGCAACCCACGAGTACTCCTTGTTGGTTTTCCAATGGTTCTCTAACTGATGTGAGCTCATGATGAAATCCTGTAACATATCAGGAGCTCACGTCAGTCAGAGAACCACTGGAAAACCAGTAAGGAGTACTGGAAAGTTGCTAATCCGTAGTTTAAGACTCTTCATCAATTTGTACTCACAGGAGTTCGAACCCAGTACCTTCCAGTTACAAGGTGAACTCATAGGACATTTATCAGTCGCTGAGACATAACCCAATGATCTATGAATTACAACTTCTGCCAATTGAAGATATAAATGTGTATGCCGTAGACTAGAGCCAGAGATGAAGATCTAATTGAAAAGTCAATAGTTCTCTGCCCAATCCTTTGGTCTTATAAATGTCTATAGGGGGATTTTTATCAAAGCCATGCTAATCCTCAGACACTGTTGAAGCGTCCGTACTAGGACCAGACATATCAGCAGACACCAAACATTTCTGTCCAATGAAAATCAATCAACGGGAAATGATTGATTGAGATGAGTATAAAATAAAAATAATTGTGAAACTAGTATTCATAACATAAATAGGAGAGAATATAAGTCATCTACTGTTATACCATATAAGGAGGGGGGGACATCTTAGACCCTACGTAGGATTTTTAATACAGCAGGAATTAGGGTGGCATTCAAACCTGTGAACTCACTCAGGTAGGACAGGCTCTGTAGGTTAAAGGACTCTGCAGGTTGACCCAATTAGACAAAATAATATAATTTACAAAATACCCTGCAATGACTGTGAACGAGGTCAACCACATAGGTCAAACTAGTAGGTCGAAAGGAGGTAGTCAGATTGTCAGAATATAAGAATTTAGCTAAGGTAAGAATGGTTGACCCAGAGAAGATAAGTAATTCGGAAAATAACTCAGCACTATATTGCAATGCATGCATTAACACACAACCACACAATAGCATGGTGTGAGAGGGTTAAAATTCTAAACTGTAATCTAGATAGGTGGAGAGAGAGGTTGATTACTGAATCCTTGTTCATCGAGTCTACACCCAACACATGCAATAGGAATGATTTATCACTCATATCTGAAATATGGAAAATCCTACCGCCAATCAAATCAAGTGAAAAATAATGGAACTATATCAATGAAGTTAGGATGTCGTGTGAGGAATACCTTGATATGATTATGAGTGGCAATAAATTGTGCTCGAAACCTACTCATCAGTAAACATTACTGTATAACACGCTGTGAGACTTTATCTGATATGTATCTACATATATATATTTATGTGTGTGTGTGTATGTTGGTCTCTCTTTCTATTTGCTCTCTTAGTCTGTGACCATTTCACTTGTATGGACTTGTCTCCTTTAATAATGTGTATTCTCCTTATATTATATTATATATAATATGAGTGTTTGTTGACAGTCCGTTGCTTGGTGACATATATCCATAGATGGTAATTGTTGACATGTCTGTTATATTTCGCTATGTATATGTGGATCGATACTTCATTATAATTAGCCATTCATGTTAAGACTGTCTAATGATTGTTATACCCTTGTCATATATATTTCGCTCACACAATTTGTGTGAACTACTTTACTTTTGATGTGGTTTTGTTCTCTGAGCTGGATGGTTAGTTTGCGAAGCTTTCATCACCTTACTGGGTGACATCTTCACTTATCACTTTGGTGTGAGACCATTTATTTTCGTCTCCTTGTGTTTGGAAAAATAGAAGTATCATCGCAAACCTAGTGGTCTTCTGATTTCCGCCTTCTCGCATCAGGACTATTAGTTTCTTGACCAGTCCATAACAATAATTTAGCGACGAGTACATAACATTATCAAAACAAAATTTAACCATAATGGAACACTTATGACTGTTTAAAAGCTTCATGCAATTCTTTTGATTAATAAACTTGAACAAAGCATGAACAACAGTTGTACCAGAAGATAATAATATGAGTTCATCTTTTATTATTATTTCGAGGATTCTTCTCAACTGGTTACAACCTGAACGATAAAAAATGTATGAATTACATTAAAGATTTGAACATACTTTTACACGATCACAAGGAATAATTGGTAGAAAGTAAAAGTAACATTGCGTCGGTGGCATAGCGGTTCGGACGCTCGTAGACCATGCACATGGTCCGGGGTTCGATCCCCAGCCACGGACGCACTCCCTCACCTCGCTAAGCCAGTAATAAAAGCTGGTAAAGAGGAAAGGTTGGGCATGAGGCTGGCTAGCAACCCATCCTGTAAAACTAAACACCACTTCTACAGAAACTTCAAGCCACTAGCTTGAAGCCCTGTGTTCCACTGGGAATGTGAAGAAAAAATTATTACTATTAATTATTAAAAGTAACATTAGTCCGGATTGATTTAACCAACTAAGAGTTACAAACACTGACTATTTATAGAATGATTAGACAATTAGGCTTGGAAACAACAAAAAAACAGAGTTTCATCTATATGTGTGTGGATAGAAACAAGGTTTAGCTAGAAAGAGCATAACAAAAAAGTAGACTACGTAACTAAAGAAAACATCTTATCTAATAGACAATAGAAAAAAAAGGAAAGAAAAGAAACAAGGTAGGTTGAGTCATGTTTAGATGAGAGAGAGTAGAGTTTTCTAAACATGAAAAAGGTGACTCATGAAAGTTGTATATTTTTTGTTATCACCAGGGCAGTGCAAGATTCACCACTGTCTCTTTCTGTGTACATAGATTTGGTTTAAGTCGTTTGATGGCATTTGCTTCAGCAAAGTGTAGCAAGCTAGGTTTCTTTTGCTTGTTGATTATTTTGAACGAGTTCAGGTTGGCTACAATATGACCAGTGTCCAATAGATGACGAGCAATCACACTGTTTAATGCTTGCGGACCTTTCAGTCTCAGGTTCTTTGGTATGTGTTCATAAATGCGGACACTAACCCTTCTCTCTTTCTTCCAATGTATGTACTTTGACGCGCACATGTAAATTGGTAGACACAGTTGGAGTTAACATGAGGTGGGTATTTGTCCACTCTGAATTGTCTCAAACAACTAGTTGTTTGATAAATACATACAAGCTTGGCGGCTAGATATTTTCTTTTCAGGACAGCGTTCAATCTGCATCTTATTCCACTACCAGCATCATCACCTTTGAATGAAGATACTTTTCCAAGATCATAAAGAGTAATTTCCAGGAATTAAAAGTAACATTAGTCCGGAATGATTTAACTGATTAGGAGTTACAAACACTGACTATTTATAGAATAATTAGACAATTAGGCTGAGGTGATCTAAACACCATTAGGACAGCGTTTTCACTGCTCTGGGAGTCGATATCATCATCAGCGCGGTGTTTGCAACCAGTTTGTTTAGCGCCCACTTCATTCATAGCTCATCGAATTAGTTTCTACTACACTCGATCTCTGATTAGCACTCCAAAAAGTTATTTAACCCATTTGACTAATTTAAATCATAACAAAATTCCAACTACTGACTAAAGTTTTCCATCGTCAAGATATTAAAAATCAAATCAATATATGTGTAAAACTTAGGCACTGGGTTAGTAAGTAATTCCATATTAGTTTGTTTATAAGATGTATCACAGTCACAGAAACAGTATTATTTACTGGATGACACAGTTTTGAACAAAATTTATTATTGTTCATAATCATTTCATCAATTATAATCACACGACTTCGAAACTTGAGTTTTATAGTTTTCTTTGTTTTCTCCTATTTGTCGTCGTTGGGGTAGTAGAATTTTTCAGATATCTGAGTGGACAGGTGTTGAATCATTCCTATTACGTGTATTTGCAGTTGATTCGATAAACAAAGCTTCTGTTATCAATCTCTCCCTCAGTTCACCCTGTGACATTAGATTTTGTAACTGTCATCTTATCCCACATCCTATTGTGTGGTTGTGTGTAACTGCATGTAATCAATGGTGTAGCTGGACTATTCTCTAGATTTCTTATCTTATTCGGGCCAACCAGTCTAGATTTTCCTAGGCTTTTATGTTCAGCTAGTCTGATCGACTGACCCTGTTCTACTAGTTTGACCTATACAATCATTGCAGACAGTGTATTAGATCAACTAAATTGTTTTGTTTTAAAGGCTCCACAGGATTGATCCTTTAACCGACAAAGCTTGTTTCTAATTGAGTTTGTGGTTGGTTTGAATTCCAGGCACTTTTATTCCTGCCTGCCTTGTTAAGAATTCTGCGTAAGCTGGTTTCCGAGGTTCCTTCCTTGTATGGGATTACTACTGATGATTTAGATTCCTTATTGTTGGTGTCATTATTATTATTATCATTATTATTACTACCATTATTATCATTATCACTATTGCTACTATCATTAATTATTTTATTTTTGCATTTCCTTTTGAATATTTTGCTGACTAATTTGTCCGGGTAATTATTAAAAACTCAGATCTTAGCAAATAGCGAATCATCCCTTCATCAGCTGATTTGTTGACACACTTTGTATTCAAAATCAAATTCCACTAATTGATTTGCGCTTTCTGTAAGATCCAGCCAGTCATTCCAGACTTCTTGTTTCACAAAAGAAAAACACACACACATAAAAACAGTGACATTTAACACTAAAAGTGATGGTTGGTTAAAATAATGCCACCAAAAGTGAATTATCGTTTTAAGATTTAGAGAAGAAAAACAGGCAGACAGACAGAGACGAAAATTGTTCGTTGTTGTTGCTGGGGATGGTGTCGTTTTTTGTCTAACCTTGGAAAAAGTTCACCTACATATAAATCTATGATTATTACATAAGACATTATTACATTAAGAAATAAATCTTTCCTCATTGGATAAACTAAATAGTCAAGAGAAGTTGGAACCTATTCGCCAAAGGCTAGCCGCGCATACCATAAAAGACTCATTTCATTTTGCTGAAGGCGTGAATCACATGAACGTTTCAAATAAGTTCATGGCTTCATTTGATGCAACCTCCTTGTTCACAATGATCAAAATCAATGAAACCATTGAGATCATTTGTCAACAGTCTGATCTTCTCCCACTACCAGAGCCGGAATTCAAACGCTTACTGTTAATGTGTACCATGGGTGTACAATTCCAGTTTGACAACACTCTTTACCGACAAATAGATGGTGTAGCTATGGGCAGTCCACTTAGCTCTGTTTTAGCAGATATCTTTATTTCAAACCTTGAGAAAACAAAGTTGAAGCCTGCAATTGATCAAACAACTTCCTATTGTCGATATGTCGATGACACATTTGTAGTATGCAACAACGAAAGTCATGCCTCCTACCTACTCAGACTATTCAACAACGCACATACAAATATTGTATTTACTATGAAACATGAAAATGATGGAAAGTTCCATTTCCTTGACGTTGCCATGCAACGCCTAGAAGATGGTAGCCTCCAGAGGTCAATCTACCAAAAGCCCACATGGAATGGACAATACTAACATTTTAATAGTTTTTGTCCAAATAGCTATAAACGAGCACTAGTCAAGACTCTGTTCTATAGAGCGAGGAGAATATGCTCTGCAGAGAAACTAAAGGAAGAATTTACGAATCTCGAAAAGGTGCTGAAAAACAACGGCTATCCTCAAAGATTCATTAACAAATATGGAAGATGTTAAGGCTCAAATACCAAACAAATCACAGTTGAAAAAATGCCTGTCTTCATTCAACTAGATTTTAAAGGCGAAGACATTGCAGAAATGGTCAACAGAAGACTGACAGCGTCACCAGCCAGAGCCTATCATGCAGATAATTTGGTTCCCGTCCATCGAACAACATGATCTTTGGTGCAGTCAAAAGTCGATAGATACCCTTCTCATGTTAACTCCAACTGTGTATACAAATTTACGTGTATCTGCGGGAGCAGTTACATTGGGAGAACAGAAAGAATGGCACACCTAAGATTTTCTGAACACGTGCCTAAAAGGCTACGTCTCAAGGGAACAAACTCTTATATTAGCGCTATTACCAGACATCTCCTCGACATAGGTCATGAGGTGGAAATCGATAAATCCTTCAAAATTATCAATAGACAAAGGAGCTGCATTCTCCTCAAGTTTGCCGAAGCAATTTCTATCAAACGCTTGAAACGGGATTTATGTGTTCAGAAAGAAGCAGTTATTAATCTTTCCTTGCCCCCCTGGTAAATGGATGTCTTTTTTCTCTCATCTGATTACGTAATCTTTGTCTTTAACCTCACCCTCCTTTTATAATCTGTAATTTTGCTTTTCTCGTGTTACTATGATTTGAGTTCAACTCAGTACATTGTTACTTATTTTTATTTTTTTATTTTGTTTGCAGCTTGATTCCACACCGTATTTTTGGTACAAGTATGGAATTTTCAGCATGGATATCGGTAGCCCAATTTTCGCAGGCCGACCATAGATCAAATCAGGTGTGCGTTGGCGGAGGATCGAACCTCGGACCATGTGCATGGTCGGCGAGAGTCCTAACCACTATGCCACCTAATTTTATTAGTCACTCTGCATTTAACGCACATCTCACCTTTATTATGTAAGTCCCTTACCATTAAATGCATGCATTTATTTTGTTTTAAATTGGACTGCCTGTGTAAAAACTATATAAGCGCAATTTTCTGAGCACTGTTTACTAATTGTGGAACTTTCTGTCAACTGATAACATGTAAAATTTGCAAGTATGTTAAAACGTTTCTGTACTTAAACCTCAAAATTTATTTAGGCTGTAAGCAGGCAGCTGATGAGAAACCAACGAAATAAATGATGGTACCATGTTATTCTGCACAAACCGCCACTGTTGTTCTCGCTTTATTCAAATTCATCAAGGGGAAAAATGCATAAGTAGTCAAGATTGTGTTTTTCTTTGTCATTCTAGCGTGTGTGTCTCTCTGTGTGTGTGTATGTTGCGTGATCCTTTTTATTGATTTCTTTTAACCTACATTATTATTCCACATTACGTATGTAAGGAAAAAAGCAGCCTGCATGAATTGTCCTGGTTGGATGAAAACTATCAACAAATTGATCACAGGATATTTGATCATTTTTATGAGGCAAGTAAAACTCATGTCCCATCCCCACCCCGCGGTATAAGCTGGATTCAGGGATAATAAATCATGTGAAGATCAAATTCCAATGCTACACATTATCACTATCATCATCATCATCAAACGGAGGGCAGAAATGATGGAGAGGATTTTTCCCTCAGGAGAATGATTTTTTTTGTATTTGTGTTCTGTGAGCTAGCTGGTTGGTTTATTTATGAAGCTTTCATTGCCCATCCTACTAGACAACATCTTCAGTGCCTACTTCAGTTCGAATTGAAGTGAGCTTTTAGATTTCTCCACGAGTTTATTAGTCATCTCTCCTGGTGGGCAACCTTGAACGTGATTAGTTATTTTTATGTGTTTTCACACCGTCTAGGCTACTTGTATTGGTATTGATAGTGAAAACATAAAAAAAAACGGATCACATTCCAGGTCACCAGGAGAGATGACGCATAAACTCATGCAGAAATCTAAAAGCTCATTTCAACACACATTGAAGTATGCGCTAAAGACGTTGTAACTACAGAAGACAAGAGCCAGGAGACAGATCATTTGTTAAAGGAAATCAACACATATTTATAGATTTCCATGTACATTATTATAGATTATTGTTAACAGAAAGACACAGTCCTCTGATTGGTTGCTTCTCACAGAAAGTTAACCTTGCATCTCTTGTGGCTGTTTCTTGAATGCCAGACCATATATATGCTAACTGAATCTGCCTACGCAAAACATTTGTTCTCATTTTTCTCACGACCGACATTGGGGAAATATATATTGACGTAAATTTCTGTATAGATTTGAATTTGGCTTTTGCCAATCATGAAAGAAGATGCTCAGCAATGATGCGTCTGTTGAGCTGTCTAGTTGTTCGCTCTATGTAGCTTTCTCCGCAGGTGCATCTAAATTTCTAAATACACATAGAAGTGTTCAAGTGTTGGTTTTATAGGGATTTAATTAGTAACAGGATTTTCATCATGAGCTGACATTAATTAGAGAACTATTGGAAAACCAACAAGGAGTACTGGACAGCTGTTTCGTCCTAGTTTGGGACTCTTCATCAGTACGCATCCACACCAGGGTTCGAATCTAGGACCTTCTAGTTACACGGCTAGCAAGCTCGTAGACCATTAAGCCACTGGGACCCGATCCAATGGCCAGTCCATGAATTCTAACTTCTGCCAATTCACGACATAGCGCGACCACTAGACAATGTCTTCGGCGAGTAGTTGTTCTCACACCAGACCTGCAGACGTTAGAATTCGTGGGCCATTGGATCGGGTCCCAGTGAGTAGCTCAATGGTCTATGAGCTCGCTAGCCTTGTAACCAGAAGGTCCTGGGTTCGAATCCCGTGGTGTGGGTGCGTACTGATAAAAAGTCCGAAACTAGGACGAAACATCTGTCCAGTACTCCTTGTTGGTTTTCCAATGGTTCTCTAACTAATGTCAGCTGATGATGAAATCCTGTAACATACAGAAGTGGAACAGCTAGGCAGCTTGTATTCCGCTTGAGCAGTCATAATTGGTTGCCAGCGGGAAAATGATAGACAGCATAAGTCCGTTTTACTACTAATTTTATTAGTAACTTTGAAGGATCCTGAGATTTTCACCTCATGACTCGTATCAGGGAGGTGTTTGGCATTACCGCTAATGAAAGCTTTTGTTCCCTTGAGACGTAGTTACATTAGGAGAACAGAGAGAAGGACACACCTCCAATTTTCTGAAAATGTATCAAAAGGGCTACATCTCTAGGGAACAAACGCCTACAGTGATGTCAGTGCACGACATCTCGTCATTATGGGGCATGACATGGACATCGCGAAATCCTTTAAAATAATCAAAAAATAAAATAGTTCGATTCTCCTCACATTTGCCGAAACAGTCAACATGTCGACTTCTTGAAACTCGATTTATGTGTTCAGAAAGAAGTAGATATCAGTCTTTCCTCTCCATAGTAACTGATGTCTTTGCTCTCTCTCTCTCTCCTTCAGTGGATTACGCAGTGCTGAAAATTCCATTCTGTATTGTAACAACACAAGACAACGGTCAGGAGACAGATGGTTTATTAAGGAAATCAACACATATTTAGAGATTTTCATGTACATTATTATAGATTATTGTTAGCGAAAAAACACAGTCTTCTGATTGGTTGTTACTCACAGAAAGTTAATCTTGCATCTCTTTGTGACTGTTTCTTGAATATCAGATCATCTATATGTTAACTGTATCCGCCTACGCAAAGCCTTTGTTCTCATTTCTCCCACGACCAATATTAGGGACATAAACATTGACGTAAATTCATGTCTACCAATTTGGCTAGCAGCCTGCTCTCACCACACTAGGACGGGCAATAAAAGCTCCGCAAGTAAACCATCTAGCTCAGAGAATACAACTACATCAAAAGAGGATAGAAATGCCAGTCATCTTTCTAATTCAACTTCATCGACTTTGAAAATGGGTTGTGAAGTTTCGACGTAGGCTACTGTGACAAAATTTATCAGTAGTATAGAAATTAAAGAGAATTTTATCGGCACAAAAAATAGAATAGTAGAGAGGTAGATTTTATATGAAAGAGTTGTAGTGAATAACCAGTCAGTATTGTGGCGAAACATGGGAGACGTGAAGAAGACGAAGAAAGACAGTATGAAAGAAGGCCAGAAGTGGCACAACATGAAAGACCCGTACAAATGACGATTTTACAGTGTGTGATGTATCAAATTACAAATAAACATTCTATCACCAACCAATCTTGTGTTCTGCCGTTACATTGGGTGTCGCTGCCTCCAAATAAACGGAGATCCGATGGCTTACAGCTTTTAGAAAAGAGAGACATTCGAGGCTTCTTGAGGGACTTTGAGGCCATTGTGAAATTCGTAGCCATCTGATTGAGTGATGGAATGTTTATTTGCCAATTTCAGATACATATATAAGGGGATTATGTATACCGCATAGATTGAAACTGTCATTTGTATGGGTCTTCTGTATTGTGCTATTTCTGCCCTTCCTTCATATTGAGTCCATTTGTCTTCTTTTTGTGTCTCGGATGTTTTGCTACAATACTGATTGGGTTGGTAGCGTACTCTACAAAATAATTTTGAAACCGCTTCAGCAGTATGAAGTGCTCCGAACCTTTATTAATCTTTTTCAACGACTATATGACAACGTCACATGTCAAGTAATCCATAACGGAAAACTCAGTGAGGTGTTTGAAATGAATGACTGAAGAATAAGACAAGACTGTCCATCTACTATCAACGATGATATTCCTAATAGTGGTGAATTGTGCCATATATCGTGGGGAGCGACAAGTCGAAAAACTTTAGCAGACCTGAACTTCGTGGATGGCTTATGTCTTATTTCACATAGACATGAGAATTCACAGGAGAAATCCAGAAAGTTTTCAGAAGAGGCAGACAGCAAAGACTGGACTTCAAGTCAGTACACCGAAACAGAGAAGACGAAAATAACAAAGATATCTAAGCAAGAAATATAAGAACCAGTCACTAATGTAAGTGTAGAACTTGATCACTCTAGTGGTAGAATGTAATTCCATGTTAGTGCATAAGTTTATTTTAAATAGGATGATGCAGTATTAACAACTTCATGACAAGGTTCGAGCATAAATTATTACCAATTATAGTCATATCAATTTTAGTCACACGGCTTCACAATTTGTCATATATATATCCTTTTTTACTATCTCTCCAACTTTTGTGCTTCACATATCTTCGAAATACGTGTTTTCGACCATATTTAATGTCGGTGTTGATTTTGTTGATCAAGTTCTTTGGGTAGTTGCTTTGCTTGACAGATTCAGTAATGTTTAGATATCAAAGAGTGTCCTCGTCTAAGAAGACTTCAAAACAACTGAAATCTTTGCACTGATGCGGGGTATGATGATCCGAAGTCTAAATATTTGTTGTTCTAGACAATCTTGAAATGATAGTTCATCAAATCCCTAAAGATTCTCTGTCTAACTGTGTCTATGGAAGATACCATATTTGGCCGGTGTTCTGTGTGATAGAGATAATGTCAAGCGTGAAACCTACAACTTACTATGTTAATAGCAAAATAATTGGCTTTTGTCAAGGACCTTAACTCTAATTTCCTATTATTCGCGAAGACGCTCCGAATCTATAATTACTGTGAACGATTGTCGACTTTAACTGCAAAACACAAGGACTTGTGAGAAAGAAAGTGTATTGTTCGGCAGTTAAAATCTTTATCGTACAAAAGTCTATCAACAAATGTTTTACAAGGAATGTATTGTACTTTTTTTTATTCGGCTTCTTTCGTCTTCTTCCAACTTGTACACAACTGAGTCATTCGCAACTTCAAGTTGCCCGCCAATGGCGGCCAAGGCCAAAGAACCAACATTCAATGTTCACGTTCATTTACAGCTTTCTTATCCGCTCCTATTTGTAATTTATAATGATAATAATAATTTGCTTTATTTCAAAACAGTACTTGTGATATAGAATGGATTTCTCAGCATTTCACTACAGTATTGCATCCAGCATGTACATTAACAATAAATAAAATTCTACATAGATTATGGGTAATCTAAGTTTTCGACAACAACATATTAGCATATTAACCTTGCCTAGATTACTAGCTCACAAGATTACCATCTCACTAGTTTTCTTGCCGGTCCCAAGCCCAGATAAAGAGGGAGGGTTGGGGCGTGGTGCTAGCAACTCCTGCCGCGTAAAACAACCAAATAACTACAGAAACTTCAACGCGCAAATATGTTAGAAATTCTAAAAACATAAACAATAGCCTTGTTTTTCGCTGAAATCGGAGAAGCGAAATGATGCAGGCTGGTGGAAGCCTTCGGGAAGCCAGTCAGCCAATGTGCCTTCTTTCGATGGTTACCACCTTCCATATCTCCAGTATACAGGCGTTGCGTCGTTCTGACTGCACGTGTGTGGTATTGAATCCATTAACAAAGGTTCAGTGATTAACTTCTGTCTGTCTCTCCACCTAAGCATATTACTTTTTATTACTCTTATCTTGTCCCACCCACCCTATTTTGTGATGATTACATGCAAATGAATGCAGTTCAATGCAATGACCGAGCGTTTCAACTGGTTATTTAACTCGGCAGGGTTAAGCATTCTAGGTGTTTTTATTTTAATTGAATTTTAGATTTTCCCGTCGATTGATTAGACCGAAGTGCGCCTCAGTCTCAGGTTGACCTGTCTGTTGGCTTCTTGTGTAAATGCTTCGACGATGTCTTGGTATGCAATTAGAATTTAATGCGTGGATGGTGACTAGCAGTGGAATCCAGGCTAAAGCGCATTTCGTTCTATTCGGGACTCGTCATCCGGGTGTGGATAACGCTTTGGCGTTTGAAACTATGGGGGCACTGGTTCAAGCCTCGGTGGAAACAACATCACTGACTCACTGGGAAATGCAGGTACATTCAGATGATGAGTCCCAAAATGGGACGAAATGCGCCTTATCCTGGACTCCACTGCTAGTCACCATCCACCAATTAAATTCTAGGTGTCTACCTAAATTTTTATGTTTCCATAATCTAACTAACCTTGCACAATCTACTTCTAGTTTTTGACCTATATGTGCAGTTGACTCTATTCACAGTCAGCGATTACATGATATTTGATAAATTAGTTTATTTTTCTTAATTGGATCTGTCAGATCCTCAAGTCGGTAAGGTTCGTCGTGAGTGTTGTGATTGATTGGTTTAAATACCATTGTGAATCCAGACTCATTGAGAATCCTAATTAAGGCGTTTTTGACTTTCCTTCTTCATACTGCAGTATTACAGAGGCTATGAATTCGATTTTTACGAGTTTGATCACGGACTGATATCAGTTAGAGAACCATTGAAAACCATCAGGGAGTACTGGGCAGCTAGCTCTTTCATCAGCCTAGTTTGAGAATCATCGGCAGTAAGCACCTACCACGGGGGTTGGAACCCAGGACCTTCTGGCTACACGGCAAGCTGGTATGCCATTCAGCCACTGAGACATTGATTGGTGGTCATGCTAAATCACGAATTGGTAGAAGTTAGAATTCATGGGCTAGCCATTGAATCGGGTCCCAGTAGCTGAATGGTATACCAGCTTGCCTTGTAAGCTCAAGCTCCTGGGTTCGAACCCCGTAGTGGGTGCGTATTGGCGATGATTCCGAACTAGGTTGAAATAGCCAGCTGTCCAGTACTCTCTATTGGTTTTCAATGGTTCTCTAACTGATATCAATCCGTGAGTGATCAAACTCACAAAAGCAAATCTAATCCTTACAAACCGACTATCAAAAATTTGAATTCTATATCATTTTCGTCATTTTTTTATTGCTAGTCCAGGGTTCAACCCATGACCTTCAGATCACAAGGTGACCTCGTAGACCATTCATTACCGTCTGTGAAGAGTTGCAAACTAAGAAACCAGTACCCCCTGCTGGTTTCCCAATGGTTCTCTAACTGATGTCACGGCGAAATCAAACTTGCCATGTATGTAAATTCGAGCAAATACGACCCCTTGGTTCCGTGATTCCTCGTTTATATGGTCTTCGGGAAGTGCATAAAGAGAATATGCCACTACATCCAATCTTGAATATGACAAATTCCACATATCATGCTACTGCCAAATGGCTCTCAGTATCCTCCTGCCTATCAGAAATAACCTCTGTAAGCATAGTGTTTCTGATTCGTTTGAATTCGTCGATTCATTGAGCGATGCTAATGTATCCGGGAAGAAAATGATATCCATGGATGTTATTTCCCTTTTCACCAACATTCCCGTCAATGAAACTATTTGCTTTATATGCAAATTCATTGAGGATAATAATGCAGACGTGTGTGTTCCGATCCAATACTTAAAGGACAACTATAGAGGTGCACTTTAAATGTTCAGTTCAAGTTCAACAACACGATTTATAGATAAAGAGATGGAGTGGCATGGTGTCACTATTGGGTCCTGTACTTGCTAACTGCTTCTAGGCAACTTTGGACAAAAGTATTTTACGGTTTACTATCGATAGTTTCCACTTGTACCAAAGATACATGGATGATACTTTCATCATATATAACGACAATACCAACATCGAATTGATAACTGAGGAGTACAAAAGCTGCCATCATGCCATCCATTTCATGTCGGAATCAGAAATGACTCGGAATTTCTTTTTTGGATGTTTTTCTAAAAACGAGATCTGATGATTCTCTTCAAAGATCAATCTACAGGAAACCAATATGGAATGGTCTGTACACAAATTTCCATAGTTGGGTCCATTTTAGAAGAAAGAGAAATTTGATCCATTCCAATTCCTCAAAAATAAGGAGGATATGTTCCAGTGATAGAATTGATGGGGAACTGGGGCGACTCAGACAAGTTCTCATAGAGAATCGATATCCTGCAAGATTTATCGAGAAAAACATGAAGTCAACAGAAAAGCCTGAAAGAACCTAGATGGTGGGTGCCGAAGATACTGGTATTTATGAGGTCATTTGGAAACTACTTCGCTACTACGGGGTCCCATAGACAATTATACACCTCATCCAACAGTTATACGACAATGCTGCATGCCAAGTAATCCACAACGGGAAACTTACGGAAGCCTTCGAAGTGAGGACGGGAGTGAGGCAAGGCTGTCTACTATCACCAATGATCTTCCTGATTGCAATTGATTGGATAATGCGACAGACAACGGCAACCAACGAGGGAACAGGCATAAAATGGACTGACACAAAAGACTTGGAGGATCTGGATTTCGCCGATGATATATGTCTGATTTCCCATAAACTGGAAGATATGCAAGTGAAAAGTAACAAGTTGGCAGAAGAAGCATCAAAGATAGGACTTCAAGTGAACATAGATAAAACAGAGATAATGAAGATTCCTAGCCAACATCAACAACACCAACAGACCACAATAAGCATAAATGGGAAGAACCTGAAAGAAACAACCTCCTTCACCTACCTGGGAAGCATCGTCTCAACTACAGGCGGAACTGACGAGGACATCAAAGCCAGAATCGGAAAAGCAAGACAAGCTTTCATTACTCTCAAATCTGTGTGGAGGTCAACAGCAATCAGCATCAAAAATAAGATCCGGATTTTCAACTCCAATGTGAAGTCAGTGCTACTATACGGATCAGAGACTTGGCGAGTCATAAAGAGCATCTCAAACAAACTTCAAACCTTCATTAACAACTGTCTCCGCTCAATACTCAAGATCAGATGGCCAGAAAAGATCAGAAACAGGGATCTCTGGGAGCGAACCAATCAGGAACCGATTGTGAAACAAATAGGCAGAAAGAAATGGAGATGGATTGGCCATACGCTGAGGAGACCATCAAGTGACATCACTAGACAAGCCCTCGAGTGGAACCCGAAAGGGAGGCGGCGAGTTGGTCGTCCAAGGGTGACTTGGAGGAGGTCATGCGAGGAGGAGATGAAAGCTTGTGGACAGACCTGGAGCAGGTTGAAAAAGTTGTCAGAAAACCGAGGTCAATGGAGGTGCGCAACTGAAGCCCTATGTTCCTCTAGGAACTAAAGGATACAATAATGAGTGTTGAATTTAAAGGTGACACCACAGCTGAGATCCTGAAGAATCGCGCTTATGCAGATCACTGAGGAAAGCCTTCTTCATGGCTGAGCTACGTATCAATTTCTACAGCCGACAAATGGTTGATGGATGTGTGAAGGATAAACTGTTGCTTTGGGCCACCTCAATGTGTGTTTATAAATTCACCTCTTTCAAGATTATCCACAAGCTGAGGAAAAATGGTACAAAGGGCGTCATGTTTCGGGTTTTGTGTACAACGGAGGTGCTGGCAATTCATCAACACAACCCTGAACTCTGTATGCAGAAAAATTTGTTCAGTCTGTTATTCTACCTTGGTCTTAACCTCTTCACTAGTCGTTCGCTGTAAAAGAATTTTATTACAGGATTTTCATCATGAGCTGCCATCAGTTAGAGAACCATTGGAAGACCTGGGAGTACTGGGTAGTTGTTTCGTCGTAGTTTGGGACTCTTCATCAGTTCTCACCCCCTCAGGTTAGAACCCAGAACCTTCTGATTACAAGTCGAGCTCGTATACCATTAAGCCACTGAGACCGATCGAATGGCTCATGAATTCTAACTTCTGCCAATTCACGACATAGCGCGACCACTAGCCAATGTCTTCCGTGACGAGTATTTGTCCTCACATCCGACCTGCTGCAACCTACTGGTCACGATTCTCACTAGAACACCAGGTAACTACCTACCTGAATAGGGTCAGTCGCCAGTGAGCATCTAATCGATATTCAAGTGTTGGCTTTTAGGGATTTGATTGGTTACAGGATTTTCATCATGAGCTTTTACTTTAATAATTAGTTCACACTATTATCATTCTCATGTGTTGCCTGTTGTACATTTTCCCACTCTCTTCACACTTGTTAAATCGACACTCAACTACCAACTTTATTCTCACTCAAGAGCAATTTTAACCTTATCAAATTTCTATCTTTGTTCCGTTGAGTACCACGTAATTTACAACTTTTAATTTTCACTTCTAAAGCCACTTCTGAGTAATTATATCAACTATGTCACCCGCCGCTATTACTCAATAATAGACCACTATATATTTTTCGTAAGTATAAATACGAATGAACAGCCTCTGAAGGAAGATGATTTCGTCGATAAAGATATATATATATAATTTAGCAGGGTGGAATTGCTTACCTCACTCCTAATCTTTCCACCTTATAGGACTTATCATCATATTAAAAGCAAAGCCTTGGAATACTTCTGCGTGAAATCTAAACTTGGACCATATTTACAGTTGACAGGATTTCTTAAATCTGCCCATTGATGCTGGCATATATAATACTGACAACCAGTTAAAAAAAATCGATCATAATAGAATGGGAAACGATGAAATAGCAGAAAACAAGTCGATTCAGACATAGAAAATAATAAATACTTGTTTCTATTTCGGAAAATTTCAACAATTTTTTTTTCTCTGGACCTCAAAAATAAGACCAAACGACAACAACAAGAAGAAAAGAAGACAATTTTGGCGCGGAATAATTCAACTATGGGATATCGATTTTTAGCAATGATATATTGATCAGATATGGTCAAATAGAATTTGGCCTTTTGTGGCCAGTATTTATGATTATTCCCTTGGATTCAGAGTGTAACAAAGGAGGGCTTCAACAACACATCTTCACTTTCTTCTATTTCCTGCTCTTCTCTTCATCTGGCTAGCTCCACGATTACCCATAATCTCTCATCTCAGCCTCGGCCTCTACCTCCTCGACACACGATCTTTTCCATGTCACCCTCACACCGACTATGCACTCGTTGCTTCCCATCTGCTTTTCACTCGATCAATGGCCTGCATTATGCGCGATGTCATTCGACTGACAGTCTCTTCAGTGGCGTACACCCTATCGATCCATCTCCGTTTCCTCCTCTTGGCGCGAAATAATTCACCTGAAAGATATCGATTTTCAGCAGTGATATATTGATCAGATATGGTGAAATAGAATATGGCTCATGGAAAATTGATATGTATCCACATGATGTGTGTTTTATTTTTGACAGTTTGTTATATTTTGCTATGTGTATGTGGATTGATATTCCATTATAACCGACATTATGCTTTTGTCTGTCCACTAACTAAATAAACAATGTATGACCTTGTCATCATATGACATTACAACCAATCATGGTAAGAGATTGTCTTATTGGTTCATGTATATTAGCCATTTTTATGTATACTCTTGCTTTAGACACTTGTTCACACTTGTTCCCACATTTCGTACACTACGTACCATTTCACTCACACTCTTGTGTGACATTTATTTTCCTTGTTTGGAAAATACAAGTATCATTGTAAACCTGGTGATCTTCTGATTTCCCTTTTTCTGCGGCGTCAGGACTATTAACTACTCGACGAGTACATAACATAATTGGCGACGGGGAAATCTCTAATAACTCACTCAGCAGCATTATATAACAAAAATTCCCAATGTAACATATAGAAAATCAAAACAAATGATTCAGGGAAGAGACTCCTTTCAACAACGAATTTATCATCAAGCTGTACAATTGTATATATGTGGCTTTTATTAAGAAATTATATCCGGTGAGGGAATTGAATCTTAGGTGTGAATGCATAAAAATAATAATAATAATATGAAATGCAATTAAAAAACTAAAATGTTTGTGATTATAAACGTAGTTCAATGTCAAGTGGAAAAGCAAATTAATGTCATATATAGAACATTAATTCATAGGATGTATAGAACTTGAAAAAGAGGTGTGCAATTATAGGATTAGTAGACAAATCGAATAAAATAAAAACGTTACGTAATGTTGTGTGAAATTTGATAACATAGAATTTATCGTTGTAAAAAAGAAGAATTGATTTAGAATGACAAGTGGAACAAGTGAAATAACACCGGGGACCATTCAAAGTGAGAGTAGTAATAGTAACAATTGACGTAATAATGAAGAGACTACAAACTGAATAGACAAAATAAAAAAAATAAAAAATGAAAACTTGGTAGAGCTAAAATATGACTGGGGTTCGATCCCCGGCCGGCGCACTCCTTTACCTCACTGACCCAGAAATGATGCTGGTAAAGAGGAAAGGTTGGGCATGAGGTTAGCAACCCCATCCTGTAAAATTAACTACAAAACTTCAAGCCACTAGCTGGAGCCCTATGTTCCACTGGGAACGTGAAGGAAAAATTATTATTTATATTACCATACTTTGGCATAGAGGGATTAAGACCATGAAAGTTGGAGGTGAGGGGTTGAACGAACTTTTTCTGTACACAGAGATCTGGCTTTTCTGTTTCGATAGCCAAAAATGGCTTCAGCAATACAGCAGATGAGTCGGGTATGTAGGGATTTGGGTAAATTACTCTTTGCCTCTGTAGATGACTTTAAAGGCGGAGGCTATAGAGATAGATCGGGTGATCATTATCGACCAGATGTTCAATGATCGCGCTTCTTATTGCCACACTTCCACCTCTTCGTAACCACGCAGGCGGATAGTGTTCTTGCACCGTCTTGGACAAAACTCGAGTTGAACGAGAGATATACCTAGCTCCACAAGAGCAGGTAAATTGATAAACAGACAGAGAGTTGGTCAACAACGGGATCTTGTCTTTCAGGCTATTGAACAGTAATAGTCGACTAGTGAAGGCTATTCTCAGAGGTGCAGCAGGTAATGTTCTTTTCAGGAATTGTGATATCCTTCGCTTCATGATATCGGAGGCTTAGTTCGCTTTGAATTCCAAGCTCATGTAAATTATTTTCTTCGGTACTAATGATAAGTCACGTTTTATAGGATTTGAATGTATATTATTATCTATAAAACGTGGTGAAAATCCATTTTCTATTAGGATTTTCCTCAAAAAGTATAACTCATCTTCCATAGTATCAGGGCTACATATTCGCCGAATGCGAGTGGCAAGCGACCGGACCAGTTTTCGTTTTCGATTTAATCGTTCATGGCTAGTATTTACTTTTATTATTAGTATTCCCGTGGGTTCTGTGTGGAATACAGGAGGATTTCAACAACACATCTCCAATTCATTCTATTCCTGGCTGTCCTCTTCAGCAGGCTAACTCCACAACTGCCAACAATCTCTCATCTCTCCCTCCAAACACCTACTCGACACACCATCTCCTTCAAGTCACACTTGAGAAGAACACCCACTTATCTCTTCTTATTCGGATTCCAGTCAAACGATGGCCTGCATTACGCACGAGGTCATTCGACCGATGGTCTCCTTAATGTATACCTAATAGATCCACCTCCATCTCCTCCTACATATTCGTTGGCCAATCAGCTCTTGCTCGGCTGGTTTCTTCCCAGCCAGCCAGCCAGTCCCAGCTTCTCGTCGCTAATCCGTTTGTTTAATGAGCTAGTAAACTAGGGGAGGTTTCCATCGTTAGCAGTATTATCCAGAAATGCGCGTTTCCTCCTATTTTCAGACTCTTCAGCTGAATATATCAACTCCTTAATAGAAATTACAGTTTTCCTACTCAAAATTCAAACTCAATAATCATCGTTTCAAGTGCAAGCGTGTTATTTGCTTTGCCGAAAGTGCATGTAATACCCCTCTGGTACAACAGGAATCAGTTATTAATTGAAACAAAACATATAGTTCAGTAAAGAGTGTCTCTCTTCAACAAATTCATTCTCTTCTACAGCTGTACAATCACATTTATATACAGTCTCCTCCCTTCTTAAGATTTTGTAATGATGGGGAAGATTTGTAGCTCAGGGGGATGATTTTGATGTAGTTATGTCTTCTGAGTTAGATGATTTATTTTTGTGAAGCTTTCATTGCCCATCCTACTAGGCAATATCTTCAGCACATACTTCAATGTATTGAAGTGAGCTTTTGGATATTTTAGACGTCTTAGTCAAGCGAATGACCACAGGAAAATGCGAAAATCAGGTTCATAGAAAATCAACTAACACAGATCGAATACTCAATTACAACAACAACAATCCAATAACACACAAAAGGAGTTGCGGACACACATTATTCTAGAGGGCCAGGACTCGTTGCAGCACTCCCACCTTAAAGAAAACTGAAGAAAGATATCTCGTAGACGTCTTCCAAAAAAGTGGGTATCCACTGAACTTCATCAAAAGATATCCAACGCCAAGCGAACCTATCATACCAAAGGCCCTCAAAGAAAACACAAAGAAAATCGTGCTACCATTGTGATGACAGCAGGCTGCTAGCCAAACTGGTAGACATTAATTTACGTCAATGTTTATGTCCCAAATATTGGCCGTGAGAAAATATGAACAAAGACTGATTCAACAGCCAACCAAAGCAGACTTTGCGCAGGCAGATACAGTTAACAAATAGATGATCTGATATTCAAGAAACAGTCACAAAGAGATACAAGGTCAACTTTCTGTGAGAAACAACCAACCAGAGGACTGTGCTTGTATGCATAAATAATCTGTAATAATGTACATGAAAATGTATAAATACGTGTTGATTTCCCTAATAAACAATCTGTCACCTGACCCTTGTCTTCTGCTATCACACTATATATATGAAAGACAACTTCTTGGCAATCACTGCAAGACTCTTCAAACCTTTAGGAAGTGATGTCGCACACAAACCAATAAAATCACTTCACTCAGTTGGCTCTGTGTCTTTCAAAAGACTGAATAGCAAAAGAAGATAAAACCAACATCATCTACAAAGTAAGTATCAACGACTGTGAAAAACACTACATTGGCCAAAGTGGATGTCCCCTTCGTCTTCATATCCATGATCATAAACTAGCCGTTAAAAGATATGAAATCCACTCCCTCATATCACTCACCACGTAGAGACAACCACGGACATCAATTCGACTGGGACAACCAACGTTCAAATATTAGACAGGGGAAACAACAACAAGAAAGCTAGAGAATTTTTAGAAGCCAGTCTCGTATTCCAGTGGATCATCAATCGATAGACACATAGAGATAGACAAAATTTATCAATCGATAAGAAAGAAACTTCACACACAAAGGGTCAAAGTTCAAGTCAAAGAAACAACCGGTTCCAATACAAGTAGCTGCCTAGAAGGTGTGAAAACACACACAAACAACCAATCACGTCCAAGGTCACCAGGAGAGATGATTAATAAACTCGTGGAGAAATCTAAAAGCTCACTTCAACACATTGAAGTATGCGCTGAAGATGTTGCCTAGTAGGATGGGCAGTGAAAGCTTCACAAATAAATCATCCAGCTCAGAGAACACAACCACATCAAAATCATCCCCCTGAGCTACGAATCTTCTCCATCATTACAAAATCTTACGAAGGGTGGAGACTGTATATAAATGTGATTGTACAGCTGTAGAAGAGAATGAATTCATTGAGGAGGGACACTCTTTATTGAACTACATGTTTTGTTTTAATTAATGTCGTCTAGAGGAGCATTATTCATGAATTATTATTATTATTATTATTGATTTAGAAAGATGTAGTGAGGCCTGTAGGTTGACAGAATTGTATCTGGTCAAATGTACTAGAAATTTTTATCACAGAGTAAAACGAACAACTTTTTCGGGGAGAATATATGTCCTATTCAAAGCATGATAATAATGACAAAAAATAACAGATAAATGTTCTACAATTTTGAAAGTAGAAAGGAGAGTTGTGCGAAAACAAGCATTTTCTTGTTTTGAAACATGATAAATTAACATTAGGGTGAATTTTCCTATTCAGGTCATTTGACTTGGTCGACAGGTCACAGGAATTTTCAACCTAAGGACAGTACTTGAATAATTGTGAATAGGAATTAATGATGTACTAGAATAATTGAAAATATATTTTCTTGAAGTGGCTAGAAAATGCTAGAAAAACATGTTTTTCATTACTTTAGTACATTGTACCTCCCTTTTTATTGTGAAGGGTTTCGAGAAAAGGAAAGGTATCTACTAATGGGAAGAAAGAATGGCTACCTCGTCAAGCTGCCAGAGAAGGACGACTAACGCCTCTGCAAGAACTGGTTTGGAATAATGCTCTTTTCCATGCACTGGATGCAGAATTACGCCCAGCTGAAACAAGCTGGATTTAGGAGAGACAAATCATGTGCTGATCATATTTGCAATGCTATGTATCCTTATCACAGAACAAAGCAGAGAATGATAGTCAAATTTCTGTCTATCTTAACTTCATTGACTTTGAAAAGACCTTCAACAGAAAGCGTTGACCGAGAAGTAATTTGGAAAAAAACGTCAACACTACAGACGGCGGTGCCCTAGAAATTCATCAACCTCATTCAACAGCTGGCTATATAACAATGACAGGTGATCCACAACCAAAAACTTGGCGAAGACTGCCTTTGAAGTGAATACAGGGGCTGACTGCCTCTCTATTTTCACCCACGATGACATCCTTAATTTTGGTGAACTGATTGGATTATGCGTCACACTGTGCACAAGGAGTGAGAAGACAGGAATACGCTGGACTAACTGATAAGAAGATCAGAAACAGGGATCCCTGGTAATTTTTTTTTTATTTTTTTTTTTTTATTTTTGATTTACAGCTTGATTCCACACTGTATTTTCGGTACAAGTATGGAATTTTCAGCATGGATATCGGTAGCCCAAATTTCGCAGGCCGATCATAGATATCAGATGTGCGTCGGTGCGGGCTCGAACCCCGGACCATAAGCATGGTCGGCGAGAGTCCTAACCACTGTGCCACCGACGCGAACCAACCCAGCAGGAACCAATTGTGCAACAAATAAGCAGGCAGAAAGGAGGTAGACTGGGAATACTCTGCAAAAACCATCGAGTGACATCATTAGACAAGTTATCGAGTGGAATGCGAAAGGGAAGCGGCGAGTTGGTCATCAGTGCGAGAGTGACACGGAGGAGGGCATGTGAAGAGGAGATGAAAGCATGTAGGCACACTTAGAGCCTGGTGAAAACTCTAGCAGGAACCGAACTCAATGGAGACGTGCAGCTGAAGCCCAATGTTCCTCTAGGATCTTATGGACTTAGAATATGCAGATGACATAGTCCTGTTAGGGGAGGATGCTGACAAAATGCAGAGTTTTCTGAACACCTTGAGCAGCAATCTTCGTATGTTTGGCATGCGATTCGCCCCTACAAAATGTAAGATGCTGCTACAGGACTGGACCACGTCAACCCCTAACTTAGTGATAGGGAGTGAAGTGATAGAACATGTTGACCACTTCACCTATTTGGGAAGTTGTATTAGCACCAACGGACTGATTGGCGATGAAATCTCAGCACGGATCCGAAAAGCTCGAGCTGCTTTCGCTGACTTACACCATCTCTGGCGTAGGCGTGACATCCGGTTATCAACCAAGGGACGTGTGTACTGCTCAGCTGCAGTTCGCTCCGTCCTTCTCTATGGCTCTGAAACATGGCCAATACGAGTTGTTGAAGACATGAAAAGGTTGACTGCTTTCGATCATAGATGTCTGCGATCTCTGTCTCACGTTAGGTGGTTTCACAAGGTAAGTAATGTTGACGTTAGGCGTAGAGTGTTGGGCAAAGAGGGAAAATCAATCGACGAGGCTATAAAGTTACATAGACTAAGATGGCTAGGTCACGTGCTGCGCATGCCTAACCACCGCCTCCCCCGACGGGCATTGCTAGCTGATATAGGTTCAGGTTGGAAAAGAGCCAGTGGTGGCCAAACAAAAACATGGCCTCATCAATCCATGAAATCCTTGACAGTTAAACTGAGTCAGTCAGGTAGGGAGACGCAGACTTCCGGGTTGGGGCCCTCGGGACTGACTCTAGGAATCAATGGCTGGAGACAATAGGTGACGTGGCTCAAAATCGTTGTCAATGGCCAGCTCAGATGTATTCAGTCTCTGTAATCTTTCATATTCCTTTCTACCATTACCCATTCTGTTTCACTCTTATACTTGTCAGACTGTATTGATTTTCCTCACTCATCTTCTTGTCTACCTCTGTGTGCTATTTGGAAAGTGGCAACCGGAACTGGTGCACTTCGGTGCCAAGTTCTATGTTGAATCCAGACAGAAAGACAGAGTTCCTCTAGGAATTAAAGGAAATAATAATAACAGGTAAGACTGAAGAAAATCTGGATTTCACGCGTTGATGATTTATGTTTAATGTGACACACACAAACACAAACTCGAGGACTTTCAGACGAAACCAACAAACTGTCTGGAGGTGGGGAAGGTTGGAATGCAGCGAAGACAGGATTCTAGAGGAAGAGAAAGAAGGTGGAGGTGATGAAGATAACCAACCAACCAACCAACCAACCAATCAATCAATCAATCAATCAATCAACCGAAACAGCAACAACGAGCACCAATCACCATCAAAGGAAGAGGTTTGACAGGGATTACTTCCCACCTTAACTTATCCGGCTAGGAAACCAGCTTCGTTTCAACCACAGGCAGACATTTGAACAGCAAGCATGAAGACGTCAAAGCCAGCCAGCGAGTCAACCAACTAGAATCGGGAAGGCGAGATACGCCTTCATCAACCTGAAACCAGTTTGCAAATCTTCTGCTTCACTCACTCACTGACTCACTCAGCCAGCCAGCCAGATAGCATAAACAACAAGATTCCAATTCTATTCAACACAAATAGGAGGTCAGTCGGTCAGTAATTTAGTTGTTCTTTACGGGTCACAAACTTTCACTGCGCGTGTGTCACGGACAGGATTTCCAGCAGGCTACTAAGGCAGACTTTTATGAACAGCTGTCCACTTCACTGGCTGGCTGGTTTCATGTTGAAGATCAAATGGCTGGTTGGCTGGCCAGCTGGCTAGAAAGGAGGAATTAGCAAGAAGAAACTCTGACTGGCTGGCTGGTTGGGAAGAAACCAACCGAGGAATAGCCGATTGCTCAACAAAATGTAGGAGGAGATGGAACGATTGGGCATACGTTGAGGAAGCCGTGTGTCGAATGACATCGAGCCTAATGTAGGCCATCACTCAAATGAAAGGTGAATGGTAAGCGACAAGTGGGTCGTCCCACCTGAATGATCTAATCACAATATTGATATTTATTATATGTATAAAACTTGAGCACTGTGGTAGTGAGTAATTCCATGTTAGTTTGTTTATTAGATGTATCACACACAGTGTGAAACAGCATTATTTACCGGGTGACGTTTCGAAAAAAATCTTTCATTGTTCATAATCATTTCATCAATTATAATCACACGACTTCGAAACTTGAGTTTTATAGTTTTCTTCGTCTTCTCCTATTTGTCGTCGTTGGGGTAGTAGAATTTTCCAGATATCTGGATGGACAGGTGTTGAATCATTCCTATTACACGTGTTGGTTTGCATTTGATTCGATGAACAAAGCTTCTGTTACCAATCTCTCCCTCCATTCACCCTCGGACATTAGATTTTAAAACTGTCATCCTATCCCATCACATCCTATTGTGTGGTTGTGTGTAATTGCATGTGGCGAGTGATATAGCTGAACTATTCTCTAGATTTCTTATCTTCTTCGGGCCAACCAGTCTAGATTTAACTGGGTTTTTATGTTCAGCTAGTCTGATCGACTGACCCTGTTCTACCAGTTTGACCTATGTATTTGACCTGACAATCATTGCAGACAGGGTATTAGACAAACTAAATTGTTTTGTTTTAAAGGCTCCACAGGATTGATCCTTTCACCGGTAAAGCTTGTTTCTAATTGAGCTTGTCGGTGGTTTGAATACCAACCACTTTTATTAGTGCCTGCCTTGTTAAGAATTCTGCGTAAGCTGGTTTTCGAGTTTCATTCCTTGTATGGGATTACTACTGATGATTTAGATTCCTCACTGTTGGTGTTGTCTTGAGCACGTTTGATATGCGTGTCGTCTTATTATTATTATCACTATCACTACTGTCATCATTTATTTTATTTTTACATTTCCCTACATATATCCTCACTAATTTATCAGGGTAATTATTAAGTTTCAAGGCTTCTTTTATGTGTATCACTTCCTGTCTTAGATTTTCCTTGGTACTACGTAGTTTTTGTGCTCTGTCATTTAAACATTTTAATATAGCAAAAATATTCATTCAGATATTTATAAAACACAACATAATCGAGCAAAGAATATTCTTTTCAATAAATTCCTCTTCTGGCTCTACAATTATATACATGTTTATATACACAGAATATTCAAGGTTGGTAGTTAATAACAATATTAGTGTTTTTTAAATAATATCGATTTGTAAAGCAAGATCAATGCAATTACAGTTCACTAAAAATACTTAAATTATAATAGTAATAAAGATATAATAGCGAGTAGGATATCAACTAAAATTAGGAAATTTTCACGAAAATTGAGAATCATTCAAACCTAGATGGCCAAGGTAGGGACAGCGTCTGAACTAACTTCTTTTGGACGCACAAATTAGGCTTTTTAATGTGGATCCCAACAGCCTCAGCAATATTTAGTAATCGAACTCTTAAGGCGAAGTTGAGATTTGTTGGTATCCGATAAATAACTCTGAAAGCTTGATTAACATCAATCCTATGTTCTGTATCCACCAGATGAGCCAAAATAGCGCTACGGATAGATTTTGTTTGGCCTTTGCTTAACCACGCAGGGTGATGTTCGGAAATTCGACGAGAAACACGCCTAATTGTGCGGCCTATGTAACTGGCTCCACAGGAGCAATTAAATTGGTAGATACACATGGATGAGGCGAAATTAGGCAGTTTGTCTTTTACTCCCGAACGCAGAAGAGAAGTAGTCTTAAAGATACAACGTAATTCAGCAGCAGGGAATGCTCGTTTTACCGCGTTTCTAATACGCTGTGTTAGTATCTCGCTAGTGTTGTCCCCAAGGAACTGCATCTGAAAGAATAAGGCCTTTTTTGGAACTGTTGGTAACTTCGGCTGCTTTGGTTTCAAATTCATATTCTTATCAATAAACTTTTCAGGATAACCATTCTCACTTAGCAACCGTTTAATATTATTCAGTTCTTCATCAAGACATTCGTCCGAGCAAATCGCTCTTGCTCTGTGAACCAGGCACTTTATCAAATTGCGTTTGTATTTCAAGGGCACAAAACTGAGAAAATGTGTGTACTGGCCCGTTGATGTAGGTTTTCTATATACACTTCTTCTTATTGAGCCATCCTCTTTTCTGGTCATAAAAACGTCTAAAAATGGAATACTAGATTCCTTTTCTGTCTCGATGGTAAAATTTATTGCAGTATGTACCTCGTTAAATTTATCCAGGATGCTCTTTGCTTCCTTCTCGTTTTTCATAATTAAAAAAGTATCATCCATGTACCGACAATAAAATTCGAGTTCACTAATAACATCCTTCAGAGGCCCATTTTCTAGTTTCGCAAGGAAAATGTCGGCTAGAATGGGTCCCAGTGGTGACCCCATTGCCACACCGTCAATTTGTCTATATAGTTCCTTATTAAATAAAAAGTGGACATTCATTGTACATTTCAAGAGAAGCTCTTTCACAAATGATATAGGAATGCCGACATTGATGTTTCGTCGTTTAAGTTCTTCACATACAAAGTCCACTGTTTCCATAAGTGGTACATTGGTGAATAAGGAAGATACGTCAAATGATATCATGAATTTATTGTCGACACTTAAATCTTTTATCCTTTCCACAAATCCGAAAGTATCCTTTACACTGTGTTTCACTAACTCCGTATGAAGCGGCTGTAAGATTTCGACTAGCCATTTGGCTACAGGATGGTATGGCGAATTTAACATATCTAACACTGGTCGAAGCGGTACACCATCTTTGTGCACTTTAGGCGAACCATATAGTCTTGGTGTAAAAGTTCCAGTGGGTTTAAGAGATGTATACTGACCCTGTGAGATGAACCCTTGTTGTTTCAGTCGCTTCAATGTTTCCGTTAGCTGTTTCTCAGTCCTTTCAATCGGATCTAGAGAAGAGGAAATTTTTTGGAATTTTCGATTATCATTGAGAATGGTATTCATCTTCTCGAAGTAATCCGTTTTGTTCATGATAACCACTCCTGAACCCTTATCCGGTTTTGTTATTATTATATTTTCATTTTTGCGTAGGTTATCCAGAGCTTCTCTGTGTTTCTTAGTTAAGATACTATACGAATTGCGTTTGCTCTTCAGGTAATAATAGTAACAATCAACCAGTGTTGATTTGAGTCTTTCAACATCTTCCGTTGATGAGGGGGTCAGGCCTTCCGTTTGGGTATATAGACTTTCGAACTGAATCTGTGCGTCCATTTTATTAATTTTTACGTGACTACCAACCTTGAATATTCTGTGTATATAAACATGTATATAATTGTAGAGCCAGAAGAGGAATTTATTGAAAAGAATATTCTTTGCTCGATTATGTTGTGATTTAAACATTTCACTAATCCTATTTTTACTGACATAGGATGGGATGATCGGAAGTACAAATATCTGTTTGAATGTGTGAGTTTCCTGTAAACACACACTAGTGTGTTTAACTTCCCATCTTCTTTCCTTTATACGTTGCAGTCTAACATTGGAAGCTCCTCTGCCTGACTTTCCAATTCATAAGTGAATTGAATTACCTCTACCTTCGAGTTGATGTGTTCGAAAAATTTATCTATATCTTGTGTTCTAGGTAGAGTGAATGTGTCATCTACATACCTCCACCACACTTTTAAGGTGGGGGTGAACGTTTCAGTCGCTATGTTTTCCCACCTATCCATGAATATATCTGCTACCATTGGGGATATTGGTGATCCTTTGGAATTATTAATTAATTATCATTGTTCATAATAATAATTATTAATTATTGTTCATAATCATATCAATCAATTATAACCACACGACTGTGAAACTTTCGTTTTGTAGTTTTCTTTATTCTTTTCTATTTTACATGGGGTTATTAGAATTTTTCACATGTCCAGGTGGACATGTGTTGAATCATTCCTATTACACGTGTTTACAGTTCATTCGATAAATATATCTTCCGTTAGCAATCTCTCCCCCAACCTAGTGAAATCTAGATTAGTTGACCTGAAGAAGATAATAAGAAATCTGGAGAACAGTTCAGCTATATCACTCGCCATATGCAATTACACACAACCACACAATAGGATGGATGGGATAGGATGACAGTTACAAAATCTAATGTAACAGCAGGGTGCAGGGATAGTTTGGCAACGGATGTTTTCTGTTATCGAATCAACTGCCAACACCTGTAATGATCCGACATCTCTCCCCTCGGATATCTGAAAAATTCTACTACCCCAACGACGACAAACAGGAGAGAATAAAGAAAACTATAAAACTCAAGTTTCGAAATTGTGTGATTATAATTGACATGATAAGATACTTTCATTATTTGTGATGAGATTCCCAATCTCAAAAGAAAAATGCTGCAAACCTCCAAATAAACCCACTCAAACACCAACCTCACTCTAGAAGTTCAAACTGAATGAATATTCCATTTCCTCGATGTTCACTTGTGAAAAAGAGATGTTGATAACTCACTGAGAAGCTTCATCTACAAAAATTCCACATGGAACAGACAGTTTGTGAATTTTCAAAAGAGACAGAGAAATATCATCTATTTTCTACACTTAAACATACAAAAATATGCATTCAGGAATTTGTTGACAAAGAACTGCAAAATGTGCGAAGAATCTTGGCGGAAAATACTTTCCCTTCACCTAAATTTAAAGACAAGAACCAGAAACCAAAAGAAACGCTTCTGAACGTGTCCAGGTCGTCCCACCGCCCAAAAAAGGATTTTGCACGTGAATCTCGAAATAAGGAGTGGTAAAAAAGCACAATTGGTCCAGTAGATAAGTTTTTGGGGTTTTAAACGTTGGTCGCTGAGTTCCAGCTTCGGTAGAAACACCGTCACTCACTGTGGAATGGAGATACATCCATTTGACGAGTCCCGAATAGGACGAAATGCGTGTCCTGGATTCCACTGCTAGTCACCATCCACCAAATGACTTCAAGAAATTTTCTAAAAACTGCTTTCAAAATCTCTCAGTAAAATATACTATACTGCCAACCATTCTCTTCCGGAAAAATGTTTGATCAGCATGTGAAAGATGAGCTGTTGTATTAGGCTGCACCATCAACATTCATAAACCATTTCATTCTCTGCAATGAGAAGCTGCGCATATTGGTCATAACATTCGTTCGATTGTGATACATATTCAGGAACATTATCCAGCCTGGCTTGAAAAGGGACAAAGCAGGTATGTATATAGCTTGGTAAAATAACTTCTGGAGAACTCAGTATACAATTTAATCCCCGTTTGTATTCTTGTTATTCGTTATAACTCTGACCTTGACCGGAAATGGTTCTGGAATTTTCTCGCCCTTTCACTACATATTCACGAATGTACACTCTAGCTGACGATGACTTCATCGAAAAGAGGATTTTTACTATGATGTAATGTGTATATTCCATAGTTTAAGAGTGCGTTGGGCGGGAATCAAACCGTGGACCTCATGAGGTATGGTTAGTGAGTATTCTGTCACTCAGCCAGCGTCTAACTGTTATCCATCCTAAAACATCAATATTAGGATGACAATATTATTAGAAAGAATACCAGTAGTTCAGCGAAGAGTCTCTTTTCAACGAATTTATTTTCAAAGCTGAACAGTCACAAATATATATATGGTTATTTTGTATTTGTGTATACATTAAATTTGTCAAACGAAAATACAATTGGTTAGGGTTGTTATAAATAAGAGGGTGAAGATTAGTAAGTTTTTGGTAGAGTTACGTAATACAAAAAAGCTTTCAGAGGAACTGGATTTTGATACAAGAAGGTAATAATAATAATGATTTACTTTATTCCAATGACAGTACTTGTGATACAGAATGGAATTTTCAGCATTAATCACACACAATATTGCATCTAATTCCCTGAAATAATAAATAAAATTAATCAAACAGAAAATTTTCCACATTCACAATAAAGGTAGTGTCAAAAGCATGCAACATATAAAGTGGAAATAACAATAATAATGATAGCAGTTAAGGTAATAATAATACAAGTGAGAACTGTCGTGGGCTTGTTTCTACAGTATTGTCGATGCCGAATAGAAATACTAGCATGTTTAAAAATATTGAATATAATGTTCTCTTTACATGATATTGTTATGTACTCGTCGCCAAATTATTGTTATGTACTGGTCGAGAATTTAATAGTCCTGACGCAAAGAAAAAACGGAAATCAGAAGACCACTAGGTTTGCGATGATACTTCTATTTTCCAAACACAAGGAGAATCCAAGTCACACAAGAGTGTGAGAGCAAAAATATATACGAATGTCCAACCAAGTGTGTGAACAAATCAATAGAGAGTCTTAACATGATTGGCTAATTATAATGGCGTATCAATCCATATATACATATATAACAGACTGTCAAACAAACACACTATTATATATAATATAAGGGGCATTGTTAAAGGAGACAGGTTCATCAAAGTGAAATGGTCACAGACTAAGAGAGCAACAGAAAGAGAGACCACCATATATATATATATATATAATATATAATAAATATATATAATATATATATATATATATATATATATATGGATACATATCAGATATGGTGAAGGGAAAAACAAAGATCACAGCAGTCAATGAGATAAGTTGGTGTTTGCAATTATGAGAGTAAAACAAAGAAGCAACAGGACCATAAATATAATAGAAAAAATAAAAGTAAAACTTGAAGGTATATAAGGATGGATGGATGGAGGAAATTGTTTATTTACTGGATGAGGGAGAAAGGTTAGTTAATTCTTGCCTGACACTATTTTCATCACATAAAATACGTGCCAAGTATGGTATCATGGAATTTCTAAACTTAGACGTGCGAGCATACAGTTTTCTGGAGTTACTTCTTGTTCTACTTGAGGAGACGCAAGGTGAAAGAAAGCTGAGGGTAAAGTGGATGCTTCAAGTCAGACAAAATCCATTTAGCAAATTTATTGCACGAAGTCAAGTGCCTATCGACAACGATGTTAACTATGTGGTCCACTGGGACACCACTCACCCTACTGACCGTCTTCAGCATTCTACGAATTGTGACATAGTCCTAACAAGCAAATCAGGAAAGATTAAGGGTGAACAATACAGAAGAATAGGTAGGATGCAAGAGTTTATGAACTGTAAGAGGATGGGTTGAGTTATACCTGAGTGCCTTAACTACTTAATGTAAAATGTCGGGCGGAATAATTTACTGGAGATCGCTAAGACATGAGAAGACCTAATTTCTGATTTGATTCCTATATCATTGTCGTCAATCTTACAACTGTCATGAGAATCAATGACTTCTTTTAACTTTCTATTACATCTTAAGCTGAAATTAACAGTTTGACATTTAGAAGGATTCAGTTTAAGACCGTTCGACAACTTACTGACTCTCCCGACAGAAAGCTATTTATTTTGGTACAATCCAGGTAGGAGTTAACAGCCATTGAAACTGTTAAATCATCAGCGTACTTCACAAAGTTTATTTCATCAGAGTGAGGCAAGTCATGTAAAAAGAAAGAAAAGGAGAAAGGACAGTGCCTTGAGAGACACAAGCTTCATTAGGCAATGAAGTGTACTGCCTTCTTTCTGAGAAATAGGAATGTAACCAGTTAACAGCCCAGCATTCTGTTTTACTTACAGCAAGTTTATTTAATAAGATGTCCCTAGGGACCGAGTCAAAAGCAGAAGTATAGTCTAGGAAGGTAGTAACAAAAGTGAGGAGTTTTCACAAACCACCGTTAAAGAAGAGTTATGTAACAGCATGAATAGTATGATGAAAGAGTTGTCCCCATGGAATCAGAATAAAATACGGAATTACGTAAGAGTCTTAAGGGAATACAAGAGTTTTAAGTGGTTAGAAAAAAACAAGCAGAACTTAAATCAAATCAACAGAGTTGTTACCATGATAGTAGAAGTGGTTAAACTAGGTGGCTTCTGAAATGCAAAGAAGACGGGAACATATTATCTTTGGCAGGTTGTTCTTCGCTTTGTAGATCACTTTGAAGCTGGAGGCGTTTGTTGAGATAGAATAAACAGTGGTGACGAGATGTTCGTTTATTGCACTGTTTATACGGCCACTACTTCCTTTCTGTAACCAAGCTAGATAGTGTTATCTGACCGCTTTTGAAAGGATGTGTGTCGAACGACCGATGTATCTGGCTCCACAGCAGCAGGTGAACTGATATATATACACACAGAAGTGGTCAGGTGCGAGATCTTGTCCTTTGAGTTTCTGCAGATCAGCAGGCGACTGGAAAAACACTGCTCTCAGTGTTGGCAAGAAGAAAGTTCTTAAAGAAGTGGAGATTCTCCGCTTAAGGACAAATTTAAAATACACACATTTACAAAATAACCATATATATTTGTAATTGTACAGATAGGAAAATGAATTTGCCGGGAAGAGACTGGTCTTCTCTCTATTAATAATAATAATCTACTTTGTTCCAAAAACAGTACTTATAATACACAATGGAATTCTCAGAATTTGTCACAACTCCTTGCATCTGATTTACTCAAAATATAAATAAAATTAAAAATTAAAACAAAAGTAACCAGAGGAATTTGTCCACATTTACGATATAAAGTCAAAAATATTCGAAGCACAAATTAAGAGTATTAAATATTATAATAATAACAGTGAGTCTGTTTCGAACAGTATTGTCGATTCAGTTTGGAAGTTTTAGCAGGTTACCATAGAGTATTGAATCTAATGTTCTGTTGATATAGCAGCATGGTGAGGGGAAATACAAAATTAACAGTTATAACACAGCTTAAATGATGCTCACACTTATGAAAAAATAAACAAATAAAAACAAAAAATTGAGAGAATTACAAATATAAGAAATAAAATAACAATAGAGTTTGATATTGTAAGGGTGGAGGAAATGGTTTATTAAGTATTGCAAAGAAGGTTAGTTAGTTAGTTAGTTCATGCGTGACACTATTTTCATCACATAAAGTACGTGCCACCAAATATGATATAGTGGAATTTTTATACTCAGACGTATGTGCATAAATTCTTCTGAAAAGACTTCTTGTTTTACCTGAGGGGAGACACTAGGTTGGAACTGCGGGTACTGTAGTGGATTCTCACAGTCTGACAAAAGTCCTTTAGAAAATTTGTTGCATGAAATCAAGTGCCTATCACTGACAATGTCAACGATGTGGCCCAATGGGATACCACCACTCGCCCTACTGACAGTCAGTCTTCAGAGTTCTACGAAGTATGACATAGTCTTTTTTAAGCAATCCAGGAGAGAATAAGCAAGTGTGAACAGTAAAGAAGAATAGGTAAAATAAACGAGTTGATAAACTGTAAGTGGAGTGGTTGGGTTTATACTCCAATGGGGATTTTTCATGAATTAAAAAGTAGAAAGGACCTCTCGAAAGTCAAGGAGGAACTCAAACTTGCGGTAGCGATTGCAAAAGTAACTTTTTCAATGATTGTATCACTCATCATGACAAAAGTCAAGTAGATTTGCTGTAGAAATGAAAATAACTATACCTTCCAAGCCTGGAAATTAAGTCATTTGAGACCACCTACACTCTTTTTTAAAAAAAGCCTTATTCAGAATTATTTTTGAATAAATTAGAGTGTAATGTTAATTGTTAACTGGGTGATGACTAATCACAATGAGTAGGACAAGACCACTTTTAAAGAAATTAAAAAGGCATAATTAATTACTCATTTAAAAAATTTCTGTGTTCAGTGTCTAACATTAGAATTAATTTGAATAAAACAAGAACAATGTTGGTTTGTGGAGAATAAAAAGTATGCTATGATTATTGTTTTATTTCATTGGTTTCTCTTCAGCTGCTTACAGTCTAAAGATATTATCAGTATGTTCATGTACGGAAAGAATATTAATATACAAATCGCACGCGTGGAATGGCAATCAAACCTCTACCTCAACTTTACAGACTTTGAGAAGGCCTTCGACAGACAGCGTTGACCGCGAAGTAATTTGGAAACTACTCGAGTACTACGACTGTACGACAACGGCACATGTCAAGTGATCCACAACAGAAAACTCAGAGAGGCGTTTGGAGTAAACATAGGAGTCAGACAAGGTTGCTTATTATCACCAATGATATTCCTAATTGTGGTGGACTGACTGGATTATGTGTCAGACTGTGAGTGGGAAACGAGAAGACAGGGATATCCTGGACCGACCGACGTGAAGAACCTAGAAGACCTGGATTTCGCGCGTGGATGATTTATGTTTGATGCCACTGTCACAAAATCGAAGACTTACAAGCGAAAACCGACAAACTGGTCGAAGAAGCAGCAAAGACAGGACTTCAGGTAAACACAGACAAGACGGAGGTCTACCTTAATAATATTTTTAGAATGTGGACATCTGAAAAGACTCCAGAAGATCTCGATTTCTCAGGTGATATATATCTAAAGTCATACAAACTCGAAGACTTGCAGGCAGCAAACTGGATGAAGAAGCAGCGAAGACAGAACTGCAGGTGAACATAGAGGAGAAGACGGGGGTGAGGGAGACAGTCAATCAATAGGAACAACAACAACAACAACAGAAACGACAACCAGCACCAATCACCATCAACGGGAGAGATTTGACACAGGTTACTTCCTGCCTTCATTTATCCGGCTAGGAAGCGCGCTTTCAACCACAGGCTAGCAGTCAGACAGCACAAATGAAAATGTGAAAGCCAGCCAGCCAGCCAGTCAGTCAGAATTGGAAAGGCAAGATATGCCTTCATCAACCAGTTTAGAAAGCTTTCTGCCTTACTCACTCACTCACTCACTCACTCACTCACTCACTCACTCACTCACTCACTCACTCACTCAGCCGGTCAGCTAGTATAAACAACGAGATTCGGATTGTATTCAACACAAATGTGAAGTAAATTAGTCAGTTAGTTGTTCTATACGGGTCAGAAACTTGCACTGCACATGTGTAATGGAAAGGATTTCCAACAGCCTGTTACGGACTTTTATGAAGAGCTGTCCACTTCGCTGGCTTAGTTGTTGTCTCCATACTGAAGATCAGATGCCAGGTTGGCCGGTTGACGGGGGTGGGGGGGGGTTGGCTATCAAGAAGGAATTAGCAAGAAGAAGCTCTGGCTAGCTGGCTGTCTTGAAGAAACCAACTGAGGAAGGATCGATTGCTCAACAAAAATATGTAGAAGGTGATAGACCGATCGAGCATCCGCAACTGAGGAGGCCGTCGGTCAAATGACATCGTACGTAATGCAGGCCATCACTCTAGTGAAATCCGAATAGGAATTTTATGTCCTATCTCTATAATCTGTTTCGCAATAGAACAGCTAGGTTCTGAAGATTCGATTTATCTCTGAAGCTATTTAGTGGGATATGCTCTGAAGCCAGCCCTTACTTGCAGAGATCGATGAGTCCTCCTTCATATGTGTGTGTGTGTGTGTGTCCACAAGTACATTCAAATTGCTAAATACAGTGGGGCATGTGACATCATTTTTCGCATGTTCAAAGAGCTTAGATGGATGGATAAATTGGCTTTACATTCTCTATTATTATGATATTAGCTGCATAAAAAGTCTTTTCAGCCACAGTAGCGTTCAGTCTTTGTCTAATTATCAAGCTGCTGTGTTGCCTCATATAGCATAGGTAGCTTGATGTACACATCTTTCTTAGGGGTGAGTTGGAAAGTGGATATGAGTTATTCCCCGGTGAGTAATCATTGTACTTATCCTTCTAATACTCCGTATATTTCTTAATAATAATAATAATGAAACTGCAACACTACTGGGTGTATAGATGACTTGTCATGCATATAAATCTGATTATGTGAAGGTGTTTTGAAGTGTTAAGGGTGTGACATCACCCAAGAGAAAAAGAAAACAATTTCCTTGTTTTGTTAATTTTTTTTTGATTGCAATTAACCATAAGGCAGTTTTTATTTTTACAAGTTTATTCATGAGTCATTTTAATTTTTTATCTCACTTTTTACGGCTTCAGTTTTCTGTTTGTTGTATTACATACAGAATTATAATGAATATAGGCTAAAAATACAATAGAAATGTCTGTTCATGTTATATCTTCGTTGAAGGTGACTGACTAAGCAATGCTTACTTTCTGACTCATTGTTAGGATGTATTTGCAATTCATCACTTAGCATTACAACCACACCAGCTAGGTGTGGTCTGAACACAGGATAATCAATCTCTGTCTTCTATTGTACAACTGTCCAAAACTTTCTTAAGATAACAGGCACAGTCACAAAACTCGGTAAAGACAGAAAAAAGACGATTACACATCGATCGATCTGTGTGTGTGTGTGTGTGGTTGTATTTTATCAATAATAAAATATCAAAAACTCAAAACCACCTTAACAGTGCTGGCAGACGTCTACACATCCCTGTATGTCAGAGGAAGTCGTCCACTTCATTGCTTACTGAGGCTGGTGTCCCTCAAGGCGCTGTCTTTCATCCTTTTCTGTTTTCTTTCATCTTGCATGACTTGCCCCACTCTGATGAAATGAACTTTGTTTAGTATGCCGATGATCTAACTATTTCAGCGTCTGTTAACTCCCAGCTAGACTGTACTAAGATGAACAGCTTTCTATCAAGAGTTAGCAAATAGTCTTTGTCTAACGGCCTTAAACTAAAATAAATCTTTCCAAATGTCAGACTGTTAATTTCAGTTCCTGATGTAAAAGAAAGTTAAACGACGAAGCTGTCAATTCCTATGACCTTTGCAAAACTGATGATAGTGAGGATATAGAAATCAAGTCTGAAGTTAAGTATCTTGGATTATTTCTTTCTTCTGACCTATACTGGTCTTCCCATGTCTTAGCAATTTCTTAAAGAGTATTTCGTCTGACTTTTTACATTAAGAAGTCAAGGCACTCAGGCATAACCCAACCACTCTTCTTACAGTTTGTCAACTCGTTTATTTTACCTATTCTTCTTTACTGTTTACACTTGCCTATTCTTTCCTGGATTGCTTAAAAAAGACTATGTCATACTTCGTAGAACTCTGAAGACTGTCGGTCAGTAGGGCGATTGGTATCCCATTGGGCCACATCGTTGACATTGTCACGGATAGGCACTTGATGTCAGACTCTGAGCACTCACTCTACGCGCAGCTCCAACCTTGTGTCTCCTCAGGTGAAACAAGAAGTCTTTTCAGAAGAATTTATGCACATACGTCTGAGTATAAAAATTCCACTATACCATATTTGGCGGCACGTACTTTATGTGATGAAAATAGTGTTAGGCACGAACTAACTAACTAACTAACTAACCTTCTTTGCAATACTTAATAAACCATTTCCTCCACCCTTACAATATCAAACTTTATTGTTATTTTATTTCTTATATTTGTAATTCTCTCAATTTTTTGTTTTTAATTGTTTATTTTTTTATTAGTGTGAATGTCATTTAAGCTGTGTTATAACTGTTAATTTTGTATTTCCCCTCACCATACTATATCAGCAGAATATTAGGTCCAATAATCTATAACATGATAAAATTTCCAAAGTGAATCGACAATACTGTTTGAAACGAACTCATTGTTATTATTATTATATTTAATATTCTCAATTTGTGCTTCGAATATTTTTGACTTTATATGGTAAATGTGGACAAATTCTTCTGCTTACTTTTGTTTTAATTTTTAATTTTATTTATATTTTGAGTAAATCAGATGCAAGGTGTTGTGACAAATGCTGAAAATTCCATTCTGTATTACAAGTACTGTTTTTGGAATAAAGTACATTATTATTATTATTGTTACAAACAGACGGAGTAACTTTCCATGTACAAAACAAGTTCTTGGAATCAAGTAGAATATTTCCAACAACCAAGGTTACGTCAGTCAGTCAGTCAGTCAGTCACTTCTTCTATATAGGTCAGAAACATGGTGTACGCGTGCCCTATCACGAAAAGCATATCCGACAGCCTACTGTTGACTTTTATCAACACCTGCCCACTTTGCTGGCTCCACACTGAAGATTGGATGGCCGGTCGGCTGACCGGAAAGAATTATCAACAAGAACCTCCTATTGTTCAACAAATATGCAGAAGAAATTGAAGATGAATGGGATATATGCTGAGGAGGGTGTTGAATGACATTGTACCATCGTCAGGCCATTGCTTGAGTGGAAACCAAATGGAAAAAACAACGAGGTGCACGTGAGTCTAAGGCTAACGTGGAAGAGATAGTGTGTAATGCGTAGGAGATGAAGGTAGTCGTGAGACCAGCTAAGGAGGACCACGGTGAATAGGAGGCAGTGGAGATGTGCTGCTAAAACTCTATTATGTTGCGCTTGGAATATAAAAAATGTTTAAAGGCTATTCAACAAAAAATCAATTAGATGAAAAACTGAATGCACCAAATTTTAAAAATAACAGTTGGCTTTCATTTCGTCATATTTCTTCCTACTCATCCTGTTGCCATTATTACTATCATCATTATTATATTGCTAATAGTGTTATATTTATATTGCCACATTGAACTGAAATTGATCGCTTGAAATTCTTTTTTTTTGATTTACAGCTTGATTCCACACCGTATTTTGGTACAAGTATGGAATTTTCAGCATGGATATCGGTAGCCCAAATTTTGCAGGCCGACCATAGATATCAGGTGTGCGACGGCGTGGGCTCGAACCCCGGACCATGTGCATGGTCGGCGAGAGTCCTAACCACTGTGTCACCGACATATTCAAACATCAATTAAAAATGACTGTTGTTTCGTCCTAGTCTGGGCACCCACGACCCTGTAAGGGATTGAATACAGGATCTTCAGGTAACCATGTGAATCCACTGAGTATCGGGATCAGAAGTTAGAATTTACAAGTCATTGAATTCCATCCACATGGAAGAATGGTCAATGGACTTATCTTATAAACTGAAAATTTTGGATCCAACCGGCGACTGGGGGGGGGGGAGGGTCGTTGAAGTATACCTTCTGAAGAACACCAGATTAAGCAGAAGTAGCAGTCTAGCACCACTTAGATCTGATCCGTTACAAGAGGAGAAATCCAAACCACTGCACTACAGGATGATACTGTATGTAGTTCTGATTCTACTGAGAACCAATGGATAAACAGTTATGCGTATTAAATAGTAGTCCCATAGTAAAATTTAGAACAACCTGTGTAAGAGAACAGTATTGTTTTCAATTAGACGTCATCAGACTCAACTCTAATATTCACATCTAGTCACCCATCGACCAAGTGACTTAAAGATAAGCCAATCACAGTGATTCTATCAATAACAAAGACGAAAAAGTGAAGTCATCTATGATTACGAGAATAGTGGAAAAAAAAACAGCATGATTAAACAAACAAATGTTCAGGTAGACGTAGTAGTCGATAAAGGCTGAGAAAAACAAATGGATAGATTAAGTAATTGTCGATTGTAATAGAAGTAAATAAACTATGTTTTAACCAGGAAGTGATTAGTTTAAGGGATGATAAGAAAGTGAGAGATTAAAAGTATTAGTAAGGGGTGGTAACGAAATCATCAGTTGGTTAAGTCCTGACTAGTCAAGCGAGGGATAATGGCTGTACGAACTTCTTTCGAATGTATAGTTTAGGTTTAATAGTTCCAATGCTTATCATGTCAGCTCTATATGTCGTAGATGAATAATATGAAGTCCACTGGAAAGATGCAGTGAGATTTGATGAATTACTATGAATCCCTTCGTTTTCTTCACTGAATGACCACTATCAAGTAAATATGACAAAAAGGAGCTACGTATAGTTTCTATCTGTCCTCTGTCAAACCATGATGAATGGTGTTCACTGACATGTGTTAGCTGAGGTGTCTCCACAGGAGCAGTTGTGTTGATAAATAGACATAAATCTGGCAAAACTATCTAGCTTACTCTTCGTTTGAATGTAACAAAATTATTGGTCAACTAGAGAACTGTAAACATAGATCTGCTCAGGAAAGCGTCCTGCGTACACTTGTGGCCTGTCATACTTGACAAGCTCCTATTAAAGTGTAACTTAATATAAATGGTATTTATATAATTGAATTTTAGATTTACCCTTTGATTCATTGGACCGATGTCCTCGGTCTCAGGTTGACATGTCGACTTCATGTGCAGATGCTTCGACAATGTCTGGGCATTTAATTAGAATTTAACCGGTGGATGGTGACTAGCAGTGGAATCCACCAGGATGCGCATTTCGTCCTTTCTGTGGCTCATCAGCAGGTGTATTCCGATGATGAGTTCCAGATGAGACGAAATACATATGCTGGATTCCACTGCTGGTCACCATCCACCAGTTAAACTTAATGAATAATCGTTTCTTTTGTGCTATCATTGTCTCAGACTTTCTGTCCAATATTTTTGTATATTTCTTTATGAAACTACATGAATAACCAATCTCCCTCGAGGAATAGTGAATATGTTCAAAGCCCTTTTGTAAGTGACCATCCGTACACTATCTTTCTTGCTCTGTACGTAAAAAAGACACGAAACAATATTTCTGGTATATTTAAGCACATTCACAAAGCAATAAACACACAGTTCCTTAGCTGTGTGACCACGATATATTAAAGTGCTTCCGATTCCCCTTGTAAACGAACGTCTATTCGCTTACTCAATCAATGGATATAAAATTATGTGTACTGCTCAATAATACAATACAAGGTGAGTATTTAATAAATGTAATTGCATTATTATTGTTCCGTCAGCTATCGCATAGAAAGCAGGGCTTCAACAGCATGCCTCTACTTTGTCCTATTTCCCGTGGCCCTCTTCTCATCTGGCCCCACGATTTTGCCCATAGAACCTTATCTCTTCCCCGGATGATCTCCATCACATCAGCTTCGTCATTTCCTATTTAGGTTTCACTTGAGCAATGATTTAGAGATGGCACGATGTCATTCAGCGGTCTCCTCAGTGTGTGTACTGTCTACATCCATTTTATCCCACATATTTGCTGAGCAGTAGAAGCTTCTTGCCAAATGAACATAGACAAGACGGAGGTTATGAAAATAGCCAACCAACCAACCAACAACAACAGCAGCAACATCCAGCGCCAATCACCATCAACGGGAGGGATTTGAAAGAGGTAACCTCTTTCATTCACTTATCTAGCTAGGGAGCATTGTCTCAACTACAGGAAGTCGGAACGGACGAAAATGTCAAATCGAGCGAGAATCGGGTGGGGGGCTAGAAACACATTCACATCAACCTGAAACCAATCTGGAAATCTTCGTCACTCAGGCAGCATCAACAACAAAATTCAGTCGGATTTTCAATACAAACGACGTCAAGTCAGTCAGTTCTTCTATACGGATCGGACTGAAACTTGGCGGGTGGGTCACAAAGAATATTTCCAACAGCCTGTTGCACACGTTACCTTTATCAACAACAACTGTCTTCTCTCTATACTGAAGATCAGATGGCCGGGCCGGAAAGAATCACTATCAAGAAACTATGGACACAAACAAACAAAACAAGAACCAGTCAATCGCCAACCAACAAATATGCAGGAGAAAGTGAAGCAAGGTGGATTGAACACTCGTTGAGGAGGCCGATGGGTGAGATCACGCGCGCGTCAGGCCATTGCTCGAGTGGAACCAGGCCGTAAGGGAAGCAGCGAGTGGGACGTCAGCGCAAGGGTGACATGGAGGAGATGGTGTGAAGAGGAGTTGAAACAGTATGGACTAACTGACATGGATGCAGGTGAAAAGTACAGCAGAAGAAAGACAGAAGCAGGTGAGAACGTGCAGTTGAAGCTCTATGTTCCACTTGTAACCCAAGGGAACAACAATAATAATAATGAAAGGAGGTTCTTGACTGGTTCATTGTCTCCCAGAGTTTCTTGTTGATAATTCTTTCTGACAAACGACCCGGCCCTCTGATATTCAATAAGGAGCCAGCAAAGTGGGTATCTGTTGATAAAAGTCAGCAGTAGGCTGTCAGAAATGTTTTTGTGACGGCAGCGCACTCCATGTTCCTGGCCTACATAGAAGAAGTGATTAACTGATTTAACATGGGTACATAACAGCCGAATCTTGTTGTGTATGCTGACGCAGAGTGCAGAAGATTTCCACACTGATTTCGACGTAATGAAGGTTTGTCTTGCCGCTCTATGGAGTGGACTGTAGTTGAAACGATGTTTCCTTGCCAGATAAGTGATGCAGTTGACTTCTTTCAAATTTCTCCCCTTGATAGTGATTGGTGGTGCTGGTTGTTGTTTTTGATTGGTTGGTTATCTTCTTCTCCTCCGTCTTCTCCACGTTCACTTGAAGTCCTGTCTTCATTTTTCTTCCTCAACCAGTTTGTTGGTTTCCATCTGTAAGTCTTTGAGTTTGTGTGACTCTGGATTGTTCTCTGAGTTCCTAACCAACAAACATCTAAGCACGTTCACCACGAATGCGACGAGCCAATTGGATGTCCTTCACCATGATGGTAACACGCTTGGCATGGATAACACACAAGTTTGTGTCTTCGAAAAGACCAACCAAGTGAGCTTCAATGGCTTCTTGCAGAGCAGAAACTGCTGAGCTCTGAAATGTAAGTCAGTCTTGAAGTCCTGGGCTATTTCACGGACAAGACGTTGCAAGGGGCAATTTGCGGATCAACAATTTTAGTGCTCTTCTGGTAACAACGGATATCACGCAGGGGGGGGGCGGTTCCGGGCCTTTATCTGTGTGGCTTGGATCATAGATTATCCTCAAAATCCAGAACTTCTAGAGTCTTCTTGTAGGTCAGTCGAACCTATTTCTGTCTTCTGAATCCCCACTACAATTAGGAATGTCAATGGTGACAGTAAGCAGGCAGCCTTGTCTAACTCCCGTATTCATTTCGGAGGTTTCACTGAGTTTTCCGTCGTGGACTACCTAACAAGAGTTGGTTTGTAAGGAATAGATTCCTCTTTTTACGAATTTGACCACTCGCGGATTGATATCTCAGTTAAAGAACCATTTGAAAACCAACAGGGTGTACTGGACAGCTAGCTGTTTCATCAGCCTAGTTTGAGAATCATCATGGGCAGTACGCACCCACCACAGAGGTTTTGAACCCAGGACCTACCAGTTATAAGGCGACATCGTATACCATTCACCCGCTGGGACCAACCCATGAATTCTAACTTCGACCGATTTAAGATTTTAGCATGACCACCAACCAATGTCATCGGCGGGAACTCCATCCTCAGTAGTCACGACATCTCACCAGAATTCCAGGAAACTTTGTCCTGTAGCAAGTCACTAGCGAGCATCTATTATTATTATTATTTTATTCTAGTTTCCAGATTGATCAGACTACTCATAAGTAGTGAATTTGTTTTCACAAAATACAAATGAACAAGAAAACAAAATAAAAATGCAACAGCATCTTTACATGATCAAATTTCAGTGTTATTGAAATACACTAAAGGGTCTAATATTTTATTGCAACTATTCACATTAGTTATGTTAGGTTAAAAATATACAGAAGTTGTGCAAAATGTGTGTGTGTGCATTTATTTGTGTGTGTGTGTGTGTTCGTGCTTACTTGTGGTGTAAATTATCAACAATACAATCGTGTCCAACATTTAGGCGTCCAATAATCAAATCAAATAATCAAAATTTATGAAATATAATTTGTCTCAAGTTTGATAACGAGTTGATATCAGTTAGGGGACAGTTGGAAATCAACTAAGCAGTACTGGAGAGTTGTTTCGTCCCGCTAGTTTGAGGCTCTTCAGTAGTACCAACCAACTTCCGGTTACAAGTCATACTCATAGACCATTCAAGCCACCGGAATCCGACTCCTATGGCCTGCAAATGAATTTAATTCAACTTACGCTAATTCATGGTAAATTTAGCTCAACCTTCAGCCAGAGTGTCACGAGCGAGTAACCGCCCCTTCTTGCCTAACTTAGTTAACCTCAGTGGTCACGGTTGAACTGAATGTATCATGAAATGACAGAGGTTGGAATTCATGAGTACTAATGACTGATGAGTGAGTGGTCTATGAGCTCTCCTCGCAACAGGAATGTCCTTGTGCCCGATTCCCTGTGGTAGGTCATGCTGATGATGAAGAGTTCACAACTAGGACGAAACAACTGTCCAGTACTTCCTGTTAGTTTTTTTCAATGGTTCTCTAACTGATGTCAAATTGTGATCGAACCTGTAACCACCAATCGAATTAAAAAAATATTATTTCCCCATATGAATTTAAAACAAGCAATAAAGGTTAATAAAGCAGGATGACTTAATGATGGATTCATCAAATTTCGGTAGAACTCCTCCTCAGCTGAATACTACTCTACATACACGGATATATATATATATATATATATACTTTTGAAATTACATTGGGAGATATAAGACTGATAAGTAAACAAACTACATTGAATAAGTCATGCAGAAAGACGACAGGTGAGAATGTTTTCCAGGTCATGTTCAAATAGATAAGGGGGGAGAGAGAGTATGAGAGATCAAAATTAAAATAAATTGCATTAGGCTTCAATTACATCACTTAGATAAACAATTAGTCATTAGGGAATATAACGAGAAGTGCAAACCGACTAATATCAATAGTAATAGTTATAATAATAATAATAGTGTTGAAGCGGGTTAAGATAATCCTACTGATAAAGGATAGTTTTAAATGAATCAATAATAATAATAGGTACAATAAGTAAAACGTATTACCATGGTAGATTCAGAGTCACGACCATCTCTTTTTGTAAACAGAGATCTGGTTTATAAACTCGAATTGCACAAACCTCTGCAATTGCAAGCATCTTCTTGTATCTTTGTCTGCTGACAATAACAGTGAATGACTTGACACCGCGTCGATATCATGTCCGTAGTTCACAAAATGTTTTGTTACTGAGGTTTTTTGCACTTTGCACTCAATTGTTTTCAACCATTTTGCCAAATACTCCAACATCGTGTGAGCAGACAATCGCCTTTCTGTACGACTTATTTTTTTTTTTTTTGATTACAGCTTGATTCCACACCGTATTTTTGGTACAGGTATGGAATTTTCAGCGTGGATATTGGTAGCCCAAAATTCGCAGGCCGACCATAGATATCAGGTGTGCGTCGGCGTGGGCTCGAACCTCGGACCATGTGTATGGTTGGCGAGAGTCCTAACCACTGTGCCACAAACACACTCACCGAATTGATATACGCAGTATGAAGTGTTCAGGATTGGCGACTGATCTTTCCTGCTTTATTAACCAATCAAATCCCTGCAAGCGAGCAGTTTGTATTCCTTGCCCTTGATTGAGCTTCATTCAAACGAAATGCTCAGTTTCTTGTCTGGGAGCTGACAGTAGTCAATAGACACGGAGGATTCTGATCAAGTAAAAAAAAAAAAATAATTCAACAGTTGGAGATACATATACATAGGTCAAATAAATGAATTGGCTCTTATTGTTTTTGTTTTTTAGTGACCACACCCTTTGTATTTTCTACTGATGGAGTTGCCGTGGGAACGTGACTCATCTCTGCTGAAGTACTTTATTTTATCCCAATGGATAAGTGGTTTAGCCTATTTTTGCTTTTCTCTAGGCAAACTGGTGGCTTTAAGCAAGACTTCTGGCTATTCAGTTTGACTCGCCAAATAGATGGGATAGTTTCCAATTCTTTCACTGTTAATTTTATTGTCGCCACTTTTCTTACTGCTTTTGTATTATTCTTAGTGGGACAGAAATTTTTAAAAAAGCTTTGAAATTTTAGTGGCGCTAGTGCGTTTTTTTTTCTATGCGGTTGCACTGGTAACCTGACACTCAACCATGTCCTCTTTGCCTGACTTACCGCCGTCTATATATATATATATCGATTTTTTTAAAGGCCTTCGATAGCGTTGATCGCGAAGTAATTTGGAAACTACTTAAACACCTAACCTAATATTTTAATGTCACCAGCTGGAGTAATGTCCATTGCTGCCTGTAGTTGTCTGTAGAATTCTTCTTTCTTTTCGAGGTCTGCGTTGTTTGTGGGTGCATAACATTGTATGATTGACACTTTCCTTCCTTTGGAGTTGAATCTGGAGGTCATTATCCTGGACGAGATCGCCTCCCATTGCATCAGGGCCTTTGTTGCCGTTGGTGACATCATGATAGTTACGCCTTCGGTGTGCGTGTGATTATCTTTTGGGTGACCGGAGTAGATCATTGACTCACCCGTTGACAATTTAGTGAGTCCATTCCCATTTCATCTGCTTTCACATATCCCCAGTACTTGAATTCTGTATCTTTTCATCTCGTTTGCGATCCGGGCAGCTTTGTCAATCTCGTACATAGTGCGGACGTTCCATGTCCTTACACAGACTTTTTCTTTTGGCGCAAAGAGATTCATCGTGCTGAAGTTTCTGTAGCAATTTTGTTTACAGGGTGAGGTTGCTAGCCTCATGCCTGAGAAAGGGGTGGTTACATTAAAATATATTTTAGGGAGAAGTGACCTAGTGGGTTGCTCCCCTTAAAACCAAGAAAACAGGGAATAAAGCAATCAGAACAACACCCCCAGCAAAAGGAAAACAATTCACAACAGGAAGGACAACAAACGACAACCGTAATAAAAAAACAACCTTTGCAGTAGTATTGTAACAACAGAAGACAAGGGCCAGGCAACAGATCGTTTTATTATGAAAATCAACACGTATTTATACATATTTCACATACATTATTATAGCTTATGCAAGTAGACAAGCGCAGTTATCTGATTGGTTGTTTATCAGAAGTTAGGCAGACGATCGCAGGCTTCTGATTGGTTGTTTCGGGATTCCTCGACAAATAGAGTTCTCTATCTGCGAATCATATTTTGCCACGTTAACTTTGCTGTGATTGGTTGTTGAATCAGCCTTGCTCATATTTTCTCACGGCCTGCTCTCACCACAGTATCACAGTCAGATACAGTTAACAAAAATGATGATATCAAAATCATAGACTCACTGACTTGAACCAACTTGAACATGTAAATCCATCAATATATACAGTTATAGATATATGTAAGTGTTAGACAAGCACAAAATGGCAAACAGATAGTTATAGGTAATATCGGTCAACAAGATTATATCCACAGATTCGTTGTTTGTAAAACAAATAATTACAATTTTTTTGTTTAAACTTAACTCTGTGCAAGTATGTTAAAATTGTTGTTGTAGATATATATTTAATAATGTCTTTGCCATGTAAGCAGCTGACGAGAAGGCAACGAAATAAACAATGATGGTACCCTTTTTATTCTGCTAAAACTGTAGTTCTTGCTTTGTTCAAATTACAATAATTTTTACAACTTTTTAGCAAGAAATTCCACGGAAATAAGCGTTTTATGTAACTACATGGATGTAACGTAGTAATCGAAAAGCGCTTCAAGGTTCCAGCATATTTTTATCAACCTCACATTTCCAGTGATTCACATTGGAAAAATCAACGAAGCCTGCCTTTGAAGTGAAGACATCAGTAAAAAAAAAGACCGCTGCCTATTCTCACCGATGATATTCCTAATTGTAGTGGACTGAAGTATGCGTCAGATTTTGCCAAGGCAGTGAGAAGACAGGAATACGTTGGACTGGTCGATAAGAAGATTCTAGGAGATCTGGATTTCGTAGATGTTCTGTGTTTAATGTCCCACAAATTCGAAGATTCACAGGCGAAAACCAGGAAACTGGTAGAAGAAGAAGAAGCAAATAGCGAAGACAGGACTTCCGGTGAGCATAGAGGAGAAGACGGAGGGGTGATGAAGATAGCCACGCACTAACAGCGACGACAGCCGGCAGCAGTCACCACCACCAACGGGAGAAATTTAACAAACATCACTTCCTTGACCCATCTAGGCACCATTGTCTTCACTACAGGCGTTCGGCATAGATGACGACGTCAAAAACAGCCAGTATCGGAGTGGCACGACAAATATTCGACTTGAAAATCTTCTGCACTCACCATGAACATAAAAATTTGAATTCTCAACAACAATTTCAAGTCAGTCAGTCAGTCAGTCAGTCACTTCTTCTATATAGGTCGGTCAGAAACTAGGTGCACGCATCACGGAAAGCCTTCCCAACAGGCGAAAGTAGACTTTTATCGACAGCTGTCTTCACTGTTTCCATCCATACTGATGGTCTAGATGGTCAGCCAGAAAGAATTAGCAACAAGAAACTGTGGGAGGTAACGAATCAACCAAGAGGCTATTTCTCATTGAATATATGTAGAGGAAAATGAAGGTAAATGGATTTTGCACACTCTAAGAAGACTGTCGTATGGCACCATGCACCAGGCTCGCCCTTGAGTGGAACCAGAATGAGAAAGGAAGAGTTGGGCTTTGATCCGAGGATGACATGGAGGAGATGACACAAGGAGGAGATTAGAGACGACAGGCAATCGTACGGCTATCTAAATAGGAACACGGAAGATAAGATGAAGCGAAGATGTGCAGCTGAAGGCACATATCCCACTCAGAATCCAAGGGGACAGTTTCATTTCAGAGCAATCTGTACTCATAGTTGTGCTTATTTAATCAAATAACTAAAGAATTGAAATATTTAGCCTAGAGTTGTTAAGAATTGGTGACACAACGGTAGGAGTTATATCAACATGAAACCTTAAATTTAGAATATCTTTATAACCTTCAGGAAAATCATGTTTTCTCATGAAATTCACACTTGTTTCACATAATACCAAATTCATGGCATGAATAATACTCGATGGGATTAGATTATACATGTAAATTATATCATGGCATTTCAAGGAATGGAGACATTTAGATGCGTATTTCGTCCTATTATTTGGGAGTTGTCATTCCCCTACTGCCAGTCACCCATCTACCCACCATCCACCACAATTATTATTATTATTATTATTTATTGTTATTATATCCTTTAATTCCTAGAGGAACATAGGGCTTCAGCCAAAAGTCTCCATTGCCTTTGGTTTTCTACCAACGTTTTCACCCCGCTTCAAGTCCGCCCACTCGCTTTCATCTCCTCTTCACATGACCTCCTCCAAGTCACCCCACCCTTGCACTGACGACCAACTCGCCGCTTCCCTTTCAGGTTCCACTCGAACGATGACTTGTCTAGTGATGTCACTCACTTGATGGTTTCGTCAACGTATGGCCAATCCATTTCCATTTCTTCCTGCCTATTTGTTTCACAATCGGTTCCTGGTTGGTTCGCTCATTGCCAGAGATCCCTGTTGCTGATCTTTTCTGACAGGCCATCTGATCTTGAGTGGCATTGAGCGAAAACAACTGTTAATGAAGGTCTTTAGTTTGTTTGAGATGCTCTTTATGTTGCGCTGGCCAAGTCTCTGATCCGTATAGCAAGTAGCACAGACTTCACATTGGAGTTGCAAATCCGGATCTTATTTTCATTTTCATGCTGAGTGCTGTTGACCTCCACACAGACTTACTTGAGAGTAATGAAAGCTTGTCTGCTTTTCCGATTTTGGCTTTGATATCCTCGTCAGATCCGCCTGTGGTTGAGATGATGCTTCCCAGGTAGGTGGGTAGGTAAAGGGGGTTGTTTCTTTCAGGTTCCTCCCATTTATACTGGCTGATTGTTGTCTGTTGTTGTTGTTGTTGGTGTTGGCCAGGAATCTTCATCACCTACCTCTGTTTTCTCTATGTTCACCAGAAGTCCTATCTTTGATACTCGCCTTTTCTGCCAACTTGTTGCTATTCACTTGCATACCTTCCAGTTTGTGGGAAATCAGACATATATAATCGGTGAAGTCCAGATCCTCCAAGTTTTTTGTGTGAGTCCATTCTATGCCTGTTTCCTCATTGCCCGCTGTCTGTCGTATTATCCAATCTACTGCAATCAGGAAGATCATTGGCGATAGTAGACAGCCTTGTCTCACTCCCGTCCTCCCTTCGAAGGCTTCCGTAAGTTTCCCGTTGTGGATTATTTGGCATGCAGCATCCACCACAATTACTTCAAGTTAATCCTCCTGAGGTTGTCTGGAGCGTTCGCGCACCAGGAGCCGACGACATGTTAGTCAACAAAGGTTGAACATTTCGCGATCCATAAAATCAATCAACGGGAAATTCTCAAAAATTTGATTAAAAAAAAATAATATACACTATATTTTCGGATTAATTTATATACATACTATCACACAGTGCCAAAGTTTTACACATAGGTGGATGTTTATCCTCTAAGGGGGTTACTGCTGTTTGTTGACTGTCCAACTATCGCTTATGTAATATCCATACTATTGCGAGACTATAAATGGAAAAAATTTGTAGCTCAGGCGGTTGCTTTTGATTGGTTGGTTGTGTTCCCTGAGCTGGTTGGTGACTTTACTCAGAAGTTTTCATTGTCCATTTTGACAACACAAGAAATTTGGAAGCACAAATATATAGAAAATCACACACAGACACACACACATACGGAGATCAAATACTCAACTATAATAGCAATTATACAATCACACACACACCAAAGAAACAGTATGCAGACAGCGGTTCAATAAGGTTCAGACACACTGTAATGTAGCACTCTAACGCTGATGAGAATAGAAGAAAAATACCCACTAACTGCCTTCGGCGAAGTTAAACTTTCGACACCACTAACTACCAATCAGCGAATTATCCAATGAGATTCACGAACGATGTCGAATTATCCAATGAGGTTCACGAACGCAGTCCAATGTTGTATAGCGCTTGATTCATTTCTAATACGTGACCTTACAAAGCTATTGTTGCAATTCGAGGAGGTTAGCGTTTTCCAGTATTTCCTGGATTTGAGTTGCGCCGGAAAGAGCGAATTCGTTTGTGTGGTGGTATCATGACTTTAAAAAGCTAAACCAAATCAACTGATGGGTTTGTTCATCGTTGTGCTATATGTTTGAAGCCTACTAACACTAGAGAGGGTATGCTGATAATTTTATTATTTCGTAGGAACTTTTTTCGCTAGGTCGCTTGTCTCCCTAAGGATAGCAGATAGAAAAGCAACTACTCTTATACCTATGATTACCAGACTTGTTAAGCGGGGGTCAATTATACACACCGACGAGTGGAAAGGCTACAATTCGCTGTCATCTCTGGGATATATTCATCATAGAGTCAACCATTCAAGTGATTTTGTGGATCCCGTTACGAGGACACATTCAAATTCTATTGAAGGATTTTGGGGCAGGTTGAAAAATAGGATAAGGGCTATAACTGGATCTCATTTATGGTCATTTGGATGAATATATGTACAGGATATGGTGTAACTTCTCCATTGACAGTCCCATGCTAAACTGGGAGATGTTTCTCTTGTAACAACAGAGGACAAGGGCGAAGCAACAGATCGTTTATTATGAAAATCAACACGTATTTATATATATTTCACATACATTATTATAGCTTATGCAAGTAGAAAAGCGCAGTCATCTGACTGGTTGCAGACAAACGCAGGCTTCTGATTGGTTGTTTCGGGATTCCTTGACAAATAGAGTTCTCTATCTGCGAATCATATTTTGCCACGTTAACTTTGCTGTGATTGGTTGTTGAATCAGCCTTGTTCATATTTTCTCACGGCCCATAATAGTGACCTAGACATTAACGTAGATTAGTGTCAACCAATCGGCTAGTAGCCTGCTCTCACCACACTCTCACATGTTCGAGAAGGATATCCCATGTAACTTTTTTATTCTCTATTTTTATGCTTTTTTCTACAAATATACATTTCCATTCATCATATATGCCTCTTTAATGTGATTGGTCCGTTTAAGGTCGTTTGCTGATTGGTTGTTAGTGGTGTCGAAAGTTTAACTTTTCCCTGCCTTCTTTAAGAATAATGAATACCCATAGACAATTTCATCAAAATGTGTTTAAACTTGTAAGTTGTAACACCTACAACAAGAAAACGTCATCAAAGACCATAAACAAAATTCCCTCTACCATATGTATAAAGAATATCTCTGAAATAACGGCTGGAATACAAAGACCATCTGATGAAATAGACACAGCACACAAGCCAACGCAAACGCTTGCCTCTGACAGACTGATTGGTTTCATTGTAGAACTTTGCACTGATGTGCAGCAGTTCAAGTTGCCATACTCCCTCCTTACAGCACACAAAGTAAAGAGAGACAGTAAAGACAGATTCAAGAGAGAGAGACATAATAAACATGTAACAACAGAAGACAAGGTCAGGAGACAGATCATTTATTAAGGAAATCAACACATATTTAGAGATTTTCATGTTCATTATTATTGATTATTGTTAGCGGAAAAACACAATCTTCTGATCGGTTGTTTCTCACAGAAAGTTAACCTTGCATCTCTTTGTGACTGTTTCTTGAATGTCAGATCATCTATATGCCAATTGTATCCGCCTTCGCAAAGCCTTTGTTCTCATTTTTATCACGACCAATATTGGGGACATAAACACTGACGTAAATTACTGTCTACCAATTTTGGCTAGCAGCCAGCTCTCACCACAAACAGAAATATGAGGCAAAAAGAATAGTAATATGAAAGAACCACATACTTTTATTGGATATTATAAGTGACAAGGAGTGGATGCATCTGCTTCACTGAGAATGATTCTGAGCCATTTCACCGATTATCTACAGCCTACATTGCTTTTTACCACCTCAAGGACCCCAATCAGTCAGGAAGTTTACACCCCCTCAAGTGGTCTAAACAAATTGTTTTGGATTTCATTGACTGATGAAGGCATATTTTCACTTGACCACCACTGGGTCTTATCAAACCTGATGGATCCTATGTCAGCAGCTAACATTGCCCATTGTCAAGGAAGGCGACAGATGGCCAGGCATGCGTAACACACGTCCTAACCATCCATGTCAATCGGTGTAACTTCACAACCTCGTTGATTCATTTCCACTTCCACATATCTAGTACACGACGGAAGCCTAACCTCAATATTGCTCACCTTAGTATACCACTTAACTAACACGAGACGGAATGCAGATACCTATGATCAAAGACAACTAGCCTTTTATATGTCTTCCGCCTTCAATGGCCATGTTTCACTCACAATCATCAAAGGAGGACAGAGCGAACTACTACGGAGCAGTACATACGCCCTTTTGGTCGACAACCAGCCGGATATCACGCCTACCAAGTCAGAGATGGAGGAAGTTAGCTGGCATATACCAAACGTGCCTTCTGTATCCGTACGGAGTCTTAGTCATCCATCAGCCTAACATTTGATGGGAGGAAATTGCAAGCTCAACTGCTACTGCTGCACTCAATATTGTGCAGACCAAAAGACTCAACGAACAGAAAAAGAAGATAAGATCGATACTAACTAGAGAATAAATTGTATAAACTGTGATGAACACTATAGTGGTTAAGGTGAGTGTCCCCTTCAACTGAAAATCCAAGAACCTAAATTAGCTGTAGAAAGACACGATATGTTGTATTCTTTTTTATCAATGTATGTGGATAATTACAGATACCAATTTGATTGAAAGAATGTAGAAATGTTAAGTAGAGGAAACATCAAAAATTTCCGGAAACCTGATTAGTACTCAGATGAATCAACGATTAACACGGACACCCACACGCACACATCACTATAGGGAATAAAAAGACAATTGAAGTGAAGAAAATTTTCTTTTCGACGAAATCATCAACTAGGCTGCCTGCACATTTGTGTATTCATAATAAATCGGTAGGAAAGTTCCAGAATAATTTCCTGTCAAGGGTAAAATTCATAAAATTACAATAAGGAATTAAAATGATATAAAATAAAACTTGTGCACTGTGGTAGAGTATAATTCCATTATGGGTCAAATTTGTTTTGATAAAGTCTCACAGGTGTTATACAGTAATGTTTACTGATGACCAGGTTTCGAGCACAATTTATTGCCACTCATAATCATATCAAGGTAATCACATGACTTCCTAACTTCATTTATATAGTTCCATTATTTTTCACTTGATTTGATTGGCAGTAGGATTTTCCATATTACCGGTATGAGTGATGAATCATTCCTATTGCATGTGTTGGGTGTAGACTCGATGAACAAGGATTCAGTAATCAACCTCTCTCTCCACCTATCCAGATTACTTTTAGAATTTTAGCCTCTCCCACCCTATTGTTTGTGTGTTAATGCATGCATTGCAATTGCTGAGCTTTTTTCTAAATTACTTATATTTTCAGGGTCAACCATTCTTACCTTAGCTAAATTCTTATGTTCTGACAATCTGACTACCCCTGACCGACTAGTTTGACCTATGTAGTCGACCTCACAATCATTGCAGGGTATTTTGTAAATTATATTATTTTGTCTGATTGGGTCAACAATGTCCTTTAACCTACAGAAGTAGTCCTATCTGAGTGAGTTTGAAGGTGGGTTAACATACCATTGGAATCCGTGCTTTGCAAGAATCCGACATAGAGAGGGTTTCAGATGTCCCCTCTTTATATGGTATAACTGTACATGACTTATATTCTCTCTTATTTATGGTACTATTACTAGTTTCACAATTATTTTTATTTTTCGTTTGGCCTTTTTCGATCTTCTTAATGAATTTTATAGGATAGTTTTTTAACACCAACGCCTCTTCTGTCTGTTTTAGTTCAGCCGTCTTACACAGCAGTATTGTCTCATCATTAGATAAAGGTGCCAAATATGTCCGCTGCACGTTTCTTGACTTCACTTCTGCTTCGACTCTGTACCTAGATGTCTCTTGCTAAATAAGCTCTCGATGACACAAACTGAGTCCTGGGTCACTAACTGGTTGTATTCCTATTTCTCAAACAGAATGTAGCACACTGTATACAAAGGTGAATCCTCCTCTGCTGTGCTCACTGAAGCTGGTGTCCCCCAAGGTGCTGTACTCTCCCCACTTCTCTTTTCATTCTTCTACATGACCTACCATCTTCAAATGACATTAACTTTGTCAAATATGCTGATGCCCTAACTGTATCTTTACCTGTCAAATTTCAAAGTAACTGCTCTAAACTAAATGGCTTTTTATCAGAAATCAGCCAATGGTCCAAGGAAAACGGTCTCACCTTAAACCCCTCCAAATGCCAAACAGTTAATTTCACCTTTAGGCACAAATCTGACCTAAACAAACTGGTTAGGACTTACGAGGTGTGCAACATAGATGGCAGTGAAATTGAAACCAAGTCGGAAATTAAATACCTAGGCGTCACTCTATCTTCTGATCTTTCCTGGTCGTCTCATATCTTGACGATTTCCAAGAAAATATTCCGTCTTACCTTCTACATCAAGAAGTTAAGACATTCTGGTGTAACCCAACCCTTACTACTAGAATTTGTTAACTCCCGTATTCTGCCTATTATTCTCTATTGTTCCCCCTTAGTCTTTCCTGGGCTATTGAAGAAAGACTATACCTTATTACGTAGGATGTTAAAGGTTATCAGCAGGGTAAGCAGTTTGCCACTTAGCCAGCTTGTTAATATTCTGGTGGACAGGCACATGGACTCATGTGAAAAATGGGCAAAACCATTTTATCTATCTAACCGACACCACCCTCTTCATTCACAACTCTCCCCATGTATCTCTTCAGGGAAAACCAGAAGCCTATATAGGAAACTATATGCCCGCACTAGTAAGTACAAAAACTCATCCATACCCTACCTAGCTCGTGTTCTGTGCGATAAAGAAAGCATTAGTCGTGAAACCTTTAACTTATTAAATAGTCAGTAGAACAAATGGATCTCGTCTTTCCAAGTCACATCATTTACAGGTACAACGTTTTCTCTCTACCTTTTTTTTGTTATGTGTTGTTTTGTTTCTCTTTTCCTTGCAAACTCTACTTAAAACATTCTTGTTCTTTCTTTCACACTCTGTATACCTCGACCATTTTGCTATCGCTTACGCCAGTAAATATGCTAGTAGTATCTACTTTTCTAACACCTTCAAACACTATTTTTAAATTTTGGCTTTGCTACCGACATGCTAATATGTTGTTGTCAAAACTGACTGAGATAACTTTAATCTATGTAGAACTTTATTTATTGTTAATGTACTAACTGGATGCAATACTGTATGTAGTAAAAATGCTGAGAATTCCATTCTGTATCACAAGTACTGATTTGGAATAAAGCTATTATCTTATCTATCAAACAAAGTAGCATCATAATTACTGAGAAGATTGACACTGATTGTGCAATCAGGGGTTAGAAATGTAGAAATACAAAAATATACAGGATGTTTGGATAAAAAAAATTAGTGGGATCAGGACATTCAGTGCCATTCGAAAAATCCTTCAAAATAATATACAAGTTCCGATCAAATCTATCAAAGGGAGTGAAATCAAGACATCTGGGCATAGTCGAGGCATCAGTCATCCAAAAGCTCAAACCCACGCTGTGTATCCAAAAGAAATACGTTCATTCAACCCTTGTGCCTGCCGTGGCCAGATGATTCTTCTAATAGTGACTATCCCATTGCCTCACTTACCCAAATTTCCTGTTTATTCATGTTATTTTTAAGTTTTTCTTAATCTCTCCACTATTTACACTACCATTTTTCATATCCGAACATCCTCTCTATTTTGTCATTTTATCACTTCTACATATTTAATCCCTAACTGTATAAACAATTATTCGTCACTTTAGTTATGATCCCACTAGATTTTTTATCCAGACATCCTGTTTTGTTACTTTTGTTATTTCTACATTTTTTAACCCTAATTCCACAATCAGTGTCAATCTTCTCAGTAATTATGATGCTACTTAGTCTGAGCGTTATCCGCCCCATCCCCCATGTTTATTATGGCATTTTAATTCTTAATTCTAATTTTATTAATGCGACCCTTGAACAGAAATTATTCTGGACCTTTCTACCCATTTATTATAAATACATCACTTATGGATCAAATTTACCAACTAATAAAGAATGCGCCTCAAACGCTAAGTCAAGAAAACTGATCAGCCAAGTTGTAAATTAATAACCAATCACGACAAAGCAGGTTATCAGTTAGGAGATACAATTACATCATTAATTCAAGGAGAATTCAAATAAGTTCATTTTATAAACTAAAGTCTACACTGAAATCTAAAAGATGAACAACGAAATCTTCACAATTAAATCCTCAACCAACCTCTCAGAGAACATAACTCAATCAAACAACCTTACACGAGATTATTTATTTATTTTGAAGATTTTGTTTTATAAGGATTAGGTTTGTTTTTACGAGTTTGACCATACACAGACTGTTTGTCTGTTTTTGACATAGAACTTTGCAGAGATGTGCGGCAGTTCAAGTCGCCACACTCCCTCCATATACCACACGAAGCAAGAGAAGAAATGCATAATAGAGACAGTAAACAGAGGTGTGAGACAAAGGAATAGTAACAACCAAGAACAATACAGTTCCATTTGAGGATCATAAGTCACAAGGAGTGGATGCATCTGCACCAACCATTGACAACGATCACTTTGAGCCATATCACCACTTGTTTCCAACCATTGGCTTTTACCGTCCAGAGGACCCCAACCAGGAAGTCTACACCTTCCTACTGTTGTGGATTTCATTGACTGGTGAAACCATGTTTTGGTTTGACCACCACTAGCTCTTTTCCAAGCTGATTCATCCTATATCAGCTAACACTGCCTATCGAGGAAGGCGATGACTAGCATCCGTAACACATGTCCTATCTATCTCAATCGGTGTAACTTCACAGCCTCGTCCATTGATTTCCCCACCCACCTACCTAGCACTCGACCGAAGCCTAACCTCAATATTGCTCACTTTATTATACCACTTCACACGGGAAATAGAGCGCAGGCATCTATGATCAAAGACATACACGGACTGATATCAGTTACAGGACCACTGAAAAGCAGCAGAGAGTACTGGACAGCTAGCTGCTTCATCAGCCTAGTATGGGAATCATCGGGAGTACACACCCACTCCCAGGGTTCCAACCCAAGACCTTCTGGTCACAAGGCAAGCTCGCAGACTATTCAGCGCCACTGGGATTCGACTTCTCAATGCCTAGCCCATGAATTCTAACTTCTACCGATTTGTGATTTAGCGCGCCAACACACTTGATTATACAACTATGCAATTTTCAGCATGTAATATCGGTATCCCAAATATTTATCAGGTCGTACATGTTCATGGTCGGCAAGCGTCCTAACCGCTGTGCAACCGACGTATATATATATGTAGTGTAGTAAAGTGGTAAGTCATTTTCTGAGGAGGAATAGGAATTTTCGCAATTAAAAAGAAACTGTGAAATGTACTCATTAATAGATTAATTAATTTATTGTCGTGTATATAATAATTAAAGATTATTTTACACAGTAAGTAATATTAGTAGTAATGGTAGTAATAATAATAATATTATTAATAATAATAATAATGAAACATCATTAAAAAGCACTTCAAACAAAGATAAAATACATTCACATATTATATGATTATCGTTATTACTAAAAATAATAATAATAATACTATAATATGTCAATATTTAGTAACGTTGATTGTGTGTGTAATTAATCGCTGGATACCGTCGTCAATGTTTCTCCTACTCTTCGTCGGAGTGGAAGTAATGCTCAATATAATAAAAGAGAGGAGGAATAAACCTCGATGGAACAATATCAGCGTAGCGTAGGTGTGGGTGGGGATGAGACGGAGAGGGGAGATGGGAGGGGAGGCGATAAAATACACAAATTAAAAATGCTCAAAAGTGTCTAATTGTGTATATGGTATAGACACAAAACGCAATGCGATGAAGAGACGCTGATCAAGAGACCGAGCAAAATAGCAACAAAAGATCAGAACAGTAGAACAAAACACCAACGTTACATAATAACAACAAGAACAACGAGAACAGTGGCAGTGGCGGCGATCGCCATCACCATCATCATCCTAGTTATGTATGTAACAAATCGCCTTTATTCTCCATGAAAGCCATGTATAATATTAGTACAATAAAACAAAAAGGGGGGGTGATGAGGGAGGGGAGAAATGCGCTAAAGGAACAGACACACAAACCGGTATTTTCACTACCACCACCCGTTTCTCATCATCATCATCACCACACACCCGTCGTCGCCATAACCACCATCCCATGTACACGAAGAGAAAAACAAAAAACAACATAAGACACACAGAAAAGAAAAAAGAGCAAAATGAAAGGAAGGCAATATAAAGATTGTGTACATGTCTGTTTCGCTCGTGTTTGTCTGCGTGTGTGTGTGTGTGTGCGTGACAGCAGTAGCGGTGGTAGTGATTAGTATTCAGATTGGCGAATTAAAAATAAGGCAGATTAAGGTTAGAGAAAAAAGAGAACAAAACAAAAGACATTTCTAATATAATTACATCATAATTATGTAGATATCTGCATGTATATACAGCAGAATTTTACACACATTCAGCCAGAAATACACACACACACAGAGTAAATCTGTACACGGAAGCAAAGCACACACAGAGACACACAACAACACAAGCACAATGGTTCCATAAATAAATTAAAAAAAATCGACTGTTTAAGGAATATAAAAGTCAACCACAGAGAGACTAGTCGCCGTAGAGAAGAGGGTAGGAGAGACCAGACAGAACAATAAAATAATAAATAACAACCGGGGTAAAGAGACTGTGAATACAAACGGAACAAATAGTAAACGATGACGGTGTTGGTACATGCATCATCAATGTTACATAACAAAGACAAAAAAAACAAAATAATATTATTAACAATAAGTAATAACAATAATAATAATAACAGTAATAAATCAATCAATAACAGTGGTTAATCACATTACGTAACCGCTCCCAACCACCCTCTCCCTCACACATCTCAACGGTCAGGTGTGTGCTATCACTCATCTGTTGGTACATTCATGCATGTGTTCGTGGAGGCGATGGGAAACTAAAAAGCCGCAAAAAATACAAACAAATGCTAACTGTACATTATTAGAAATCGTCAAAAATCAATAATTAATAGTAGTAGTAATAATAATAGTGATCCAGGCGGTAAGAAAAATTTGAGTTTGCTTTACCAACTCTCCCTCTCTTGTAAAGTTCACACACAAAAGCACACATAAAGGCAGGTAGGTAGGTAGGTAGGTAAGACATTGACGATAACAAAAAAAAATGCCTAGTGAAGATGTAAATTCATGTGAATTCCTCCTCCACTCCATGAACATTTGAGATCGATAATTACATATCAAGCAATTTTATCAATTGATAGTTTGGTTCTTGGATCTCCTCCCCCACCAACCAACCAATCAATAAACTAACCCATCAATTTACTGATTAATCCATTGATTGATTAGTTGATTGATTACATAACAATAAGGAAAAGTTAAAAGGCGTCAAAGGGTGGGGGGAGACAGGAGTATACACTTCTATATTTATATGTATGAATGAGATCGATTTTTTCACAGACAACTGTGATTGTCACATCTACAATAGAGTAGAAGGGGGATAGAGCAAAACAAAAACAAAAAAAAGAAACACGACAAAGAGAGAGAGAGAGAAAGAGGGGCAGGGGGACGAAGAAACAACAATAAACAAAACAAACAATTTGGAAAACAATTTTCAAAAATAAAAAAATGGAAAAGTTGATAAACAAAAAACAAATAAATTAAATAGAATATATTATGTTGTAATATGACCTAGTTTACAACAAGACACCGATCAACAAACACACATATATATGTATAAGCGTTTAATTTAATTTAAAAAATGCATGCATTAATTCGAATACTTTACTAGAACGCCCACACACGCACACCTACATACATACACAAGAGGAAAGGTACACACACACACACAAACACAATCCTTCTCATAAAGGATAAAAAGTATGCACAAAATGGAAGGCATATTGGATGTGTGTGATTGATTGAGTAAGTGAATGAGGGGTCATGTATGGTTAATTGGTAGGCCTCATACTGTTGGAATACAATAAATAGTACATGGGACAGATAAAAATGGTTTCCCGCCAATTCCGTCAACAGATGGTAGGATGCAAAGCATAAATTTTGAATAAACTACTTTCGGTTCATGTATGTCCGTATGTCTCTTTCGTTGCATGTGTGCATGTGTGTGTGTGAGTAAGAGTTATAATTTGAAGTGTGTCTACTCACACTGTCGATAGAGACTGTTGGTGTAATCAAGTAATGATAACAGTAATAAGTAATTTCGTCCAACAAGGCAGAAAAACACAAGCCAACAAATGATTGTTTTTATGTGTGTATATATAAATTCGCGAGGGTCGCGGGGGATGGTGCGGGTGAGAAGTAAACATCTTCTTAACCTTCTTCTTTTTTTTCTCTCTCTATGCTTGTCCTTCACGATGATAATGACCACCACCACCATCATAATACATACTTCCTCCGACACCAGAAGGTACCGCTGCTGCTGCTCCTCCCGATGGTGGTAGTGGTGGTGATGACATTAAAACATTATGCTGTGGTAATGACTGAGGTTGACCACCCCCACCACCAGCGCCAACGGTTGGTGTTGGCGGTAGACCAATCCCTCGAGGAATACCATATTCAGAATAATCACGTATACGTGGCGGTGGACCAACTAATAAGCCTGTACCAGAACCAGAACCGGTTGTTGGATGATAATTGCCACCACTGGGGCCATTTCCACCTCCAATATGTCGTGAAAGTGAATCAGGATTAAAATGATGCTGTTGATAAGGGGTCATTGAATTATGATCTGGATTATTATTCATATTCGAGGCGAATGCCATAGCTGCAACAGCTGGTGGAGGAGGTGGCGGGGAGGTTGATTTGGCGGTGGCAATTGACCCAATACGGATGGAGCACGTTGAGGTGAATCTATGCGGCAGCAGGAGAGAGAGAGAGAGAGAGGAAACAACAAAAATAATATATACAAGTTTTACAACAAACATTCTGAAAATTTTTCAAAAGAATCGATTACCCCTTTAATCATCAGACTCTACAGTTGCATCAACATAAAATAATAAGTTAGATGTTAGAAAAATTAGGGAAGATAATATGTTACAAATTCATGAATTTGTCGTCTCTACTGAAGACTGGCTGGCTGGACTTGCTTCTTTTGAACACAGAGCACTGATTGTTTGAGGCAAATTGCAATAGCTTCTGCTGTTTGGAGCATGCAGTGCATGCTTCGATGATGACTTTGGCAATTTATTAGGCACCCGGTGGTAGATGCTGATAGAGAAGGATTCTCCCACGCTGGCTGGCTGGCTTTGTGACCGGCTGGTTTGCACCAGATGGTCAAATATCGAACTGTTGATGATGGTTTTCACACTACACCTTTACTTAGCCATAGTGAGAGATGTTCCCGGGAGAGCACAAAAAATCAAGTTCCTGGAGCAACAACGGTCAATATAACTCGCTCCACCACAGGAGAGCAGTTGAATTGGTAGATACAATTTGAAGTGGCTAGTTCAGTCGAGGTAGCACCACCATCGGTCGTGTAGAGAATACGACGCGTAGTTCTGAAAATTGACATATAACGACAACTTTATTCTGAACAGTGTTTACATAATCTACAGAATTTTCACCGGAGTTTATTTTCTTTTCTTCAAGCTTTAGCTTTGAAGTTTCAGTAGCAGTGGCGGGGGGTGGGTGGGGGGGTACGCGATTACAACCGGCTAAGGAAGGTAAAGGAGTGCCTTGTCGGTCGGGACTCGAACCACGGACCACGTGCACATTCAGCCAGCATTCTGCCAGTGAACTGCCAACGCACACCGAAGTTTATCACGTGATATTTTCTCTACGTCCAAGATTTTCAAATATTAATCGGCAATAGTTCTTATATGACCTGGGGAGCAAATCAATCCCCCATTATGATATTCCTTCTTTGTCTCCTTATATAAAACGTTCAGGAGTACACTTTGTGAACCAGGGACACCACACAGGAACGATTATCTCATGTACTAAATAGGATAAGCTGCCATCCATCGAGGATAATGCTCTTTCACATGCTTTAATAAGAAACTTGAGAATCAGCAGGCTGTAAATATGTTTAAAATATTTGCCAGAGTAAATGCTACTATTAGAGAGATCATACTTTCATAGACTTATTCAAAGTGAATAAGAAAAATTGTGATAGAGGTTGTTTTCGGTAGCCCAACTTTTAAGCGGGTATAAAATCAAATGAATGTGTACATTTAAACAGGAATTCAAACATATGTATAAAACTTGGACACTATGGCTGTAGATTATATAACTCCATTATAGATAAGATTTTATTTTGATAAATCATACAGTTTGGAGGATTTCACCATGAGCTGACATCAGTTAGAGAACCACTGGAAGTATTGGTAACCAATAAATGAAAATTAATCTGATCCTCACTAGCGAGTACTAGCCCTATTCAGGCAGTTAACCTGGGTTTCTAGTGGGAAGCCGTGACCAGTAGGGTAGAGCAGGTTGAAGATGAGGCAGTAACTCATCGAAGAAGAAGACATTGCGAAATGGTCGCACTGTGTCGTAAATTCACAGAAGTTAGAATTCAAGGACCATTGGATTGGATACCAGTGACTCAAAGGTCTACGAGCTCGCTCGCTTTGTAAGCATAAGGTTCTGGGTTCGAAGCCCAATGAGTGCGTACTGCTGAAGCGGCGTCCCAAACTAGGACGAGAGAGCTGTCCAGTACTCCCTGCAGGTTTTCCAATGTTTCTCTGATTGATGTCAGCTCATGATGAAATCCTCCAACCAACCAATGAAACAAAATCCCTACGAAAACCAATACTTGAAAATTTATGCTCTTTTATTTTGTATGCTGCTGAACCAGTACACCCTTCTTCACAAGATATACACCAAGCATTGAGCCAGTCGAGCGCCTAAATGATCCGAGTTTCGATTTCCCGTCAGCACGCAACGACTAAACCCTTGCTCAGCTAGTAGTAGTGAGGCCAGCTAATCCACCCTGTGAAAAAAACACCTTTGTGTTTAAAAATTCGAAGCTAAAGCCTGGTAGCCCCTTTGCGTTCTACTGGAAATGTAAAGGCAATGAAAGAAAAATCAACACTAACCAGACAAAATACCGAAATTGAGAAAAATCTTTTAGGATTTCATCATGAGCTGACGTCGATTAAAGAACCATTGGAAAACCTACAACATGGGAGTACTGAATGGACAGGTGTTTCGTTCTAGTCTCTTGAATCTCTTCATCAGTACGCACCGCCGACTGCCAGGGTTCGAATGCAGGACCTTCTGATTAGGAGGCAAACCCGGCCACTGGGACCTAATTCAATGACCAGTCCATGAATTCCTACAACTTCACAGTAGATTTCTAATTCTCCCGACTCTCAAATGCACTTACCATAACGAATATATCTTGACATCGGTGGAGGTTCCATTGACCCATTGGCATTATGTGGATATGAATGCAAGCCAGGTATATTTGATTGACCAGATAACATAGGATCTGTATCTGAATATGGTCCAGGTGAGGATAAAGCGTGCTGTCGTTTTTGAAGCCCTAAATCCTGTTAAACACAACAAGTATTGAACAAAAGAAAAAAATAATAATGATAATAAAAAAAATAGTGATTATAATGTTGTGTGGCATGTGCTACCGATAAGATTTATCAGTAGTATATAAGTTAAAAAAAACCGTTCATCGACACAAAATATATCAAACAGTTTAACTGAATTTTTAGATTTTCCCGTTGATTAGTTGGACCGAAGAGCTCGGTCTCACTCGGGTTGACATGTCGGCTTCTTGGCGTCTGAAACTATAGGCACTGGGTTCGAGCCTCGGTGGAAACATCATCACTGACTCACTGAGAGATGCAGGTACATCCAGCTGACGAGTCCCAAATAGGACGAAATGCGCATCCTCGTGGATTCTACTGCTAGTCACCATCCACCAATTAAATATATCAAATAGTGGACAGATGTGATGTCAAAGAATGGGGGAAATGAACCATTATTATACAGTGAAACATTGGGGTGGGTGGGAGGCGCAAGAAAGACAAAGAAACGCAATAAGAAGGAAGGGCAGAGGTGGCATAACAACACAAAAGATCTGTGCGAATGACAATTTGGAGATAAGGTGTACATTATTTCTCTATACGTGTATATCAGATTGCCCAAACCGAGGTGGAATAGAGTAGTGAGATTCGAATTCACTGGCTTATTGACTATTATATTCTCTTGGGTTCCGAGTGGAACACACGAGGGCTTCAACAACACATCTCCACTTTCTTCTATTTCACACTGTCCTCTCCACGATCGCCCATGGTCTCTCATCCCCTCCTCCTCCTCCTCCTCACCATAGGATCTCCTCCATGTCAACCTCGCACCGACGACCCACTCGTCGATTCCCGTTTGGATTCTACTCGACCGATGGTCTACTTTGCGTGCGATGTCATTCGACAAACAGCCTCCTCAATGTATGCCCGACCGATCCATTTCCATTTTCGGCTACATATTCGTTGAGCAATCATCATCTTTCGCCTATTGGTTTGTTCCCAGCCAGCCAGCCAGAGTTTCTGTTTTTGGTAATTCTGGCTGATTGACCATTTGATCCTCGGTATGGAGCGAAAGTAGCTGTTGATAAAGGTCTGTAACAGGCGCTGTTGGAAGTCCTTTTCGTGTGACATGCTGGCCAAGTTTCTGACCAGCATAGAAACTCGTTGCTTTCCATTGAAATTCAACTCGACCACCTATTGACTAGTAAAGCCAAATAGTGCTAAAGCTAATAAATATAATGAGCTGCATCTCTAAACAGTCATCATTAACATACACGAGAAAAGAGGGTAAAATAGATAGAAGTTCAGACAATGAGACTTATGTTATTTCTTCACATCTACACACAAGCTATACACACAAACTAGGGGAAATGGGTGATCACTAGACATGCTTTTATTACTACATTGCTGATAGACAATATCGATTTTTTGGAAATTCATAAGTCTTATTCTGTTATCGTTTCTTTTCCTAATATTTCATTCCTGTATATTATCAATATTCCTTCGGGTTCCGAGTGGAACAATGGGCTTTCAATAGTACATTTTCATTCCACCGTGTTCTCTACAGGTTCTACTTGACTGGCTTCACGATTGCTTCATTTCATTCGGAATATTTATTGAGCGATAAGTTTTTGGTTGGTTCATTGCCCTCCCAGGGTTTCTTGTTTCTAATACTTTCTGGTAAGCCAGCCAGCCGGCCGGCCACATATGATCTTCAGTATGGAGCCAACGAAGAAGGCAGCTGTTGGCAAAAGTTTGTATTAGCCTGTTAAAAATGATTTTCGTGACAACGCAAACACCAAGTCTCTAAAATGATTAATTTCACATAGGTGTTGGGAATCAGAGTTTTGTTCAGAAGATTTCGAAACTTGATCTGCATGTGATGAAAGTCTGTCTTATCTTTTCTATTTCGGTTTCAGCATCCTCATCTGTGTGGAGTTGGCTGTAGTTAAAACGCCCCTGATTAGCTAGACAAGTCAAGGAAGTGACCTATTTCAAATTTGTCCCATTGATAGTGACAGATACCGCTTGTTGTTTATTTTCATCACTTCCGTCCCCTCTGTTTTCTTTTGAAGTCCTTGTCCTTGTCGCATGGTTCTTTCCCTGCCAGTTTGCTGGTTTTTGCCTGCCTACCTGTCTGCAAGTCTTCGAGTTTGTGTGACATTAAACATAAATCGTCCACGCGCGAAATCCAGATCTTCTGGAGTTTTCTTATCGGCCGGTCCAACGTATTTCTGTCTTCTCACATCCTGTGCACAATCTGACGCACAATCATCCAGTTAGTTCACCACAATTAAGCATGCCATCGGTGATCATAAGTAGCCTTATTTTACTCCTGTATTCATTTCGAACGCCTCGTTGAGATTTCCTTTGTGAGTCCCTTGACATGTGGCATCGTCCATATAGAACAGTTGAATGAGGTTGATAAATGTTTCTGAATGTTAAGGTTAAAAACCAGATAGGAATAGTCGAATGTTGCACTCTAGTCTGGGACTCTTCAGTATGAAACACTCATGAGCCCATCTGGGGTCGAAATGAGTAAGTTATTATTAAGCCATAAGGTTGAGGAACCAAATCACCTCGGACACTAAACTTCTGTCGTTACCAAGTCATCATCATTAGTCAGATTTATCAGTGAGTACCTACCTGACCTCATTCATATCCACCACTCGGTGTAAGTCATTGATCACAAGACATTTCGAAACAAAGTGCAACTTTAAGATTATTGTGTAGTTAAGTCGAATAAAGCGAAGACTTTATGTTTATTACGGCACATAGATAACCCAACGACGCGCGTCGGTGGCCCAGTGGTAGAATGTGCTCGCCAACCACGCTTTTCACGTGATCCGCGGTTCGACCCCTCCCATAAACACAATCATCCTAAACCTCACCAGCAAACAATCACACCCCAAAATGAAAACTATTTAAATAAAAAACTTACCATTTGAGAGTCTCGAATCGATTGAGATTGATTCTGTAGACGCTCCATACCACCACCGCCGGCACCACCACCATTATCCTGTATATTAGAGTCATGAATTGCTTCAGATCCACCACCACCAGACATATCTCCAGTTTGACGTTCTTGTTGCTGTTGTTGCTGTGATTGTTTACGTCTTCTACGACGATGATGTCGATGACTACCACCACCACCTGCTCCTGGACTACCACCAGCATCTGTTGCTGTGCCACCACCACCATTAATATCAGCAGTTTGAATCCCAGAGTCCACATAACCCGGAGCATTATCACCTTGATTCATCTTATTGCACAAATAGATAAAGGAATCAAAGGAAGAAAGAAGGAAAAAAGAAAAAATCAATAAAAGACAGTATTCAACGAAGAAAATTTTCTTTATCGAGGAAATCATCTCTTTTCAGAGAGGTTGTTGTACACAATCGTATTTATACATACCAAGAAAAGTGTGTAGTAGTTCATGGATCCACTTTTATTTCATTGGTCGTTAGGGTGGTAATAAAGGCCAAGCTGAACTTTAGGCACCACTAACTACCAATCAACGAACGACCTTGAAACTTACTGGACCATTCAAAGTCGCTCGTTGATTGGTAGTTAATGGTGCTTAAAGTTTAACTTGACCGTAATAAATATGAGTAACAGTCACGTAGTTTGATGATGATGAGAGAAGACCAAAATCTGATGTGCAAGAGATCTATTGAAAAGGTAATGACGATGACCTAATACGGTGGGTTGAACTCAGCATGTCATGAAATCAAACGGAGAAGAAGGGAATCGGTGGGGCGGGCGATGGGTAGTGAAAAGATAAGTTAGTGAAATGAGAAAACGAGCAGTTACTACTAAGGGATGAATCACCAGGGTAACTGAAGCCTGACAATAGATTCCTTTTGAATTCATAGGCCGTTGAATTGCTTCCCAGTGACTTACCAGCATTGTGTAAGAATCTTTCTTACACACAGGTTGGGGGGCTGAGGGCGAAGTCGTACTGCCACTGGGGAACAAGGGTGTAACAGCAGTGAGGTATTTCCTTCAGATGACCAGCATGATGGTCAGCTATGCTGTCTCTTCACTTTGCCGGAGAGAGGGGGTTATAAAAGGTTGACCTTAAAAATTGTACATCCCGACTTACCCCACCTACGGTAGTCCATAACCGGTAGTAAGTTTACTAATACGGAACCAATCCCAGAAACCAGTTCATACAGGCCATGTGTGACCGACCAGCCTCAAGCAGTTTTCCTCTGGACTCTGTGGTCACGCAACACTGCCTCTCTTTCTGTTTCAGGTACGTGCCCGAAGAATTAATCAACTTCCACGGTGTGGGCAGCTGAGAATTAACCAACCGCCCACACACTTCCCAAAGTACACGAAGCATCCTTCCTGAGCATCATTCTTCCCAGTGACTGTGAATGATCTAAGAGCTTGGTATTGTAACCGGAAGCTCTCAAGAGGCGGGGGGGGCGGGTTGAAGCCCAGTGGAGTGAGTACTGACGATGATTCCGGGAATTAGGATGCAACAACTGTCCAGTACTCTCTGGTTCTCATTCAGTGGGTTTTTTCTAACTGATCAAATCCTTACTAGCCGACTCTTCAAATGGAATAAATAAATTCCAAAAATAACACACTGAAAGTACCCATTGAATCATACAGAAAATAAAAGGCAATTCATCAGGCAAAAAAACTCCCTTTACCGACAAAATCATCTCTTCGCAGGCTGCACCATTGTAGTATTGACAGTTACCAAAAAATACGTATATTAGTCCATTATTGAGTAATAGAACCTCGCTTAGATTACTAGCTTGCTAGTTTTCTAGCCGATCGATCCCAAGCCCGGATAAAAAGGCAAGGTTGGGGCGTGGTACTAGCAACTCCACCCCCAAAACTTAACCAAATCGCTACAGAAACTTCAACGCACAAATATATTAAAAATACAAAAAATATAAACAATAACCTTATTTTTCGTTGGAATCGGGGAAGTGAAATGATGCAGGCTGGTGATAGCCTTCAGGAAGCCAGTCAGCAGGTGTGCCTTCTTTCGATGAAAGCAAAATTAAGGATGGGTACGTGGAATGTTCGTACAGTGTACGTGTAACAACAGAAGACAAGGGCCAGACAACAGATCGTTTTATTATGGAAATCAACACGTATTTATACATATTTCACATACATTATTACAGACAAGCGCATTCATCTGATTGGTTGTTTATCAGAAGTTAAGCAGACAAACACAGGCTTCTGATTGGTTGTTTCGGGATTCCTCGACAAATAGAGTTCTCTATCTGCGAATCATATTTTGCCACGTTAACTTTGCTGTGATTGGTTGTTGAATCAGCCTTGCTCATATTTTCTCACGGCCTGCTCTCACCACATACGAAACTGGAAAGGCTGTCTAGGTAGCCACAGAAATGAGAAGATATAGAATATAAGTGTTGGAAATCTGCGAGAGCAGATCGAACGGATGTGGTAGGTGCTAATTACCAACTGGGGAGACAGTAATCCATTCCGGTCACCCAGAAGACAATCACGAGCACACCGAGGAGGTAGCCATCATGATATCGCCAACAACAGCAGTGGGAACTAATCTCCTCCAGGATAATGATAGCCAGGTTCAACTCAAAACGAAGAAAGCTTACAATCATTCAATGCTATGCGCTTTTCGCTCTATAGTGAAGATCAGATGGCCGTCCCGGAAAGAATCACCAACAAGAAACTATGGGAAGGAACTAACAAAACAAGAACAATCAATCGCCAACCAACAAATATGCAGGAGAAAGTGGAGATGGATTGGACACTCGCTGAGGAGGCCGGGCCGCTGGGTGACATTGCGCGCGCATCAGGCCACCGTTCGAGTGGAACCAGGCCGAAAGGGAAGCAAGCGGCGAGTGGGACGTCAGTGTAAGGGTGATGACATGAAGGAGATCGTGTGGAGAGGAGTTGAAACAGTATGGACTAACTAACATGGATGCAGGTGAAAAGTACAGCAGAAGCAAGAGAGAAGCAAGTGGAGATGTTCAGTTAAAGCCCTATGTTCCACTAGGAACCTAAGGGAACAATAATAATAAATAATGATTGAGTAAAAGGCAACGAATAGGGGGTTTGGAATAATTGATATAATTACTCAGAAGTGGCTTCAAAAGTAAAAATTTTTTAAGAAGAAAAACTGGAGAACTACGTAATACTCAACATCACAAAGGAAGAAAGCGTTAGATATTTGATAAGCTTAAAATTGCTTTTTTTTGAGTGAGAAGAAAGGTAGTTGAGTGTGTGTGTCCATTTAACAACTGTGAAAAGTGTGAGAGAATGTACGTCATAGGGAACATGTGAGAGTGATAAAAATGGGAAGTGATCATTAAATTTACTGGGAACGACGAATGAAATGGGGTTAAGACCATGCTAGAATAAGAAACTGGACAAACTTTTCCTGTGGTATACAGAATTCGCGTTTGTATCTCGTCAACGCCTCCGTGCCACACACACACACACAAACATGCTGCTTAATCTTAAAAGACGACTCTAGTGTAATCCCGTTATGCGTAAAATTTATTTTGATAAGGTCTCATAGTTTTATACAGTAATACTTACTGATGACCACGTTTTGAGGATAATTTATTACTGCTCATAATCATATCAAGGCAGTATTCGCACAATTTTCTAAATTCGTTTATATAATTCCATTATTTTTCATCGCTTGATTTGACTGCTAGTAGTATTTTCCATATTTCAGGTATGAGTGATAAATCATTCCTATTGCATGTGTTGGGTGTAGACTCGATGAACAAGGATTTAGTAATCAACTTCTCTCTCACTCTCCACCTACCTAGATTACTTTTTAGAATTTTAGGCCTCTCCCACCCTATTGTGTCGTTGTGTGTTAATGCATGCAGTGCAGTGGGGTCAACCATTCTTTCCTTAGCTAAATTCTTATGTTCTGATAATCTGACTAACCCCCACCCGATCTACTAGTTTGACCTGTGTACTTGAATTATGTTATTTTGTTTAATTAGGTCAACCTGTAGAGAGTCCTTTAACCTATACAGCTTGTCCTATCTGAGTGTGTTTGTAGGTTTAAATGCCAATCTAATTCTTATTTTATCAAAAATCCTACGTAGGGTCTCGATGTCGCCTCCTTATATGATGGAACTGTACATGCCTTATATCCTTTCTTATTTATGTTATCATTACTAGTTTTTATTTCGCTTTTGGTCTTTACTGATCATCTTCCTAATGAATTTTATAGGAGAGTTATTTGATACCAACGCTTCTTCTATGCGTTTTATTTCGTCATTTAGGTTTTTTCTTGTACTACTTAGCAGAGTTATTCTTCGATTTGCTAGACACTTAACTAAGCCGCCTGCCTTAACAATTAACGGATGAGATGAATTAAAGTCTGAATATCTATTTACCTGAATGCACTGGTTTTTTTTTTTATAAAAATGCTAGTGTGTACAGTTTACCTTCTCCTGTTCGTTTTATGTTACAATCTAACATCATAGCTAATTCTCCTTGTTCATTTTCTAATTCAAACGTGAACTTTATTCCCCTCTACTAGTGAGTTTATGGGTGTGTGTGTGTGTGTGTCAAGAAGCTAGAAACAGAGATATGTGTGAGTGCTGCCTTGATATGATTATGAGCAGCAGTAAAATTGTTCTCGAACCGTCGTCATCAGTAAATATTATTGTATAACAACACACTGTGAGACTTTCTTTGTCAAAATAAATTTTATGCATAATGGAATTATTATACTCTACCGCCAAAGTGTACAAGTTTTATTCTTATATCAATGACTCTAGTGTAAGCAGGCTGCTGCATGGCCTGAGTTGTTCACTACCAAGTAACCAATGAAACACTAATAAAATGAATTGTACGTCAAACCTCCCCTCCCCTGCATCCATTATTACCACAGCAATAACAACACACCCGTATAGGAGAAAACAAATACGAAGAATTATCGGCATACAGCTATTAACTGCAAGTTTTATTATTCTCTTTTTTTTTAATGTGTGGAGCCAATGGTATACTTAAAATTTAATTGTTTTATGAAGCGAGGAAGACAAGAAGTAATAAAGAGTTTTATCCTACAAGTTATTCTTGTTGGTATTTATCATAATAGGCATGTTTTAAATCAAAACTTGTTGTGTAATTGCCACAATCAACTATTTTGTTTGTTTGTTTCTTTTGGAAGCCTGTTTGTTTATTTACCGTCAGTAAATTATGAGTTTAAAGGAAAATGTATATGGGTAGGTAGGTAGGTAGAAATAAAACACGATTTTCTATAGTTTGGTTTGTAAGGATTAGTTATGTTTTTACGAGTTAGTTGATTTACGGATTGATATCAGTTAGAGAACAACCATTGAAAACCAGTTAGGGAGTTACTGCCAGACAGCTGTTTCATCGTAGTTCGGGAATCGTCGACTGTACGCACTCACTGGGGTCGCACTAAATCATGAATCGGTAGAAGTTAGAATTCACATGCACTGACCATTGAATCGGGTTGGGTCCCAGTGGCTGAATGGTATACGAGCTCGCTGGCCTTGTAACCGGAAGGTCCTGGGTTTGAACCCTGATAGGTGGGTGAGTACTACCCATGATGATTCCCAAACTAGGCTGATGAAACAGCTTGTTGTCTAGTACTCCTCCCTGTGGCTGGTTTTCAATGGTTCTCTAACTGACTTCAATCCGTGATCAACTCGTAAAAATGAAACACGATTTTTAGATAAAGAAAGAAAGACCGAATTTGCAGCATCGAATGATAATTATCAATTCTACTTCACAGGTTCTCCTTCATCTGCTGCACACACACACACACACCATTACCTGAAATTACACAATGGTTAACAAAAAGAATGATGTGAAATAAACATACTTCGGTGTGACTAGCCATCGACTGTTAGGCAGTGAGGGAAAATCAATCGATGAGGTTGTGAAGTTACATTGATTGAGATGGTTAGGAATAATATGTGCTGCGCATGCTTAGTCATCCATCGCCTTCCTCGACAAGAGGGCATAGGATCACGCCGGAGAGAATAACTTGTGGTAGTGGTCAAACCAAAACATGGTCTCATCAGTCAATAATTCTCAGCTCTTCTTCTATTTCAAAGAGAATGACAGACTAACAACACCAACCACAACACACTGTTTAGGTAATGTGAAAATGAAAAACGGGGGTTGGGGAAGAAAGGACTTACTTGATTTTCTTCTGGTAAAGGATTTAAATGTTGATGTCCAGCCGGTTGAGTCATATCTTGTTGACTAAAATATGAATAGACTGATTCTCCATCAGTATGATTAAAATTATGATGCCTAAACGGAAAGAAAATATACCAAAATGTAAAGATTAATTAACAGTTAAAGGATTCCGACAATTGAACAGTACAATCTAGTAATAATAGTTATAATAAGGAGTACTGATGTGAAATCAGTGCTACTATACAGATCGCAGACTTGGCCAGCACGTCATAAAGAGCACCTCAAACAAACTACAGACCTTCACCCAATACTCAAGATCAGATGGCTGGCCAGAAAAGATCAGCAACAGGGATCCCTGGGAATGCGCGAACCAACCCAGCAGGAACCGATTGTGCAAGAAATAAGCAGGAAGAAATGGAAATGGATTGGCCATACTCTGAGGAAACTATCAAGTGATTGACATCACTAGACAAGCCATTACTCGAGTGGAACGCATCCGAAAGGGAAGTGGCGAGTTGGTCGTCAGTGCAAGGGTGGGGTGACTTGAAGGAGGTCATGTGAAGAGGAGATGAAAGCATGTGAGCAGACTTGGAGCGGGTTGAAAACGTTGGCAGAGAACCCAACGGAATGGAGACGCGCGGCTGAAGCCCTATGACCCTCTAGGAATTAAAGGAGATAATAATAATAATATAATAAGGAGTCGTAATCAGTGGGGTCCGTCCAACAAGTCAGATGAGAGATGGTTAGTTACTCGCAACTATAATATTAGCCGGCGGTTACGCTATATATATATATATATATTGGCGGGAGCTGGAATTCTTGGGATGTCCATTGGTCGGAGTCCCAGTGGCCAACGAATGGTCTACGAGCTCGTCTTGTCTTGTAACCAGAAGGTCCTAGGCTCAGCCCCCAGCTGGAGAAGTCCCAAGAAATTAGGAAAAAGACGGTGTCCACACTCCCCCCCTGTTGGTTTACAGTGGTTCTCTAACTAATATCAAATCGTGATCAAACCTGTAATAATAATAATAATAATAATAATAATAATAATGGAGAGGATTTGTAGCTCAGGTGGACGATTTTGATTTAGTTGCGTTCTCTTAACCGGTTGATGATTTAACTGCGACGCCTTCGTTGTCCTTCTAGACAACATCTTCAGAGGAGGTTTTAGTATGGAATGAACTTGTTTGAACTCTTCATGAATGGTGTTCCTTGACGGAGATGGGCTATCCGAGTAGATTCATAAAAAACATATGAAAACATCAGAGAGAAAACTTGGCACTATGACTGAATGTAAAAAAACCTCTGTTTATTAAGTAACAGTTTAATGGTGACTTATCAAGTGAGATTCTATTCCAAAGACTTTCAAGGAGTATACGAAGAACATTTTACGCATCACACGTATGTTTGTCATTCTCTAGCCGATGAATGATTGGGACGCAAACGAAGGATAGGCTGCCTCCAAAGCCTCAGGATGGTCGGGGGTGGGTGCCTTGCGCTGCGGGTTGGCCACTCCTCCGCACACCTCTTGAAATGCTCCCATATGATCGGGCGTCTTACATAGCCTCTCCTGAGGAAGTCCTACTCATTGCCTTCACGTGGCGGAGGTGTTTCTCACCAAAGTGAGAGGGCGAAAGCGGATGCCCGGCGCTCTCCACCGAGTTGACTGTCCATTGGATGACAGTCTAGGGGAGATGGCTAAACCCTGATTCCAAACCTCCAACGACTGGCGTATGAAGCTCACTGGAGCTCACCGGCAGTCGTGTGGACAAAGGGCTTGTTGGATGTCCTGGATATCTGGCCCCATTCAAAAAGGCGTATGAACCGAACTCCGGTCACCAGCTGCCAATGGATAGTGGAATCCTTACTCCACTCCTACTGCCTTGTAGGTCACACTTGGCTGTGTAAAGGCTAGAGCTGCACTCTCAAACAAAAGGCCGAGCGATGCTGGGGACATCACTCGTACCAAATTCCCATGAAACTTCATGAACTCTCTTACAAATTGCCGCGCCTGAGCAGTGATGATTCGAGACGTTCATGAAGCCGGCTCATCCTCCCGTAGGAGATAGCCGAAGTAAAGTAAAGTAAGTAAGTAAGCTAGATAGTTTTGCCACATCAATGCAACTGCACCTGCGGTGTCAGTTATGTTGGGCGTAGACTACTAGTCAGCTTAGCCAACGTATCATTACTGAACATCTCCCATCGTAGTGGTTTGGTAAAGGACATACAAAAACATGTATATGGACAATCCATGAATGTAATCATTTCCGGACTCACCCATGTCCTATAGAATCCATATGTTGTTGTGATTGTGGACTAAAATACCCAGGATACATTTGTGCTTGTTGCATTTGTTGTTGTTGTTGCATGTACATCGCCTGTTGTTGTTGTTGCTGATGTGATTGATAAATCCCCTCCTCCTCCTCCTCCTCCTCCTTGATGATGTTGTAATGATTGAGGTGTACTCATACCACCATTCGGATACATATGTAATGTTTGTTGACTATCACGATAATAGACAGCATTCATCATTGGTGGAACAGAACCACTACCACCACCAATCGATGGATCAGTCATCATAGAGGCTGTTAAAGGGCCACCACGTTGTAATAATGTGCCTAGAAGTATTTTGTTGTAACATTGTAAGAAAAAAGAAAAAACACAAAGATATTTTTTCAAAAAAAAAAATAAGGAAACAAAATGTACTTGCACAGATTTGATATCAGGTAGAGAATGATTGAAAACTATCCAGAGAGTTCGAACTCAAGGGCTTTCTAGTTACAAAAGTCACACTTGTAGACCAGTTCATCACCACTACTGGAACCCGACTGCTCAACGGCCAACCCATGGATTCTAACTTCTACCAATTCGTGATTACTTAGTGTGCTTTTGGAAGTGTGATTCTTCGAGTAGCTGAAACAGAAATAGGGTTAGTGTAGCGTGACCGCAGAGCCCAGGAGACAACTGCTTGAGCAAGGCCGGTCACACACGGCTTGTATGAACTGGTTTCTGGGATTGGTTCCGTATTAGTAAACTTACCACCGGTTACGGACCACCATTGGTGGGGTAAGTCGGGATATACAATTGTTGGGGTCGACCTTTTCTAACCCCTTCTCTCCGGCAAAGTGGAGAGACAGCATAGCTGATCGGCATGCTGGTCATCTGAGAGAAGCACCTCACTGCTGTTACACCCTTACACAATACCGGTAACTGCTTTTAGTCTAATCGCTCTGCTAACAACCTTCCTGGCATGGTAGAACCTGCAGGAACATTGGTTCCAGCCAGTGCAGCTTGTTGGGTCATCGCGATGTGCAAACCCGACCACCAGGTCAAGGTAGCAGCTATCGGTCAGTTCTATGTCGAAAACAGACAGACAGACAGGCGTGATTGCTTAGCACGACTGGTACGAACCAACCAGCTAATTTCATCACTGGCGTGAGTATTTTGTTCTCATTCCCTACCAGATGGAACCCGAGTGCTCACAACTTCTCACTAGAACTCCAGGAAACTTCTTCCTGTAAGGCCACTAGTCACTAGCAAGCATAAGGGATTTGATTTCGTTATTCGAAATCCGGTGGATGATGCATACTGTCGATGTGTCCCAAAAGACTAAGACAAAACAGCTGTGTGCGGGCAGTACTTCTTGGTTAGCTTTTCAATGGTTCTCTAACTGATATATCATGGTCTATGCTTGGTCAAACCTGAAATAAAATATACTTCCATTCACGTTTCCAAGCAAAATCTGAAGTCTGCCCAGCTTGTCTAATTATCATATAATTGGTTACTCTTTTAACACGGAATAAATGTCCACTTATATAATCTTTAAAACTATGTTGTTTATACTTTCTACCTGTAACTCGAAGTCACCATTTTGTAACATATAGCCGATCCAGTTTACCCTCAGCTTTCTTTCACCTTGCGTCTCCTCAAGTAGAACAAGAAGTAACTTCAGAAAACTGTATGCTCGCACGTCTAAGTATAGAAATTCCATGATACCATACTTGTCACGTATTTTATGTGATAGTGAAAATAGTGTCAGGCAAGAATTAACTAACCTTTCTCCTCATCTTGTAAATAAACAATTTCCTCCATCCATCCATCCTTATGTACCTTCAAGTTTTACTTTAATTATTTCTATTATATTTATGGTCCGGTTACTTTTCGGTTTTACTCTCATAATTGCAAACACCAACTTATCTCTATGACTTCTGTAATCTTTGTTTTTCCCCTCACCATATCATCATGTGAAGAGAACATTATATTCAATATTTTTAAACATGTTAGGATTTCTATACCGCATCGACAATACTGTGTGAAACAAGCCCACGGCAGTTCTCACTTGTATTATTATTATTATTTCCACTTTATATGCAGCATGTTTTGACATTACCTCTATTGTGAATGTGGAAAATTTTCTGTGTGATTAATTTTATTTATAATTTGAGGAAATTAGATGCAAGATATTGTGATTCATGCTGAAAATTCCATTCTGTATCACAAGTACTGTTTTTGAAATAAAGTGAATAATAATAATTATTATTATTTGCTTAGGATGTACGCAGTTGAAGAGGATTCAATGAAATAGAATGAGCTCGTATTATCCTGTCTGTAAATATTTGTGTTTGTTCCTTCTTTATTCAAACCAACTAATCAAGGGAACCAGATAGATAGATGTATATAAAAAAAAGAAGTGTATACTTCCAAATAATTTGAAAGAGCTACTTACCATAACCTGAACCATCTGGTAGGGAACCTCCACCGCCAGTTGGAGGTTCACGTTTCAACGAAGTAGTACCACTAGGTGTTACTGAAGATGGATAATAGCCTTGTTGTTGTTGGTTTGCCATCATTTGTCGATTGATAGTCCCTGTATTACTTGGTGCTGGATAAGGCGGTGGTAGACCAGAGGATGATTGTGGATGCTATAAAATAGTTTGAAATGAAAAAAAAACACGAACAGATAAACATTTTGATGCAAAACGGAATTGTAATTGTACCATATTTTTCTTTCAGTACTATAAAAATAACAATGCTTTAGTAAAGAAAATAATTAAGCGTGACAAATAAGTGTTATTTGGCTATCAATGAAAGCTAAATTCAAATGACTTTTTTAATTCAAAAAATACATCCAAGGGTGGTGGTACGTGATGATTCATCGACTTTATCACTCAGCTTTCAGTCAGTAGGTTCCAAAGTTCGAGTAGTATAATTATAATAATTATTATTATTTCCTTTAATTCCTAGAGGGACATAGGGCTTCAGCCGCGCGTCTCCATTCCGTTCGGTTCTCTGCCAACGTTTTCAACCCGCTCCAAGTCTGTCCACATGCTTTCATCTCCTCTTCACATGACCTCCTTCAAGTCACCCCACCCTTGCACTGACGACCAACTCGCCACTTCCCTTTCAAATGCGTTCCACTCGAGCAATGGCTTGTCTAGTGATATCAATCACTTGATAGTTTCCTCAGAGTATGGCCAATCCATTTCCATTTCTTCCTGCTTATTTCTTGCACAATCGGTTCCTGCTGGGTTGGTTCGCGCATTCCCAGGGATCCCTGTTGCTGATCTTTTCTGGCCAGCCATCTGATCTTGAGTATTGGGTGAAGGCCTGTAGGTCTGTAGTTTGTTTTCGGTGCTCTTCATGACGCTCCAAGTCTCTGATCCGTATAGAAAGTAGCACTGACTTTACATTGGATTTGGAAATCCGGATCTTGTTTCTCATGCTGAGTAGTGCTGTTGACCTCCACACAGACTTAAGAGTAATGAAAGCTTGTCTTGCTTTCCCGATCCTCGCTGCTTTGATATCCTCATCAGTTCTGTCCGTCTGTACTTGAAACGATGCTTCCCAGGTAGGTGAAGGAGGTTGTTTCTTTTAGGTTCCTCCCATTCATGCTGGCTGATTGTTGTCTGTTGTTGTGGTTGCTGCTGTTGGTGTTGCCCAGGAATCTTCATCAACCACCTCTGTTTACTCTGTGTTCACCTGAAGTCCTATCTTCTCTGAATGTTTCTTCTGCCAACTTGTTGCTTTTCATTTGCATATCTTCCAGTTTGTAGGAAATCAGACATATATCATCTGCGAAGTCCAGATCTGCCAAGTATTTTGTGTGGGCCCATTTTATGCCTGTCTCCTCGCTGTCCGCTGTCTGTCGCATTATCCAATCTACTGCAATCAGGAAAATCATTAGAGATAGCAGGCAGGCAGCCAGGCTTGTCTTACTCCCATCTTCACTTCAAAGGATTCCGTAAGTTTCCCGTTGTAGATTACTTGGCATGCAGCATTGTCGTACAACTGTTGGATGAGATGTATAATTGTTGGTGGCATCGAGTAGTAGCGAAGTAGTTGCCAAATCACCTCTCGATCGACCAAACACATAGAGCAAATGAAATACCGAAACACTTATCCAAAATACATTGAAAGCTAAAAACAATCTGCATTAAATATCCTCATATAATAGTTGATGTAAACTTTGCAATATATTCAGAACAGAATTTTAGTTTAAAAAAAAACATACTCTGTATTGTTTATTTACATATACAAATAAATGTGATTACCAATCAGTAGGGCACATAGAATCTTTAGACAAATTATTCTTTAGCCAACGCATTTGATTGAAATTGTGTGTCAAGAGAGAAATAGGATGATTGATCAAGAACAAATAAACAAACTAAGACAAGGAAATTCAATAATAATAATAATAACAACAATAATATCCAATGCATGAGAGGAGTTGAATATATGAGCTTATAAGAGTTGGATAAATAAGATGACTGATTAGACTGATTAGATGCTTCGACGATGTCTAGTCATTTAATTAGAATTTATTTGGCGGATGGTGACTAGCAGTGGAATCTACGAGGATGCGTGTTTCGTCCAGTTTGGGACTCGTCATCTGGATGTACCTGCATTTCCCAGTGGGCACTGGGTTCGAGCCTCCGTGGGAACATCATCACTCACTGAGGGGAAATGCAGGTACATCCAGATGACGAGCCCCAAACAGGACGAAATTCTTTGAGAAGAAGTCTTCAAATGTTTCACATGCAAATTTATCTTGTCGAATGTAAGTTGATTCTACAGGAATACATTACATCGACTCACTCCAAGTTTAAAAATACGGAGGGAGTGAAGTGTTAATGAAGTGTGTTGACCACTTCGGACACTTATTGGGGAAGTTGTATCAACCCCCAACAGGTTGATGGCTGACGAAATTTCAGCACGGATATATAGAAGGTTTAGTGTGAGATTTGCTAATCCTCAGCATATCTGGCGTAGACGTCATATCCAGCTGACCAGCAGTTCACACCGTCCTCTTTTATGTCTGTGTGACATCACCATTAAAATTGGAAGATATGAGGAAAGGTTAGCCGTCTTTGATCATACGTGTCCATGTTTTTCTGTCCATGTTAAATGGTATGATAGGGTGAATTTTGGGCGTTGACGTTGTGAAGCTACACATCAATAACGGTGGTGGTTAGGGCAACATGTATGAGGCATACCTAGTCATCGCCTTCCTCGACCGACGAGCAATATTAGCTGACATGGAATAAAGTTGAAAAAACAGTTATTGTTGGTCCAACCAAAACGTGGAATCAACAAATTAGGGTGGTGGTGTAGACTGTTAGTCTGTTTGCGGTTCCTAGGATTCTAAGAATTGATGGTTGGAAACAACAATTGGTGACGATATGGCTCAAAATCGTTCTTAATAGTGGCGCAGACGGATGCGTTCAGCCTTTGAGATCTGCCATATCCAAATTAAAAGCCTATTGAGTTTCCCTTGAAAACTGATACGATGCTTAATAGCTACTGGCCCTATTCAGGCAGATAACTACCTGCCTGTGACTAGTAGGGTACAGCAAGTCGAAAGTGACGACAGTTACTCATCGAAGAAGAAGAAGAAGACACTGTTAAGTGATCAAGCTATGCCATGAATTGGCAGAAGTTGGAATTAATAGGTTGCCTGGCCATTGGATCACTCTGTAACCAGAAGGTCCTGGGTTCGATCACTGGTGGTGGGTGCGCACTGCTGAATAGTCTAAACGAGGACGAAACAGCTGTCCAGTACTCCTAAGTTTTCCAGTGGTTCTTTAACTGATGTCAGCTCATGATGAAATCCTCAATACAATCAAACAAAATCCCTACAAAACCAATACTTGAAAATTAATCTGATGCTCACTAGCGACTGGCCCTATTCAGGCAGTTAACATGGGGTTCTAGTGGGAAGTCGTGACCAGTAGGGTACAACAGGTCGAAGATGAGGCAGAAACTCATCGAAGAAGACATTGGCTAGGGATCGCGCTATGTCGTGAATTGGCAGAAGTTAGAATTCGTGGACTGGCCATTGGATCGGGTCCCAGTGGCTCAATGGTCTACGAGCTCACTATCCATGTAACTGGAAGGTCCTGGGTTCGAATCGTTGTGGTGGGTGCGTACTGTTGAAGAGTCTCAAACTAGGCTGATGAAACAGCTAGCTGTCCAGTACTCCCAGCTTGTTTTCCAGTGGTTCTCTAACTGATGTCAGCTCATGATGACATCCTTCAACTAGTCAAACAAAATCCGTACAAAATCAATCTTAGATAATACAAAATGGTGTTTCAAAGTTAGCTGGCAGATATATATATGCCTACATAACATAAACACTACGTGTTTTTATTGTTTATGTAATTGTGAAGGTATTTCGTTTTCGGCTTACAATACAAAAAAAACAAGAAGTTTAAGTGATATTTAATACAGGGAATTGAAGAGGAGGAGGAAGAGGTGAAAGATGGGAGAGAGAGAGAGAGTGCGAGAGAGGGAGGGAGATGAACACAGAAAGATGTTATGCAAATGTTCGTTACACATAAACACATATAAATAAAGTGCAAAATAATGGTGTTCACTTTCGGGAATTATCCTTGTAACATGCACTTACAAATACAGATAATAATAATAATAATAATAATAATAATAATAATAATAATAATAACGGTGATATTTATGTATGTATGTATATAGGGAACACAAGAGACAAAGGAAATGTCTTTGTACATTGCAACCTAACAGGTGAATGGATTATTATTATTATCAGAAGTAATAGTATTATATCTAATGTGTCATGACTTTAATCACAAGGGGGAAAAGCATTAAATAAACAGACATTTGTAATGTAAATGTAACTTTCATATCTGTGTGTCTCTATCGCTTCGACCGACTTCTTTAAGGCACAGAACCATTAGCATTTAAAACATTTAACTATCTAACGAAGTAATTGAGACGATAATAGGTCTGTCAGGTGGAGTATAAAGTGGAATACAACAGGGCTTCTCTGTCCTGTTTCCTGAGGTCCTCTCTCTTAAGCTGGACACCCACGACTACCACTAGACTCTCATCATCTCCGCGTTACATGATCTCCTCCAGGTGATCCATGAAGTCAAACTTGACTGGTTCCACTCGACAGATAGCTTGCCTCAAAATATCACTGAACGGTCTCCTCAATGTGTACACCCTCCCCCCTCCCCCTGTGTATTTTCTTCGGGATATTTGTTGGGTAATAATGGATGATTTATGTTTGATGTCACTGTCACAAAATCGAAAACTTACAAGCGAAAGCCTCCCGACAAACTGGTCAAAGAAGCAGCCGGCGAACAAGACAGGACTCCAGGTGAACATAGACAAGACGGAGGTTATGAAATAACCAACCAACTAACAACAAAAACAAAACGATAGCAGCAGCATCCAGAGCCAATCACCATCAACGGGAGGGATTTGAAAGAGGTTACTTCATTCACTCACTTATCTAGGGAGCATTGTCCCAAGTACAGGCAGTCGGAACGGACGAGGATGTCAAATCGAGCGAGAATCGGGAAGGCGAGAAACATGTTGTTCATCAACCTGAAACCAATCTGGAAATCTTCGTCACTCAGCAGCATCAACAACAAAATTCGGTAGGATTTTCAATACAAACAACGTCAAGTCAGTCAGTTCTTCTATACGGATCAGAAACTTAGTGGGCGGGTCACAAAGGATATTTCCTACAGCCGGTTACAGACCTTCATCAACAACTTTCTTCGCCGGCTCTATACTGAAGATCAGATGGCCGGGCCGGAAAGAATCACCAAAAAGAAACTATGGGAACAGAAAAAGTGGGAATGGATTGGACACTCGCTGAGGAGGCCACCGCTGGGCGACATCGCGTAGTGACCTGTTGGAAATGTTTTTCGTATCAAGTCTCTGTTCCATATAGAAGAACTGTCTGACTGACTGTGACTTAATATTGGTGTTGAATGGCTGGCGACAATCAGTGATATGGCTCAAAGTGATCGTTCTCAATGGCTGGCGCAGATGCATCCACTCCACTTATAATTTCCGATAAAACTATATTGTTCTTCGTTATTACTTTTTCTTTTTGTCCATATCCTTGTCTATTGTCTCTATTTCGCATTTCATTTTACTTTCTTCTCTTTTGTTGGTTGTATGTATGTAAGTATTTATATATGTGGGAACATGTGTTATACGCATGCCTAGTCTCGCTGTCGCCTTCCTCGACGACTGGCAATGTAAGCTGACATAGAATGGATCAAGTTGGAAAAGAGCTAGTGGTGATGTTCAAACCAAAAACATGGCTTTATCCAGTCAATGAAATCCATAACAGTCGGTTTAAACCACACATAGGGAAGGGTAGACTACCAGTGTGGTGTTGGGATCCTCGGGATGGTGAGAATCAATGAGGGTTGAAAACAATTGGTGATGGTATACCTATAGCTTGAAATTGTTTATAATGACTGGTGCCCGCACCGACGCACACCTGATATCTATGGTTGGCCTGCAAAATTTGGGCTACCGATATCCATGCTGAAAATTCCATACTTGTACCGAAAATACAGTGTGGAATCAAGCTGTAAATCAAAACAAAAACAAAAAAAAATTCACTCTTCGTGATGTGTCATATCTAACCAGAGTACAGTATTCTTATTACTATTCTTTTGTTCTCTCACGCTTCTATTTATTACCTCTCTTTTGAACCTTTCTTTATTCTCTTCTCTTGCTTTGTGTGCTACAAGGAGGAAAAATGCCAACTCGAACTAGTGCACATCTGTGCAAAGTGTTACGTTGAAATTAGTAAGTCAGTCAGTCAGGGACAAGTGAAATGTCTTCATACATAACAACCTAACAGGTGAATGGATTATTATTATTATTAGTGGTATTACACTTAATGTCAAGGGTTTATTCTTTTTTTATTTATTCCTTTACGTCCCCTCAGTGGAACCTAGATCTTCAAGCTACAGGCTTGAAGTTTCAGTAACAGTGGAGTTTATTTTTGCTGGATGGGGTTGCCAGCCAGTTTCAAGGCCCAACCGTTACTCTATACCTGTCTTACTAGTGGCTTATATGAGGTGAAGGAGTGCCTCGTCGACCGTGGATCGAACTCCGGACCAAATCTGAGGTCAGCGAGCATTCTACTGCTGCGCTCCACCGACGCGCAGGGGTTTAATCAGAAGGGCAAATAAGCACCGAATAAACAGACAACAGTTATAGAAATCTAAACTTCATATCTGAGTATCCTTTCTATCTCTCCCTCTTTTCAACTAACTTCTTGAAGACACAAAGCCATTTAGACCAGTATATAAAGACAAATTGAACTGAATTGAATAATCAGCAAAGAACTCTGTCAAGTGGTGGTTTATAGGCAAGATTCGATTAGTCGGGGTGGGGTTACAGATTAGATCACAGGTAGTTGACATCAATTGCAGAATCATTGGAAAACCAGAGCAGGGAATGATGAGCGGCCGTCTGTTTCGTCACCCTAGTTTAGGTAGGACTCTTCATGACAGTTTGAGTACTACTCACTTCTAAAGAATCCCACAAAAATAGGATGAAAAACAGATGGTTCTTCAGCTGTTTGTTTGTTCTTTAACTCGTAATGAAGACCAAATCCCCACACCAAGAGGAGTATAACATTTTACTCTCATTGGCTGTCTGTCTGTCTGTTTTCGACATAGAACTTTGCACAAATATGCGGAAGTCCAAGTCGCCACACTCCGTGTAGCACGCGAAGCAAGAGAAGAAAGTACAAGAAAAGCATAATAGAGACAGTGAGCAGAGGTGTGAGACAAAGGAAGAGTAATAACGAAGAACAAAACAGTTTCATTGGAGATCATAAGTCACAAGGAGTGGATGCATCTGCGCTATCACTGAGAACGATTTTGAGCCATGTCACCAATTGTTTCCAACCATAGATTTTTACCGTCCCGAGGACCCCCTCCAGTCAGGAAAGTCTACACCTTCCTACGTGGCTTAGACCAACTGTTGTGGATTTCATTGACTGGTGAAGCCAAGTTTTTGTTTGACCGCCGCTAGCTTTTTCCAGCCTGACCCTATATCCGCTAACATTGCTCGTCGAGGGGGGCGATGACTTGGCATACGTAACACATGTCCTAACCATCTCAGTCTTTGTAGCTTCACGACTTCGTCGATTGATTTCCCCTGTTTACCTAGAACTCTACGCCTAACCTCAATGTTGCTCACCTTATTATGCCACTCAACATACTCGGGAAATAGAACGCAGCCACCTATGATCAAAGACAGCTAGTCTTTTCATGTCTTCCACTCTCAGTGGCCATATCTCACTCACAGCCATAAAGGGGGACGGAGCGGACTGATGAGCAGTACACCCGCCCTTTGGTCGATAGTCGAACATCTCGTCTAAGCCAGAGTCGGCGTAAACTGGCAAATGCGAAACGAGCCCCCTGTATTCGTGCTGAGATTTCGTCAGAGATCAACCCGTTGGCACTGGCTGATGGTACTTCCCAAATAAGTGAAGCGGTCAACGTGCTCTACCACTTCACTTCCTATTTTTAAACTAGGCGTCGATGTAGCTGAGACGATGCTTCCCAGGTCGGTAAGTAAAGGAGGTTGTTTCTTTCAGGTTTCTCCCATTTATACTGGCTGATTGTTGTCTGTTGTTGTTGTGGTTGCTTCTGTTGGTGTTGCCCAGGAATATTCATCACCACATCTGTTTTCTCTATGTTCACCTGAAGGCCTATCTTCTCTGGATGCTTCTAGTGCCAACTTGTTGCTTATCACTTGCATATCTTCCAGTTTGTGTGAAATCAGACATATATCATCGGAGAATTAATTTGCCGTATAAAAGACAATGAGAGTGAATGGTCATAATTATAAATGGATATGATTACAGTTTCACAATGACTGCTTTCTATCCCACAGACCACCTGCCTACCTACCTATCTATCTATCTACCTACTAATACTAATAATATATGATGGAAATGTATTACACAGGTGTTTGACATTTACTTAAAAAGGTTACTAACATTTCATCAAACAGCAGCAATATTAGACGAATTTTAGGAGAAGTAACTTTTATATTCATTGTCGAATCATTCATCACACACACACACACACAAAGACATAATACTGTCATTAATGAATACACACATATACAGTACTAGTTAGTAGTAGTATTAGTAAAAATTAACTAGATTTTTCAATTTCTCTAGGGGATAAGCAAGCAGGATAACAGAAATCTAGACAGCTACACACGCTGATTCTTCTTATTACTATTAGACAAGAGAGGAAGAAAATATAAAATAAATGATGTTAAAGCGTTTCAGTGACAAGTAAAATGTTGAATCATCTATCTCCATGTAGAATCTTAAATAAATTCCCCGCCATGACTTGCCTTGCCTCACCCCACTCCACTCCACAATTAAGACTTGTCTTAAAATGCATCCAATAAATACACACAACAAAGAATAACTACTACTACTACTACCATTTTACGAGTTGATCACGGATTGATATCAGTTAGAGAACCATTGAAAACCAGCCACAGGAAGTACTGAACAGCTGTTTCATCAGCCTAGTTTTGGGAATCATCGTCAGTACGCACCCACCACTGGGTTTCTAACCCAGGACCTTCCCGGTTACAAGGCCAGCGAACTCGTTTACCATTGAGCCCCTTGGACCCAACCCGATTCAATGGCCAGTGCAGAATTCAAACTTCTAGCAATTCGTGATTTAGCGCGACCCCAACCATTGTCGTTGATGGGACATCCATCCACACACGTGACATCTAATTGGACCTCACTGGTCACGACTTCTCAGTAGAACTAACCCAGGAAACTCCATCCTGTAGCAAGTCACTAGAGAGCATAGGTTTCCTGGAGTTCTAGTGAGAAGTCGTGACCAGTGAGGTCCAATTAGATGTCACGTGTGTGGATGGATGTCCCACCAACGACAATGGTTGGAGTCGCGCTAAATCACGAATTGGTAGAAGTTAGAATTCATGAGCCATTGAATCGGGTCCCAGTGGCTGAATGGTATACGAGCTTGCCTTGTAACCGGAAGGTCCTGGGTTTGAACCCATGTAGTGTGGTGGGTGCGTACTGACGATGATTCCCAAACTAGGCTGATGAAACAGCTGTTCAGTACTTCCTGTGCTGGTTTTCAATGGTTCTCTAACTGATATCAATTCGTGATCAACTCATGAAAACATAACTAACCCTTACAAACCAAACTATAGAAAATACTACCACTATGCATATTTGTTGTAAGGTGCTCCAAACTTGTGTAATAATTTGCCTGTTGTAGATTATCCGCCGGAACGACATACAATCGATTTATATATTGTTGGCAGTATATTTGTCTTGAAACTACTCGATTTTTTGGATAATCTAGTGATTGTTTGAGGCATCATCTTCTCCCTTAGTTTAGAAATCTTCAGGAGTACATAAACATACACCCACAGGGGTTCGAATCCAAGAAACTACCTAGAATCGGAAGGTTAAGGGTTCGAAACCCGGTGCTCAAGAAGAAGTATCATCATATACACAATATTATCTAATACTAAACATAAATGTTAACTTCAAATTAAACCAAAGCTAGTGATAAATCTAGAAGTACTTGGCAACTCTTTCGTCCTAGTTTGAGACTCTTCAGGGGTATTTAAATTTAACATTCGTTATAAACATTTGATTGGTGGTGGCAAGCAGTGGAACCCAGAAAACCGGGTTTCTTTCCATCGGGACTAGTAGGCTGAATATTCGCAGTGTTTATAAGTAGACCAGAAATAACTAGCTTGTGTTTTCATTGGTCTAAAACTTTCGAGGTACATCTTCTGTTTGAATACTGCGACAAGTAGTGAGGTTAAAGTTAAATCATAAACTGACATTAATTACAGAGCCATTGAACACTATGAAGTACTTCGCAGATGTTTCGTCCTGATTTCAGACTCTTCGGAAGCATACACATGGGCCTAGAGTATGAGGCAAACACATTACCATTAAACCAATAGTTCATGAATCCTAACTTCTTACAATATACAATTATACAGTGCTCCCAGCCAATCAACGTAACAGGAGAGTCTCACTAGCCACTAGCCCACAACACTTGTAACGAATTTTCATCATTATAACTCCAAGAACATCATAAGCAGTACATCAGCTTTCAAGTGCTGGTTTCCAAAACGTCTACACTGCATAACAGTTCAATCTCGCCATCCTTTATGACTATGAGATATGGTCACTGGAAATAGGAGATATGAAAAGCCAAGTCATCTTCGACCACCACCGACGAGGCACTCCTTTACCTCACTAAGCCCAGTAATAAGACGACTGGTAAAGAGGGAAGGTTTGGCATGAGGTTGGCTAGCAACCTCATCCTGTAAAAATAAACACCACTGCGACCGAACTTCAAGCCTTTAGCGTCATTAAAACTTTTCAAGAAGGGTTCAAAAAGTTAGGTAGGTTACAGCAAGTTGAAGATGAGGCAGTAGTAACTAATCGAAGAAGAAGACATTGCAAAGTGGTCGCACTATGTCGTGAATTGACAGAAGTTGGAATTCACGGGCCATTAGATCAATTGGTCCCAAAGGCTCAATGGTCTATGAGCTAGCTCACCTTGTAACCAGAAGATCCTGTGTTCAAACCCTGGCGGTGGGCGCATACTGCTGAAGAGTCCCAAACTAGGATGAAACAGCTATTCAGTAATCCCAGGTTATCCAGTGGTTCTCTAACTTATATTCATTTTATTTATTTATTTAAACGCAGAAAAAACTTGCTACAATATGGCACCAATTAAGATGCGCCACACAATGTTGTGTGAGGGCTGAGATACTGCCCGGGCGCCCAGACCGAAGTAGGTAGTTTTCTTAAGGGACCACCCCGCTAGTCTTTGACTTTCAGTCTAATCCGCGAGGCAGCGGAGCAGTGTCAGCAGCTGCATTCCCATGGTTGACGGTGACCCCTACGGGTTCATACGCCATTTGATCCCATTGGATTCTGGAGTCCATGTAACTGCTTTTAGTCTTACCGCTAGCCAAACAACCTTTCTGACATAGTAGGATCTGCAGGGACATGAGTCTCAGCCAGTTTAGCTTGTTGGGTCACTGCGGTATTCAAGCCCGACCACCACGGTAAGGTAGAAGTTGTCGGACAGGGGTTCTCTAACTGATGTCACCACCTCATGATGAAATCCTCCATCCAATCAAATTAAAACGCCTACAAAACCAATACTTAAAAGTTATTTCTTCAGTAATTTCATTCACACAAAGAACAACAACACCACACTAGTGAGACAACAATCACACAGACAAGTGTTTCAGGAGAAGAAACTTACTGGAATCGGTGGAAGTTGTGGTTGTTGATAAGCGTAACCATTCTGTTGTTGCTGTTGCTGTTGATGGTGATGATACAATTCAGTCATTTCCATAGCATTTGTTGGACTTATCATCATATTTCTATCTAGTGGTTGTTGACTCCCACCGCCATTGCCACCTCCCCCAAAATAATGTGAACCACACGATTGTTGACGTAAATAACGTGGTCCACTAGGTAGAGTACCACTATGAAACATTGTCGGCGGTACCATATTATTACTATTATTATTATGTCCAGAGAACATATGATTTGTACTCGCCCCAACAGATGGTAATAACAAGGAGTGATGTGATTGATGATGCGGGGGATGGTGGTGGTGAAGAGAATGATTAGTCATATAGGATTGACCACCGCCGCCTTGTTGTTGTTGTAAGTGTAATTGAGAGCCAAGCATAAGCTGACGTTGTTGCTGAAGTAATTCTTTGGTTATACCGCCACCGCTGGCGACGCCGCCGCCTAATGCGGTAGCATATGGATCTGATTGTTGTTGTTGATGTTGGTGGTGTTGTTGTTGCATATACATTTGATGACGTTGTAAATCATTGTTAGGATTAGTATTATTCGATGTTGAATGTTCAGACATACCACTACATTGGAGATTACCGGTGCCACCCATCATCATCATCATTGTCGGTGTCATCATCATATTCGCGGGGTTAACGCCTTGTTCATTCATTGGAATTGCTGGATTTGTTGTTGCATTTTGATTATTAGCATTATTAGTGTTATTACTGATAGTCATATTACCTGGAGTAGTATTTGTATTCATATTATGATTATGTGTTGTTAACTGAGGGTTATTCATGCCATCTGTCGTGGTGGTACGAAAATCTGGTGAATCTTTATAACCATGGACATAACCATCTAAGGAAAGACAGATAAATAGATAGAGAGATAAATAAGTGAAAACATACTTTCATACATATATGTGTGTGTAAACAAAATATTTAACAATGAGATTAAAATAAAGGTGTGATCAAAAGTTGACACCGGTTAGAGAACCTTTGGAAAATCGAGTTGGCTAAGAGACCAGTTACACTGACTGGCAGTTGCGCTGTTTATATGTCACACATTATCTGCATGTCTGTCTGTCTACTTTCGACATAGAACTTTGCACACATGTGCGTCAGTTCAAGTCGCCACACTCCCCATGTGTACCACCAAAGCAAGAGAAGAAAGTAGAAAGAAATGCATAATAGAGTCAGTAAACAGAGGTGGTATGAGACAAAGGAATAGTAATAACGAAGAACAATATAGTTGCATTGGAAATTATAAGTCACAAGGAGTGGATGCATTTACGCTAGCCATTGAAAACGATCACTTTGATCTATATCATCAATTGTTTCCAACCATTGATTCCAACCAGGAAGTTTACACCTTCCATGTGACTGGCTTAAACTAACTGTTGTGGATTTCATTGACTGGGGAGGCTATGTTTTGGTTTGACCACCAAGAGCTCTTTTCCAGCCTGAACCTATGTCAGCTAACATTGTCGCATACTGCCAAAAGTTAAGATTCATAGGTCATTGGCTGAATGCTTTATCAGTAGCTCACCTTGTAACTACAAGGTTTTAGGTTCAAACTCCTGATGCGTCCTATCTCCCGTGTGATGTGGTATATTAAGGTGAGCAATATTGAAGTTAGGCGTCGAGCGGTAAGTAGGTGGGAAGGGAAATCAATCGACGAGACTGTGAAGCTACATCGACTGAGATGGTTAGGACATGTGTTACGTATGCCTAGTCATCGCCTTCTTCGACGGGCAGTGTTAGCTGACATAGGGTCAGGTTGAAAAAGAGCCATCGGTGGTCAAACCAAAATATGGCTTCATCGGTCAATGAAATCAATAACACTTTGTTTAAGCCACGTACGAAGGCTGAGACTTCCTGATTGGGTCCCCGGGGACGGTAAAAACCAATACCTGGAGACAATCAGTGATGATATGGCTCGAAATCGTTCTCAGTGGCTAGCACAGATGCATCCACTCTTTGTGACTTATGATCGTTAAATGAAACTAAATCGTTCTTCCTTGTTACTATTCCTTTGTCTCACATCTCTATTTACTGTCTCTATTATACATTTCTTCTCTTGCTTTGTGTGCTACATGGAGTGTGGCTACTGGAAGTGCCGCACATCGGTGCAAAGTACTATGTCGAAAACAGACATGCAGACAGACGTCCTGATGAAGAGTCCCAATGGTACTCTCTTCCAACGGAGGTATACTCGTGACCTGTAGCCACCACTAATCGAATCCCTGCAAATCAACCCACTTGAATAATAATAAAGATAACCCAAAAGAATGATGTTTAACTATAACGATGCGTTTTTAAGTACCACCACCACGACATTCTTTTGCGCTCCAAGTGTGGAGCATACAGCTTCGCAAGCTTTGAAGTCTCAGTATAGCAGTGACAGCGTTGTTATTTTTTTGTGTTTACGAGGTGAAGTTGTAAGCCATACACGACCAACCTTCTCTCTGTTCCCAGCCTACCCACTACTGCTACTACGACCGACTGCGGGGGAGGGGGGTTAAGGAATTCACGTCAGTGGTTGGGAATCGAACCCAGACCACCTGAGACATGGTTGAGTGTATGAAGGTTTGAAATGATTTCATCTCAGGTGGATAGAATTTCATTTTTTTTTGTTAGACTTCCTCTTCTTTACTTCGGAAAGCACAAGCTTTTGATAAAGTAAAAACCTTAGAAGTTATTCACTCTGCTTTGTGCCCATAAGTCTTTGTTCAAAGAATGATAGTGCATCAGTGGTTCAATGCATATAGTCCAGGGGTCGATCCCAGATCAATGCAATCCTTAACCTCGTGCTCCTCTTAGTCGGTAGTAATAAGTCCGAGTTAAAGAGAGTGAAAGTTCGGACAGGTGAGGTTAGTAACCACCACCCCTTCTTTAACATAAGCACCAGTGCTATCCGGTTAGTCTTCTTTCATCTTTTATTCCTTTACGTTCATCAGAGTGGAACAATTTGGAGTCTCACTAACAGTGGTGTTGAAGTGTTTTTATGAGTTGGCGCATTGCGAAACCTCACGTCTACCCTCTTCTTTATTTTTACCAGACTTACTGCCGTCTCGAACAAGTTTAGGGGAATGGTTTGTCAATCAGGAATCGAAACCGAACCACTATGGTGATTTGGTGAGTGTTCTTCACAACACAACCGTCGCCACTTTCTTGGGTTCCTAGTGGAACATAGGGCTCCAAGAACAAATTTCAATTTTTCCTGTCCTCTGCAGGCCTCTTTAAGTGACACAGTCTCTCATCCCTTCCAACTCATGCGATCTCCTCTCCATATCACTCTCGAAGTGACATTCCACTCACTCAAGTAATGACTTCACGTGAGATATCATTCGATAGTCTCCTCAGAGTGTGTCCAATGCATTGATTGATTCGTCCCCAGAGTTTCTTGTTGCTAAATATTCAGAGTATGGAGTCTAGCGAAGTGAGGGCATTTGTAGACAGATGCAAGTCTGTAGTAACTGAGGAAGAGACGAGATAGCCTATGGGCAATTGTGGAGCTATCTAGCTAGCTAACTAAAGAGGACAGCAGAGAATGTAAAACAAAGTACAGGCGATGCTGGTTGCTGGAGTCATATTTTTCACTCTAAAAATTTAAGGTAATAGGTGTAAAAATTAGTTGTATAAATAAAAAGGCAGATGATTTCTTTATGTATATTTATTTTAGGTGTTATTTCTCTCCTACACATCTGGTGAACATATGTTTCACTAGACAACTATACACCATTATATATATATATATATATATATCCTGCTATAAGAATTAATGTACTTTCCTCTCCAACTTGAATTTTTTTTCTCCTGGTTGAAAACTATTCATTCTAATATGCATCTTATCCAAATAATCTTTCCTATTAAGACTGTACTACTATTGACTTGAAGAATTAAAGAGAGTAAAATTAAGATGTCTGAGTAGAGCCGAGACATTAGCTATCCAAAAGCTCAAACCCACGTTATGTATCCAAAAGAAATACGTTCAAAGCCTTGTTCTGCCATGACCATCATAAACAGGGTAACTCTTCTAATAGTCACTATCATCTCATTGACTTTCTTATCCGAACTTCCTCTCTGTTTTGTCATTTTGTTATTCCTACATAAACAATCCCTGATTGCACAAACAATTATTCACCACATTAGTTATGATCCCACTAGATTTTGTTTTTATCCAAACATCCTGTCTATCTATTGTTGTTATTTCTACATTTCTAACCCCTAATTGCACAGACAGTATTAATCTTCTCAGTAATTTTTATGATGCTGCTTTGTTTGAGTTTTATCCGTCCTCCCCACTGCTTGTTTATTATGGGATTTTTAATTCCGCCTTGCAATCCTATTATTCTGACCCTTGACCAGAAATTATTCTGGAACTTTCCCACCCACTTATTATAAATACACATGAATGACGATGAATTCGTCGAAAAGAAAATTATCTTCGCTGCAACTGTCTTTTTATTCCCTAGAATTCTTTTGTGCTGAGTGATATATATATATATATGTGTATGGTGGTCTCTCTTTCTATTGCTCTCTTAGTCTGTGACCATTTCACTTTGATGAACCTGTCTCCTTTAACAATGTATGTTCCCCTTACAGTATATATAATATGTGTGTTTGTTGACATGTCTGCTATATTTTGCTATGTATATATGGGTCGATACTCCATTATAATTAGCCAATCATGTTAAGACTGTCTATTGATTGTTCACACCCTTGTTCGGACATTCATATATATTTTCGCTCTCACAATCTTGTGTGACTTTGATTCTCCTTGTGTTTGGAAAATAGAAGTATCATCGCAAACCTAGTGGTCTTCTGATTTCCGTCTTTTTTGCGTCAGGACTATTAAATTCTCGACCAGTACATAACAATAATTTGGCGACGAGTACATAATACTGAGATTGTAAATTAGATAGATAGATAGATAAACGCACACAGATTAATCAACCTAGAATAAATGCATTAAAGTCTGTCTATCTGGATTCAACATAGAACTTGGCACCGAAACGCAATAGTTCGAGTTGCCACCTTCCAAATAGCACACAAAGGTAGACAAGAAGATGAGTGAAGAGAATCAATACAGTCTGACAAGAATAGGAGTGAAACAGAATGGGTAATGGTAGAAAGGAATATGAAAGATTACAGAGACTGAATACATCTGCGCTGGCCATTGACAACGATTTTGAGCCATTTCACCTATTGTCTCCATCCATTGATTGATTCCTAGAGTCAGTCCCGAGGGCCCCAACCCGGAAGTCTGCATCTCCCTCCCTACCTGACTCAGTTTAACTATCAAGGATTTCATGGATTGATGAGGCCATGTTTTTGTTTGGCCACCCGCCACTTACTCTTTTCCAACCTGAACCACCTATATCAGCTAGTAATGCCCGCCCGTCAGGGAGGGGGAGGCGATGGTTAGGCCTGTGCACCACCTGACCTAGCCATCTCAATCTATGTAACTTTATAACCTCGTCGATTGATTTTCCCCCTTCGCCCAACACTCTACGCCTAACGTCAACATTACTTACCTTGTTAAACCACCTAACGTGAGACAGAGATCGCAGACATCTATGATCGAAAGCAGTCAACCTTTTCATGTCTTCAACAACTCGTATTGGCCATGTTTCAGAGCCATAGAGAAGGACGGATCGAACTGCAGCTGAGCAGTACACATTTAGCTTGATTGATAGCCGAATGTGACGCCTATGCCAGAGGTGGTGTAAGTCAGCGAAAGCAGCTCGAGCTTTTTGGATCCGTTCTGAGATTTCGTCGCCAATCAGTCCGTTGGTGCTAATACAACTTCTCAAATAGGTGAAGTGGTCAACATGTTCTATCACTTCACTGCCTATCACTAAGCTAGGAGTTGACGTAGTCCAGTCCTGTAGCAGCATGTTACATTTTGCAGGGGCGAATCGCATGCCAAACATACGAAGATTGCTTTTCAAGGTATAAGATCATTTCAATTTGTCACACTTCGAAACAAGGACGACAACAACAGCAACAATACCCAAAAAAAAGGAAAAACATAGGAGTAAAAGGGGAAGACGAAAATTAAGCGAAGATTGCATGTGTTGATCCTGAGTTGACATTATTTAGCCAGCCATTAGAAAACCACTGGGGAGTAATGGACAGCTGTTTCGTCCTACTAGGGTTCGAACCCAGGATCTTTCAGTTATAAGGCCAGTAGTGAGCTCGTAGACTAATCACCAGCCACTGATACCTGATCCAATGACCAGTCCATGAGAATTTCAACTTTTTCCAATTCGTGAGCAGCCACCAGCCAAATGTTAAAGGCGCGAGTAATTGATCGTCATCTCTTACCTGACTTGGTGAAATCTACTGATTACGATTTCTTATTGGAACATCAGATAAATTATTGGGTTTTGGATTGAAGAGATTTGATTGGTGGTTACAAGAAGTTTGATCGCAAGTTGACATCAGGTAGAGAACCATTGGAAAACCAGACAGGGATTATTGGACAGCCAACTTCTTCGTCCTCAGCCGGGAGGTGCGTCGGTGGCACAACAGTTAGGACGCTCACCGACCAAGCATATGGTCTGGGGTTCGGTCCCTGGCCAACGAGACACTCTTTTACCTCGCTAAGCCAGAAATAATGCTGGTAAAGAGGAAAGGTTGGGCATGAGGCTGGCTAGTAACCCTTATCCTGTAAAAATAAACACTGCTACAGAAACTTCGAGCCACTAGCTTGAAGCTCACTGTTCCACTAGGAATGAGAAGGGAAAAACTTCTTCGTCCTAGTTTAGGACTCTTCAGCAGTATGCACTCATTTTCAGGCTTTGAACCCAGGACTTTCCAGTTACTACACGGAGAACTTGTAGACCATTTAGCTATTGCGACCGGATTCAAGTGTAGTGTTGTGATACAGGACAGTGTGTTCCAACAGAATATTATTCTCACATATTCCCAGAGTTCAATACTGCGTTAGCAACAGAATACGATATATATATTTGAACATTATATTTCATGTTGCTTAATGTACACCAAAATTACACTCTCAATGATTGTTTAGAGAAAATATACGTTGGCTTCCGTGTCATGCCTTCTGTTGTCACACAATGACCCATGAAATCTGGTCGAATTGTAAAAATCACCCTATTATATATATATATATATATATATATATATATATAGGTTATAGTAGACCTGTGGGTGGTCATCCACCGTAAATGAGTTACAAAGAATTTGAATGTCTCTCCACATACCAACGTTTAAGCAGTCACTATGTAGTGTACCATTGTAGCCTTCGCATAATCATTTTGGTTCATTGCCAAAAATACATGGAAGTGCAAGTACACTTTAGTTCGCCTGAGTAGCAAATTCCAACTTAACATAGATTTATTGAATTTACAAAAACTGATACTTGAAAATTAATCTGATGCTCACCAGAGACTATCCCCATTCAGGCAGTTAACCTGGGGTTCTAGTGGGCAGTTGTGACTAGTAGTGTGCAGCAGGTCGAAGGTGAGGGCAGTAGGTCATCGAAGAAGACACTGAGAAGTGGTCACGCTATGTCATGAATTGGCAGAGTAGCAGTGGTTGAATTAATGGTCTACGGGCTTGCTAGCCTTGTAACCAGAAGGTCCTGGATTCCAACCCCTGTGGTAGGAGCGTACTGATGAAGAGTCCTAAACTAGGCTGACGAAACAGTTGGCTTTCCAGTACTAGTTTTCCAATGGTCCTCTAACTGCTGTCAGTCAGCTCATGATGCAATCCTTCAACCAATCAAACAAAATCCTTAGAAAACCAATACTTGAAAATGTCACTAGTCATAGGCTCACAGCGAAATATATTTTATACTGGGACATTTCGAAAACTATCATCGGTGAATTTGTGCTTTAGTATCATCACACACCTTTAAATTCTACACATTCGATGTTCAACTACAAAGATGTCCTGATTAATTAACTCGCTGAGAAGACTCCCTATATACGAAAAGTCAACATGGAATAAACAGTATTGATCAGTTTTCAAGAACACTACAAAATCTCCAAAGAATCATCATAAGATTGACGGCCTAGAATCTAAACCCAAAGTAACCATCGTCTGAACAGGTTCAGAAAGTTCCCCGAAAAAGACACTACCACTGATGCTGAAAACTAGGATTTAAAAGCGATGCCTGAAACAGAAATTCTCCGTCAACAGATTTTGAAATTTCCCAGTAGAATATAAATAGATAAATAACTAGTTGGAGGATTTCATCATGAAATGACATCAGTTACAGAACCATTGGCAAACCAGCACTGGAGTACTGGACAGCTGCTTCATCCTAGCTTGCGGACTCCTTAACAGTACGCACTCAGGAACTTCTGGTCAAAAGGCGAGCTCGTAAACCATTCACCACTGGGACCCTACTCATCAATGGCTCATGAATTAGTAAAAGGTGGAATTCATGGATTGACCATAGAAATCGGGTCCCAATGGCTGAATGGTATACGAGCTTGTCTTGTAACCGGAACGTCGTTCGTTCTCAATGGCTGGTGCAGATGCATCCACTCCTTGTGACTTATAATAACGAATAAAACTATGTTGTTCTTCCGTATAACTATTCTTTTTGCGAAATTCTGTGTTGAAAACAGTCAGTCAGTCAACCGGTAGGTCTTGGGTTTGAACACCACTGGGTGCGTACTGCCAAAGATTCTCAAACTGGGATATCACACATAGACTTGATCCTGATTATTTGTCCATGTGAGAGAAATAAAAAAAAAATAGAAACCGTGAAACACACATGTAAGAGTGACCATGAAGCGACCAACAAGTTAAATGTGGGTGCGTACTGATGAAGAGTCCCAAACTGGGCTGACAAAACACCTGACTGTCAAGTACTCCCCAATTAGTTTTCCAATGGTTCTCTCTAACCGATGTCAGCTCATGATGATGAAATCCTCCAACCACTCAAATAAAATCTCCCCTCAAAAACCAATACTCTTGAAGATAAATAATTAATTGAAATAAAAAACAATAACATAAATCATAATTCAAACCTACTTTGTTTTTTACGTTGACCATGTATCCGACGGTCTTGATGTTGACGACATAAACACAGCAGAATAAGTATAAACATGACAAGAAACATTAGACCAGCTATACCGCCTAATATAATATACAATAGGCGATTATTATTCAATGTATCCAATAGACTATAACGACCAGTATAATCAGTTGACTAGATTTTTAAAAAAAGGCAGAGAAAAAATTACGAAAAATGTTAGATATATTACTAATGAATAATACCTATACAGATAATGAGTTGAATATATTTAAGCTCATTGATATGAGAATATTCAGCACCTAATCACAGTGAGAGATAGTACTAGCTCTAAAGTTAGATGTATTGTGCTTCAATATAACCAGCCGCCTATGAATACGCTAAGATAATGACGATGTAGAATTATGAAACTCTTCACTCGAATCAGCTCAAATTACCCACCTACTTTCAAATATATCTGTCTGTCTGTCTGTCTATTTTCGACATAGAGCTTTGCACAAATGTGCGTCAGTTCAAGTCGCCACACTCCCTCCATGTACCATACAAAGCATGACAAGAAAGTAGAAGAAACTCATGATAGAGATAGTAAACAGAGGTGTGAGACAAAGGAATAGTAATAACGAAGAAAAATATAGTTTCATTCGAGGGTCATAAGTCACAAGGAGTGGATGCATCTGCGCCAACCATTGAGAACGATTCTGAGCCATATCACCAATTGTTTCCAGCCATTGGTTTTTACCATCCCGAGGACCCTAACCAGTCAGGAAGTCTACACCTTCTTAAGTGGCTTGGACTAACTGTTGTAGATGGCAGCTAGCTAGTCTTTTCATGTCTTCCACTCTCAATGGCCATATCTCACTCACAGCCATAAAGGAGGACGGAGAGGACTCCCGAGCAGTACACACGCCTTTTGGTCGATAGCCAGTCGGATATCACGTATACGCCAGAGACGGCGTAAACTGGCGGGCGTATGCGAAACTAGCCCTCTGTATCCGTGCTGAGATTTCATCAGAGATCAACCCGTTGGCGTTGGCTGATAGTACTTCCCAAATAAGTGAAGCGGTCAACGTGCTTTACCCTTCACTTCCCATTTCTAAACGAGGAGTCAGTGTAGTCTGGTCCAGTCCTGTAACATTATCTTGCATTTGGCGGGAGCGAATCGCTCGCATGCCAAACATTCGTAGACTGCAGCTCAAGATGTTCAGAACACTCGAATGCATTTTGTCAACGTCCTAGAAGGACTATATCGTCTGCATATTCCAAGTCAACGAGATTATTCCCTGGTAGCAAGTCAATCCCTGAGTCGCTGAAGTCACTTAGGGTTAAGTCCATTAGTACATCTATGATGAAGTTAAATAGAAAAGGGGATAATGGGCATCCGTGGCTGACGGACACCACTAGTCGTCACCACTTCAGATGACAGCTCGCCGTAAGCCCTCACCTGGCTGCATGAGTTCAAGTAGAGTGAGTGCCTTAATCATTGCAATGTATTTTCTCGGAATTCCCTTTACAGCCAAGCATCCCCAGAGAATCTCCCAGTCGACAGTATCGAATTCCGCCTTTAGGTCAAGAAATGTAATGATTGTTGGACACCGGTAGGAATCCCTATGTTCTAGAATCTGTCGAAGGATGAGTGAAGATATGATCAATATACCCTCTTCCTGGTCTAAAGCCTGTTTGGCTCTCTCGTGTTTGTTCAAATATAAACATGACTGACTGAATCACTGCTGACAGGTTGTTTCAACAAGAAAATCTTATGGCTTGAATCTGCTGTACCACTAAGTGTTACCACTAATTTTCGCTTGCTAACTTACATGAAGTGAAATCAATGTTAGCCTTACATTGTTGCGAACTTTTCTTATAATACGTATCTAGTCATATTCATATCTCTACCGCTATTAACACTCTTTTTTTCCTTTATATGTTTAAGCCATTCCGGCTTCATTGTAAAATGAATAAAGCCTAAATTCTTGGTTCATTCGTCTTTTCAAGATTCAAGCATCACTCATCGTTCTAAGACTCAATCACCTTCGTAACAATTTATTCATTTTACAATATTCATGGAACGATTTTTCCGACCTGATCGGTTCGACGTAGAACCTAACGCAGTTGGAGCTGCCAAGAAGTGGGATCACTGGTTTGCGACTTTCTCCTACTTCATTGAATCAATGGGATCCGAAAATCCTTCGAAACTACATATTCTCTTCAATCATATTTCTACTTCTGTATACGAATGCATTTCTGAATGCAAAACATACGAAGAAGCTATCGACACTCTCAAGAGTCTCTACATGCAGCCTTGCAACGAAGTGTTTGCTCGACACTTGTTAGCAACGTGTAAACAAGAATCTGGCGAAAATCTGGATCAGTTTGTTCGTCGACTCAAGTCGCTGACTACAGATTGTTCATTCAGGGCAGTTACAGCCGAAGAACATCGTAACGAATCTCTACGTGATTCATTCATCTCAGGTATACAGTCTTCGATGATACGCCAGAGGCTATTAGAACAGCGTACTTTAACTTTTCAAGCGGCATACGATCAAGCACGAGCTCTAGAGATGGCACATCAACAATCGCAGTCATACAACAATCCTGTTACACCTTGCGCGTCCATTTCTTTACATGATGTACCTCATTCATCAGATTCCACACCCTCCGTCAATGAAACAACCATTGCTGCCGTTGAATCCAAATGCTTTTTCTGTGGTAATCGTAGACATCCTCGTTCCAAATGCCCCGCCCGTGATGCAGTTTGCAAAGCTTGTGGCAAGCAAGGACATTTTCAGAAGGTTTGCAGGTCTGCGCCATCTACGAAAAAAGGTCCATCTTCAGTTAACTCTATAATTTCATCTCTCGTTGTGGCTTCAGCACCTCAAAGTCTCACTGATGCTGTTACGCAGCTTACTGTCAATGGGAAATCAATGCAAGCTCTAGTGGATACCGGAAGCAGTGAGAGCTACATCTCTTCCTCAGTTGTTCGTAAGTATAACTGGAAAGTCCATAAGTCTCGAAACAGAATCACAATGGCGAGTACGAATCTTACTAGTCATACTGAAGGACATTGTTTCTATCCATCTGCTATAAAAACCACACTTATGATCTATTCAAATTTTCCATTCTTCATAATTTATGTGCAGACGTCCTTCTTGGACATGATTTTTTAAAACTTCACAAACACATTGAGATTCCTTTTGGGGGATCAAAGCCGCCTTTTTCTCTCTGTGGTCTACCTTGTGTTCGCGTCGACCTGCCTACTCTGTTTGAAAATCTTTCAAAAGACTGTAAACCGATCGCGATAAAATCCCGGCGTTATTCTCGTGAAGATGAAAGTTTTATTTCCACCGAAGTCAACCGGTTACTGCAAGAAGGTGTTATTGAACCTTCTAATTCTCCTTGGCGAGCTCAAGTTCTTGTTACGTCAAACGAACGCCATAAAAAGAGGATGGTAGTTGATTATAGTCAGACAATCAATCGATTCACTTTTCTGGATGCTTACCCATTACCTAGGATTGACGAAATGATAGAAAAAATCGCACAATATGACATATTCAGCACTCTTGATCTGAAGAATGCTTATCATCAAATTGCCCTAAGGAACGAAGATAAACCATATACTGCTTTCGAGGCTTGTGGGAAACTTTACCAATTTTGCCGAATTCCTTTTGGTGTTACCAATGGCGTAGCTTGTTTTCAACGCATTATCGATGAATTGATCAGTAAAGAACAACTCACAAGCACGTTTGCCTACATTGACAATGTCACTATCTGCGGCAAAACTCAGGAGGAACACGACAAAAATCTAAACAAGTTTATGGTAGCAGCACGCAATTATGGAATAACCCTTAATGATTCCAAAAGTGTGATCTCAAGCAGAAGCATACAATTACTCGGTTATGAAGTTTCAAAGGGGGTTATTAAACCAGATCCCGATCGGCTAAAACCTCTTCGTGATCTAGAACCACCCACAGATATCAAATCTCAACAACGGGCCGTTGGATTATTTGCTTATTATTCACAGTGGATCCCTCGCTTCTCAGATAAAATCCACCCATTGGTAAATAATCGGATTTTCCCTCTTGATATCGAAACTCGAAATGCTTTTGACAAACTGAAAGACGACTTAGAACGTGCAGTCGTTGTGGTAGTTGATCCGAAAGCACCCCTTGTTGTTGAAACAGATGCTTCAGATGTCTCAATTGCAGCTACATTAAACCAGAATGGTAAACCTGTCGCCTTCTTTTCTCGAAGCCTCTCTCGAAGTGAGAAACATCATTCATCGGTTGAGAAAGAAGCCTATGCCGTGGTTGAAGCAATTCGTAAGTGGAAGCATTACCTTCTCGGAAATCACTTCAAACTTGTCACTGATCAACGTTCAGTAGCATTCATGTTTGACAAGATTCATAAAGGCAAAATCAAGAACGATAAAATAATGCGTTGGAGAATTGAGCTATCCCCTTATCAATATGACATCATTTATCGTCCTGGAAGGGATAATCAAGCTGCTGATACATTTTCCCGTAGTTTCTGCGGTTCCTTGCAGTCAGTGTGCGACTTGAAATTTCTCCATGACTCTATGTGCCATCCTGGAGTTGTCCGAATGATGCATTTTGTACGCTCGAGAAACCTTCCATTCTCCCTTGACGAGGTGCGCAATGTAACCAGTAAATGCGTGACATGCTGTGAGTTAAAGCCTCAATTTTACAATCCCTCTAATTTCAAACTCATAAAAGCAACCCAACCTTTTGAAAGGTTAAGCATCGACTTTAAAGGACCTCTACCGTCAGCTAGCCGCAATCACTATCTGCTCACGCTGATCGATGAATATTCTCGATTCCCCTTTGCATTCGCCTGCCCCGACATGTCGTCTCAAACGGTAATGAATTGCCTTTGCCAACTGTTTTCGATTTTCGGTATGCCTTCTTACATACATACCGACAGAGGCGCTGCTTTCATGTCTACCGAATTACGGGCATTTCTTCTGGAGAAAGGCGTAGCAACCAGTCGTACTACCTCATACAATCCTCAAGCCAATGGGCAGGTCGAGCGCCTCAATGGAACACTTTGGCGTGCCATCACTCTAGCATTAAGATCACGGGGCCTACCAACGGCACAATGGGAGTCTGTTCTACTCGACGCCTTGCATTCCATCAGATCTTTGCTCTGTACTGCAACGAACGCCACGCCACACGAACGACTGTTTACCTATAACCGAAGATCGACATCTGGGACAACTCTTCCTACTTGGCTCACTGTACCAGGACCAGTACTTCTCCGGCGGAGTGTTCGTCAGTCCAAATTCGATCCCCTGGTTGAAGAGGTGGAGCTATTGAATTGTAACCCGCAATTCGCTCACGTTCGCTTCGGTAATGGACGTGAAGATACAGTTGCTCTTCATCATCTGGCACCCAAAGGCGAAGATATAGATCAAGTTGAAAATTCAATACCGGAGGGCGACGCAATTCCTGAGCAACAAGTAAATGGGGATGCGACCACTGATCCTAATATTCTTCGTGAAGAAAATACAACTGAAACGAACAACGGGCGTATTCTTTTGGAAAAACAACAACGTGTACGGCCTTACAATTTGCGTACCAGAGAAGCGTGACATAATGGCTCATTCCTTTTCAAGCCGCAGTGAATGTTGTGAACTTTTCTTATAATACGTATCTAGTCATATTCATATCTCTACCGCTATTAACACTCTTTTTTTCCTTTATATGTTTAAGCCATTCCGGCTTCATTGTAAAATGAATAAAGCCTAAATTCTTGGTTCATTCGTCTTTTCAAGATTCAAGCATCACTCATCGTTCTAAGACTCAATCACCTTCGTAACATACATAAAATAGTCTCCTTCTCCTCCTCCTCCTTCAGTCAGAAGTCCACAATGTGATGCCAATTAACACAATTACTTCATTTAGTAAACAAATGCATGTAATTAGTTGTGTTTCTGTATATGATCAGATTGGATAAGAGGTTAGTGATGTTGGTGGTCAAAGCAAAACATAACTTCTTCAGTCCATGAAATGCACAACAGTTAGTGTGTGAACCAGCCAGAGAGCCAACCAGCCACGTAGGGAGGTGAAGACGCCTTTGGTTGGGAGGCCTCAGTATGGTAAGAACCAATGAAGACTAGAGGCAATTGGTGATGATATGTCTCAAAATCATTTTCAGTGGGGAACTTGTAGATGATCCAGGACCCAATCACTCTTTGTCATCTCCCAAATTAATTAAACCTTCATTATTCTCCTTTCACATTTCTGTTTATTTTCGTATCTTTGCCTGTATTCGTATCTCTACCTTCATTCGCGCACCTTCAACTGCTGCCATGTCCTAGACAGTACACAATTACTCTGCATTTTTCATACGTTAACCTATTATTTCGAGAGAATTTATCCTAGTAGATGAGTTTCTGTCTGAATGTTATTATTTGATGTACGTTCTAACATACTTTACAGTTTTCTGTAGCTGGTGATGCTGTCGTCTCATGTACACGAACAAAACTAAGCAAACTTTACTCCTCTAAAGTGGTAGTGTGCAACGGAAGTTAAACATTCCTTCCTTCCCCACACCGCTGGACACTCCAGTCACACATCATTAGTAGTTTCTCTTCCAAGGACTTTGAAACAAGTCAACTTTTATAAGATCGGCAATCTGGAATCAGTGATTGCTCATACACTTATGTATGGGAGAACAGAAAGTTAACTCTTCTGGCTTAAATTCATTGTTAGCATTAAATTTTGTTTTTCAGTGTACAACTTGCTTACTAACATGAAGTGACATCACTGTCAGCCTCAGCTACAAGAATAATAACTTCCGGTGAGAAGTCCACAATGTGATGCCAACTAACATATTTATTTCATTTAGTAAATGCATGCAATTAATTGTGTTTCTGCATTTGAATTTGACATATGATCAGGTTGGATAAGAGGTTAGTGATGTTGATAGTCGAAGCAAAACATAACTTCATCAGTCCATGAAATGCACAACAGTTGGTGTGTGAACCAGCCAGTCACATAAGGACTGGTAGACCACTTGGTTGGGGGTCCTCGGGATGGTAAGAACCAGTGACGACTGGAGAGAAAATTGGTGATATGGCTCAAAATCGTTCTCAGTGGCTGACGCAGATGCATTCAGTCTCTGTGATTTGTCATATCCGATCAGAATGCTCTATTGTTCTTCCGTATTCCTACTCTAAGTTCCCTCACTCACACTTCTGTTTAATATCTCTCTCTTTTGAACCTCTCCTCTTGCTTTGTGTGCTACATAGGGAGAGTGGTAACTCGAACTGGTGCATTTCTGTACAAAGTTCTACTGTGAAACCTGTCAGTCAACCAGCCACACTCAGTGTACCAAACAAAGGAAGACAAAAGAGAGAGAGACAGGAGAAACAACACAGGAGATTTGAAAGAGCGATAATAAGCAAAAATGTGGGAGAGAAAGAATAGTACCATGCACCAGCCATCACTGAGAATGATTTCAAGCCATACCATCACCAATTATCTCCAACCTTTATTGATTATTAAATCCCTGAAGGCCCCAACCAGACTAGCAATCGAAACCACTCTACGTGACTGACTCACACTAACTGACTCTTTCCTAACCATTCTTCCTTTTTCAGCTACAATTGACCATTAAGGGAGGTAACGGCTAGGCGTGCGTAACAACACACGCCCTAGTCATCTCAATCAATATGGCTTCACAAATTCATCAATTGATTTTCCATCCCTATTCAACACTCGATGCATAACCTCAATATTATTCGCTCTATCATACCAAATTACCAGGAAGGAATAGAGTGACACTTTAGAGCCAGGTGTAAGAGTCATGGTGATAAATTACTGACTAGATTAGCCCAGACACTAGTTAGTGGGTTGACATCTGAGATAGTCACCTGGGACTGGTGCAAATTATTGATTATCCCAGTTTATAGGAGTTTGGGGTATTGATTTGACAATAAACACATAGTATCCAAGATTATGAGTTCCCCAGTGGTGGAATGATTGAGAGGTGATCAGGAAAAACAAACTATTTGGAAAGCGAACAGGTTTCACCCTTCAACAGATCCTAGAACATAGACACACACACACTCAGGTACTGTCTCGCCATGAAGGTATATCACATCTAATGAAGGCCATCTACTCAAATTTATTCACATCTGTGGAAAAGCTTATTATGGACAGTCATCAAATGACGTCCGTTAGGGATCAAGCATTTCTCCATTTTTATGTAATTTCATCATATATGTACTAATGAATGTGACCCTAACCAGCTACAATGATTCACAGATTGATATGTTGCCGGGATAAATAGACAGACGTTCGTTTAGGGGAGTGTCTATACAGAAGGTACAGTCCTGCTGACAACAGTAACTGACTGACTGGTTTCAACATAGAACTACTTTGCAGAGATGTGCAGCAGTTCGAGTTGCCACACTCCCTCCGTGAGAGTAAAAGAAGATTCATTAAAAGAGAGAGATAATAAGCAGAAGTGTGAGTGAAACACCTTGAGTTGCAGTCTACGAATGTGTCTGGCAGTGATTCGCTCCCATCAAATGTAAGATGATGTTACAGGACTGGACTGGACTACACTGACTTCTAGTTTAGAAATAGGAAGTGAAGTGGTAGAGCACATTGACCGCTTCACTTATTTGGGAAGTACTATCAGCCAACGCCAACGGGTTGATCTCTGATGAAATCTCAGTATGGATACAGAGGGCTAGTTTCGCATACGCCCGCCAGTTTACGCCGTCTCTGGCGTATACGTGATATCCGACTGGCTATCGACCAAAAGGCGTGTGTACTGCTCGGGAGTCCTCTCCGTCCTCCTTTATGGCTGTGAGTGAGATATGGCCATTGAGAGTGGAAGACATGAAAATTCAGGCTAGCTGTCTCTGATCATGGACATATGTTTGCGTTCTATCTCCCGTGTGATATGGTGGTATATTAAGGTGAGCAATATTGAGGTTAGGCTTCGGTCGAGTGCTAGATAGGTGAGAGGGGAAATCAATGGACGAGGCTGTGAAGTTACACCGATTGAGATAGGTGGTTAGGACATGTGTGTTACGTATGCCTAGTCATCGGCTTCCTCGACAATGGGCAATGTTAGCTGACATAGGGTCAGGCTGGAAAAGAGCTAGCGGTGGCGGTCAAACCAAAACATGGCACCAGTCAATGAAATCCACAGCGGTTAGTTTAAGCCACGCACTTGTAGTCTACACCTCCGTTAGTGGCTTAAACTAATAATAATAATAATAATAATAATAATAATAATAATAATAATAATAGTTTTTTGCTTTATGAGAAAAACAGTGCTAATGAAACAGCAAGAAATTTTCAGCATTCAGTACAATATTGCATCTAATTTGCTCAAAACGACAAAAAACAAATAAGCATTACATAATAATAATAAAACGTTGTTATAGCAGCTAGGTAGCAAATTACAGTATGCAATAAGGAGAAAAATATGCATAAAGTATAAAGTTGTAGTAATAATGGTAATAACAACGAAAATAAAGTTATAATTAAACGATATAAAGGGTGACACTATAAAATTACAGAAAGATGAGCGAACGATGAAAGGGTCGATTCACTTTGCTAATTACATAGTAACTTCTTATATGTTTCACGTCTAACAGTGTCTCTATCACATAAAATACGGGCTAAATACGGTATTGTAGAATGTTTGTACTTATTGGTGCGAGAATATCACTTCTTATATTGACTTCTCGTCCTACCTGATGAGATGCAAGGGGATAGTTGTGAATAAAGCGGGGCGGTGCAGGGGGTCTGACAGTACGGCCTTTGCCCATTTTGTACAGGATTTTATATGTCTGTCGAATATAATATTGGCGAACTCATGCAGTGACATACGACATAACCCCTACTCACAGCATTTGATACCCTTCGTAATATGATATAGTCTTTTTTGAGAAGCCCAGGAAAGATTAATGGAGAGCAATAGACTAAAATAGGTAAAATACAGGACTTTAAAAATTGCAAAACTAAAGGTTAGTTGATACCTGATTGTCTTATCTTTTTAATGTAAAAGGTAAGACGAAACATTTTCTTGGAGATTGATAAGATGTAGGATGTGGACCATGAAAGGTCAGAGGAAAGAACTAATTCAAGATAATGTTTAATACTTGACATGGGGTTTCATCTTCAGTGCCATCTATGCTACAGGCATCATGGAAACTAACTAACTAGATCGTGTATGTCACGTCGATGCTTTAAAAGTAAAGTTAACTACCTGACATTTGGAAGGATTTACCATAAGATCATTTGACTGAGACCACTTGCTGTGATGCCCAACAGAAAGCTATTAAGTTTGGAGCAGTCAAACTAGGAAGTGATAGACAGTGAGTGATACAATCAGATCATCCGCATATTTGACAAAGTTAATTTCATTTAAAGGAGGCAGGTTGTGAAAGGAAGAAAGAAAAGGAGAGAGGACGGACGGTACCTTGAAGAACACAGGCTTTTGAAAGCGAGGCAGAAGAAGATTTGCCATTATATATATATATATATATATATATATATATATATACAGTATACTGCATTCTAGTACGCGGTTGGCTTAATTCTTTATGGCTTAAACTAACTGTTATGGACTTCAATGACTGATAAAGTCATATTTTCGCTTGATCACCCATTATCACTAGTTCTTTTTCCAAGCTCATTCTATGTAAGTCGGCTAACATTACTCAACGTCGAGGAGGGCGATGGCTAGGCTAGGCATGCGTAACACCATCCTAACCATCACACCAGCATCGATTAGTTTGGAATTTTTTTTGTATTTTAATATTCTTATTGTGCATTGAAGTTTCTCCAACAGTTTGACTGGTTTTATGGGGTTAGGGTCGCTAGACCCACGCACAACCCGCCCCCATCTTTACCCCCTCTTGAGACAGGCTAGAAAACTAGCAAGATTCCCTTGCCAGATGGGAGATGTAAATATCGGACGATAATCCTTTTTGTAACAAACGACATAATATAATGTTATTACTATTGTTATTATCACTATTATTTTTGATTAACGGAACAGCTGCAACTATAACATGCGTTAAAATTCACCCAGAAATGATGTGATGTTATATAATGGGGAAAAACACACAAAAAAAACACAAAAACACACACATCTGTTATGAATTATAACGATCCAGACACACAGACGCACATACGCAGAAACACAAAACAACTTACAGCCATATTTACATAGACAGCTTTCGAGAAACGTGTAATCTGTCGTTTATCACCAGTCCCTTTGACACCATAAACAATTATCTGATAATTGGCAGTATTATTCAAGCCGGTCAACAATCCATCCTGTAACAAACAGACAGACAGTGATAATAATAATAATAATAATAATAATAATAATAATAACAGTAATAAAACATTAGTGATAATAGAGAAGATTTGTAGCTCAAGTGGAGATGATTTGCAATTAAAAGTGTGTTCTCTGAGGAGGTGGTTGGTTTAGTTGCGGAGCTTTCGTCGTCCCCCTTCTGGACAACATCTTCAGCACAATGTTTAGCATAAAGTGAAATGATTTCACTGTTTCATGAGTGATATAATTGCGTCTGAACAAAGCAAGAACTACAGTTTTAGCAGAATAAAATGGTACCATCTTTTATTTGGTTGCCTTCTCGTCAGCTGCTTACATGGCAAAGACATTATTAAATATATCTACAACAACAATTTTAACATACTTGCACAGAGTTCATTTTAAACAAAAATCAGTCAATCGATCAATATACGCATACACTAAAAATATATACATATATAAATATGCAATATTAACCACTATTCCGAACAACAATAATAATCATACACACTGGAAACTCTTCAACATTACGCATTCAGATGAGAGAGAGGTGAAAATATCCAGTTACCAGGCAGCGCAAAGAAAGACTAATAACCGCTTCTTTCTGAACGCATAAATCAAGTTTCAGGCGATTGATGCAAATGGTTTCAGCAAACTTAAGGGGAATTGAGCTCTTTTGCCTATTGATAATTTTGAACGACTTTTCGACGTCCACCTCATGACTCGTGTCGAGAAGATGCCTGGCGATGGTACTGTATAAAACATTTGTTCCCTTTAGACGTAAGCTTTTTGGTACATGTTCAGAAAATCGTAGATATGCCCTTCTTCTTTCTGTCCTTCCAATGTAACTGCTCTCGCAGATACGTGTAAATTTTTATATACAGTTGGAGGTAACCATCTTTACATATAAACTGACCTTTTTTTATTGACTTGGACTTTAAACTTTCTGGTCACATGATTTACTTTTTATTATTAGTTGGTATATTTCGTCTATATTAACGTGTTTGTGAATTGCATTTTCGTTTGAGTACCAGGCTTGGCTTCTAGGAATTCCCTGACTCCACTTTTGGTATTTCCTCTGTCTAAGATTTCGACATTATCCCAGTTATCAAATTGATGTCCATAATTGTCTATATGCTTGATATGAAACAGGAATATATATTGTGTCTTTTCACGGTTGATTTGTGTTCTCAGATTCTAATTCGAAAGGGACGCCCACTTTGGCCGATGTAATGCCTGTCACAGTTCATACGTGCAATTTATTTTGTAAATGGTATTAATTTTATCTCCTTTTTCTGTTGGATGGGTCTTGCGGTTTTCATTCAATCGAACTAAGCGACTTGACTAGCTTGTGTGCTATATTTTTATTTATCAAACGGTTTCAGTATTCTAGCTGTTATTTCAGAGATATTTCTCATGTATGGTAGGATGATTTTTTTCTTATGGTCTTTGATGATGATTCTTTGTTGATGTTTCGATTCAACTTTAAACACTTTTTGATGAAATTTTGTGAATATCCATTCTTTTTGAAGAGACGGTTAGTAGGTATTTTTCTTCCATTCTTTTCAAAGCTGGAGTGCTACAGTGTGTGTTTGAACTCTCTTTTAAACAATGTCTGCACACAGTTTCTTTTGTGAGTGAGTAATTGGATTATTGCTAGTATAGTTGAGTATTTGATCTGTGTGTGTGTGTGTGCGTTGATTTTCTATATATACTTGTGTTTCCTGAAATTTCCTGTCTCGGTTTATGCTAAATACTGCGCTGAAGATGTTGTTCAGCAGGGGGACGACGAAAGCTCCGCAACTACACCAACCAGCTCCTCAGAGAACACTATTAATTGTAAAACATCAGTGAATTTAAATCATCAACCGGAGGCTTCAGGAAGAGTTAATTCTGAACGGAAAGTAACCTAAAAACTAAATCTCATACATTTGGTTCCCTCTTGATAAATTTCGATAGAGAGAAAGAAAGAAAGACCAGATTTGCAGTATAAAATGATATCATCAATCTATTTCACAGGTTCTCATCAGCTAACTGCAAACTACCTGAAATTATAATGGCTATAAATAATAACATTTCATACTTCATTGTTTGAAAAGGTAATAGAGAAAATATTATAAGGTGAATGCATCTGGAATATAAGTATTATAATCTAAGTCACCATCAATTTATATACTGTCAAACTATGAAAAAAGAAAGAAAAAGGGGGTGAGAGAAGACAGAAAAGAGAAAAAATCTAATAAACAGTGTCAACATGGCAACTCAAGAAGGCCAAACAAAGTTCATCAATTTGAAAACTTGCTTAGTGAGCTGAGCCCACTAGTGTGTATGACTAATCTTAGTGTAATGAAAGTGATATGGTTACCAAGGTAGCCAGTGAGAGATTGACTGACTACACTCTCTCTGCCTGTCTGTCTGTGTGCATAAGTTTTGTCTGTGACGTTTGATTGCTGTAATTGCTTCAGCAGTAAATTGCAGTAGATTCACTGTCCTTTGTATGTTTAATATTTTTGAAGGATTTAGAAATCTCGACAAAATGACCTTCCGTATCCACAAAGTGAGTGTCTGTCTGGTAATTGCACTTTGTAAATATCTGCTTTCATTTTAAGCATAAGTTTCTTGGAACATGCTCTGAAAACAGCGGATAGAAGCCCTGCCTTCTTTCTGTCCTTCCAATGTAGTTGCTGCCACAGGTGCATGTAAATTTATAAATGCAGTTGCAGGTAGCATCAGCAGGGTACTTATCCAGTTTCGATTGGCTTATAGAGCAAGCATGTAGTACTGTATAGTGTCACCACCAGATTGGCTGCAGGGATGGGAAGCATCTCTTTATTGCTCCCTTCATCCTCTTTTCAATCTTTTGTGATACTGTTTCTCCTTTGTATGGAAGGCAAATGAACACTTTATTTTTTCTTCAACTGTTGGATACTTCTCTTTCTCAGCTCTTTCTTTGCTGTACTTTAAGATATATCCTTTTGGATACCCGTTTTCCTAAATCTATCGAAAATCTACCTGAATAGGTCATTGTGTGGATGTGTGTGGGGGTGGGTGGGTGCGTGGGTGTATTGTCTGTTAACTGTCGAAATTCAATACAAATCTTTCTCTGAGTTGTAGGTTTTTGCGATGAAAAGCGTTTGTTACCTACAAAATAATCAGAAAACTCCAAGTGAATGACTAACTGACAGACTGACTGAGGTTCAATATAGAAGTTTGCACAGAAAAGGGTAGGACACCGTGAAGAGACCAGCATTGGTAGCTTATCCTTCAAGTGTATATTCACCACTGGTTTTGTAGAGAAAGTAAGTCGAAGTTTCAGCCCTTCGGGAAGGTTTTCTTCAATGAATGGGAGAGATAAACAGTTTCTCAATATTTCTGTCGATGAGTCTCTGCTGAATAACAGATTCACAAAAAGAAAGTTCTGATGACAAAATATGCGTGTTCGTGTGTGAGTGTATGGTCTTGGTGGTGTAGGGCGTCATAGATTTTGTGATGAGAACCCTTCATTTAATCTATTTAGTTAAAATACAAAATCTGGTACAATACAGGCCCAAGGATTGGAAGAGAGGCTACCTATTCAAACTATCAAAGAAAGGAAACTTAAGTCAATGCAAGAACTGGCGCGGAATTATGATCCTGTCCATTCCAAGCAAAATACTAAGCTGCATCATCCTGAAGGGAATTAAACACGCCAACCTAGATGAAAAACTTCGACCGGAACAAGCCGGATTCAGGAGAAACAAGTCATGTATTGATCAAATCGCCACTTTACGAATCATCATTGAACAAAGCTTGGAATGACAGTCACCTCTCTATCTCAACTTCATCGACTTTGAAAAGCCTTCGACAGCGTCGATCGAGAGGTCATTTGGCGACTACTTCGCTACTACGGGGTCCCATCGACAATTATACATCTCATCCAATAGTTATACGACAATGCTGCATGACAAGTAATCCACAACGGGAAACTCACGGAAGCCTTCGAAGGGAGGACGGGAGTGAGACAAGGCTGTCTACTATCGCCAATGATTTTTCTGATTGCAGTAGATTGGATAATGCGACAGACAACGGCAGCCAACGAGAGAACAGGCATAAAATGGACTCACACAAAAAACTTGGAGGGTCTGGACTTCGCCGATGATATATGTCAGATTTCCGACAAACTCGTAGATATGCAAGTGAAAAGTAACAAGTTGGCAGAAGAAGCATCAAAGATAGGACTTCAAGTGAACATAGATAAAACAGAGGTGATGAAGATTCCTGGCCAACAACAATCAGCACAAATGGACAGAAGCTAGGAGAAACAACCTCCTTTACCTACCTACCTGGGAAGCATCGTTTCAACTACAGGCTGAAGGAACTGACGAGGATATCAAAGCAGCGAGGATCGGGAAAGCAAGACAAGCTTTCATTTCTCTCAAGTCTGTGTGGAGATCAACACTCGGCACTCAGCATCAAAAATAAGATCAGGATTTTCAACTCCAATGTAAAGTCAGTGCTACTTACTATACGAATCGGAGACTTGGCGCGTCATGAGGAGCACCTCAAACAAACTACAAACCTTCATCAACAACTGTCTTCGCTCAATAACTCGCTCAAGATCAGATGGCTGGCCAGAAAAGATCAGAAACAGTGATCTCTGGTAATGAGCGAACCAACCCAGCAGGAACGATTGTGAAACAAATAAGCAGAAAGAAATAGAGGTGGATTGGCCATACTCTGGGAAAACAAACCATCAAATGACATCACTAGACAAGCCGTCGCTCGAGTGGAACCCGAAAGAGAAGTGGCGAATCGGTCGTCAGTGCGAGGGTGGGATGACTTGGAGGAGGTCATGTGAAGAGGAGATGAAAGTATATGGGCAGACTTGGAGCCAGGTGAGAACTTTAACAGAGAACCGAACGGAATGGGGACGTGCAGCTGAAGCCCTATGTTCCTCTAGGAATTAAAGGAAATAATAATAGGCCTCAATAAAATTCACCACACAATAATAATAATAACATATGAATAAAATAGGGGGAGAATGGCCAAGGGACTTCATCCAGAAAGGAAGCAACACTGTAGTTAACAAAATCAAACAACATTCGTCAAATTAGTGTCACAGCAAGAGAAGAAAGAAGGAAAAAACTGCAGCATGTTCGCGCTACTGATTGTGATTCTCAGCCATATCTGACGGTAACGCCGCCATAGTCACCGACGACTAGATCTATCTAGTCGGACCTCAAGCAGAGAATCGTGTCTGATGTCCTATGTTGATCACCTCTGCGTCTTTTCCATACAACCTTACGGTTAGCAAACAAAAGACAGGTACTGGAAGCCTCTTCCTATAGTGAGATTTGTACACAGCACATTATCTTCATACCAACCCAGTGAAACCAGTGGTATTTCCAGATGGATGACGACACATTCGATGGAATGGTGACCTGCACCTTGAGTCCAAACACACTCACACACACACACACGATGATGAGGATAACATCACATCGTCGAATGCCAGCAATCCAACGGAGGCAGAAGAAGTGACACGCAAAGTAGGGCGTACACATCAAAAATAACTTACCCTAGCATTAGATCCATTGACTTGTGTAGCCCAATACGCTCCATATTCAATTGAACCACCAGATCCACGTTTTGGTTTAATAACAGGTCGAGCAAGAATAAGAAAATGATCAGCAATAAATTGTTGTTCATCACCGCCTTTGTTTATCAGATCATTAGGAAATAATAATGAACCACTAGTGCTGCCGCCGACGCCTCCAACATCTCCAGCGCCAACAGCACTAGATGATGTATCCACTGTAGATGAGGTGTGTTGTCCTGTCTTCTCCTTCTCTTTATCATTATTGTTGTTATTATTATTATTTGATGAAGAACTTGACTTGGACAAGACATTCACATCATTTGGATTTTGTTGTCCACCTATGCCATTGAACATCCAAACAACATGAATGCGACCTTCCGACTAATTTGGTTGTTGTCAAAGAAACAAAAAATCGAAATAGAGTAAAAAAAAATTTTTTTAATGGCATGTGTAGTGTTAAGGAATAATTATTTGGAAAAACAATTCCCTTCTGTGATCGATCTAATCACAATATTCTAATTGGGGTTGTAGGATTTCATCGTGAGCTGACATCAGTTAGAGCGCCATTGGAAAACCACCAGTGGAGTGTACTGGACAGCTGGCTGTTTCGTCAGCCTAGTTTAGGACTCTTCGGAACCCACACCACAGGGGGGTTCGAACGCAGCACCTTCTGGTTACAAAAAGCCAGAGAGCTCGCAGATCATTAATTCAGCCAGTGGGACTGGATCCAATGGCCAGTCAGCCCATGAATTCCAACTTCTACCAATTCATGCACGACATAGCGCGACCACTTCGCAATGTCTTCTTCTTCGATGAGTTACTGCCCTCAACTTCAACCTGCTGAACACAACTGGTCACAGCTTCCCATTAGAATCCTGGGTTAACTACCTGAATAGGATCAGTCGCTAGTGAGCATCAGATTAATTTTCAAGTCAACACCCTTTCCATTGACAACTCTTCCACCACCCACCCAACCCCGTTGAATAGCATCTTGTAGGACTAGAAGTCACTATAAAAGATTATATGCCCACCACAACCAAGTACAATAACCCAACAAGATCAGTATGGAATTTGCATCTCGATTCGTACATACTATACACATAACAGCAGATTCTGTCACTAGAAGAACTGCATGCGTTCAAAGTCATAGGTGTGCGCGTTCACATTCCGTGATGGTTATTCTTTAAGTTGGCTGTCTCCTCTTTCTGTTTCATCACTAATTTTTTAAGCTTCTCTTTGTGGTTGTGTGCTGGTGACATTGGAAAAATGTGTTGTTTAACGACTGAGTGACCTCGGACTGCCTATAAAATTGTTTGACTGTGTGACTGACTCTCTCTTGTGGACAGAGTTTTTGATGCCAAACTTGTTGGTCAACTGATTTTTTTTTCCACAGTACTTGTTCCTTTTACTAGGAACTTATCTGATCTGCGTAGGTGCCTAACATCACTGTGGAAGCACTTTTGAACCTTTGATATGTTATTATTGTTACTGATATTATAGTATCGCAGATTTTATCATAACCCACAAGGAGCTGTATAACTGATTCCAAAACCAGTAGTGTACATGCGCTTCAGAATCCGAAAGGATAGAATACATGATAAGGTTGTTTTGGCCACCAAAAACCGTGGGAACATAACTCCCGACGATGCTATTTACTGCCATGTGGACTACACTTCCAGTCAAAAGCTCGGAAGTTGATCCCTTAAAATACAACCAGTTGGCTTGGTGTGGACATGCAGATATTATCCCAAAAATTGCATAAACTATGCGATCTTCGAAAAGGCGTATTTCTAGTTGACCATGGCGTACCGAGTTCGAAGGCCCTCTCCAACTCCTGGAAAAAAGAGGCCACGAAATGCCCACCAAAAGTTGACATGGAGAATTGAAAATAAAATCCAATGGACGATTTTGACAACAGAGAACGGTACGCAATAGACACACGCTGATGAGGCCGTATATCCCACTCGGAACACAAGAAATATATATATATATATATATGAAAACAAAACACGTAGATCAGCGAAGAGTCCCTTTACGACGGTGAATACATTTTCTTAGCTGTACAATCGCACTTATGTTATTTTGTATGTATGTGTGCATTAAGTTTGTCAAACAAAAATAGACAATTGGTTATGGTTATTTTAACTAAACAGGTGAAGATTGGTAATACAAGTCAAGAAAATTAGGTGTTAATGAAATTAGGGTAGTAACAAAGGTGATGAGTTGTCACAAACAGTTGTGCATATATCAGTTCACCTGCTGCTGTGGAGCCAGCCAAGTACATCGGTCGTTCGACGCGTATCCTGTCCAAGAGGATTCAAGAACACTATCTACAGTCAGCATGATTGAGAAAAGGCAATAGTGGTGCAATAAGGAGCGCGATAATTGAACACCTGGTTAACACACTAATCATTCCATTTCAACAAACGCCTCCTTCTTCAAAGTAACCTACAGAGTCAAGAATAACCTATCAAAGGCAATACAGTTTCGTCTTCTTTGTATCGCTGAAGCTCTCGCCATTCACATAGAAAAACCGGAGCTGTGCATACAAAATAGGATTACTCAACCACTTCTACTGTCATGGTAACAACTTTTTTGATTTTGATGAATTAATTTCGCCTTCTTCCCTGTTCTTTAATTGCTTATAATTCTTGTATTCATTTATAAAATCTTCCGTATTTTTTTGTCTTCCCTACTTTGTTCCTATGTGTATCCTGAGTAAAACTCACTCATCAAACTATTCATATTATTACATAACTTCTCTTTTAACAACTGTTCGTGACAACTCGTCACCTTTATTACTTCCCTAATTTCATTAACACCTAATTTTCTTGACCAGTTTTGTATTACGTAACTCCAATTACTAATCTTCACCTGTTTAGTTAAAATAACCATAACCAATTGTCTATTTTTGTTTGACAAACTTAATGCACACATACATACAAAATAACATAAGTGCGATTGTACAGCTAAGAAAATGTATTCACCGTCGTAAAGGGACTCTTCGCTGATCTACGTGTTTTGTTTTCATTAATGCCTGGATGGGGATTATCCATGAATATATATATATATATGTCATCATCACCAACTTTCCCGTCTACCCGAGCATTCCTTTCACGACTTGTAATCATCATCAATTAACAGATGAATACAGAAAGTTATTATATAACTGGACAGCAGAATATATAAAAAAACAGCAATGTCTTTAGGAGAATAAACGATTTATTCCTCCAGGGACAATGGCTATTCAAATAATCTACATTAGTAGAATGACTTTACCCACATTCAACAATGCGGTTTTATGAATTTTATATTAGTTTGCACCAATCTTTAATAATAATAATAATAATAACATTGATGATAGCAACAATGCAATACTGTAATCCTTCTCATTTTTACTCCTTCAGACATTATCAACGCATACAATCTTGAATATAATTACGGTTTCACTTGTGTCAAAACCACTACCTCAATTTATACATCCGAAGGAATGAAGTTAAATGCAGTCATCACATCAAGGGTTGTGAGAAGCCATGCAGAATAAAAAGAGAGGAGAATCAATAGGAAGGGAACAGAAAAAGGCAGTGCAAAAAGAAATATGGTATAATGACAATATATACACATATATATGAAAAGATAAAGATAAGGTGGCACGAATGTCACTGACTGGGATATATTTTCAGCTGTGAGCAGTGTAATATGAGGATTGGTTAGCCAGTTAGTTGAAGGGAGGAATAATTTATTCACATGTTTCACTTTATTGGTTACAGTATTTCATCATGGGCTAACATTAGAGAATCATTGGAAAACCTGCAGGGAGTACTAGACAGCTGTTTCGTCCTATTTTGGAACTCTTCATCAGTACGCACCCACCAAGGTTCAAACACAGGACCTTCTGTTTCTCTGTTTACATTCTTAGTAGAATGCTTGTTAGTTCATCAATTTATTATTAATACTATTATGATTCCCTTGGGTTCTCAGGGGAACATATGGCTTCAACAACACATCCACACTTTATTATATTTGGCGCTGTTCTCTTCAGCTGGCTAGCTACACGATCTTTTCCAAATCATCCTCGCACCGATGACCACCAACTCGTCGCTTCTCACTGAGATTCCATCCAGGCCAGGGCCTGGATTACGCGCGATGTCATTCGACCGATGGCCTCCTCATTGGCGTATGCCCGATCGATCCATCTCCATTCACCCACCCCACCCCTACATATACGTTGAGCAGTCAGCTCTAGCTCGATTGGTTTGTCACTTCCCAGAGTTTCTTGTCGCCAATTCCCTCTTTCTCGCCCATCCATAGGCCGGTCAGCCACTTGATCTCCACTATGGAGTCATTCAGTCAGCCAGCGAAATGGGCAGCTATTCATAAAACTCTGTCGTATTAGAGCCTGTTGGAAATCCTTTTCGTGACGCACTTGCATTTCAAGTTTCTGCTCGGTATGGAAGAACTGATCGACTGACTTCATATTTGTGTCGAATACAATTCGACTCTTGTTATTTATGCTGGCTGGCTGGCTGAGTGAGTGAGTGAGTGAGTGAGTGAGTCAGAAGATTTCCAAACTGGTCCCCAGGTTGATGAAGGCGTATCTTACCTTTCCGATTCTGGTTGGCTGGCTGGTTGGCCAGCTTTGACATCTTCATTCGTGCTGTCAGACTGTCTGCATATGGTTGAAACCGTGCTTTCTAGCCGGGACAAGTGAATGCAGGAAGTAACTCCTACCAAATCTCTCCTAATTGATTACTGGTGACTAGTGCTGGTTGTTGTTGTTGTTGTTGCAATCGGCTACTTACCACCATCACCACCTCCGTCTTCTCTATGTCCACCTGGAGTCCCATCTTCTTAGGCAGTTTGATGGTTTTCACCTGCCTGCAAGTCTTTACGTTTGTCTGCGTCACATCAAACACACATCATCATCAAGGCGTGAAATTCAAATATTCTAGAGTCTTTTTATTCGTCTAGTCAGTCAATTAACTGGGATTTTAATGTTTCAGAATTCATATTTATAGGAATCAACCAAGGGACGTGTGTGTACTGCTCAGCTGCAGTTCGATCCGTCCTTCTCTATGGCTCTGAAACATGGCCAATACGAGTTGTTGAAGACATGAAAAGGTTGACTCCTTTCGATCATAGATGTCCGCGATCTCTGTCTCACGTTAGGTGGTTTAACAAGGTAAGTAATGTTGACGTTAGGCGTAGAGTGTTGGGCAAAGATATGCTGATGGAAGTATCCTTAACTGAACGTAACGACTTAGGAATTGACTTGTTACCGGGGAGTAGTCTTATGGACTTAGAATATGCAGATGACATAGTCCTGTTAGGGGAGGATGCTGACAAAATACAGAGTCTTCTGAACACCTTGAGTAGCAGTCTTTGTATGTTTGGCATGCGGTTCGCCCCTGCAAAATGTAACATGCTGCTACAGGACTGGACTACGTCAACTCCTAGCTTAGTGATAGGCAGTGAAGTGATAGAACATGTTGACCACTTCACCTATTTGGGAAGTTGTATCAGCCAGCACCAACGGACTGATTGGCGATGAAATCTCAGAACGGATCCGAAAAGCTCGAGCTGCTTTCGCTGACTTACACCATCTCTGGCATAGGCGTGACATTCGGCTATCAATCAAGCTAAATGTGTACTGCTCAGCTGCAGTTCGAACCGTCCTTCTCTATGGCTCTGAAACATGGCCAATACGAGTTGTTGAAGACATGAAAAGGTTGACTGCTTTCGATCATAGATGTCCGCGATCTCTGTCTCACGTTAGGTGGTTTAACGAGGTAAGTAATGTTGACGTTAGGTGTAGAGTGTTGGGCGGAGGGGGGAAAAACAATCGACGAGGTTATAAAGTTACATAGATTGAGATGGCTAGGTCAGGTGGTGCACAGGCCTAACCATCGCCTCCCCCTCCCTGACGGGCGGGCATTACTAGCTGATATAGGTGGTGCAGGTTGGAAAAGAGTAAGTGGCGGGTGGCCAAACAAAAACATGGCCTCATCAATCCATGAAATCCTTGACAGTTAAACTGAGTCAGGTAGGGAGGGAGATGCAGACTTCCGGGTTGGGGCCCTCGGGACTGACTCTAGGAATCAATCAATGGCTGGAGACAATAGGTGACATGGCTCAAAATCGTTGTCAATGGCCAGCTCAGATGTATTCAGTCTCTGTAATATTTCATATTCCTTTCTATCATTACCTATTCTGTTTCACTCCTATTCTTGTCAGACTGTATTGATTCTCTCCACTCATCTTCTTGTCTACCTTTGTGTGCTATTTGGAAGGTGGGAAGTTGAACTGGTGCACTTCGGTGCCAGGTTCTATGTTGAATCCAGACAGACAGATATTTCTAGGAATATGGATTAATATCACAGGGGTCACGAACAGGGATTAATTAGAGGATGGTGAAAATCAATCATTTATCGCAGTGGAATGTCAAAAAAGGTACACTCTTATCAGTTGCATTGGTATGTTTGGTGTGGTGGAGAGCAGCACTATTTCTATTACCGTAAAAATGATCGAAATCAGAATGGATGATTAAAACAGTTGATTTCAACGGAGTAGCTTAAAACTTAACGTTGGAAACAGTCGACAGGATGCCCTGTTAGGACCATGTAGGTTTCATGCTTGTTGGTTGGCAGTCACCACCAGTCAACAAGGCATGTAACTGTAATTCTGAAGGAAAATCATGTTACCTAATCCAACCTCTATGATTTAAACCCGCATCACTCACTCAGTGCTGTCTGCATACAATTTGAGGTGTTGCCAATGATTTAGCTATTTGAATATGCGATTAACCTCCTGTGTCTATATTGAATGCTTTAAATGAACTGAAGCCGTTTCGTGATTATTCAAATTCCTAAACCCGAAAATTCATAATAATTTTCATCTGAAGAGATAAAAGCATTGGACAAGAATAATCCTAATTATGGCATAAGTAAGAATACATGGGTCATTGGATGGGGTCCCAGTGGATTAATGGTGTACGAGCTAGCTCTCGCCTTGTAACCAGAAGGTCCTGGGTTCGAATCCCGGTGGGTGAGTATGGATGAAGAGTTCCAAACTACGATGAAACAGCTGTCCAGTACTCCCTGTGGCTGGTTTTCCAATGGTTCTCTAACCAATGTCAGCTCATGATGAAATCCTGTAACGTAATTATGGTGAACTGAATTATGCAATACATCGTGTGTGCGGGGGGGTGGGGTGGAGGGGGAGTCAGAAGACGGGAATAGGTTGGACCGAACGATAAGAAGACTCTAGAAGATCTGGGATTTCGCTGACGATCAATGTCTAATGTGTCACACAAAGCCGAAAATCTACAGGCAAAAACAAGAAGAAAAAAAACTGGCAGAGGAGGCAGGCAAGAAAGACAGAACTCCACGTCAACAGAGAGAAGATGGAGGTGATGAAGATAACCAACCAGACAACCAACAGCAATAACAACAACAACAACCAGCACCAATCGCCATCATCAGCAGGAGAAATCTCAAAGAGGGGTCACTCACTCACTCACTCTTCATTCATCTATGCACCCCATTATTATTTCTACTACAAACACATTCGGCACCGATGATGATGATGATGATGACGTCAAAACCGGCTAGTATCGCGAAAGGCAAAACAGAAGACATTCGGTTTGCAAATCTTCTTCACTCACACCATGAACATAAAAAAATATTTGAATTTTCAACACCAATGTGAAGTCAGTCAGTCAGTCACTTCTTTTATATAGGTCACGAAGTAAGTGCGCGCATCACAAAAAGCAATTCCAACACTGACGAAAGCAGACTTTTATCGAAAGCAACCTTCTTTTTTACCGGATCAATATCTGTCTATCTGTCTGTTTTCGACATAGAACTTTGCACCGATGTAAGGCAGTTCAAGTCACCACACTCCATATAGCACATAAAAACAAGAGAAGAAATGCGTAATAGAGACAGTAAACAGAGGTGTGAGACAAAGGAATAGTGATAATGAAATCATAAGTCGCAAGGAGGGTGGATGAATCTCCGCCAGCCATTGAGAACGATGTTGAGATATATCACTAATTGTTTCCAATCATTGGTTGGTTTTTACCGTCCCGACAACCCAAACCCGGAAAGTCTAAACCTCTCTACGTGGCCGACCAGCTTAAACTAACTGTTGTGGATTTCATTGACTGGTGCCATGTTTTGGTTTGACCACACCACTGGCTAGCTCTTTTCCAGCCTGACCCTATGTCAGCTAACATCGCTGGATCAATAGTGCAGTCTGAATTGACGGCTGGAAAGAATTAGCAACAAGAAACTGTGGAAACACGCACCCTAATGAAGAGCCCTTCATTCATCAAATAAATATAGCAGGAAATGGAGATAGATGGATTTTACACATGCTAAAGAGACTGTCGAATGATAACACGCGCCCAGACTGGCCCTTGCTTGAGTGGAACCAGAATGTGGAACAAAGAATTGACCTTTAGTCCTAGGATGATATGAAGGAGATCACACAAGGAGGAGGGAGATTAAAGATTACGCACAATCGTGGAGAATGAAGAGGACAGCAAAAAAAAATAGAACAAAGTGGACACGTGCTGTTGAAGGTTTAAATTCTACTCTCGGAACATACACATCATTGGTGATGTCTGTCTGTCTGTTTTCGACATAGAACTTTGCACAAATGTGCAGAAGTTCAAGTCGCCACACTCCGTGTAGCACGCGAAGCAAGAGAAGAAAGTACAAGAAAAGCATAATAGAGACAGTGAGCAGAGGTGTGAGACAAAGGAGTAATAACGAAGAACAAAACAGTTTTATTGGAGATCATAAGTCACAAGGAGTGGATGCATCTGCATCAGCCACTGAGAACGATTTCGAGCCATGTCACCAATTGTTTCCAACCATAGATTTTTACCGTCCCGAGGACCCCCTCCAGTCAGGAAGTCTACACCTTCCTATGTGGCTTAGACCAACTGTTGTGGATTTCATTGACTGGTACCAAGTTTTTGTTTGACCGCCGCTAGCTTTTTTCCAGCCTGACCCTATATTCGCTAACATTGCTCGTCAAGGGAGGCGATGGTTTGGCATACGTAACACATGTCCTAACCATCTCAGTCTTTGTAGCTTCACAACTTCGTCGATTGATTGATCATTGGTGATCCTGAAACAGAAATACCCATGACTCTCTCTCTCTCCTTCCCTCGCACTCTCAGTTAATTTTTCTTTATCAACCCAACACATACACACACACCTACGCACACACGCAAACTAAGTGTGTTTAAAATAGCGATTGTGTCTGCTGTGTTGAAATGAAGGATAAAAATTAATACAACAAACCAATACTTAAAAATTAATTCACGAGAACAACTACAGTGGGAGAGAAAGGAGAGGGTGTGGGGGACGAGACCGAGAGACAACTTTCTACCACCGCCAGTGATGCGTGCGTGCATCTGTGTGTATGTATGTCCGTGTTTGTATGCGTATTTGATAGAAAAAAACACTTTAATGTATAACAAAAGAAAAAAAACAAAATTAAAACCCCACAGTAAGCGATTACAAAAACTGTATCGTTTCGTGTTAGCTAGTAACAAATTACAAAAAGGTCAGCAAGCCGTTTTTGTAAACGGAAAAACTTTGGAGATGAACATAAACAGCCAAATACACACACACACACACATACACACACGCACAAACCAGGGAACCGATAAATTTTTGGCTTTAAGGTGAACTATAAACAAAAATTTTCTAGGTTAGACTAAAAGGTTACAACAACACACAATGTGTGAAAACAATTACTCCAGGAGGTAAAACAAAAAATAGAAAAACAAATTTGCAAATGAGGGCAGGCAATGGTGGTGGTATATATACATGCATATGATTATTTACATATAAGGCTGATAACAGCTAGAAGTGGAATCCAAAATGAGTGTTTCGTCCTATTTATGACTCGTCATCTGGATGTGTCTGCATTTCAAGTGTTGGTTTGGTTACAGGATTTCATCATGAGCTGACATTGGTTAGAGAACCGCTGGAAAACAAGCTGGGAGTACTGCTTCTCTAACCAATGTCAGCTCATGATAAAATCCTGTAACCAATCAATCAAATCCCTACTAACCAACACTTGAATATCAATGAGATTGCTCACTAGCGACTTTCCCTATTCAGGTAGGTAGTTACCTGGGATTCTAGTGAAAAGTCGTGACCAGTAGGATACAGCAGGTTAGGTGTAAGGACAAATACTCGCCACGGAAGACATTGGCTAGCGGTCGCACTATGTTGTGAATTGCCAGAAGTTAGAATTCATGGACTGGCCATTGGATCACGTCCCAGTGGCTTAATGGTCTACGTGCTAGCTCGCCTTGTAACCAGAAGATCCTGGGTTCGAACCCTGGCGGTAGGTGCGCACTGTTGAAGAGTTCCAAACCAGGTCGACAAAACAGCTGTCCAGTACTCTCCTTGGTGGTTTTCCAATGGTTCTTTAACCAGTGCCTGCATTTTTTCGTAAGTGACTGACTGGAGAGCCTCTGACTATGAGTTGAACCCAATACCTATCGTTTCATCAAACGCCGAAGCTCTACCTATCCACCATGTTAAAGACAAAAGACTTGGCCAAGGAATGTTTATTTGGAATTTGGTATCTCCATATAAACAAATTACATATAACTTTTCTTTAAATCACCATTTGCGCAAATCTTCCATGTTGTCTGCCACTTCTGGTTTTCATATTGTGTTTCTTTGTGTCCCTTTCAAGTCGTTCGTGTATCTCCGCAACGCGGTATCATTTGCTTTCTCTGACATCAAAACTACCTGCCTAGTATTTGATGGCTTTATGCTGATGAACATCTATATATATATATATACTACTGATAAATTTTATGAGTAGACAACTTGCGTCACGAGTGCAGACACGTCATCCTTAGAGTTGACGAGTCCCAAATAAGGTACAAAATGTGCATCCTGGTGGATTCGACCACGGCTAGTCAGTTACTATCCACAAATTATGAAAAGTAAAAGTAATTCACGAAAAACTGCAGGATGGTGAAGGGGTGAAGGAATGGAGATGGAGAGATGACTCTCAACCTCATCCAGAGTGTAAATGAGGGAAGATAATGGGAAGGACTGGTGATGTTTAACCTTCTGTATACCACAATTTATTTGAGTGTATCTTGATTTCACACAGTACTTTTGGTACAAGTATGATGTGATGTCGGTGGACCAAATTTTGCAGGCCGACCATTGATATCAGGTGTGCGTCGGCAAGGGATCGAACCCTAGACTATTTGCATGGTCGACAGGGACGCACAATAAGCTTGATGGTAGAATCCAGGATGCACTTCTCATTTCAGGACTCGTCAGTTGGATGTGCCTGAATATTCCCATGGAGATTTGAACACACAACACACTCATCATCTGAAAGACACCAGAGGGCTATCTAATGGTAACCGAAATAACACATTATGGAAACGTCCCATCCCAAGGGTGACAACACATGTTAATACAGATTAAGTATTTTGAGTGTTCGTTTGCAAGGATTTGATTGGTGGTCATAGGTTTGATTATGTGTTGTCATCAGTTAGAGAACCATTAGAAAACCACCACCTGGGAATGAGTACTGGAAAGTTGTTTCGCCCTAATCTCTTAGGTCTCTTTATCAGTACACACCTACTGGTAGGGTTCGAATCTAAGATTTTCCGGTTACAAGGCCAGTGAGCTCGTGAACCATTCATCAGCGACTGGGACCCGACACAATGGTTAGTTCATGAATTTCTGCCAACTCTGAGATAGACATATATGTGGCGCGACCACCAGTCAAAGATCATAGGTGTGAGTAACTGATCATCATCTCTTACCTGATTTGGTGGACTCCGCCGGTTACAACTTCTCACTACAAGTTCAGGTAGCTTCCTCTATGTACAGCCAGTCGCCACTAGGCGTCAGATTAATTATCAAGGATTTGATTGGTCGTCACAAGTTCAATCACAAGATAATATCAGTTAGAGAACTACTGGAAAACCAGCAGGCAGTACTGGACAGCTGTGCCGTATAGTCCCTTCATACTATTTTCAGCTATTTATACTATCAAGAATTGGCAAAAGTTAGAATTCATGAGCTTGTCATCGGATCGAGTCCAAGTGGTTTATGGCTGGTGTACAAGTTCGTTGGCCTTGTACCCGGAAATTCCCGGGTTCGAACCCTGGCAGTAGTGGGTGTGTACTGATGACGATGATAATGAAGAGTCTTAAAAGACTAGAAGAAAACAGTTGGCTGTCCAGTTACTCCACCACCAAATAAGTATATCGTTCGAAGAATAGTAATCGATCAAACGGGAAGCAGGAAATTACGTCAACATATAGAGAGTGTAGGTTCATAGTGTGAATGAAAAAAAAATGAAAGAGAAGTTTCTACCAAAGACTATTGAAATTTTTTTTCTTTTAGGAAGGGATTGGAGAGAAATTTCACTCCATCAGTTTTATACAAACACCAAAACGAAAACTAGAATGAATTTAGAAGTACAAAAACCTTCCAGAGACCAAATTGTATACGGACAGATGATGGCAATAATAATAATAATATAAACAGTTAGAGAAGTAGACTTACCATAGGTCGTACAACCTTGATCTGTGGTGGCTCCGCTTGACTTATATGCTCCATACTGACTATATTTGACCAACCTGATGGTGGGACTAAATGCAGACCAGTTGAGGGATCTAGCGCAATCACTCGGAAACGATAACGTCTACCCGGTTCGAGTGGATCACCAGTTGCATATGCATATGGTGATGAAAACTGCATATATTTAGAAAATAGAAAGAAAACACAAGCGTCAGGAATAGAATTTTAATAATAGCAATAATAATGGCTTAAATGTAAGCATAGTAGAGAATTTTCAGCGTATTTAAATTGAGAAATACCCACTCATCGAACTGGATCGTCTAGTATCAAAATGGTGTTCAGCAGTACATCGTGTGACGCTGTGTTATTCTTTCCATCTAAAGGTATTAATATACAAATCGTGTTGATGTTAGATGGTTGGAGGTAGACAGTCATCGGCAGGAAGCCTTGTCTAGACCCTAAGTTTCGTGCTTATTGGCTGGCACTCACAACCAGTCAATCAGTCAGTCAGCAAAACGTATCTGCACTCACCTTGTAGGAAGTTATGTCCTGTCCCTGTTTGAGATTTGAAACTGTGTGTCAACCAGTGCTGCCTGCAGTCAGCGATATTGCCTGACTGATAGAATTCAGTCTGCACCAAACAAAGCAGGCTAGACACATCACACTAGTTACTGACTAGTGTTCAATCAAAATCTCTATGATCTGTTTTCCTCATTTCTATTCAAGTGCTGACTTGTAGGGATTTGATTTGTTACAGGATTCCATCATGGACTGATATCAGTTAGAGAACCATTGGAAAACCACCTGGGAGTACTGGACAGCTGTTTTGTTGACCTAGTTTGGGACTCTTCATCAGTACGCAACTACCGCCAGGGTTCGAACCCAGGACCTTCTGGTTACAAGGCGAGCTAGCTCGTAGACCATTAAGCCACTGGGATCCGATCCAATGGCCAGTCCATGAATTCTAACTTCTGGCAATTCACAACATAGTGCGACCGCTAGCCAATGTCTTCCGTGGCGAGTATTTGTCCTCACACCCGACCTGCTGTATCCTACTGGTCACGACTTCTCACTAGAAGCCCAGGTAACTACCATATTTGGGCAGTGTTCTAAATGACAAAGATAACGTTAAGCGCGAAACCTATGACTTGATTTGTTGTTAATAACATAATTTTAGACTCTTTTATTTCTCTCTTATTTGTATTCTATGGTGAACAACCTTTTTGAGCATACTTAGCTACCTAAATTTACTATCATTGGCTTACTTTTTTATGCTTTATTCTATTCCTTCTTTTGTGTATCTACTGGTCCCGACTATATTATCACTATGAGTATTACAAAATTGTCCTGTCATTAACCATCATATAATATTAGTTTTGTTTTTTTTTGTTCGGCAATATTAAACTGACAATCTTGGTTGTGAATGCCATTATTACCATCTTAAAATATTTTGTATTATGCAGGATCACTTACATCATCACTACAAACACCGCATTAGACCTGACAATAAAAAAAATAAACCTCAAGTGTTTATTTTATGATTGTTTAGTGTTGTTCAATCAAATTAACTGATCATCTTGGCAATAAACATTCTTATATATGATTTCATAACTTCTAGTATGATTATAGCTTTACTGTCACCACGCATACACATATCATAGCTCCCACTAACCAATACTGAGATATTATTTGTTATTGTTGTTTATTTTCCTTTCTACTTCTTGGTATTTTTTCGCATTATTTTTTGTTATTTTGTGTTCTTTTTTGTTGTTTTTTATATTTATTTTTTGAAATACTCGTTTTAAATGTTTGATACAATTAGATGCAATATTGTAAATATGTGCTGAAAATTCCACACTGTATCGCTAGTACAGTGTTTCTGGAATAAAGCAAATTATTATTATTACTATTATTAATAAAATGGAAACGAATTGAACACAGACCACTGATGAGACCGTCGAATGACAATTCCCCTCCAGGCAGTCGCTCGACTATGTCATCACTTCGAGAGTGACATGGAACAGGTTGTGCGTAGAGGAGATGATGGACAGTTAAATATAACCGCAGAGAATAGAACAAAGTGGAGACATGCTGTGGAAGCTCGATGTTCCACTCGGAACCCAAGGGTACAGTAATATCTATGAGTTATACGCGATGGAAATTATATTGTAACTATAACAGTTAACTATCGATGTATGATTGGAATTTCTTCAGTTCCTAACATTCCTACAGGAGTTTCATTGGCAGTAATGTTACTCTTCTCAGCTTCTCGGCTCTCTCAGCTAAGATCATGTGTAGGGTTGCTAGCCCTTACACGCCTAGCTTTCCCTCTTTACTGGGGTGTTACAATAAGCTGGCTAGGCCGGGTTGCGCAGTGCCCCCCAGTCAAAGAATCGGACCAAGTATTAGCAAATATTCCTTCACTGAGCCATCGATGCATCGATTCCCTAGAGGATCAACCATCAATCATTTGGTTGTTAGCCGAAATTCATCCCTCCCCCGCCCAACCTAATCCACGTCACAGAGGCACGAACAAATGGAATAGAATAGAACTGACATCTATTCCCATCATTCTAATAGGAAACGACGAGTTGAGCATCACTTCGAGGGTCATCTAACGAAGGCATGAAGGCCAATGGACAATCGTGGGAGCAGCTAAAGAAAACCGCAGACGACGAAAAAAAGTGAAGATGTACTGTTAAAGACTCCGTGGATCGAAAGGTACTATGGCAATGTCTGACTGTGAAGGGAGTGCCAAGAAAGTACATTGCACTAATCAAGGCACTCTATTCAAACTCATATAGTCGTGTAAGGGCTTATGGGGAATTGTCATCTGAATTAGTAACAACCAGTGGTGTCCGACAGGGATGTCCACTTTCCCCATTTCTGTTTAACTTCATCATAGATATGCTGATGGAAGTATCCTTAACTGAACGTAACGACTTAGGAATCGACTTGTTACCAGGGAATAGTCTTATGGACTTAGAATATGCAGATGACATAGTCCTGTTAGGGGAGGATGCTGACAAAATACAGAGTCTTCTGAACACCTTGAGTAGCAGTCTTTGTATGTTTGGCATGCGGTTCGCCCCTGCAAAATGTAACATGCTGCTACAGGACTGGACTACGTCAACTCCTAGCTTAGTGATAGAACATGTTGACCACTTCACCTATTTGGGAAGTTGTATTAGCCAGCACCAACGGACTGATTGGCGATGAAATCTCAGAACGGATCCAAAAAGCTCGAGCTGCTTTCGCTGACTTACACCATCTCTGGCGTAGGTGTGACATCCGTCTATCAACCAAGGGACGTGTGTACCGCTCATCAGTTCGCTCCGTCCTTCTCTATGGCTCTGAAACATGGCCAATACGAGTTGTTGAAGACATGAAAAGGTTGACTGCTTTCGATCATAGATGTCCGCGATCTCTGTCTCACGTTAGGTGGTTTAACAAGGTAAGTAATGTTGACGTTAGGCGTAGAGTGTTGGGCGAAGGGGGAAAATCAATCGACGAGGTTATAAAGTTACATAGATTGAGATGGCTAGGTCAGGTGGTGCACAGGCCTAACCATCGCCTCCCCCTCCCTGACGGGCGGGGATTACTAGCTGATATAGGTGGTGCAGGTTGGAAAAGAGTAAGTGGCGGGTGGCCAAACAAAACATGGCCTCATCAATCCATGAAATCCTTGATAGTTAAACTGAGTCAGGTAGGAAGGGAGATGCACACTTCCGGGTTGGGGCCCTCGGGACTGACTCTAGGAATCAATCAATGGATGGAGACAATAGGTGTCATGGCTCAAAATCGTTGTCAATGGCCAGCTCAGATGTATTCAGTCTCTGTAATCTTCCATATTCCTTTCTACCATTACCCATTCTGTTTCACTCTTATACTTGTCAGACTGTATTGATTCTCTCCACTCATCTTCTTGTCTACCTTTGTGTGCTATTTGGAAGGTGGCAACTCGAACTGGTGCGTTTCGGTGCCAGGTTCTATGTTGAATCCAGATAGACAGACAGACAGACAGACTGTTGAAGGCGTATGTTCGCTCGACTCGCAACCCAAGGGGAGAAATAAAATTAATAACGAATGATATAATAATCAAAAGCAATACAACCAACCTGTTGATTCAGTGCAGTTGGTTCACTCCAACGTATCGCTTCATAGCCAACTAAACCAATTAAAGCGCGTAAATCAGATAAATCTGAGGCGGTTTTATTCTCAATATTACTGCCACTAGTACTATTATTATTATTTTCCTGAGCATTATTCATCATTAAATATTGCCTTTCTACAGGACTAATTTGCATTGAATATTCAACACGATAGGTGATTTGTCCAGCATTGTCCGTAGAGGTGGTGGTGCCGGTGCTGGTTGCGGTACCTTCATCCGATGATTGTAATTCTGGTTTCGTGTAGGCTTTCCATGTCATATATACCGCTAAATTATCATAGACTGGTTCAGCGATTGGTGTTAAACTATCAGTGATAATTTCTAAAAAAAAATGGAAACAGAAAAAGGTGTACGCAGTTTAGGAGTTATTGTGAAATGTTTTTGAAAAGAGTGGATACTGAACAAAGATTGCTCTTTGCGATAACACCTTCATCATTAGGCTCTACAGTTATAGATGCATTATGGTGAATGAATGAATTAGTGTTATGAACAACATTAATGTTGTTTAAATAACATCGAACCAATAATAGAAATATTAATAGATTACAGTTCGATAGCTTCAACATAACAATAAACTGAATGTCAGAAAAATTAGGAAAGATAATATTACAAATTCATGAATTTATAGTCTCTACTGAAGGCCAACCAGGGCAGTAGTAGGGGTTGGTTGGACTTGCTTCTTTTGAACACAGAGCACTGGTTGTTTGAGGTGAATTGCAATAGCCTCCTCTGTTTGGAGCATGTGGTGCTTCGATGATGACTGGCAATTTATTAGGTACCCGGTAGATGATGATAGAGAAGGATTCTTCAATGGTGGCTGGCTTCGCAGCCGGCCGGTTTGCACCAGATGGTCCAATATCGAATTGTTGATGATGGTTTTCACACTACACCTTTACTTAGCCATAGTGGGAGATGTTCTCGAGTGAGTACGAAAAATCAAGTTAGCAAAGCAACGGCCAATATAACTCGTCCCATCACAAGAGCAGTTGAATTGGTAGGTACAATTTGAAGTGGCCTGCTAGTCTAGGTACTTTATCTTTCAGTCGAGGTAGCACCATCAGTCGTGTAGAGAATAAGACGTGTAGTTCGCCAGCATTAAAAGCTTTCTGAAGTGATTTTCTTAGTTTCCTCGTAATTATCTCACTTGGTATATCGCTCTTGAATTGTATTCGTTTGTATAAAGGCTTCTTGTTTACGGATAGTGAGTAGTCCCTTTTCCTCCGCTTTCTTTGTCATGTGTTTCTTGAAAAATTTGTGGGGATAGCCATTTTCAATCAAGTTACCATATGCAATGCTTAATTCATCTTCAGTTACTTCTTCCGAGCATATAGCTCTAACTAACTTTGTGGCTGAGGATCTTTACTAAATTTCTTTTGTACTTGATAGGAACAAAGCTGTGAAAATGTGTGTATATTGTCCTGTCCAAGTACTTTTCCTATACAAATTTCTTTTTATGCTACCATCTGGTTTTCGTGTAAGTAGGACATCCAGGAAGGCAATTCTGTCTTGGGACTCCTCTTCGCATGTGAATTTCATAACCGAATGTACTTCATTTTTTTTTAAAAAAGCCTCAGTCAGCTGAAGCCGAATTCGATATAGTTGACCAGCTTGACAAAATGGAACACAGTGTCAAACTATGTCATATCAATCAATACATACACATACATACATAAGACACTACTGCGAAATCATACGCACAGTTGTGTGTAAGAGCAGCTTACGGAGAGCTGTTGTCATATGTAATGATGACAACTAGTGGTGTACATCAAGGATGTCTAATATATCCGGATTTTTGTTTAATTTCATCAAAGATGTACTCTAGTGGGATTAACTTTAACTGTTGACTTCAGCAACTCAAGGATTGACTTGTTACTACCAGCGAATAGCCTTGTCGACTCCCTCCTAGGTGAAGACACTGATGATATGCAAACTCTCCTGAACACCTTGAGCATCAAGTAATCTTCGAATGTTTCACAAGTGATTTGTTCCTGTCAAATGTAAGATGATTCTACAGGAGTGGACTGGACTACATTGACTCCTCGTTTAAAGATAAGCAGGAGTGAATTGGTTGATGGAGCGTGTTGGCCAGTTCACTTATTTGGTCGGTTGCATCAGTCCGAACTGGACTGACTGCTGACGAAATCTCAGCATGAAAACAAAAGGCTTGTAGGATTCTGGCATGATGTACTACCCAGCTAGATGGTTATCGGTCAAAGGATGTGTGTACTGCTCAACAGTTCACTTTGCATAGTTCTACTTTATGCCTGTGGTATATGGCCAGTGAAGTTGAAAGATATGAAGGAAGGCTGACTGACTGATTTGTTTCAACAGTTCGAGTCGCCACACTCCATGTAGCACGCAAAGCAAGAGAAGAAAGTTAAAAGAAATGCAAAATAGTGACAGTAAACAGACATATAAGGCAAAAAGAATAGTAATATCAAAGAACAATATAGTTTCATTGGAAATTATAAGTCACAAGGAATGGATGCATCAGCGCCAGTCATTTAGAACGATCGCAAGCCATATCACCGGTTGTCTCCAGCTATTCGTTTTTACCGTCCTGAGGACCCCAACCAGGAAGTCTACACCTCCCCTACGTGACTGACCAGTTTAAAATAACTATTGGGGATATCATTGACTGTTACTATGTTTTCTTTTGACCACCACTAGACCTTTTTCAGCCTGACCCTATGTCAGCTAACATCGCCGGTCGTCGAGGAAGGCGATGACTAAGCATACGTAACACATGTCCTAACCATCTCAGTCGATGTAGCTTCACAGCCCCTCCCACCTACCTAGCACATTCGACCGAAGCCTAACCTCAACATTACTCACCCTATTATACCACTTCACACGGGAGATCAAACGCAGGCACCTATGCTCAAAGACAACTAGTCTTTTCACATCCTCCATTCTCAATGGCCAGATCTCACAGTAATAAAGGAAGACGGAGCGGACTGCTTAACAGTAAGAAGGCTAGCTATCTTTTATCATACATGCTAGAGTCAGTAATATTAAGGTCAAGAAAATCAATCAATGAAGTTATGAAGTGCTACATCGATTGACATGACTAAAACATGTGTTACGTCTTCTTCCACAACGAGTAACACTAGCTGACATATAGGATTGATTGATCAGGTTGAAAAAGTGTTGGTAGCTGATCAAAGCAAAACATGGAATCATCCAGTCAATAAAATCTTTGACAGTTAATTTGAGCCAACCACATACAGAGAGAGGTGTAGACTACCACCAGTCGTCTGGTTGACATCCTCCAGATGCTTAGAAGCAAACAGGTTCAATTCTGTGCACAGTTCTACGTTGAAGTCAGTCAGATGCCTGTAACATCTCACAGATTCATATATCTATACATATGTGAAACGCGCAACGGTATTACGGAGAATGACACGATCGATGAATGCATATTTCTCTCTCTCTCTCTCTCACTCCTTGTTTCCTTAGTCACTATGACTCACGTCACGACAACACACGACAACAACAACAACAAGTGAAAACAAAATGAAAAACTTAAAACAATACAAAAAGTAGTAACACACACACACAAACCAACCCAATCACTCATCCCATCAACACAAGAGAATAAAATACACACTTATATACGCGGATGATTAGTCAGAACCTTCTCGAAATTAAAAAAAACCCAAATTGGCAAAAGACGACGATACCATTGTGTGTGCCTGACTGTGAGTGTGTGTGTATGTGTGTGGAAGCAGACGACAACCTAGGGGGCATGGGATGGGATGGGATGGAATGGAGAGATAGAAGTAGGCGCTTCCACTTTTGATTAATGTACTACTAACAATATACTGCTAGCATACAACGTCGACACACACACACAGTATTGATCCCATTCTAGGGATATATATATATATATAACAACCAACCAACCTACGAACCAACTGACCAATATAGCAGGCAAATAAATAAATACGTGTCGACAATTTATTTTTTTTTGTATTTTCCACTTTGCTATTTTGCTACGCTAACTAACTAACTAACTAAGTAAGTAACACTAACTAACTCGATTAGCGGAGAGAGAGAAAAGAGGGGCCAATGAGTTAAACACAGCGCAATATAACAATGACAACAGCCGTAAATAGACGATAAATGAAGCATAAGGCAATGAAAGACACATAGAACACACACCGACACACACACAAACAGAAATACTTTTTTATTTATTCAGTAGAAACAATCATAAAACTGAAGGGGGAGAAGTGGGGATAGGGAAATTGTTGTTTCTTTCCTTTCTTTTTGATTTTGATTTATAAATAAAAGAGAAAGAGAGAGAAACATTGGAGAAAAATTCTTTTTTTTTAATCCGGAATGTTAGTCAAATACGCATGCAAGCACGCACGCCCCACATACATCTTACGAAGGTATAAATATACCATTTCTGTTATTGTTAAAACAAATTATGTCTACGCTAGGAATGAGAAAAAAAATACCCGTCTAGACATAAAAAAAAGAAAAGAAAAACAGAGTTCAATGAGGAGAACCCTGTTCGACGATTTCATTCACTTCGTTGTACACACAACAACAACCATCATCGGAGAGATTTGATACAGGTTACTTCATGTCTTCACTTATCACTCCCTTCTGGCTAAGAAGCAGGCTTTCAACCACACGCAGTCGGAACGGATGTCTGTCTGTCTGTTTTCGACATAGAACTTTGCACAAATGTGCGGAAGTTCAAGTCGCCACACTCCGTGTAGCACGCGAAGCAAGAGAAGAAAGTACAAGAAAAGCATAATAGAAACAGTGAGCAGAGGTGTGAGACAAAGGAGTAATAAAGAAGAACAAAACAGTTTCATTGGAGATCATAAGTCACAAGGAGTGGATGCATCTGCGCCACTGAGAACGATTTTGAGCCATGTCACCAATTGTTTCCAACCATAGATTTTTACCGTCCCGAGGACCCCAGCCTGGAAGTCTACACCTTCCTACGTGGCTTAGACCAACTGTTGTGGATTTCATTGACTGTGATGCCAAGTTTTTGTTTGACCGCCGCTAGCTTTTTTCCAGCCTGACCCTATATCCGCTAACATTGCTCGTCGAGGGAGGCGATGACTTGGCATACGTAACACATGTCCTAACCATCTCAGTCTTTGTAGCTTCACGACTTCGTCGATTGATTTCCCCTGTTTACCTAGAACTCTACGCCTAACCTCCATGTTGCTCACCTTATTATGCCACTTTACACGGGAAATAGAACGCAGGCACCTATGATCAAAGACAGCTAGTCTTTTCATGTCTTCCACTCTCAGTGGCCAGGTCTCACAACCATAAAGGAGGACGGAGCGGACTGATGAGCAGTACACCCGCCCTTTGGTCGATAGTCGAACATCTCGTCTACGCCAGAGTCGGCGTAAACTAACAAATGCGAAACGAGCCCCTTGTATTCGTGCTGAGATTTCGTCAGAGATCAGCCCGTTGGGGCTGATGGTACTTCCCAAATAAGTGAAGCGGTCAACGTGCTCTACCACTTCACTTCCTATTTTTAAACTAGGCGTCGATGTAGTCCAGTCCTGTAACATCATCTTGCATTTGGCGGGAGCGAATCGCATGCCAAACATTCGTAGATTGCGGCTCAAGGTGTTTAGAAGACTCTGCATTTCGTCAGCGTCTTCGCCTAGAAGGACTATATCGTCTGCATATTCCAAGTCAACGAGATTATTCCCGGTAGCAAGTCAATCCCTGAGTCGCTGAAGTCACCTAGGGTTAAGTCCATTAACACATCTATGATGAAGTTGAATAGAAAAGGAGATAATGGGCATCCTTGACGGACACCACTGGTCGTCATCAGTTCAGATGACAGCTCGCCGTAAGCCCTCACCTGGCTGTATGAGTACGAGTAGAGTGCCTTAATCAGTGCAATATATTTTCTCGGAATTCCCTTTACAGCCAAGCATCTCCAGAGAACTTCCCGATCGACAGAGTCGAATGCTGCCTTTAGGTCAAGAAATATAATGACTGTTGGACGCCGGTAGGAATGCCTATGTTCTAGAATCTGTCGGAGGGTGAAGATATGATCAATACACCCTCTTCCTGGTCTAAAGCCTGCCTGGCTCTCTCGTGTTTGTGCTTCCCGAGCACCACTCAGTCTACGCATGATTATTGAGCCTAAGACTTTAGATACTATATTAGTCAAGCTAATCCCTCTGTGATTATCACAGGAAGACTTGTCTCCCTTCTTGTATATGGGGATAATCAGTGACTTACACCAACCCGATGGGACTTCTTCTGATTCCCAGACGCTGCCTAGTACCTCAGTTAATCCGGACAGTAAGCTGTCTCCACCGTACTTAAATACCTCTGGAGTCATTCCATCAGGTCCCGCTGCTTTGCCTAGTTTCAGATTGGTGACAGCTTTAGTAACCTCAGTTAGTGACGGAGGACCTGTGTCTATATCCCATTCAGGGAGGTGTTGGATGCTCGGAAGGTTGAGCGTGGCTGTGGGCAAATTAAACTGCTCCTCATAATGCTCTTTCCAACGATCCAGTCGTCTATCCTGGGAGCTAATTATAGTGCCATTTTTTTCCGAGATTGTCTCACTAATGATTTGTCTTCTCCCACCCGTTTCCCTGATGAGTCCAAAGAGTTGCCTGGTGTTGCCTATCCTCGAAGCTTTCTCCATCTCTTTGGCTTTTGTCGCCCACCACTGTTCACGGTCCTTGCGGAGACTTTTCGTAAGTTTCCTCTTGTGCAGCTTTCGCTCCTCATTGAATTCGGAGCTCGCCGGAATAAGTCTTCTAGCATCTATCAGTTCGGATGAGGCGGTGGAGATCCAGTGGTTTTTACTCACCTTTGGGTTTACCTTATTCACAGCTTTTACAGCTGTATCTATGGCTGCCTGGATATTTTTCCAAGCTTCTTCAGGGTGAGCACAGCTGTCGAACACAGATATGTGTTTAGCTAGTTCTTCCTCAAATACGGATTTAGTTTCCTGATCGAGCTGGGGACGTGATGGTTTTACCGCCAGCTGTTTCCTACGTCCGTTCAGTCGTAAGCACACCCGAGCGCGGACCAGTGCATGGTCGGTATCTACGCACGTGTTCCAGAAGGAGCGACAATCTCCTACCGACCCACGCCAACGATAGCTTATTGCTATGTGGTCTATTTGTGTCCAGCGTTGGTTTGATGAAGGGGGTCTCCAAGTCAAACAGTGTCTCTCCTTGTGTTTGAAGTTAGTGCTTACAAGAAACAAATGATTATCAGAGCAGAACTGTAGGAGACGGTCACCGTTGTCGGTTCGCTGGCACGGAACTCCATAGGTGCCACCGACATCCTTCTCAGATTGACACAATTTCCCTACTTGAGCGTTAAAGTCACCAGCTAGAACGACTATGTCTGAGCGTTTAGCCTTTCTCACCAAACTAGACAGCTTTTGGTAGAACTCATCCTTCGTTTCATCTGAACTGCAGTCAGTGGGGGCGTAGGCGGAGATTACGAAAAGGCATCGGCGAGTAGTGCAGTCCTTCCTCCTTCTTACTGATCCGTTCAGGCGGACAGCACACATTCGGCTATCTACCGGGATCCAGTCAAGCAATGTCTTTTCTGCCCTAGTACTCAAAGCTATCCCTACGCCAGCTAATCCTCGTGAACTAGCTGTGGCATCTCCTGACACCCTCAAGGTGAATTTTGCAGATTCAACCTGTTGGCCAGGTGGGGTTAGGTGAATAACCACACTTGGGTCTTGTATGCGTGTTTCTGAAACACAGCATACATCAATGGCTCGTGATGCCAGGGTCTTGGCTAGTGATGCTTGTTGTCCTATTTGGCAAAGTGTCCTAACATTAAAAGCTCCTATATGAAATTGGTGGCGTGGCTTTAGGAGTCGGAACGGATGAAGATGTGAAAGTTAGTCAGCCAGAATCGGAAAGGTGAGATACACCCTCATCAAACTGAAACCAGTTTGGAAATCTTCTGCAATCAGCCTAAGCATAAAGAATAAGATTTGGATTTCATTCAAAACAAATGTGAAGTCAGTCAGTCAGCCAGTCTATGCAGGTCAGAAAATTGCATAGTGCACCTGCCAGAAAAAGGATTTCTAAAAGGCTACTACGGCATACTTTTATCAAAAGCTGTCCACTTCGCTGGCTGACTGGCTGGGAAGAAATCAATCGAGGAAGAGCCGATTGCTCAAAAAATAATGAAGGATGGAATGGAGATGGATCGATCGGCATACTCCATTGAGGACACCATCGGTCGAATGAAATCGGGTGCAATGAAGGCAATTGCTCGAGTGGAATCCCAATGGAAAGCGACGAGTGGGTCGTCAGTGCGACGATGACATGGGGAAATTGTGTGGCGAGTAAGGAAGAGGAGGAGGAGGAGATGCAAGATTATGGGCAGTCGTGGAACTAGCCAGCTGAAGGTGACAGCAGAAAATAGAACAGAGTGGAGATGTGTTGTTGAAGTCTTATGCTCCAATCGGAACCAAAGGGAATAATAATAATAATAAAATATATACTTTGATTGGATACTACGTAATAAGTAACTAGCGTCATGCGCCTATACCTTTATTTGTTTGCTGTAGACTGATTTCTATCAGTCAGCTCTGTAGTATGTTCACCAGCCAGCCAGCTAGTTGGTTGGCTCGACATGATGTTACACTCAGAATTGTTGTTGTTGTTGTTATTAGATAGTTGAAAGTAATCGGCAGGAAACCGCGGAGACCACATCAATTTCCTGCTTGTTAATACTCTCACCAGTCAAGCAAGACGTATCTGCAGTCTTCACAAGGAACTCATGTCCTCTGCCTGAGATTCGAAAGCGTGTTCTCACTAGTTACTTAGTACCTAGTGTCCAATCAAAGTATTTAATAGAGTCCTACTGGAGGTCAGTCGTGAGCCTAATTGGCTCACTGGTAGCAACGTCTGAATGCATGCAGCATTATTCAGTTGGTAAAACTTAGGCAACAAAAATCTCCACGATAAACTCAATCAAAGTTGTGCACAAATGAAGAAAAAGAAGTCTTGAAAGAACATTGTCTTCCTGTTTTTTAAATTGTTGTCTAAGTGTTTCCATGGTGGGATATTGGCCAATCACACCTCACGTGGTCTGGTTTCAATCCCCAACCAAAGCAATTCTAGACTTCACTAGGCTTTCAGTAAATTCAGTAGAGGATGGATGTTTGACGTAAGGCTAGCATTTATCCCTAACCTACCCCACCCAGCAAAGATGACAACCTGGCCATTACTGAAACTTTAAAGCATAAGGCTTGACTTGAAGTCTTATGTAGACTAGAGTGAAGATGTGGCACATTGGTCTAAGCACTTGACTTTTGATATGTATCCATATATATATATATATATATATATGGTGGTCTCTCTTTCTGTTGCTCTCTTAGTCTGTGACCATTTGACTTTGATGAACCTGTCTCCTTTAACAATGTATATTCCCCTTATATTATATATAATATGTGTGTTTGTTGACAGTCTGACCTTGGTGATATATATCCATATAATATGTGTGTTTGTTGACATGTCTGCTATATTTTGCTATGTATATATGGATCGATACTCCATTATAATTAGCCAATCATGTTAAGACTGTCTATTGATTTGTTCACACACTTGGTTGGACATTCATATATATTTTGCTCTCACACTATAGTGTGATATACATTTGATTCTCCTTGTGTTTTGGAAAATAGAAGTATCATCGCAAACCTAGTGGTCTTCTGATTTCCGTCTTTCTTGCGTCAGGACTATTCAATTCTCGACCAGTACATAACAATGATTTGGCGACGAGTACATAACAACTTTCAATTGTCAATGGGTCTCGCAAGTTCGAGTCTCATCCCACCTACTGGGTAATATCATATCATTGAGATCTAGCCTAATCTATGCCCCACACTCAGATTTATATCAAATTTGACCACGGATTGATATCACACTAAAATCATCAATTGGTAGAAGTTGGAACTCATCGTGTGGCTATTGAGTTTCGTCTCAGTGGTTGAATGATCTACAAGCTTGATGATTTGAAACCCGAAGCTTTTGGCTTCGACCTTTTTAGTTTCGCGATGGTTTCGAAACTAAGACGAAACCTCTGGTTGTCCAATACTCCCTGATGATTCTCTAACAATCATTCCATGATGGTCTTAAAACTTGAAACAAATCAAACCTCTACCAATACTAAGTAAGTCATGAAAACTTTATCTCTTTATACTCTTCCAAATTCTACATAGCCAATACCATTCAAATAGAATTAATTCAGTGTTAGCACCGTCAAGGGTCTAGTCAACACAGGACATCTGTTATTCAAGATTTTCAAGTATTGATTTTGTTTCATTGCATGGAGGATTCCATCATGAGTTGACATCAGCTAGAGAACCATTGCAAAATCAGCACTGGAGTACTGGACAGCCAGCTGCTTCGTCCGCCTAGTCTGGGACTCCTCAGCAGTAGGCACCCACCACCAGGGTTCGAACATAGGACCTTCTGGTTACAAGGCAAGTGAGCTCATAGACCACTCAACCACTGAGACCAAATCCAATGATCCAGTGGGCGCGTACTGCTGAAGAGTCCCAAACTAGGACGAAACAGCTGTCTGTCCAGTACTCCCAGCTTGTTTTCCAGTGGTTCTCTAAATAATGTCAGCTCGTGATGAAATCGTCCATGTAAACAAGCTTTATCCATGAGTGTCAGTAACGTCTCTGACAACACATGTGGACGAATTCCACAGGAAAACGTCAGACATAAACACACACACCATCCAGACGAGATATCAATAAACATGGAAAAAAAATCTAGATTACCATGGCAAATGCTGAAAGGGTTGAATCATAAAGTTATAAGGCGAAATATAAGTGTAGAATATTATAAGACTGTTTGGACAAAGAGCTAACGAAGAATACACCCGCCCACACACGGATAAAAAAAACTAATAAATTGTCCATGATAATTGTGAACGCATAAATTGACACTAGAATTAAACAGTGTAATAAAAATCAATGTGTTCAGAAGCACACACGCACACAACACAACACCACACAACACAACACAACACAACACAACACACCATCTATGAATATATTTCAGAATTTATTAGCCTCATTGAATGACGGACTGTTATGTAATAAACAGTCAGGCGTATTAAAAAACAAAAACAAAAACCGAAACACTTTTTTTCGTCTATTTTTGAGATAATGTGAAGATAAAAAATTTATAGCCAAATTATTTATTATTGGCTAATGTGTTTGCCTACTCTGACGAAGATTGGACTGCCAAGTTTAATTAGACGCATAAAGCACTAGCACGGACTAACACACTCTTCACTTCACTCATTCATTCACACACATACGCGCAAGCACACAACCACCAATCGAAATGCACAGATAATGAACTATAAAAACAAAAAATTAGAATTTTCGATAGGTTTAACAACCAAAAAAATTGGTGGATGGTGACTTTCAGCAGTAGTGGAATTCACAAGGACGTGTGCTTCGTCCTATTTGGGACTCATCCACCGGTGGATGTGTCTGCCTTCCTCAGAAAGTAGATAATAACTTTTGTGGATAGAGCTTTAGAATCCAACTCTCCTGGGAATATTCTCCTCCACGATTCTATGGTACCTTTTACACTTAAACCTTGGTTAACTAATTCTGTCTTACAGCTGCCTCACAGCAGTGCTGAGGTAAATTTGTATTCGATGTTATTATTAACAGAACTGCTAAACTATGAGAGAGAGTGGACACAGCTTACTGTCCGGATTAACTGAGGTACTAGGCAGCGTCTCGGAATCAGAAGAAGTCCCATCGGGTTGGTGTAAGTCACTGATTATCCCCATATACAAGAAGGGAGACAAGTCTTCCTGTGATAATCACAGAGGGATTAGCTTGACTAATATAGTATCTAAAGTCTTAGGCTCAATAATCATGCGTAGACTAAGTCGTGCTCGGGAGGCACAAACACGAGAGAGCCAGGCAGGCTTTAGACCAGGAAGAGGGTGTATTGATCATATCTTCACCCTCCGACAGATTCTAGAACATACGCATTCCTACCGGCGTCCAACAGTCATTATATTTCTTGACCTAAAGGCAGCATTCGACTCTGTCGATCGAGAAGTTCTCTGGAGATGCTTGGCTGTAAAGGGAATTCCAAGAAAATATATTGCACTGATTAAGGCCATCACTCTAATCGTACTCATACAGCCAGGTGAGGGCTTACGGCGAGCTGTCATCTGAACTGGTGACGACCAGTGGTGTCCGTCAAGGATGCCCATTATCCCCTTTTCTATTCAACTTCATCATAGATGTGTTAATGGACTTAATCCTAGGTGACTTCAGCGACTCAGGGATCGACTTGCTACCAATGAATAATCTCGTTGACTTGGAATATGCAGACGATATAGTCCTTCTAGGCGAAGACGCTGACGAAATGCAGAGTCTTCTAAACACCATGAGCCGCAATCTACGAATGTTTGGCATGCGAGCGATTCGCTCCCGCCAAATGCAAGATGATGTTACAGGACTGGACTACATCGACGCCTAGTTTAAAAATAGGGAGCGAAGTGGTAGAGCACGTTGTCCGCTTCACTTATTTGGGAAGTACCATCAGCCCCAACGGGTTGATCTCTGACGAAATCTCGGCACGAATACAGGGGGCTCGTTTCGCATTTGCCAGTTTACGCCGACTTTGGCATAGACGAGATGTTCGACTATCGACCAAAGGGCGGGTGTACTGCTCATCAGTCCGCTCCGTCCTCCTTTATGGCTGTGAGTGGGACCTGGCCACTGAGAGTGGAAGACATGAAAAGGCTAACTGTCTTTGATCATAGGTGCCTGCGTTCTATTTCCCGTGTTGAGTGGCATAATAAGGTGAGCAACATTGAGGTTAGGCGTAGAGTTCTAGGTAAACAGGGGAAATCAATCGACGAAGTCGTGAAGCTACAAAGACTGAGATGGTTAGGACATGTGTTACGTATGCATAGTCATCGCCCCCCTCGACGAGCAATGTTAGCGGATATAGGGTCAGGCTGGAAGAAAGCTAGCGGCGGTCAAACAAAAACTTGGCTTCACCAGTCAATGAAATCCACAACAGTTAGTCTAAGCCACGTAGAAAGGTGTAGACTTCCAGGCTGGGGTCCTCGGGACGGTAAAAATCTATGGTTGGAAACAATTGGTGACATGGCTCAAAATCGTTCTTAGTGGCGCAGATGCATCCACTCCCTGTGACTTATGATCTCCAATGAAACTATTTTGTATTTCTTTATTACTCCTTTGTCTCACACCTCTGCTCACTGTTTCTATTATGCTTTTCTTGTACTTTCTTCTCTTGCTTCGCGTGCTACACGGAATGTGGCGACTTGAACTTCCGCACATTTGTGCAAAGTTCTATGTCGAAAACAGACAGATGAGAGGATAATCTTCTTTTCGCGGCCTTTGCGACGTTTCATGATAGCGCGCGTCCACTAGACCACCAATTAGGCCACGAGTTCCACCACTTCTTGAGAGACAGGTAGCAGTCATTACTTAATCCGCTTTGAACTGTTGACATGTGGGTTCCTAGTGCAGACGCTTCAAAGATGCTTGAGGACCAGCTTGGAGTAATTAGGTGGATGGTGACTAACAGTAGTAGTGGAAACCACAAGGATGATCATTTCGTCCTGTTTGTGACTCATCAACTGGTATATGTACCTGCATTCCATCTTGTAAGCGTGTAATGGTTAGTCCACCAGCCGCCGCCCCCCCTCCGCCGCACTGAGACTCAAACCCAGTACCCATCGTTAAAAAAAGAACACTAAGCGTTATCTATCGCACCACTTAGGACACTTCAAATTGAAGTATGCACTGAAGATGTCGCCTAGTAGGACGATGAAAGCCTCGCAAACCAACTATCCAGCTCAGAGAAAGAAAACAACCACATCAGAAACACATAAGTCAGGCTTAAATTGTTTTATTGCTATAGCTTCAGCAAACCTGAGAAGACTTGAGGTACTTTATCTGTTAATTATTTTGAATGATTCCAGTACATCTACCCGGTGTCCTATGTCAATCAGGTGTTTGGCGATTGAAGAGCTTAAACAATTCAGTCATTTTAACCGGAGGCTCCTTGGTACATGTTCGCAGAATCTGACGAAGGCCCTCCTCTCTGTTCTTTCAATGTAACTGCTCCCTTGGATACATGTGAATTGGTACACATAGTTGGAAGTAACATGTGAGGGGTACTTCTCAATCTTTGCCTGCACCAATGAGGAGGTTGGTCGGGGTAGAGTCTGTCTGTCTGTTTGGATTCAACATAGAACTTGGCACCGAAGTGCAACAGTTCAACTTGCCACCTTCCAAATAGCACACACAAAGGCAGACAAGAAGATGAGTGAAGAGAATCAATACAGTCTGACAAGTATAAGAGTGAAACAGAATGGGTAATGGTAGAAAGGAATATGAAATATTACAGAGACTGAATACATCTGTGCTGGCCATTGACAACGATTTTGAGCCATTTCACCTATTTTCTCCAGTCATTGATTGATTCCTAGAGTCAGTCCCGAGGGCCCCAACCCGGAAGTCTGCATCTCCCTCCCTACCTGACTCAGTTTAACTGTCAAGGATTTCATGGATTGATGAGGCCATGTTTTGTTTGGCCACCCGCCACTTACTCTTTTCCAACCTGCACCACCTATATCAGCTAGTAATCCCCGCCCGTCAGGGAGGGGGAGGCGATGGTTAGGCCTGTGCACCACCTGACCTAGCCATCTCAACCTATGTAACTTTATAACCTCGTCGATTGATTTTCCCCCCTCCGCCCAACACTCTACACCTAACGTCAACACTACTTACCTTGTTAAACCACCTAACGTGAGACAGAGATCGCAGACATCTATGATCGAAAGCAGTCAACCTTTTCATGTCTTCAACAACTCGTATTGGCCATGTTTCAGAGCCATAGAGAAGGACGGAGCGAACTGCAGCTGAGCATCACACACGTCCCTTGGTTGATAGACGGATGTCACACCTACGCCAGAGATGGTGTAAATCAGCGAAAGCAGCTCGAGCTTTTGGATCCGTACCTGAGATTTCGTCGCCAATCAGTCTGTTGGTGCTGGCTGATACAACTTCCCAAATAGGTGAAGTGATCAACATGTTCTATCACTTCACTCCCTATCACTAAGCTAGGAGTTGACGTAGTCCAGTCCTGTAGCAGCATCTTACATTTTGCAGGGGCGAATCGCACGCCAAACATTCGAAGATTTCTGCTCAAGGTGTTCAGAAGACTCTGCTGGATTTCGGGGTAGAGAAACTAATTATGGTGCAGGGTACGTCCTAGAAAGGGTTGCGCTTAGTCTTTTATTTACCATTCTCATAATGTCGTCGCCCTTGTAGTCGAGTTTGATGAAAATAGGCTTCTTACTCACTGTAAGTGTATCAAGCTTTTTGAGTTCATTCTCGCCATATTTGTTAATGAAATTTTCTGGGTAACCGTTTTCTTTCAAGCATTTTCCAAGAAGCATTAGTTTAGTGTCTAGTTTGTTTAGTGAACATATTCTCTTCGCTCTAGAGAAAAGCGTTTTCACTAGCGTTCGTTTATATCTCGCTGGGCAGAAGCTGTTGAAATTCAAATAAAGACCACTCCGTGTGTCTTTACAGATCTTTCGAGTATCCCGTAGTATTTTCTGTCCAACTTGACGTAGAAAAAATGGAATTTTTCATCGTCTTCATGCTCCATCGTGAAAATCATGCTTTTGTGTTCATTGTTGAAAGACAATGAATGTGTCATCAACGTATCTATAGTAGGCTGCTGTTTCGTCGATCGCGCACTTGAGCTTTGTCTGCCCCCAGATAGGCCATGAAAATATCAGCTAATATCGGATCCAGTGGACTCCCCATTGCCACACCATCAATTTGGCGATAGATTTTGCTGTCAAACTGGAATTGTATATTATTAGTACATAACACGAGAAGTTGCTTAAATTTCACTTTTGGTAGAGGAAGAAGATCAGAGTGTTGACAGATGATGTCCAATGTCTCGCGCAGAGAAATTTGTGTGGATAGAGAAGTCACATCGAAGGAAACCATGATTTTGTCATGTCATGCGCCAATGTTTCTTCTTTCTTTGTTCAAATTTATAAAAGGGAATCATTGAATGAAAAATGAGTCAATCAGTCAACCAGTCATTCTCTGAATCATGTACGTTTCATCATTATCCTACCCAGACAACATTTTCAGTGCACACCTCTTGTAAGACTTCAATCATTTCTTTTTTTTCCCTTCACGTTCCCCCAGTGGAACATAGGGCTTCAAGCTAGTGGCTTGAGGTTTCTGTAGCAGTGTTTATTTTACAGGATGGGGTTGCTAGCCAGCCTCATGCCCAACCTTTCCTCTTTACCAGAATTATTTCTGGCTAAGCGAGGTAAAGGAGTGTGTCGGTGGCCGGGGATCGAACCCCGGACAATATGCATGGTCGGTGAGCGTCCTAACCGCTATACCACCGACGCATGATTTCACATAATAATAAATTTAAAGTGTAAAAAGATGTTGTCCAGATTGGAGATGAGAGGCAAACCAATTCAGGGAAAACAAACGACCACACACACACACACACACACACACAGACATACCAAAAATATATATATCCATTTTTCAGGAGAATGATCTATACACAAATTAATTAATTAATTATTAAATGAATAAATGAATAAAATAATTAATTAAATTACCTGGAGGAGTTTCTTCTAGTCTTGTATGCTTAGGTGTTGGTAATAGCGCTGATAATTCCTGAGCTAATAATCAAAAATAATGAAAGGAGAAGATAAACGGGGTTTGGGTGGATAGGAGGAAACAATGATTAATGCATTAAAAGCAAGTACAGTAATAAGAGGGTAGTAACCTCCCCCCACACACACATATACAGAAAGAATGGATACCCCTAAACGCTACACCACAAAAATCTATGAGGCCTATAATTCAATAGAGACTCATCGCGAGAGATACTAAGAAACCGTTTGTGTCCGATTCATCATTGAAGAAAGCCTTCCTCGCAACTTACTTTCTCTACAAATCCAATGATTCACATAAACGTGAAAGATAAACTACCATTGTTGGTGGCATTAATGTGTCTCTATGATTTTGTCTGTATCTGTGGAGCTGCTAGGTAGTGTCAAGCTATGCTCACTGCTGACTGTCCAAACCTTGAGGACGGATTTTGGAACATCTAGACGATTCTAGATACTGAATGATCTAAGGAACCTATTTCAGAGTCATCTAGACAGTAGGCGGATATTTCAACAAAGGAGTGCACGAATCAAAATCCTTCATACCGCGATCCATACGTAAAATCCTAAACTCCTCTGATAACATTTGTATATCATCTAATGTTTTTATCCTTATTATTTGCCTTTACGCCTATTTAATGTTTAATTTGAATGCTTCTCAAGTATTGGTTTGTAGGCATTTCGATTGATTGGTTACAGGATTTCATCATGAGGTGATATCAGTTAGAGAACCATTGGAAAACCCCCAAGGGGAGAGTACTGGACAGCCGGCTGTTTCGTCAGTCTAGTTTGGGACTCTTCATCAGTACACATCCACACCACGGGGGTCGAACCCAGGACCTTCTGGTGGTATCGCCGGCGAGCTCGTAGACCATTCATCAGCCTCTGGGATCCGATGCAATGCCCAGTCAGCCCATGAATTCTAAATTCTGCCAATTCATGCAAGACATAACACGACCACTAGGCAATGTCTTCTTCTTCGAAGAGTTACTGTTCTCACCTTCAACCCACTGCACCCCACTGGTCACGGCTTCCCACTAGAATCCCAGGTTAACTGCCTGAATAAGGCCAGTCGCTAGTGAGCATCAGATTAATTTTAAAGTATTGGTTTTAAGTCAGTCACGATCATTCTGACCTTGGACTGTCCACAGAAAGCATTGGTGTGTGTGTGATTCTTGTTGATAGAGTCTGTGATCCCAACTTGTTGGAAATATTCTACTTGATCTTAAAGCATTTCCTACGGTTGAATTTTGATGAACTAATTTTGTTCTACAGACCTAGTTTTGTACTCCGGAAGTTACCTTATCTCTGTATAGCTGCCAAACGACACTATTGACGCCATTTTGAATTTTTAATGTTATTATTGCTGAGCAGAAACACACATACATCTAACCATGAATAATTAATAGTCTTTTCGCCATCATTGGAGTATTTGTGAGACTGCCTGCGTCTCAAGGAGGGTTTCTCCTTCAGCAATACAGTAAAACCAATAGATTGATTTCCCGAGTTTTGGTGAGAAATAAGAATCCAGAGGTGCCAGAGTAGCTAATAAAGCTTGAACTTACAAATGAAAGTTCCCAGGTTCGCCCTGCTGAGGAGTCCAAAACAGGGACAAAACAACTGTCTAGTTCTCATGATGGCTAGGCGTCTTTCAATGATTCTTTATATGGTTTTGAAATTAAAGGAAATCAATCATCCACGATATAGAGAAAGAAAAAATAGTATATTCACCACTCTGTAACACCTTGAAATCAATAAAATAACACTTCACGTTTGTTTGTTAGTTTAATTCCACTTACCTGTACGAATAATCTTGTCTGAATGCATTGCTAGAATAGCTGATGCAGATACCCACTCTTCTAGATCAGGTTCTGGATCCCATCGATGCGCTATACACTGATAAATTCCAATATCATACTCAGTGACATTCGTGATAGTTAATGTATTATCTACACATTAAAATGACAAAAAGGGCAAGAAAAAGTAGACGCCAAATAAAAGTAGATTACAGCAATCAGAATTATTAATCATGATAAATAAATTAAAAGAGATATACGCATAGATGGATCTATGGATAAATGCCAGGACCTATTAAGTCTATCTCCTGTATGAGGTAAGGCGTACACACACCGTTACAGTTAAGTAAGGAGGGGAAGTCGATCGTTCAAGTTATGAAGCTACATAAATTGACATGGCTGGGACACGGTGTCCAACACACACACACACACACACCTAGCTGCCACCACCACCACCTCACACGAGAAAAAAAACTTGACATCAATCCATGAAGTGTGCTTGACAGCTAGCTGGTTTGAGTCACCACCAGTCATTTAGGCAAGGAGGTGTAGATTTGCCTTGTTTGGATGGAGGAGGAGGGTTACGGTGATGATGATAACTCAAAATCCTTCCTCTCTAATGTTTCTGTTCAGTGTAGTTCTTATGAATGTCTTCTTTCTCTCTCTCTCTCTCGCGTGCGTGTGTGGTTTTCTCCACCTTTGTGTGCTACATAGAGTGTGCTAACTTGAACTGGTCCAATTCTCTTTGAACAGTTCCACGTCTAGACTCGGTTAATGAAGCTTATTAGTCTAAATGACCACAACTCATAGTTGAATAGCACATCAACTAGTTGATGTAAAGCCTTAGGAATGGATAATATTTGGCTGAAAATTTTGAACTTATGATCCAGTGTGACTGGAAGTTAAGTACCCTAGACCGTTGAACTAACCAACCAGAGCTCTACACTATATATATACAACAACATCAAGAAGAAGGTGACATATGCCGAGAAGCTATAAAACGGTGTTAGTAAGAAAATATGATAAGACATATGCAGGGTTAACAAACTAACAGAGACATGAACAAAACAGCCATCTTACATTTTATTTACTTAAACGCATAAAAACTTGGTACAATATGGCACCAAGAAGGATGCACCACACAGTAATAATAAAGCAACATAGATCAAAAGAAAAAAAGAATATATATATATATATATAAGTAGAGAACGGATAAAGAACTTCATCTGGAAGGAAAACAGTCATGCTTAACAAGTTGAAAAGGGTATTCGTTAACTATCGTCTGGAAGGGAAGAAAGAAGGAAATTGCAACACAACAAAGGAAGGGATAATGGGGCTGTGTGTACGAACTTCTTTTGAATGCATAGTTTAGGTTTAATGGGTTCAAATGCCTATCGCCTCAGCTATGTACAGTAGACAAATACGAAGTCTATTAGAGAGATTCTATGGGATACGATGAATTACTTTGAAGGCTTTCATTTTCTCCACTACATGACCAATATCAACGAACTAAATGTGACAAAATTGAGCTACGGATTGTTTGTTTTCTCCTGTCCTTTGCCAAACCACTACAATGGGAGATGTTCAGTAGCGACAAGTTGTGGTTGGCTAAGCTGTCTAGTAGTAGTAGTGTGGTGAGAGCAGGCTGCTAGCCGATTGGTTGACGCTAAGCTACGTTAATATGGGCCGTGAGAATATATGAACAAGGCTGAGTCAACAACCAATCACAGCAAAGTTAACGTGGCAAAATATGATTCGCAGATAGAGAACTCTATTTGTCAAGGAATCCCGAAACAACCAATCAGAAGCCTGCATTTGTCTGCCTAACTTCTGATAAACAACCAATCAGATGACTGCGCTTGTCTATAATAATGTATGTGAAATATGTATAAATACGTGTTGATTTTCATAATAAAACGATCTGTTGCCTGGCCCTTGTCTTCTGTTGTTACAGTAGTACGCCTTACACTTACAAGTTATCACAAAACCCTTCAAAAGACGTCTTAACAAAAAAAAGACGATTATTCATTGTTGGAATCTCAAGAAAGTTTCGGACAGCTATAAGAGAACACAGAGATCGATCAGTTTTTTTTTTCTGTGTGACATTTTAGACAATAATAACGAACTGAATCGGGGGTTGTGGTCTAGAATTAACTTCCTTGAATGTGAAATCAAATATATAAATTCACATGAATTCAAACTATTTAAGAAACCTCACTTATCATTATTATTATTATTAATAATAATTATTTAAGTATAATTTAATTATTTACTATTATTATTTTATTTACTTATTTAATTATTTATTTTTATAAACTCACTGACAAATATTCACAGAGCTTCAAAAGGCATTTTGTAGTATTGAAGGGAGAAGACACACACACATAGAGAGAGAGAGGGAGGGAGAGAGGCCCCCAAATATTGACAGATTCCACCGCCGAAACTGTATTCGCATTTTTTTGAAGAAATAAATTCTGTTATGAATACAATTCACTAACTAAATAAAAGACTGTCTCTGTTTTTATATATGCCACACACACACACACACACACATACTGGTGGCCTACAAGATTCATCACTTAAGTGTAGCCGCCACATTCCGACTAATTACTAATTTATTCACAATAGAAATAATTGCCAAGATTACAGAGAGAGAAGACAAGATTTTATTTGAGAGAAAAAAGCTTGTAGTACACTAGTGATTATGTAATAATGATAATATGTCAACAACGAAAAACCCATGATACATTTTGGTAGTATCTGTTGGTAAAGCAGCAACAAGCTGGCAGAAGAAGCATCGAAGATAGGTAGGACTTCAGGTGAACATAGAGAAAGTAGAGGTAGGTGATGAAGATTTCTGACCAATAGCAACAGCAGCAACAACAACAACAACAACAGACAACAATCAACCAGAATAAATGGAAGGAACCTGAAAGAAACAACCTCCTTTACCTACCCTATTTACCTACCTGTGAAATATCGTTTCAACTACAGGCGGACGGAACTGATGAGGATATCAAAGCAGCGAGGATCGGGAAAGCAAGACAAACTTTCATTACTCTCAAGTAATTCTGTGTGGAAGTCAACAGCACTTAACATGAAAAATAACATCCGGATTTTCAACTACAATGTGAAGTCAGTGCTACTTGCTATACGGATCAGAGACTTGACCCGTGCGTCATAAAGAGCATCTCAAACAAACTTCAGACCTTCATCAACAGCTGTATTCGCTCAATACTACTCAAGATCAGATGACTTGTCAGAAAAGGTCAGTAGCAGAGATCTCTGGGAGCAAACCAACCCAGCCAGGAACCGATTGTGCAACAAATAGGCCGGAAGAAATGGAGATGGATTGGCTGGCCATACTCTGAGGAAACCATCAAGTGAGTGACATCACTAGACAAGCCATTGCTCGAGTGGAACCCAACCGAAAAGGAAGCGGCGAGTTGGTCGTCAGTGTATAGGTGACTTGATGGAGGAGGTCATGTGAAGAGGAGATAAAAGCATGTGAGCAGACTTGGAGTGGGGTGAAAAAGTTGGCAGAAAACCGAAGGCAATGGAGAGGTTTGACTGAAGCCCTATGTTCCTCTAGGAATTAAATGATATAATAATAATAATAATAATCTGCTGTAAGTTATGTGAATAGAACTTGTGCACTATGGTAGAGTATAATTCCATTGTGGGGGAAAATTTATTTTGATGAAAGGCTCACACAGTGTTGGGGTATACAGTACTACTTACTGATGACCATGTTTTGAGCACAATTTATTCCTACTTATAACCATATCATGACAGTACTCACATAACTTTCTAACTTCGTTTATATAATTCTATTATTTTCCATCACTTGGTGATTGGTAATAGTATTTTATATATTTCTGGTATGAGTGGTGAGTCATTGCACCCTATTGCACGTGTTCGGTGTAAACTCGGTGAACAAGGATTATGTAACCAAAAGCTCTCTCGCTCTCCACCTACCTGGATTACTTTTAGAATTTTACTCTTCTCTCATCCTACTGTGTGGTTGTCTGTTAACGCATGAAGTACAGTTGCTGAGTACCGTTTTCTAAATTACTTATCTTCGTGGGATCAACCATTCTTACCTTAGCTAAATTCTTATGTCCCGAGAATCTGACTATCCCCGACCCTACTAGCTTGACCTACGTAGTTTGTTTAACTCACAGTCATTCTAATTTATTTTGTAAATTATATTATTTTGTCTAATTGGATCAACCTGTTGGATCCTTTAACCTATAGAGCTTATCCCACCTGAGTGAGTTTTTAGGTTTAAATGCCACTCTAATACCTGCTTTATTAGGAATTCTACGTAGGGTCTCAGATGTCCCCTCCTTATATGATATAACAGTAGATGCCTTACATTCTCTCTTATTTATGTTATCATTATTAGTTTTACAATTAATTTTATATTCTGTTTTAACACTGTGAAAGTGTCATCCACATATCTCCATAGAACACAGAACATATGTCTCTAGCTTCTTGACACATGATAAACTCACTAGTAGGGAGAATAAAATTCACATTTGAATCGGAAAATGAAAAAGGAAAATTTAGCCATGTTAGATTGTAAAATAAAACGAATAGAAGAGGGTAAACTTTACACGCTAACGTTAATAAAGGATAAAAGCATTCTAATAGGAATTTTAAGACCTCTTTAATTCATCTCATCCGTTAACTGTTAAGGCAGGCGGCTTAGTTAAGTGTTTAACAAACCGAGCAGTAGCACTATGTAGTACTAGTAGTACAAGAAAAGACCTAAATGATGAAATAAAACAGATAGAAGAGGCTTTGGCGTTAAATAACTAACTATCCTATAAAATTCATTAGAAAGATCAAAGAAGGCCAAAAGCAAAAATAAAAATAATGGTGAAACTAATAATGATAACATAAATAAGAGAGAATATAAGGCATTTACAGAATTTTTACCATATAAGTAGGGGACATCTGAAACCCTCCCTACGTAGGATTCTTAATAAAGCAGGGAATTAAGCTGGGACATTCAAACCTACAAACTCACTCAGGTAGGACAAGCTCTATAGGTTAAAGGACTCTGCAGGTTGATCCAATCAAACAAAATAGTATCATTTGCAAAATACCTTGCAATGACTCAGAGTGAGATCAGCTCTAAACAGGTCCAACTAGTAGATCGGGTAGGAATAGTCAGATTGTCAGAATATAAGAATTTAGCCAAGGTAAGAATGATTGACCCAGCGAAGATAACTGGTTTGGAAAAAAGCTCAGCATTCTCACTGCATGCATTAATAGACAATCACACAATAGGGTGAGAGAGAGGAATAAGATTCTAGAAAATACTATAGGTGGGTGAAGACAGGTTGATCACAGAATCTTTGTTCATAGAGTAATCTACACCAACAAGTGCAATAGGAATGACTTATCACTCGTACTGGAAATATGGAAAATACTACTACCAATCAAGTAAAGCGATGAAAAATAATGAAACTATATAAACGAGGTTAGAAAGTTGTGCGAGTAGTACCTTAATATGATTATGGGTGCCAATAGTTTGTGCTTGTAACCTAGTCATCAGTAAATATTACTGTATACGAACACTGTGTGTAAGGCATCTAGTAGAGTACAGTGCTCTGAAACATGGCCAATACGAGTTGTTGAAGACATGAAAAGGTTGACTGCTTTCGATCATAGATGTCTGCGATCTCTGTCTCACGTTAGGTGGTTTAACAAGGTAAGTAATGTTGACGTCAGGTGTAGAGTGTTGGGCGAGGGGGGAAAATCAATCGACGAGGTTATAAAGTTACATAGATTGAGATGGCTAGGTCAGGTGGTGCACAGGCCTAACCATCGCCTCCCCCTCCCTGACGGGCGGGGATTACTAGCTGATATAGGTGGTGCAGGTTGGAAAAGAGTAAGTGGCGGGTGGCCAAACAAAAACATGGCCTCATCAATCCATGAAATCCTTGATAGTTAAACTGAGTCAGGTAGGGAGGGAGATGCAGACTCCCGGGTTGGGGCCATCGGGACTGACTCTAGGAATCAATGGCTGGAGACAATAGGTGAAATGGTTCAAAATCGTTGTCAATGACCAGCTCAGATGTATTCAGTCTCTGTAATCTTTCATATTCCTTTCTATCATTACCCATTCTGTTCCGCTCTTATACCTGTCAGACTGTATTGATTCTCTTCACTCATCTTCTTGTCTACCTTTGTGTGTGGTATTTGGAAGGTGTCAACTCGAACTGGTGCACTTGGGTGCCAAGTTCTATGTTGAATCCAGACAGAGACAGACAGACAGACAGAGTCCAAGTCTCAATGGAAAAACCATCACTCACATTTTGGAAATGTAAAACCCTTTAGTTGAAGAGTCCACAATAAAGACGAAATACACATCGTCGATTCCACTTCTTCTAATCACCATCCACCAACCATAAGAATGTTACAAAAAAATCGACTGAATTCGTCGTCTCACAATGGCATGACTAACTTTAAAACACCCATCCTACGCCCTCTCCCTCACCCTGTCCAATAAACATTTTTACACAGTTTATTTAACATTTAAATATTTGTTACAGGATTTCATCATGAACTGACATTGGTTAGAGAACCATTGGAAACCAGCCACAGGGAGTACTGGACAGTTGTTTCGTCAGCCTAGTTTGTGACTCTTCAGCACTACGCACCCACACCACGGGGTTCGAGCCCAGGACTTCTGGTTGAAAGGTGATCTAGCTCGTCGACCATTCATCAGTCACTGTGACCCGATCCAATCGCCCATGAAGAGTCCCAAACTAGGCTGATGAAACAGCCGTCCAGTACTCTCTGTGGCTGGTTTTCCAATGGTTCTCTAACCAATGTCTGTTCATGATGAAATCCTGTAACCGATCAATCAAATTCCTACACAAACCTATACTTGAATATTTGAAATATTTATTTATTTATTCATTCATTCATAATTGAAAAATTATTTCAAACAAATTTTGAGCATTTGTCATGCAGCTTTTATTATTATCATTACCATTATTTAACAGACTGATCAACATACAAACATATATATACATGAATACATTCGAGAGGAACATGCATAAAGCATATTACGTAACAGAGACACCTTTCAAGCTGCAAGCATGAACAACGGATGATGATGATGATGATGAATAGCTGTGAAAATGAAACCTAACGGATCAGAACGATTATACTGTTTATCTTCTTCTTTCTGTCTACAGACAAATTATACAAAGCTTGAAAAACAAAAACATTTAAGCTTTTCATTAGCAGTTCGTAAACACACACACACGGAGACGAAGAAGTCAATGAATGAAGCGCGTTGTGTGTGTTTTTGTGGATGGGTGGAGGGCAGACACGGTAGTCTTTCATGCTGCATACAATATTACTACCAATATACAGCGGCATTTGTTCCAAACAACTTTAGAACAATTTACACACATACACACACACTCACATACAAATATATAGGCAGACAGATGTACAATTTCATTCATTCTCAGTAAACAAACTTACGATTCCCGTGAATTTTTGTATAAGAACCTTTTTTGAAACGAAAAACGAAAGTGTGTTTAAAAGATACATTAAAAGAATTGAAACCAAAATGTGTGTAACCAAGCTATTCCCAATTGTATCAAACTTAAAATCATCATCACAATAGAATAGGAGTAGGTTTAAACACAACATGAGAGACACCCGAACGAAGGACGATGACACAATCAAACGGATGTAATAATAGAGGGGATGACATTGAGATCGGTTGTAGGATTTCATCATGAGCTGATACCATTTAGAGAACCATTAGAAAACCAGTTAGGGAGTACTGAACAGCTGTTTAGTCCTGGTTCAAACCCTGGTGTGTGTGTGTGTGCTGATGAAAAGTCCCAAACTAGGCTGACGAAACAGCCGTCCAGGTTTTCCAATGGTTCTCTGACTGATGTCAGCTCACGATGTAATCCTGTAACCAATCAACCAAATCCCTACAAACCAACACTTGAATATCGATGAGATGCTCACTAGCGACTTTCCCTATTCAGGTAGGTAGGTAGTTACCTGGGTGGGTTCTAGTGAGAAGTTGTGACCAGTAGGGTGCAGCAGGTCGAGTGTGAGGACCAATCGAACAAAATCACTACAAAACAAATGCTTGAAAGTTGACCTTGAGGTCAACCAACCAATCAGATGAGTTAATAGTACAAAACAAAACGCGGAAATATATAATAGATGCAGTGTACATGAGAATTACGTATTGCGAACTCCATCATGAGTTAGCAGTACTAATGGTAGTGTGGTAGGAGCAAGCTGCTAGCCAAATTAGTAGACATTCATTTACGTCAATGTTTATCCCTCAAATATTGGTCGTGAGGAAAATAAGAACAAAAACTTTGCGTAGGCGGATACAGAAAGAAACAGCCACACAAAGATGAAAGATTAACTTCCAGTGAGAAACCACCAATCAGAAGACAGTGTTTGTCTGCTAACAATAATCTATAATAATGTATATGAAAATATATAAATACGTGTTGATTTCCTTAATAAACGATCTGTTGCCTGGCCCTTGTCTTCTGTTGTTACAGTAGTATTTATTTTTGATTACAGCTTGATTTCACACCGTATTTTTGGTACAAGTATGGAATTTTCAGCATGTGATATCGGTAGCCCAAATTTTGCAGGCCGACCATAGATATCGGGTGTGCGTCGGCAGGTGATCGAACCTCGGACCATGTACATGGTTGGCAAGAGTCCTAACCACTGTGTTGTCCAGATAATAGGAAGCTTGATATAAGAATAGAACATGAGCACTATGGTAGAGAATAATTCCAATTATGGAGAAAGTTTATTTTGATAAAGTCTCACAGTGTTTTCTACAGTAATTTTCAAGTTTCAAGAGGAATTTATCTCTGCACTTATATTCATATCACGACACTAACCCAAACAACTTTCTGAGCTCTTATCGCTTGATTTGATTGGTAGTGGTATTTTTCATATCTCTGGCGTCATCGTCAATGATGAGTCATTTCTATTGCGTGTGTTGGGTGTAGATTCGATGAACAAAGATTCAGTAATCAACTTCTTTCCCTCTCTCTCTCTCTCCAGCTACCTATATTACTGTTTTTAGAATTTTAACTCTGCCTCACCCTATTGTGTGTGTTATTGCATGCAGTACAATCGCTGAGTTGTTGTTTAATCTGAATTACTCATCTTCGTGGGGTCAATTATTCTACACTTATAAATTTTTTAAATTTTATTTTCCTACAATCTGACTACCCCGCCCGATCTACCGATTTCACTTATATAGTTGATTTAACAGTTATTCCAAGGTATTTTGTAAATTATATTATTTTGTGTAATTGGGTCAATCTGAAGGGCTCTTTCACCTATAGAACTTGTCCTACCTGAGTGAGTGAGTGAGTTTGTAGGTGTGAATGCCCTCAGCTTAATTCCTGCTTTATTAAGATGAATCCTATTATATAGGATTTCAAATGTCCCGCCCCACGCCGCCACCGCCACGATAAATGAATCATTGTTCATTGAATAATCTACACCCAATGATACACGCCATAGAAACGACTCATTGCCTACCGATGACACCAGAGATATGAAAAATATTACTACCGTTCATCAAATCAAGCAATGAGAAATAATGGAATTATTATAATGAAGTTAGAAAGTTGTATGAGTAGTGTTTTGATATGATTATGAGCGGGAGTAAATTGTGCACAAAACAAGGTCATCATTAAATAGTATTATATAGAAAAAACACACACTGTGAGACTTTATCAAGATAAATTTTCTCTATAATGAAAGTATAAGAAGCTTGTAGTAGATGTTGGGGAGAGAGAGAGAAAAAGAAGAAGAAATGTATTTATAGAGGTGTATGCAGCCACTGTTTAATGCGTGTGTGTACAGATGTCCAGCATACCTGTCGTTAAAGAAAATTTCTTCATGAAAACCACTAGGGAATACTGGTTAGCTGTTTCATTGTATTCTCTTTGGATGATAACGCTAGAGAACTGGATTACATTGACTCATAGCTTAGAAATAGGGAGTGTGAAGTAGTAGAGCACCTTGACCGCTTCACTTATTTGGGAAGTTGCATCAGCCAAAGCCAGAGGGTGGTTGATTGCTGACGAAATCTCATCACGGATACAGAAGGCTAGTTTCGTACAAGCCAGTTTACGCCGTCTTTGGCGTAGACGTGATATCCAGCTGGCTATCGACCAGAGGATGTGTCTTCGATCATAGGTGCCTGTTTTCTATCTCTCGTGTGAAGTGGTATGCGGGGAATGAATAGACAAGGCTGTGGATCTACACCGCTTGAGGTGGTGAGAACATATGTTACGCACGCATAGCCATTGCCTTTCTCGACAATGGGCAATGTTGGCTGACTGACATAGGATGGATCAGGTTGGAAAAGAGCTTGTGGTGGTGGGCAAACCAAAACATGGTTTGATCAATCGATGAAATCCACAACAGTTAGTTTAGGCCACGTAGACTTCCTGACTGGTTGGGATCCTAGGGATGGGAAAAACGAATGGGTGGAGAAAAATTGGTGATGATATAGCTCATTTCGTTCTCAATGATACCGCAGATGCATCCACTCCTTGTGAACTTATAATACCCTATAAAACTATATTGTTCTTCGATATTAATATTCTTTCAGCTTCATATTTCTGTTAACTGTCTCTATTTTGCACTTCTTTTTACTTTCTTTTCTGGCTTAGCGTGCTGAGTGAAATGTGGCGACTTTAACTGCCGCACACCGATGCAAAAATCTATGTTGAAACCAGTCAGTCAGTCTCTCTGGACTCAACACAACTGGAATTCATGCAAATCTCTACAATTCCGATAATATGATGAATATCAATCGCCAGTCCATTGATGGGTACTTAATTGATGGAGGGAAAGATGGATATCCTGAAGCTATAGTGAGAAGTCGTGACCGGTAAGGTACACACCGCCCTGGGGGGCGGGGGCGGGGTGTGCTATATCATACAGATTGACGAAGTTATAATTCAAGGGTGATTGAACGTCAACTCAGGTGGACTCAGATGGTCAACAAGATTCAATGTCGTACCACAAAAACTCCCGGGTTCAATTCCCAGTGGGATCGTGAGTGCATCATACTGTGTTGAAGAGTCCCGCAGAAAATTGGGACGAAACGCGTATTCGTATCCAGTGTACTGTGGTGGTGGTGGTGGTTATCAATGATCACTCGCTCATTATGATTTATCAACAGATTTAGGCCATCCTCAGTGGCAAAGAAAAGAACAATATACGTCGAATTAACAACTACCACACCCCACCATATATGTATAAGAACTGTGGACATATTGGTGGAAAAAAAGCAGCGGTTTTCTTTGTGTCCGTCTGATAGAGATAAACAACAATAGACAATAACAAACCAGAAGACGGAGAAGAAGAAGAAGAACATACAGTAAAATATGACATTTACAAGATACATGTACCCACACATATATGTGCATAATTCTGTATATCCTTTCTATAACACAATGATAAACTATCAGGTATATGGAATACATCCCTAGACGGAAAAAATTGATAATGATAATAATAATAGCAGGAGAAGAAGAGGGAAGATATTTTGCTAGATCAAGATCGATCTAAAAACGATTAGAGAGAAATGTCAACAAAAAAAAAATCCCAGACAGCCCAAATTCACAATTTACACAGTTGGAAAGAGGAGGTGACATTCACTCCCCACCACCACCACACACGCATACACAGTCTCCTTTTAAAATCGAAATTATTTAGACCACATAATACCTGGTAAATTGTAATTTTTTTTTTAAAAAAAAAAGTAAAGCATAAATTTGAATAAGGAAGGTATTTAAAAAAGAAGACATATTTCGCCGCGAGATGATATCGTCATTTCGTAGTTTCTGCTTTACAACTGCTAACATGGTTAACAATAATAAAATAAAATACAGATCATGACAATTACTCAAGGGCCTGAAAAATATGCACCAGAGTGATACATTGTGATGGATGAGTTTCGATACATACATTCAGTTTCAGTTCGAAAGAAACGAGTTAGATAAAACTCACAACTTGATAAACCAAAATCTTCAACGACATCAAATTCACAAGAGAAGAGGAATCCGAGAACAAAATACCATTTTTGGACGTCTTAGTCAGGCGAACAACTACAGGAGAATTAGAAACTCAAGTTTATAGGAAATCAACTCACACAGACCAAATACTGAATTACAACAGCAACAACCCAATAGCACACATAAGGAATTGCATACAAACACTATTCAAGAGAGCAAGGACTCACTGCAGCACTCCCACCTTAAGGAAAATTGAAGAAAAATATCTCATGGACGTCTTCCAAAAGAATGGATACCCACGGAATTTCATCAAAAGACATATACCCCCAAGCCAACCTATCAAACCAAAAGCCACCAAGGAAAGCACAAAGAAAATCGCCTTACCATATATAAAGGATATCTCAGAAATCACTACAAGACTCTTCAAACCTTTAAGAATTGACGTCGTACATAAACCAACAAAGTCACTTCACTCAGCTGCTTCTGTGTCAACCAAAAGACTCAGCAGTGAAAGAAGATAGGACCAACGTCATCTACAAAATAAATTGTAACAACTGCGAAAAACACTACATTGGCCAAAATGGATGTCCCCTTCGTCTTCGTATCCACGACCATAAGCTAGCCGTCAAAAGACATGATATCCACTACCTCATGTCACTCACCACATACAGACAACCACGGACATAAATTCAACTGGGACAACCAACGTTCAAATATTAGACAGGGGAAACAACAAGAATGCTAGAGAATTTTTAGAAGCCAGTCTGGTATTCCAGTGGATCATCAATCAATAGACACATAGAGATAGACAAAATTTATCAACCGATAAGAAGGTGACCTCACACACAAAGGGTCAAAGTTCAAGTTGCAGAAACAATTAGTTCCAATACAAATAACCTAGAAGGTGTGAAAACACACAAAAACAACCAATCACGTCCAACGTGGTCACCGACCAGGAGAGATGATTAATAAACTCGTGGAGAAATCTAAAAACTCACTTCAATACATTGAAGTATGTGCTGAAGATGTCACCCAGTAGGGTGATGAAAGCTTCGCAAGTTAACCATCCAGCTCAGAGAACACAACGACATCAAAAAACATCCACCTGAGTTACAAATCTTCTCTATCATATCTAAAGCTATTTTTATTAACCTGCCATTCAAGGGCAACCAGATTATGAAGTTGACAGCTAGGTCAAAGACTTCGGTCAGCCATCAAACAAAAACATTCTACGACACATCTCCTTTCCTCACTTGCCGAACATTTTCGATCCCTGTATCTACCTACGATTAAAGGACGAAATTCTGTTGACTCTACTTTAAACTGTATCTACAAGTTCACCTGCAGCTGCGGTGACACCTATACATATGTAGAACCAATAGAATGTTCTACTGTCGTCGTCGTCGAAAACAACATGTTCCAAAATGGCTACTGAATCATATCGAAAATCCCAATGCGATTAATCTGAATAGAAATCCATCATCATCATCATCCATTGCAAAACACTTATTAATGTCAGGTCATAAAATCAATATTAATTAATGACTGTTTCACAATTATTTCATCACATAACTCGAATTCAAGCTTGGTTATTGAAGGTGATGGAAGCACTTTGGGGGGATTAATCGCATACAGCCGAAACTATGTGTACAGTCAAAACAATAGACTCTTCAACCTTCGCCTACCATGAAGTGACTACGTGACCTATTTAAATATGCCACTGGTCATTAGTATGTACTTATGTTTTTTTTATTTAACTGAGTAATTGTCATAAACTTTATTTTATTTTATTATCGTTAACCATGTAGTGCGTCGGTGGCATAGCGGTTAGGACGCTCGCCGACCATGCACATGGTCCGGGGATCGATTCCCGGCCGGCGCAATCCTTTACCTCGCTAAGCCAGAAATAATCCTGGTAAAGAGGAAAGGTTGGGCATGAGCCTAGCAACCTCATCCTGTAAAATAAACACTTCTACAGAAACTTCAAGCCACTAGCTTGAAGTCCTATGTTCCACAGGAGAACGTGAAGGAAAAATTATTATTATTATTATTATTATTATTATTAACCATGTTAGTAGTTGTAAAGCGGTTGTAAACAAACTACAAAATGACGATATCATCTCGCGGCGAAATTTGTCTTCTTCTTAAATGCCTTTCTTATTCAAATTTATCAAAGGGATTAATTGTTTTAATTCTCTTAAAGCATAAATACCTGGTGTTACATAGCACTGATGGATTCATATGAGTAGTTATATCCCACCCATACCAACCAGTAGTGCTTACTAGATAGGTAGATAGATAGATCGAAGATCTAAGCCCCGGATGACCGTTTCACTTGTTTGAGGTGGTGTACCCGCGATGACTTAACTCAGAGAATAAGGAAAATACATGAGTCACAAAAAGAGGCCTCTCTCTCTCCGTAAATTTACATCAATAATAGACACAAGTCCATGAACATCGTCAAAAAGGGAATGTAGAACAGTTAACAACTGAATTCTCGGAGGATATTATTACTTCTGGTCATGCAATATCAGATAGAAGAGATTGACATTTACAAACAAGGACAAGTTAAACTTTAAGCACCACTAACCACCAATCAGCGAACGACGTCGAATTATCCAATGAGATTTGCGAACGTTAGTTCAATGTTGTATAGCGCTTGATTTATTTCAAATGCGTGTCCTAACAAGGTTACGGTCGCAATTCGAGGAGGATAGTGTTTTCTAGTATTGCCTGTATTTAGGGTTGTTCCGGAAGGGGAGAACTTGTTCGTGCGGTGGTGTCATGACTTTAAAAAGCTATAGCAGGTCAACTGATGGATTTGTCCATCGTTGTGCAATATGCTTGTAGAGAGTTAGCATTAGAGAGGGTAAGCTGATAATTTTTTGCAAGGTCACACCTCTCCTTGATGTAAATGTTGTATATTTGCAACTACTGGGTCTTGAAACAGCCAATGAGAGCCGCAGCTGCTGAGACGGAGAATAGCCTCGTCTCAACAGTTCAATGGTATCAGCATTGCTTCTTGGAAAATGGAGAGAATCAATTCTTTGTTGGATGGAGAAGACATTGATTGTTGTGCACGTCGACGAACTGTGTTGGTGAAAAAGAAATACAACCGTGGTTTCCAGCGAGCAAACAATATTTGGGTAATAGGTTTATACGATACCTTCCTCCAAAAAGGATTCGTGGAAAGAATAGCGGATAGAAAGGCGACTGCTCTAATACCTATTATTACGAGACTTGTAAAACGGGGATCAATAATACACACAGACGAATGGAAAGGTTACAATTCCCTGTCATCTCTGGGATATATTCATCATAGAGTCAACCATTCAAGTGATATCAATAATTCAAAGTGCACCATATAACGGCAAACCATCTAGCAAGATGGCCACACATCGCCAACTTGACCAACTAATAGAATCCACTCTGTACCGAACAAACGACTAGTTACTGTAGAGTCCAATAAAGAAAAAAAGCAGCAGTTCCACTGAAAAATAATCAGGTTTTCATTTTAACATCTAGCGAAGATAAAAGAACATAACTTCACTCCCCAGATTATAGACACGCTTCAACACTGAAAGCCTGTCGGTGGAGGAACCATGGTAGGAGGCTGCTCGAACCAACCACACCACCACCTCACGAAATTCGCAGTTCGACTTACCGTCTGACTCACTACTCCTAAACGTCGCTTAGTCAGTCAGCCAGTAGTAAACCTGGTGGTAAAGAGGAAAAGGTTACAGGCGTGAGACTAGCAACCCCGTTCCACACCTCTAAAATAAAGTAAATCACCGCTAATTTTTGAAACTTCACAACTCAAGAGCTAAAAACACTCTACTAAGACCATTCCACTCAGAATAGAACGCAGAATGAAATGAAAAAGTAATCGTAATAATAATAAGAAGAAGAATAGGAACCAACTTTTTCCAATTCCCGTGATTTTTGGCTGTCCATTAAATAACCAGTAAGGGATAACTTGATCATTTGATGAAGTACACTTGAATTGAACAGTTTCACCGAAACGATGAATAAAAACATCTTGTGGTTTTGTAGTTAACCGTAAACGTCCTGTAGGTGAAAAACACAATAAACACAATCGAAAAAGGTTAATTAATAATAAGTTAGTTAAACTAAAGTGTTATTGTGTGTGTAAAGGCTTCTTCTTCTTCTTATCTTCGCTACATGAAAAATCTATTTTGAATTGAGCGAAAAAGCAGCCAGCTAAGACTGGAATCCAAGTGAACACAGAGAAGACACAGGTGATGATGCATATTAGTGAGTAAGTGGTGTCTTCTGCAAGAATATCGCGCAATAGTGAGTAAAGTTAAATACCAATGAAGAAGAAAAATGCTTGGCAGAAGTCTACACACACCAACGGATACAGAATATTTGAGTCCAGCATAATTAACGGGAAATGCGTCGGTGGTACAGAGGTTAGAACTCTCACCGACCATGCATATGGCGCTGGCGGGGGGGGGGGTTCGATCCCCTGCCGACGGACATTCGATATCAATGGTCGGCTTGCGAAATTGGGCTACCGATATCACATGCTGAAAATTCAATACTTGCACCAGAAATACGGTGTGGAATCAAGCCATAATCTATATATATACGCATGTACAGCTTACCTAAAGTGCACAAACAAGACGCCCTATTCCGCCCAATACTAAATATGATAGATTCCCCATATCATACAATCGCGAAGTGGCTGGTGGAGGTTCTCGGGCTGGTGAAAGAGAAGCTGTCAAGACACAACCTCCGTGACACACTTGACTTCGTTGATTCAATTAAGAATGTCGACATGGCAGAAAAGAAAATGGTCTCCCTGGATGTCGTGTCTCTCTTCACCAAAGTTCCATTGACAGAAACTGTATGTTTCCTTTGTGACTACATTCAATCCAATAGCATCGATGTCAGTATACCGATCCATTACGTGGAAGAACTGTTACTACGATGCACCTTCAACGTATACTTTAGTTTCAACAAGGAAATATACAGGCAAGTAGATGGAGTAGCAATGGGTTCTCCCTTAGGACCCCTCCTAGCCGACTGCTTCATGGCTAACCTAAAAAACAACCCCTTATCACCAACTATCAACGACCTCCATTTCTATAAGTGACACATCGATGGTATTTTCATTATTTGTGATGAGAATTGTGATTAAAAAAACCTACTTCAAATCTTCAATAACGCCCACCCAAACATCAACTTTACACTTGAGACTGAATCTGACGGAATGTTCCCTTTCTCGACGTCCATCTGACAAGAAACGCCAACAACTCTCTGAAAAGGTCCATATACAAAAAGCCTACATGGAATGAACAATTCATCAACTTTCAAAGCTCTGTGGCACTAAGCAGAAAGAGGAACCTGATACACGCTCTTCCCTTGAGGATTCGGAAGATATGCAACGAGGAAGTGATTGAAGAAGAACTGAGTTGTCTCTAAATAAAAAACCCTGATGGAAAACGGTTTCCCACCTAGGTTCATAGACAAGAATCTCAAATGTAAGAGGACTTCCGAACAAGTCCAATCCATTCCAAAGAAAATACTTCTGCTTAATCTAAAATTCAAAGGTTATATTGAAGCAGAAATCTTTCGTAAACGCCTCTCCAAATCGCCGAGGAAAACATTATATATATATATATATATATATCGCAAATTGGGAGAAGTTAGAATTAATACGCTGACCACTGGATCGCATCCCAGTGGCTGTGAATAGTCTACAAGATTGCTGGCCTTGTAACCGGAAGAAGGATCTCGAGTTCGAACCCTGACAGTGAGTGTGTGCTGATGATGAAGAGACCTAAGAAACTAGGACTAAACAGCTGTCCGTCCAGCAGCTCCACCCCCCCCACCCTTGTGGGTTTACCAATCAACCAATCGTATTCTCCAACTACTGATGACAACACTAATGAGATCAAATCAGATATTACCGAATTAATCTAAAAATAAAAATAGTTTTCATAAAAAAAACTTCGCAAAGAAACAGCGTCATTTTTATTGTCTATCAGACAGAAAAGTGGACATTATTTCTGGAAGCGCAAGTGATACAAAAAAATAATAAAAAAAAACTGGAGAGGAAAACAAACAGACATGCAAAACAACGGAGTGAAATCAGCAATAAAAAATTAACAATCTAACAAAACTACTACCACTACAACATACTTTGTACACGCAATTGAGTTGTAGAACTTAGCTGATGATTTGTGCATATGTAGATACCAGCATCGCTTGGTTGGACATTTGTTATTTCCAGTAGACCTGAGACACAGACGAAAATTGATCAGAGAAAAAAGACAGTTATGTATAAATAACAAAAATATTCATTCAGACATCTATTAAAACACAAAATAATTGAGCCAGCAAAGAATATCCTTTTCGATAAATTCCTCCACTTCCGGCTCTACAATTATAGATATGCATGTTTATATACATAGAAAAATTCTAGATTAGTAGTCACTAAAAAAATATGAGTGTTTTTCAAAATAAAATCGATTTGTAATTATGCTCCTGTCCATTCCAAGCAAAATACTAAGCCAAATCACCCTGGAGGGAATTAAACACGCCAACCAGGATGAAAAACTTCGACTCGACACAAACCTGGATTGACGAGAAACAAGTCATGTATTGATCAAATCGCCACACTATGGATCATCATTGAACAAAGCTTGGAATGGCAGTCACCTCTCTCCAACTCACTCAACTTCATCGACTTTGAAAAGGCCTTCGATAGAGCAGTGTCGATCGGGAGGTGATTTGGCAGCTATTTTTCGCTACTACGGGGTTCCATCGACAATTATACATCTCATCCAATAGTTATATGACAATGCTGCATGCTAAGTAATCCACAACGGGAAACTTACGGAAGCCTTCGAAGGGAGGACGGGAGTGAGGCAAGGCTGTCTACTATCGTCAATGGTTTTCCTGATTGCAGTAGATTGGATAGTGTGACAGACAACGGGAGATGAGGAAACAGGCATAAAATGGACTCACACAAAAAAACTTGAAGGATCTGGACTTCGCCGATGATATATGTCTGATTTCCCACAAACTGGAAGATATGCAAGTGAATAGCAACAAGTTTGCAGAAGAAGCATCGAAGATAGGTAGGACTTCAGGTGAACATGGAGAAAGTAGAGGTAGGTGATGAAGATTTCTGGCCAATAGCAACAGCAACAACAACAGACAACAATCAACCAGAATAAATGGGAGGAACCTGAAAGAAACAACCTCCTTTACCTACCCTATTTACCTACCTGTGAAGTGTCGTCTCAACTACAGGCGGACGGAACTGATGAGGATATCAAAGCAGCGAGGATCGGGAAAGCAAGACAAACTTTCATTACTCTCAAGTAAGTCTGTGTGAAAGTCAACAGCACTTAACATGAAAAATAACATCCGGATTTTCAACTACAATGTGAAGTCAGTGCTACTTGCTATACGGATCAGAGACTTGGCCAGTGCGTCATGAAGAGCATCCCAAACAAACTTCAGACCTTCATCAACAGCTGTATTCGCTCAATACTCAAGATCAGATGACTTGTCAGAAAAGGTCAGTAGCAGAGATCTCTGGGAGCAAACCAACCCAGCCAGAAACCGATTGTGCAACAAATAGGCCGGAAGAAATGGAGATGGATTGGCTGGCCATACTCTGAGGAAACCATCAAGTGAGTGACATCACTAGACAAGCCATTGCTCGAGTGGAACCCAACCGAAAAGGAAGCGGCGAGTTGGTCGTCAGTGTATAGGTGACTTGGAGGAGGTCATGTGAAGAGGAGATAAAAGCATGTGGACAGACTTGGTGCGGGATGAAAGAGTTGGCAGACAACCGAAGGCAATAGAGACGCGCAGCTGAAGCCCTATGTTCCTCTAGGAATTAAAGGATATAATAATAGTAAAGTAAGATCACGATGGAATTACAGTCCACTAAAGATGATAATAATTAAGATATAGTAGCAAATAGAATATCAATTAAAATTAGGAAAATTCAACAAAAATTGAGGATCATTCAAACCTATATGGTCAAAGTAAGGACAATGTCTGAACTGGCTTGTTTTGGACACATAAATTAGGCTTCCTAATGTGAATCCCAACAACCAGCCTCAACAATATTAAGTAATCGAACTTTTAAGGCGAAATTGAGATTCGTTGGTATGCTGTAAATGACTTTGAAAGTCGCCTCGTTAACAATTAATCGTGTGTTCTGTATCCAAAAGATGAGATAGAATAGCGCTACGAATAGATTTTGTTTGTCCTTTACTCAATCATGCAGGGTGGTGTTTTGAAATCAGACGATAAGCATGCCCAATTGTACGGCCTATGCAACTAACTGGCTCGCTCCACAGAAGCATTTAAACTGGCAGATACACATGGGAGAGGCAAAATTGTGCAGTACACAAGATTGATGTCAATGTGGCGACTTTCACAGTCATCTACTACATACCAACAAATCATAACTTCGCCTTAAAAGTTCGTTTACTTAATATTGCTGAAGCTGTTGGGATCCATATTAACAAGTCTAATTTATGTGTTCAAAAGAAGAAGCCAATTCAGACATTGTCCTTACCTTGGCCATCTAGGTTTGTATAATCTTCAATTTTTGTGGAATTCTCCTAATTTTAGTTGATATCCTATTTGCTACTATATCTTTATTATTATTATTATTATCACTATTATTAATATTATAGTTTAAGCATTTTTTTTCCAATGGTTCTCTAACCAATGTCAGTTCATGATGATATCCTGCAACCATTCAATCTAATCTCCCCACAAAGCAATACTTGAATATAAATGACATGCTCTCTGGCAACTGGCCCTATTCAGGTAAGTAGTTACCTGGGGTTGCAGTGGGCAGTCATGACCAGTAGGTTGCAGCAGCAGGTCCGGATGTGAGGACAAATACTAGCCACAGATGACATTGGCTAGCGATTGCGCTATATCGTGAATTGGCAGAAGTTAGACGAGTCCCAAATAGGACGAAATGCAGATTCTCGTGGATTCCAAATGGCTAGTCACCATCCACCAATTATATGCATAGGTTATTTATTGAACCAAACCGACAAATGCTTTTGAAAGTTATGAAAGAAAAACAATATTTGAGAGCCAGGGGAGGGTGGCTGCAATATTTTGGTGAATGATTTCCATCACAGAGAGTATGTGTTACGCTTCAATAATTCACTTAAGCATATATATATATATATATATATATATATATATATATATATATATATATATATATATGCACAAGCAAACGCCCTACGTATAAAGACAACTGCCCCAAAGCGTCTGGGGAAGAAATATACACATATGCAAGAGAGATACATTAGGCAGTAACAGTTCGTATAGAATTCCCCTGATATCATCCTCATCCTTATCATCATAGTGATTCATCTTTACACTTCTGCTTTGTTCTTTTCCTACAATCCATAACAACAGAAAATTAACAGAACAAGGCATACAGGTGAATAATAATAATAATAGTAATACTACTGCTCTTTTATTTATGATATTCTTCACTCTTTTCCTCTGATTAATCTATTAATTAATTAATTATTCCTTTTATGTTCCACTTGGAACATACGGCTTCATTCAAGACAGAGCTTTGAAGTGTCGTCGGTCATACAAGAAAAAAAATATCGACAAGTAGAAAAATGGTGGATTGTGAGTGACTAACAGTACTGAAATTCATCAGCACAGGGATTTCATCCTATTTGGGACACGTCAGTTGGTACATCGATCAATATATACTTCAAGTGAAATATTCAAACATAGTCGAAGTATCCAGCGCCTTCATATCTCCCGTAACTGTTCATGAATTTTCTGAGGGTAACCACTGTCTTTCAACATCTGGCATACACCTCCATTAGTTAGTCCTGTACTCTACGGTGCACTTTTACCTGGATCCATGATTGAGTCTAAGCTTTAATCGGCTCCTCAGGTTCACGTCTAACCCCCCTCCCCGTTTCCAATTTGGCTACCACTCGACCAATAATGGCCTGGAGAGATGGCACGATGTCACCCAACGGTCTCTCCCCCAACGTGTGTTAAAAGACAGTTGTAGATAAAATTCCACAGTGGTCATATAAGAAATGCTTTTTCATGACGGACAGTACAAGCTTCTGATTCATACAGGAGACCTGGACAGACTTAACACATTAGTGTTGAAAATCTGAATCTGGTATTGAGTGCTGCAGACCTTCAAAAAAAAAAATTGATATCACAATAATGTAGGTCTAGCTTGCTTTACCAATCATGACCGGGGCTTTAACATCCTATAGTTGAAACAATGCTGCCTAGTCAGATAAATGAAAGAAGTGACCACCTTCAAATTTCTTCTGCTGATAGTGATTGGTCACTACTTCTTGTTGGTTGACTTGTTACCCTCATCATCTCCATCTTCTCCTTCCAACACTAGTTCGTTTTCAAGTATTGCCTTGGTTGATTGGTTGCAGGATTTCACCGTGGACTGACATTGGTTAGGAAGCCACTGAAAAACCAGCTCAGATTAGTGAACAGTTGTTTCGTCCTAGTTTAGGACTCTTCATCAGTACTCACCTACAACACGGGGTTCGAACACATGTCCTTGTGGTTACAAGGCGAACTAGCTCGTAGACCATTCATCACCCACTGGGACCCAATCCAATGACCAACTAGCCCATGAATTTTAACTTCTGCCAATTCACGATATACCGCAAACGCTGGCCAGTGTCTTCGGCGAGTATTTGTCCTCACACCCGATCTGGTGCACCCTACTGTTCACGGCTTCCCACTAGAACCTCAGGTAACTACCTACCTACCTGACTAGGGCCAGTCGCTTTTGTCTGTAAGTCTTTGAATTTATGCGACATTAGACATAAATCATCCGAGAAGCCCAGATCTCTCAGACTCCTGCCTTTATCAGAAGTAGTGGTTATGATATGAAAGCAACTAATCAAGCCCAGCTTCCTTGAACAATATTATTACAAAACAAAGATGAAAATAAGCTTCAGATAGACTAGTATATCAACTGCTTTCATAGACTTAAAACCTCTAATGAAAATCATGGACAAACTAATAACACACACCCCCTCATCAAGCACCCGATGTCCCCTTACTTCCCACCCCATGGCATTTAAAAGCTTAAATCAACCAACCAAACGCTTACCAAATGGATTGTGCCGATGAAATCGATTTTGAGCAGTTTTATTAGGTTCAAATGGATAAGTGGTTACTGTTTGTGGCGGTGCGCTTTGTATAATACAGAATAAAGAGACATTTTGACCCTCCCTAACAGTTATCTCTTGTGATGCAGCTGCATTCCTCGGATCACTTGATTCCGAAGCCATTGGAACACGAATTTTTCCAGAGACAGGACCACCTGGAACTGTAAAACATAAGGTAAACCACAAGATTAGTGAACATGTTATATAAATAATAATAATTTGAAAACAGTATTTATGATACACAGGGTGGAGTTCTCAGCATTCGATACAATATTCCATCAAATCTATTCGACGACAGCAAAAACACAGGATACCGGTATCTTCGAGTCCTTGTACTTCGTTGAACGCTGAAATCTTTTATAGTGTGGCTTCTGGTTCTATCTTATGAGATGCATGGTGAGGAGAGTTGTGAATAAAGAGAGAGAGAGAGTGGATTTAGACTATTTTTTTTCACATGAATTCAGGTAGATGTCTGTCGACTGAATGGTGATACACCACTCGCCTATCCCGCTGACAACCTCTTCAGTACCCCCCCCCCTCCGTTCACAATAGTCCTTTTTTAGTAGCCCAGGAAAGAAGACTAATTGATTGTCTTCACTTCCTAATGTAAAAGGTGATATTTAGACGGAACATTGTTTTAGCAATCGACAAGTTGTGGAATGATCGACCAAGAAAGGTTAGAGGATCGAAATTATTCCAAGGTATTTTATGCTTGACTTAGTCCCTATTTAAGTGATCGTCTCTACGCAAGTATCTTGTGAACAAAACAGTTCGTACACATCACGTTTATTGCTTGAAGATGTAATTAACTACCTGACATTTAGAGGGATGTCCATCGCATGTAAGTGTCGAAATACTGGAAGACATATATGTGGACAATGACACATAACACCTGCACACTCCAATATCACTCAAAAAAATTGTGTACAAACATTATTCAAAAGAATTTAATTGATGGGGGGGTGGGGGTAACAAGCCATTTGGAATCCACGAAGATGCGCATTTCGCCTACTAAATGTACCTGAAATCCACAGTGAGTGATAATGTTCTCACCGAGACTTGAACCCAGTGTCCATAGTTTCAAACGCCAGTTGAAGCGTTATCCACTAGACCAGTTGAACCACGATGGCCACCTTTTTCTTGTGCAACAACGGGTCATATTAATTATTTAACTGAATTTTAGATTTTCCCATCGATTGATTGGACCGAAGTAGTACTAGGTCTCAGGTTCACATGTCGGCTTCTTGTGCAGATGCTTCGACGATGTCTGGGAATGTAATTAGAATTCATTCAATTGGTGGTTGGTGACAAGCAGTGGAATCCAGGATATAGCGCGCAGTTCGTCCCATTTGGGACTCGTCAGCCACTAGATGTACCTGTCAACCTGAGATCGAGCACTACTTCGATTCAATCAATCGACGAAAAATCCAAAATTCAATTAAATAATTATTCAAAAGAGTTAAAACACACTGGAGAACTTGCAAAATATACAGTAGAAGTATTCATGAACTGTTGTCTTCAAGAAAAATGCATACACCTACACAATTTCATTAAAAAAGTGTTTCTAAATTCAAATCGAACTACCAACAAAAACAAAACTATCTTCAGAAAACATGAGAAAATTTATCCTACCACACATTTCTGAAGTAACACCTAGGATGCTAAAAATCGTTTGGACTGGATATCCCACACAAATCAACACAGTCATTTCATCATTCAATACTATGCAGACTAAAAGATCCTACAGCAAAAGAAGACAAGATTAACACACCATCTATAAAAAAAAAAGTTACATACGCTGTGATAAACACTACATCAGCCCGATTGAGAGTCAAGAGCATAAAGTGGTTTGTCAAGAGTGAACTATAGGCATCAGTTTGCTTGAGAAGGATGTAGGAATACCCAAAAATGACAGAGAAGTATTCTCAAGTGTTGGTTTGCAGGGATTTGATGATTGATGCTCACAGGTTTGACATCACGACTTGACATCAGTAAGAGAACCACTGGGAAATCAACTAAGGACTACTACTGGACATCTGTTTCCTCCGGCCTAGTTTGCGACTATACGGCAGTATGTACCCACTGTCAGGATTCGAAGTCAGGACCTTCCAATTACAAGTTAAGCTTGTGCATTATTCAAGATACTGGGAGTCAATTCAATAGCCAACCCCCACCCAAACCAGATAATTTCATGGGCAGGTAACTGAGGTCTTACCTTACTTGACTCAGTAGACCCTACTAGTCGCTACTTCTCACTAGAACTTCATGCAACTTTGTTCTCTAGCCAGTTACTACCGAGCATCAGTCGGCCTTTAATGGTTCTCTCCCTAACTAATATCAATTCGCGGTTTTGGAAGTTTAAAGAACTCAAATCCCCCTCCTTCCTACAAACTAACTCTTGACTGAGTAGACTCTGAAGAGACCGATATATCAAAAGCCTACGTGGAACAAAAACTGAGAGACTTTTACAATTAGGGACGCATCAATCGCAAGCAGAATCTGAAGAATCCACAGTCCCGAATCAGAAGAAGTAAACATCAATTATTTGAAGAAGGTACTACTTGAGAAAGGCGGCAATTCACCATGCTATATAGATAAACACATAAAGCTGAAAATCAACAACCAAAAACCCATCTCTATGCCAAAGAAAATGCTATACATGAATCTGCTGTTCAAAGATGAACTTCTGGCTGACATCCTGAAGATGAGAATGTCTAACGCCCTGAAAAGAACATTCTTCGTTGCTACATCACGATTGGTATTCTCAAACCCCCGCCTATTGTTCTTGAACAACCCCGATCATAAACTATCGTATTTGACCACCTCTATGTGTATCTACCTATCAATTCACTTGCTCATGTGTAGTGAACGAGGCAGATATATGAGTCGTTCGATGCATGTTTTATCTCAAACAGTTAAAGAGCATTCTTTATTCCGCTTGGCTACGCAAAGGTGACAGTGGATCTCAATAAGCAGTGCTATAATTGAACATTGATCAATCAATATACGTAAGGAGAATTCATTTAAATCATCTACAAGGTCAAAATAAACCTCCAACCCTATTTTAAAAAACGGGAAGCTTCCGTAAACTTTGCATTGCTGAATGAGTGAGGCTTTAGCGATCTGGATGGGAAACTCTTATGCATGCGTACAAAAAAAGAGACTTCTCCACTCCCTTCTTCTACACTGGGTATAATTCCACGTTCTACCACCTTGTTAATAATGCCTTACTCTTTCTGCCTATTACATAATTTACTCTGGAAACTTGTCTTCATGCTCTTTTATCATTAACACTTGAAAATCAATAGTAAAAAAAAGTTGTAAGGGAGAAGAATTAGGGTAACGAAGAAGGAAGACAGGTAGGCAGGCAGGCGGGGGAAAAGAAAAAGAAATAATCCATCAAGCAAGGAATAATTTTCAACAAACAAATACAATCACACACCGACAACAACAACAACAACAACGCTCGTAGAGAAAGACAAAATAAATACAAGAGAAGGACATAAAGATTTGTCTTTACGAGTTTGACCACGCACGGATCGATATCAGTTAGAGAACCATTGAAAAATCAGTTAGGGAGTACTGGACAGCTAGCTGTCTCATTCTAGTTTGGAAATCATCGACAGTAGGTACCTACCCACCGATCAGGGTTCGAACCCAGGACCTTGAAGTTGCAAGCAAGCAAGCACGCATACATTCAGCCACTGGGACCCAACCCCATTCAATGGCCAGTTCACAAATTCTAACTTCTACCAATTCGTGATTTAGAGCGACCGGCGCCAACCAATATCATCGGTGAGACATCTATCCATCTTCACACTTGACTGGATGGATCTGATGCTCGCTAGTGACTTGCTATAGGACAAAGTTTTCTGAAGCTCTAGTAAGAAGCCGTGACCAGTGAGGTCCAATGACATTGGTTGGCGCTAGTTGCGCTAAATTACGAATTCTTAGAAGTCAAAACTCATGCGCTGGTAATTGAATCAGGTCCCAGTGGCTGAAAGGTATACGAGCTTGCTTGCTTGTAACCGGTAGGCCTTGGGTTCGAACCCTGATAGGTGGGTAGGTTACTAACGACTATTCTCAAACCAGGCTGATATAGTAGTCTATCTGAAGCACATTTTCATCTTTGTTTTGTAATAATATTGTTCAAGGTAGCTGGGCTTGATTAATTGCTTTTATCATAACCACTACTTCTGATAAAGAGAGGAGTCTGAAAGATCTGAGCTTCACTGATGATTTATGTCTAATATCACATAAATTCAAAGACTTACAGATGAAAACGACCGGGGGGGTTCTAGTGTGAAGTCGTGACCAGTAGGATGCAGCAGGTTTGTCTGTCTGTCTGTCTCTTTTCGACATAGAACTTTGCACAAATGTGCGGAAGTTCAAGTCGCCACACTCCGTGTAGCACGCGAAGCAAGAGAAGAAAGTACAAGAAAAGCATAATAGAAACAGTGAGCAGAGGTGTGAGACATAGGAGTAATAAAGAAAAACAAAACAGTTTCATTGGAGATCATAAGTCACAAGGAGTGGATGCATCTGCGCCACTGAGAACGATGAGTTTGAGCCATGTCACCAATTGTTTCCAACCATAGATTTTTACCGTCTCGAGGACCCCAACCAGTCAGGAAGTCTACACCTTCCTACGTGGCTTAGACCAACTGTTGTGGATTTCATTGACTGGTGCCAAGTATTTGTTTGACCGCCGCTAGCTTTTTTCCAGTCTGAACTTACATCCGCTAACATTGCTCGTCGAGGGAGGCGATGGCTTGGCATACGTAACACATGTCCTAACCATCTCAGTCTTTGTAGCTTCACGACTTCGTCGATTGATTTCCCCTGTTTACCTAGAACTCTACGCATAACCTCCATGTTACTCACCTTATTATGCCACTTTACACGGGAAATAGAGCGCAGGCACCTATGATCAAAGACAGCTAGTCTTTTCATGTCTTCCACTCTCAGTGGCCAGGTCTCACCCACAGCCATAAAGGAGGACGGAGTGGACTGATGAGCAGCAGGTTGGGTGTGTGAGGACAAATACTCGCCACAGATGACATTGGCTAGTGTGTCAGTCGCGCTATATCGTGAATTAGCAGAAGTTAGAATTCATGGGCTAGTCGGCCATTGAATAGGGTCCCAGTGACTGATGAATTGTCTACGAGCTCGCTCACCTTGTAACCACAAGGACATGTGTTCGAATCCCGTGGTGTGGGTGCGTAGTGCTGAAGAGCCCTAAACTAGGCTGATGAAACACCTAGCTGTCTGGCAGTACTCCCTAACTGGTTGGTTTTCCAATGGTTCTCTAACTGATAGCAATCCGTGCGTGGTCAAACTCGTATAAACAAATCCAATCTAATCCTTACTAATCAAACTCTTCAATATATATATATATGGATCACAAATAGATTAAGATCCAACCCTAAGATGTGATGGCTTATTATTATTGCTATTTATGTAATCATTAATAATTACAATTATATTAGGACACAAAATAATTATCTCACGATAATTCTGATCATCATCGCTACACTTTATTATGACAGTGAACTGGTAATAATCACAAACTTTTGATTGATTTGAAGAGAGAAAGAGAGAAATTGGGTGCATATATTTATGTGTATGTATATAATTGCTAGTGTGGATGAAGGTTGTTCACTTATCTATGATGAAAACATTAAAACAAGCATAAAAACGATTGACCTAAATAAAATCAGTCTCTCCCTCCCTCTCTCTCTCTCACTGCCTCATATAAGGGTAACTAATAAACACACACACACACTTGTATCCTTCCTATCTTGCCCTTCAAAAAATAACAACATTAATAATAGTTATTATCATAATAATAATAATAATATAGTTTGGTTTGTAAGGGTTAATTTTGTTTTTACGACTCGATCACGGATTCATATCAGTTAGAGAACCATTGAAAACCAGCCACAGGGAGTACTGCCAGACAGCTAGCTATTTTATCAGCCTAGTTTGGGAATCATCGGCAGTATGTATGCACCAACTGGGGTTCGAAACCAGTAGCTGAATGTTATACGAGCACGCTGGCCTTGTAATCGGAAGGTCCTGTGTTGGTGTGTGCGAAGCTTTATTCTGGAACACCTGATGGACTTCTGTCATTCGGTCAACACTGACCATGATTTGAAGAGCATATAAAGAATCCATGCTAACTTCTCGCGTTTTCTTCGTTATAGACTTCTAAAGACAACTTAGGTCTTGGGAATTCATGACTTTAAGCAAGACCTTTGTGTACAATAGAAGTATGTACAATTCCTACTGCTGCCTTGGCCGTAGAGAGAGAAACTTCATGGTTCATGAAGCCGGCTCATCCTCCCGTAGGAGATAGCCGAAGTAAAGTAAAGTAAGTAAGTAGAGAGATAGACACTTATTTATTTTGTCTATTTAGTTATTCTATGTACTTTTCCATTATTACTTCGATTATTATTATTATTATTATTGCTATTCTCACTCTGAATCTTTTCCACTTGGCCCACTTGTCATTTTAAACCCAAAGTTATTAATTTTATTTTTTTTATTAATTAAATTTTTATTTTTAAAATATTGAATTCTATCTTATCGAATTTCTCACCATGTTATGTAACATGTTATATTAGCCTACTAATCCTATAATTATGCACCGCTTTCCAACATCTATACACCTTATGTATCATTCTTTTTACGTCACTTATGGTTTTGCCACCTAACATTTAACGATGATTATAATCACAAATATTTTAATTGCATTTCATACCATTACTATTATTATTTCATGTATTCACACCTTTGACCTAATTCCCTCAACCGATATAATTTCTTGAAAAGCCATATATATATACGATTGTACAGCTTGATAATAAATTCGTTATTGGAAAGAGTCTCTTCGCTGAATATTGTGTTCTTAGTGCTACAAAGGTAATATCAAAAATGATCACACAAAAAAGTGCCACAGTTCAGAAAATAAATTGGTAACAATCCAACTCTATAAAATCACAATGGAAAACAACAACAACAACACCAACAGAAGAGTTATAGGCGAGAGAGAGAGAAGACAGAGATATAAGAGGAATAGACACTGAAATCCTGATGAAGATATAATCTAACAGAGTAGTGTAAAATTATCGGTCGATGATCAGTGCCAACGAACGACTAGTAGACACACACGCTAAGATTTTATACAATATACAATTTTATTTATTGTCCTCTAGTTTTATTTATTTATTTTATTTTATTTTATTTTTGATTACAGCTTGATTTCACACTGTATTTTTGGTACAAGTATGGAATTTTCAGCATGGATATCGGTAGCCCAAATTTTGCAGGCCGACTATAGATATCAGGTGTGCGCCGGTGTGGGCTCGAACCCCGGACCATGTGCATGGTCGGCGAAAGTCCTAACCACTGTGCCATCGACGCACCAAATAAGTGAAGCAGTCAACGTTAACAACTAATTCAATACCTACGCTTAATCCATGAGTTTATACAAACGAGTCCTGCAGCATGATCCTTCAACTGACAAGGGTGAATGGCACATCACACAATCGGAAATTTTCGCTCCATATGCCTGAAAGATTCTGATTTTTTCAGCATCTCCAACTAAATTAATGAGTATGCATGCTATTGTGACGTATACAAGGAATTAAGAAGTGGAGGCTGTTATGTGAATGGCTTTTATGCATGCCGCTTACTTTATTATGATTACTAATATCTGAATGAATTCCCTGCATAAAGTTACAGGATTCAGTAAAAATTCCTAAGAAACGGTAGAATGATATATATATATATATATATATATATATATATATATATATATATTTATGGTCTCAGCATAGGACTATGCACAGAAGTGCAACAGTTCGAGTTAATCAGCTTTATGGTTTTACTTATCAGGAATCTGGGCAGGCAGCAGTTGTATATTCAACACATGAGTGAATACGTTGTAACTGGATGCAGTAATTAATTCAAACAGTAGAGTTTAAAAAATCCGCATCACATAGTGTTTTATCACCTTTCGATGAGTGCATGTCATCTGAAATAAGGAACTTCCATCGTTTCAACAACAACACACTTCAAATCGTAACATACACGCCGTTATTGCTCAGTCCTGTTCAACCACTGAAGATGCTGAGCACAATAATTGTAGGACACTGAAAAAGCTTTTTGTACCAACTAAAAGAACGTCATGTAACAAATATGTTGCATCGAGTGACTAGAAATACAACCATTAAACATAGTTAATAATAATAATCCTGTATCACTCTGTGTATTAGATTATATCTAACTAAACTAATCTAATATATAGAATTTGTTGAAAAAAAAAAAAACAAGGGGACATGAAAATGTGAACACTGCTCAGGTATGCGCATGTATGTATGCATTCATGAATTTAATCACACTTAATGCTAAGTTGTTTATTATCATAAACCTTTAACTATGTATTTAGATTGTCTGTCATAACCGCCTACATCAAACAGTTTAAACAATTCGGAACAATAATCGTTAGAAAGCTAATATGAATGATGATGCCATCTTTCCGTTCATTTTTTTTTCATAACTTTTTGCCAGTGCTGTGTTGACCACCAAATAATTTGTGAAAAACTGCTATCAACACTATGCATGCACTGCTGTAAATCCTTATTTATCCTCATTGAAAATTGAAACCTAATACGATTCATTGACAAAATAATATCAAATCAAGAATTTGGAGAAATGAAACTTCACTTGCGAGCTGAAAAGAAACTCTACATGAACTTGTATTTCAAGGGAGATTCAGCAAGCGATACTCTCAAGAAAAGGATCACATCATCTCTGAGAAGAACATTCTTTGCAACAACGTTGAGAATAGTGTTTTCTCCAGTCATCCAATGATCTGCAAAAGTCTCCTCAAGGACAAGATCCCGTATCTGACCACTTCTAGGAGTATATATCAGTTCACCTGCTGCTGTGGAGCCAGCTAGCTACATCGGTCGTTCAACGCACACCCTGTCCAAGAGGATTCAAGAACACTATCCAGCCAGCATGGTTGCGAAAAGGCAATAGTGGTGTAATAAGGAGTGCGATAATTGAACAACGCCTGGTTAACACACTGATCATTCCATCTCAACAACAAACGCCTCCTGCATCAAAGTAATCTACAGAGTCAAGAATAGCCTATCAAAGGCAATTGCAGTTTCGTCTTCTTTGTATCGCTGAAGCTCTCGCCATTTACATAGAAAAACCGGAGCTGTGCATACAAAATAGGATTACTCGACCACTTCAAACGTCATGGCAACAACTTTTTTGAATTTGATGATTTCATTTTGTTTGTTTACCTGTTTCTTCAATTGCTTATAATCCTTGTATTCATTTAGAACTCCTACGTAATTTCGTATTCTCTACTTTGTTGCTATGTGCATCCTGAGTAAAACCACTCATCAAACTATTCATATTATTACATAACTTCTTTCAACAACTGTTTGTGACAACTCATCACCTTTGTTACTACCCTAATTTCATTAACACCTAATTCTCTTGACTTGTATTACCAATCTAGCTAAAATAAACATAACCAATTGTAATTTTGTTTGACAAACTTAATGAACACATACATAAAAAACAACACATATATTTGCGATTTTACAGCTTAGAAAATGAATCCACCAAAAAGAGATTCTTCGCTGGTCTGTTTGTTGTTTAAACGCAGAAAAAAAACTTGGTACAATATGGCACCAAGAAAGATGCGCCACACAAGTCGTATGAGGCTGAGATACTGCCCGAGCGCACAGACCGAAGCAGGTGGTTTTATTAAGGGACCACCCCCCGAGCCTTTGACTTGGAGTCTAATCCGCAAGGTAGCGGAGCAGCGTCAGGAGCTGCATTCCCATGGTTTCCGGTGATCCGTATGGGTTCATAAGCCATTTGATCCGATTGGATTCTGGAGCCCATGTACCCCATGGTAACTGCTTTTAGTCTAACCGCTATCCCAACAACCTTCCTGACATGGTAGGACCTGAAGGGACATGACTCCCAGCCAATTTAGCTTGTTGGGTCACTGCGGTATTCAAGCTCGACCACCACGACAAGATAGCAGTTGTCGGCCGGGCTTCGCTGATCTACGTGTTTTGTTTTCAATAAATCCTTATTAACAAAGATATGAACCAGATCATCTCTACAACAGAAAACTCTGAGGGGATGAAGCCATTGCCCAACATGTTTACACATAACATGAAAATTGATGATGAACGTTGTTTTTGTTTTGTTTGCAATAATGTCTAGCCAAGTGAAATACAACTGGCATCAATATGCCAGTAGTTATTTTCAACCAGCACATACACACACACACACAAACAAACAAAATGAAACGAAAATACTACCATACTAATATACGTTAATCATTTCAATTCACCTTATATACCCACACCCTTATATGTATGTATATATTTGTATCATATTACAACATCAAAGTGAACAATCAACATTTTGGTACACAATTTGAGAAAACAGAATATCATCAAAAGAAATGGTAACATAAATGATCACAATGTTAGTCAATACAACTAACGCATTAAATAACTAAATGGAATGATGACTGCACAGTGAAAATGATGGCGGATAGATCAATTAACAACAAGAAGAAAAAGGTTCACATAATATTCAAGTGGTGATAGTTTTCAGGGATTTGATTTGATCGGTCACAAGACATATCACCCATCAATGCGCTGACATTGGGTAAGAGGCCAATGAATTAGGTTCCAGTGGCTGAATTAATTAACAGTCTACGAGCTCGTTGGCCTTGTAAGAGAAACATCCTGAGTCCGAAACCCTGGTCGTGGGTGCATACTATCTCAAACTAGGCTGACGAAACAACTGACTGTCCACGTACTTGTTGGCTGGTTTTCAAATGGTTCTCTAAATGGTGTCACAGCTCATAAAGAAATCTTACTCAAATAATAATCTATGCAACATAGATTAAAGCGAGAAAGAATGGTTTTGTTGTAAAGTAATTTGATTCTAAATTTGATAGATAGAGGCTCCTTATTAATATATGTGTAAAACTTGGGCACCTTGGTAGTAAGTAATTCCATATTAGTTTGTTTATTTGATGTATCACACAGTGAAACAGTATTATTTACTGGATGACACAGTTTCGAACAAAATTTATTGTGGTTCATGATCATATCAATTGTATTCACACGACTTCGAAACTTGAGTTTTACAGTTTTCTTTGTCTTCTCCTATTTGTCATCGTTGGGGTAGCAGAATTTTCCAGATATCAGGGACAGGTGTTGAATCATTCCTATTACATGTATTCACTCTCAGTTGATTCGAAATGGCGCGTGTTGGTTTGCAATTGATTCGATAAATAAAGATTCTGTTATCAATCTCCCCGTTCCTCCACCTTGTGACATTAGATTTTCAAACTGTCATCCTATCCCACCCAGCCTATTGTATGGTTGCGTGTAATTGCATGTGGTGTAGTGCTATAGCTGAACTATTCTCCAGATTTCTTATCTTATTCGGGTCAGCCAATCTAGATTTCGGCTAGTCTGACTGCCCTGTTCTACTACTAATTTGACCGTATGTATTTGACCTGACAATCATTGAAGGCAGGGTATTAGATAAACTAAATTGTTTTGTTTTAAAGGATCCACAGGATTGATCCTTTAACCGACAAAGCTTGTTTCTAATTGAGTTTGTGGTTGGTTTGAATTCCAGTCACTTTTATTCCTGCCTTGTTAAGAATTCTGCGTAAGCTGGTTTCCGAGGTTCCTTCGTTGTATGGGATTACTACTGATGATTTAGATTCCTTATTGTTGGTGTCGTCATTAATATTATTATTACCACTATTATTATTATTATCGTTATTATTGTTATCATTATTATTATTATTATCATCATTATCGCTACTATTGTGGTGAGATCTGGCTGCTAACCAAATTGGTAGACAGTAATTTACGTCAATATTTACGTCTCAAATACTTGGTCATGAGAAAAATGAGAACATATAGATGATCTGTTACCTGCATATTGGCTTCTGTTGTTTCACTATCATTACTTACTTTATTTTTACATTTCCTTACATATTTCCTGACTAATTTATCCGGGTAATTATTAAGTTTCAAGGCTTCTTTTATGTGTATCACTTTCTGCCTTAGATTTTCCTTGGTACTACTTAGTTTTTGTGCTCTGTCATCACGCAAAACATTTCACCAATCCTATTTTCACTGACATAGATTGTGGGTGGGATGATCAGAAGTCCAAATGTATCTGTTTATCAACAACTGTCCACTTCACTGGCTGTTCTATATATTGAAGATCAAATGGCCAGTCCGACAGAATTAGCAACAAGAAACTCGAAGAGGCAACGAACCAACTAAGAGCCTATTGCTCAAGAATTATGCCAAAGAGACAGGCGACCCATAGAATGACACATCGCTCAACAAGCCCTAGAAAGAAACCCGAATTAGAAACGAAGAATCAGGGCTTTCGAGAGTGGCATGAAGATCATGTGAGTTGGAGGAGGGTGATGAAAGCCCATGGGCAATCATGCGTCCAGATAGATGACTGATGAGATGTGATGCTCGAAGGGACTCAATGGGAACAATAATACTAGTAGTAGAATGGCATTCTTATCACACACACACACACACACACACACACAGACTTACAAATAATCTTTAAATTCACTGAATCCGGTGAATATTTCTTTTCTTTCGTCAAAGGATTAATAGCTGCACATCTGTAGATACCACAATCACGTGGTTGAAAACTTTGTATTAACAAACTGACACGTTTTCCATCTGCACGAGTAATTTGACGATATTTTTCATTTTTCATAGCTAAAAAAGGTCCAAACAAAAAAATAATAAATAATAGAAAGAAAAGAAAACTGATGAAACTTTGTGTGAATGATAAAATTGTGAGAGTGAAAACAAAATCATCTGGTCGAACAACAACAACAATAATCGATAACAGGTGGTTCTCGGAAGGCGTAATTTCACACACGTAGATTACTTTTTTTTTTCCTTCACGTTCCCAGTGGCGGAACATAAGACCTCAAAAGCTAGTGGCTTGAAGTTTCTGCAGCAGTGGTGATTATTTTTACAGGATGGGGTTGCTGCTGGCCGCCTCATGCCCAACCTTCCCTCCTCTTTACCAGCATTACTTCTGGCTTAGCGAGGTATATGAGTGAGTCTGTGGCCGGGGATCGAACCCTGGACTATATGCATAGTCGGCGAGATTCCTAACCGCTGTGCCACAGACCACAAGATTTCATCATGAGTTGATATCGGTTAGAGAACCAATGGAAAACTAGCAGAAGGTAATGGACAGTTCTTTAGCCCTAGTCAGTCAGTGGGCCTCTTCATCAGTGGGTACCTACGACAAGGGTTCAAAAACCCAGGAATTTCCAGTTATGAGGAGAGCTCGTAAACCATTCCATCAGCTACTGGGACCCGATCCAATGGTCAACTCATGAATTCCAACTTTTACCCATTCGCCCATATATGGCGCGACCACTAGCCAAAGTTATCAGCGAGTATCTCCATCGTCACATCCAACCTGATGTACCTGCAAGCCAGCACTCGAATATCACACGACAATTAGTGGTCTTCCCAGATGAATAGAAATAAGTAATCAAACCTATGCAATGCTGGAAGGTCACCTGATCAACCAATCTACTGAAGCCAAGCTAGAGTGAATAGTGAACATGGAGTGCGAACACACACCAATGACCTTGCCTCTCGCTATTGGGTTCTGAAGACTGAGCTGACAGGCATGGCTCCCCACAGACCTCAGAAATTCGTTGGTTTCTACTATCCAGTGGTATCATCATTCTGTAGGGATATAGAATCATGGGAGATGAATACCGCCACGCAACTTTTGGGAGGAGAAGGGGTTATTGTCCACACAGATCAAAACTGTACAACCGTAATCACCCTAGATCGAATAATGTGTGGATATTGGGAATTCACGACACAACCATTGGTAAAGGAGTCATGGAGGTAATTCCAAATCGTACTGTGAAGACTCTCCTACATTAACGGACAACCGTTGGTAATTATTCCGGGTAGTAGAATGCATAGAGATAAATAAGCAGGATAAAGTAGGTTATGAGAGTTGGGATTCATTCAACCTCGTGTCATTTATTCAGATTATTTTTTTCGATCCTAATTCCATTGAAGGCTTTTGAAGAAGACTGAAGAACCGAATCCGAGTGATGAACAACTCACAAGAAAAACTGCTTTAACTATTAATCTTAATATTCAGCGACAGTATTTATCGATAACGGTGTTATATATCACGAATACACAGAAGTTTGGATTCACGGATCATTGAGTAACAATGCAATCGACCCATAACCTGGAATGCACAGGTTTCACCCCTGGTTCAGACTGATGAAGGCTCCGATACGGCCGATGGACCAAAACAGATGTCCAGTGCTCCCTGATTTTCAGTGATTAGCTAACTAATGTAGGTTCAGTCAATTTGATCTGGCTAACAATCACTACTGGTTGGTGATGTGAGTAGTGCTCAACTATTACTCATCTCAGTTAATCAGTAGTATGCCGTTTAATGCGAAGATGTTGTTTCTGGACAAAATTTATGTTGAAATAAAGATTCTACATCGTAATAGATGAATGGTCTACAAGCTAACCAAGTAACCTGAAGCTCCTGAGTTCGATCCGCGGTGGAGTCACTAACGTATACTGTTAAAGAGTTCCACAAACTAGAACGAGATAGCTGTTTAATTACTTCTTGATTTCGGATTTTTTTCTAACTGAAATATTAGTTTCCATTATTTATCGGACAGCTGTTTTATCCTAGTTTGGGACTCTTCAGCAGTACGCACCCACCGCCATGGTTCAAACCAGGGACCTACTGGTTACAAGGCGACCTCGTAGCCCATTGGGTCACTGGGATCTGATCCAATGGTCGAAGACATTGCGAAATGGTCGCCCTATGTCGTGAGTTGGCAGAAGTTAGAATACAAGGACCATTGGATCGGGTACCAGTGACTCAATGGTCTACGAATTCTCCTTGTAACCGGAAGGTCCTGAGTCCCAAACTAGGACGAAACAGCTGTTCAGTACTCCCAGTTTGTTTTCCAGCGGTTCTCTCACTGATGTCAGCTCATGATGAAATCCTCCATGCAATCAAACAAAATCTCTACAAAATCAATACTAGAAAAAAGTGTCTTGCATGAACACAAAAAAAGAAATAATAATAATAATGACCACAACGTAACATACCTGTTAGATCGATAACAGTATTGTTTAACTCAAATTGAATTATAGGCTTTGGGTAACTGTTTACAGGTAAATAACAGTCAACAATGGCTATATTTCCATGTAGAAATTCTACATTTTCAGTATGAGATGTAGCAGAAGCTCCTCCAGAGGTTCTTGAAGGCGGAAATGAGCCTAAAGCTATGGAATGATAAAAAAAAATAGGTGGGAAGAATGACATATATATATATATATGCTGTAAATGAATGTGAACATTGAACGTTGGTTTACTGGCCTTGGTCGCCATTGGTGGGCAACTCGAAGGCGCGAATGATTCAATCGTGTACAAGTTGAAAGAAGACGAAGCAATACGAATAAAAGTATAATACATTCCCTGTAAAACATTTATTTATAGGCTTTGTACAGGGTATTGATTTTAACTGCTGGACAATACAATTTGTCACCAGTTCTTATGTTTTGGAGTTAAGGTCAATATTGTCGTTTCGAGCGTCTTCGGAGATAATAGGAACATAAGGGTTAAGTTCCTTGACAGATGCATTAATGATACACTTACCTTGAGTTAACGTAAGGGTAAAAATTACCAGTCGTATTCCTTTACCCTTCGAGTGGAACATAGGGTTTCATACGTACACTAATCGACTTGGCCCTAACTGAATTCAGAGACTCAAGGATTAACTTGTTACCATCAGGGAATAATCTCGCTGACTCAGAATATGCAGATGATACAGTCCTTCTAAGTGATGACGACGCTGACAAAATATAAAGTCTTCTGTGAACACCTTGAGCAGCACCAATCTTCTATAGATCCAAACCAAATTCACTTTGAACATTATAAATTATTTAAATTAATCCCAGCGTGTTAAGAAAATCAAAACAAGATTTTTCTGAACGTTTCGCCGTGTAAGCCACAGCTTCTTCAGCAGATTTATTCGGATTATAATTAATCATCAAAATATATAGTCAAAATTTTTTACATAAAATGAAGTCAGTTTATTTGAAGGTCATTTCTCTATGAACATTTTTTACCAATAGAAGTATGTAAGCTGTCCTCACATATATTTGTAATGACTAATGTCAAATTGTTGTTGTGTTTACTTCTCTATAGTTGACTTGTAAAGATTAGATCTGTATGCGTGTGTGTGTGTGTGTATGTATGTTATTTGTCATATGGAAAATACGTGAATTCATATGTGATAAACGTGTCACTACATGTTTTAAAGGTCATGGAGGCTCATAGAGTGTTTGTTGTTTTTTTTTTTTTTTTTTTCCTTTGTCTTGCTTCATAAGAGTTTGCCATATAGGTGATAAGTCTATACCTTCCTTCCTATTCACTGCATTTGATGTGGTTAAAATGTGCAAGGCTTCTGAAATCAATCTTTCTTTATGTGAATGAAATCCTCTTCCAAGAATTTCGACATTGTCAAAATCAATCTTATGTCCGCTGTCTATCGCATGTATTGCTATAGCCGATCTTTTTTCTAGACTTTTTAATTCTACCTCATTCCTAGGTGGATGTTTCGTGCAAAGTCTATGTTCATTCACTCTGACTTTCACCTGCCTACTGCTCTCTCCTATATAGCATGCCTCACATTCTGAACACTTTATCTTGTAGACACAATTACTTTGTGACATTTTGGGAACTATATCTTCGTAACACCTACGGTCTGGAAACTTATAATTCACTTTGAACAGTTTGAAAAAATTTGGCCATTGGGTACATGATACTCTTACGAGTTGATCACGAATTGATATCAGTTGGAGAACCATTGAAAACCAGCCACAGGGAGTACTGAAAAGCTTTTTCACCAGCCTAGTCTGAGAATTATCGGTAGTGTGCACCACCTATCAGGGTTCGAATCCACGAACTTTCTGTTATAAGGCCAGTGAGCTCGTATATCATTCACCCACTGGGACTCAACCCGATTCAATGGCCAGTGCATGAATTCCAACTTCTAACAACTCGTGATTTAGAGCGACTCAGACCAATGTCATCAATGGAACATCCATCCTCACACGTGACATCTAGATGGACCGCACTGGTCACAATTTCTCGCTAGAACTGACTCCAGGGAACTCCATCCTGTAGCCAGTAGTCACTAGCGAGTATCACAGATTAATTTTCTATAGTTTGGTTTGTAAGGGTCAGTTTTGTTTTTTACGAGTTGATCACGGATTGATATCAGTTAGAGAAGCATTGAAAACAAAACTAACCCTTACAAATCAAACTATATGGTATTCATTATAATAAAGGCTTTCTTTTCCAATAAATGAAAAAGAAAAAACCGATATTGTCGTTGTTTTTACTGACGTTTCGCTATCTTCAATGCGACGTATAGCTTTATCAAAGTAGTAATATTAAACCAGAATTTACAAAATCCACTCTGTCTGTCTGTCTGTTTTCGACATAGAACTTTGCACAAATGTGCGGAAGTTCAAGTCGCCACATTCCGTGTAGCACGCGAAGCAAGAGAAGAAAGTACAAGAAAAGCATAATAGAGACAGTGAGCAGAGGTGTGAGACAAAGGAGTAATAAAGAAAAACAAAACAGTTTCATTGGAGATCATAAGTCACAAGGAGTGGATGCATCTGCGCTATCACTGAGAACCATTTTGAGCCATGTCACCAATTGTTTCCAATCATAGATTTTTACTGTCCCGAGGACCCCAGCCTGGAAGTCTACACCTTTCTACGTGGCTTAGACCAACTGTTGTGGATTTCATTGACTGGTGAAGCCAAGTTTTTGTTTGACCGCCGCTAGCTTTTTTCCAGTCTGACCCTATATCCGCTAACATTGCTCGTCGAGGGAGGCGATGGCTTGGCATACGTAACACATGTCCTAACCATCTCAGTCTTTGTAACTTCACGACTTCGTCCACTCTCATCCACTCAGCTTGAATTATATAACAACTTAATCATCATTCCTCAGCATAGGGGGCATTTTTGCGTTGTTGTCAAATTGGCCGCCAATTGGCCTAAGATAAGAAAAATAAGGTGTAGATAGATTGTTGGATTTGATAAGTATGTAAGATTACAACAAAAGCAGTGTGTGTTTACATAATGAAATTGCTTATCAATTACAATCGTGTTGATTTTGGAAAATGGCAACATATAACAAGGGGAAGATGGGGAGTGAGAGAGAGAGACAGGGAGAAAGAAAGAGAAAAAACAATAAAAGACAAGCTGTGATGCCACCATGTAACTACACTGATATATGATTATGAGCAATAATTCACGCTAGAAACGTCATCTAGTTATTAATACTAATATTCGTAGCTTATCCTCCGCCTAAACTTGGCGCGTCATAAACAGCACCTCAAACAAACTACAAACCTTCATCAATGAATAGCTGTCTTCGCTCAATACTAGTCAAGATCAGATGGCCTGTCAGAAAAGATCAGCAACAGGGATCTCTGGAAATTAGCGAACCAACCCAGCCGGAACCGATTGTGCAACTAATAGGCAGAAAGAAATGGAGGTGGATTAGCCATACTCTGAGGAAACCATCAAATGACATCACTAGACAAGCCGTCGCTCGAGTGGAACCCGAAAGGGAAGTGGCGAGTTGGTCGTCAGTGCAAGAGTGGGGTGACTTGGAGGAGGTCATGTGAAGAGGAGATGAAAGCATGTGGGCAGACTTCGAGCCAGGTGAAAACTCTAGCAGAGAAGCTAACGCAATGGAGACGCGAGGCTGAAACCCTATGTTCCTCTAGGAATTAAAGGAAATAATAATAATAATCCTTCGCCTAAACAATAGAATTATACAACGAGTAATGAATTCTAAGCGTAGTGTCTTGGGGGCAAAAAAATGTTTTAGCTATGACATTTTCGGAGTTTCGATGTCAGTAAATTCAGTGGCTGTGTCTCCTTTGAACCCGTGTGAGTCGGTGGCACAGTGGTTAGGACTCTCGCCGACCATACACATGGTCCGGGGTTCGAGCCCACGCCGACGCACACCTGATATCAATGGTCGGCCTGCGAAATTTGGGCTACCGATATCCATGCTGAAAATTCCATACTTGTACAAAAGATACTATGTGGAATCAAGCTGTAATCAAAAATTAAAATTAAATTTAATTAATTAATCAATTATACGTTTCCTCTCTACAGTTCACAGGTATTTCTCTCTATCTGATAGGAATAGCAGCACATAAAAATTACATATCATAGAGAATTACAGTGCACTACAGTTGAAGATGGACACGCACCAGGTGATCCACACAACAGAAAACACAACAAAGAAGCCCTTGAATAGAAAGAAGGCGGGACTAGGATACGGTTGCCTATTGTCACCGATGACATTCCTAATTGCGGTGGACTCGATTATGTGCCAGGCAGTGGGGAAGCCAGAAGACAAGAAAACAATGGACCGATAAGGACAGTCTACGAGATTTGGACTTCATGGACGACTAATGTCAAATATCACAAAAACTAGGTGAAGAAGTAACAAAGACAAGACTTCAAGTGAGCGCATAGAGAAGACGGAGATGATGAAGACGACCAACAACAAGCACAATCACTATCAACGGGAGAAGTTTGAAGGGGGTCACACTCCTTTCAACTACAGGTGGTATGCGGCCGAGATCGGAAAGGCAAAACAAACCGTCATTACTCTGAAATGAGTTTGAGGGATCCCCGTCTGCTATCACCGGAAACAACGGAATTCGGATTTTCAACACCAATGTCAAGTCAGTCAGTTCTTATATATATACAGTGAGCAGAGGTGTGAGACAAAGGAGGAGTAATAACGAAGAACAAAACAGTTTCATTGGAGATCATATGTCACAAGGAGTGGATGCATCTGCGCTATCACTGAGAACCATTTTGAGCCATGTCACCAATTGTTTCCAATCATAGATTTTTACTGTCCCGAGGACCCCAGCCTGGAAGTCTACACCTTTCTACGTGGCTTAGACCAACTGTTGTGGATTTCATTGACTGGTGAAGCCAAGTTTTTGTTTGACCGCCGCTAGCTTTTTTCCAGCCTGAACTTATATCCTCTAACATTGCTCGTCGAGGGAGGCGATGGCTTGGCATACGTAACACATGTCCTAACCATCTCAGTCTTTGTAACTTCACGACTTCGTCGATTAATTTCCCCTGTTTACCTAGAACTCTACGCCTAACCTCCATGTTGCTCACCTTATTATGCCACTTTACACGGGAAATAGAACGCAGGCACCTATGATCAAAGACAGCTAGTCTTTTCATGTCTTCCACTCTCAGTGGCCAGGTCTCACAACCATAAAGGAGGACCGAGCGGACTGATGAGCAGCAGTATATATATATATATATATATATATATATATATATATGAGTCATAAATTTGCACTGCGGGTGAGTCACGAAAAGCATTTCTAACTGGCCATCTGCAGACATTTGTCAACAGCTGCTTCCTTTACTAGTTCCATGTTGAAAATCGAAACTATGGGAACACACTAACCGATAACCCTGACGCTCAACAAATATGTAAAAGAAAATGGAGATGAATTGGGCACCCACCAGTGAGGAGAAAGTTGAATGACATCGGCCCCACTGCAAGGCCATCATCGCTACGCGGAGGAATCCGAATGGGAGACCACGAATGGGGTGTCACTTCGGAAGTGACATGGAGATGATCATGCGAGGTGGAGATGAGAGACTATGGGAAATCATGGAGTCAGCCAGCTAAACAGGACAGCAGAGAAAATAGAACAGAGTGGAGATGGGCCGTGGAGGACCCAGAACCCATTATTATTTAAACGCAGAAAAAACTTGGTACAATATGGCACCAAGAAGAATGCGCCACATAATAATAATAATAATAAAACAACATAGGTCAAAAGAAAAAAGAAAGAAAAGATAAATAAATATAAGTAGAGAACGGATAAAGAATTTCATCTCGAAGGAAAACAGTCATGCTTAACAAGTTCAAACAATATGTTTTTTTTTATTTACAGCTTGATTCCATACTGTATTTTTGGTCCAAGTATGGAATTTTCAGCATGGATATCGGTAGCCCAAATTTTGCAGGCCGACCATAGATATCAGGTGTGCGCCGGCGTGGGCTCGAACCCCGGACCATGTGGATGGTCGGCGAGAGTCCTAACCATTGTGCCACCGACGCACAACTATCATCGGGAGGGGAAGAAAGAAGGAAATTGCAACACGTTCGCCATTGATTACGATTCTTCGCCATATCCGATAACGTTTCGAGCTATCTCGCGGACCCCAACTAGGGAGTCGTGACGCACCGAGCGATACTAATCTAGCACAAACATCCTTCGTCCCACTACGCCACGTCATGGACTGACCACCTCTCCACGTTTTCCATCCCGTCCCAGGGCTAGCGAACAAAGACCTATACGGAAGTCTCTGGGGTGACATTCGGAGCACATGTCCAAGCCACCGGAGCCGGTGTTTCCAGATGACGACACTCAATGAATGGTGATCTCCACTATGTTCAAACACACGCCGCCGAACCTCAGAATTACTCACGCGATGATTCCATCGAACGCAAGCAATCCTGCGGAGAAAGCGATGATCGAACACGCAGAGTCCCCGCCGCACATCCTCAGCCTACTCGGAGAGACCAGGTTTCACAGGTGTAGAGCAAGACAGCCCGCACCGAAGCATTGTGTATACCTGACCATTGACAACCAGGCTAACGTTGCGACGGTGCCAGAGGTGACTCAAGTTGATGTATGCCACCCTAGCCTTCATTATACACGGTTGGAAATCTCATCCGTCACCCCTCCCCACCAGCACTCACACAACCAGCCAGATACACACAAACTTATCAACAACTTCAAGCGATTCACCTGCAAGAGTGAATGCAGGTACAGGCTCCTGCCAATCTTGTAACAGTACTTTGCACTTAAACAGCGCAAAGGGAACAATAAATAATACAACTGAAAATAAATCAAGAGTAGAATGAAACAATCAAAAACACTTACTAGCTGGTAGAACACGAAATGGTGCACTTAATTTCCGACCAAATGAAGTAGACACTAAACAATGAAGTTTCATCAATTCCATTTGACTTAATTCTCGTTGACTAGAGACAATCAAACGAATAGCAACTTCATCGTGTGCTGTAGCTGCGGGATTGTCACGAATAGCATCAGCTGCCGTCTCATAAATAATCAGCTGATTCAGAGACTGTTGATGACTACCAGGGTTGCCAGTTAACAACAATAAATTGCCATCTGAGTTTGGGAGATGATGCGAAGAAGAAGAAGACGTGATTTGTTCAGCAGATAGGATAGCATGACGTTGACTTCCAAGACCTTGGGGAAGATGTACTAATCCATTGTTGTTGATATTATTATTATTACTATTAGGATTACCAACAATCAATGAAGTTGACACGATAGGATTTAAGCCAAAGGTTTGATCTGGCAGTACTGATGACGTTGCTTGATGTTGAGCCAGTATATGCAGTTTTGAATTTGCTGGCCATGCTCGACAGACAAGTTCAAGTGGTGGGAAGCTAACACCATCACTTGATGGATATACAAACTGGGAGATAGATGGAGGTAGGCCCGTAAAATGTGGTATTACTATATTTAAAAACCAAATAAAATAAATAGACACAAGTGTTTATCTTAGTTCAAGAATGAATGATACAGAAAGTGTAATTATTATGTATGCAGAATAACATCATCAGTGGTATAATAATAATAATAATAATAATAATAATAATAATAATAGCTTTATTCCAAACAGCATTTGTGGTACAGGTATGGAATTTTCAGCGTGCATTACAATATATTGCATCTAATCACCTCATAAATTTTATAAGATTTTAAAATCAAAAAGCAACAACCAAAAAAGATAGATGACAAAAAGTAAAAAACAACAACGTTGCCCTTACATTTTAAACAATGCAACACAGGATATGAAATATAAAATTAGTGTGTAGTAGAAGATGAGAACAACAGTGTAATAGTAACGAAGAAAGGAAAACAAAAACTAATGGGACTATTTGTTAGACTGCCGCAGTAAGTTGATCGTGTCATACCTAACTGTCTGTCTGTCTGTCTGTTTTCGACATAGAACTTTGCACAAATGTGCGGAAGTTCAAGTCGCCACATTCCGTGTAGCACGCGAAGCAAGAGAAGAAAGTACAAGAAAAGCATAATAGAAACAGTGAGCAGAGGTGTGAGACAAAGGAGTAATAACGAAGAACAAAACAGTTTCATTGGAGATCATAAGTCACAAGGAGTGGATGCATCTGCGCCACTGAGAACGATTTTGAGCCATGTCACCAATTGTTTCCAACCATAGATTTTTACCGTCCCGAGGACCCCAGCCTGGAAGTCTACACCTTTCTACGTGGCTTAGACCAACTGTTGTGGATTTCATTGACTGATGCCAAGTTTTTGTTTGACCGCCGCTAGCTTTTTTCCAGCCTGACCCTATATCCGCTAACATAGCTCGTCGAGGGAGGCGATGACTTGGCATACGTAACACATGTCCTAACCATCTCAGTCGATGTAGCTTCACGACTTCGTCGATTGATTTCCCCTGTTTACCTAGAACTCTACGCCTAACCTCCATGTTGCTCACCTTATTATGCCACTTTACACGGGAAATAGAACGCAGGCACCTATGATCAAAGGCAGCTAGTCTTTTCATGTCTTCCACTCTCAGTGGCCAGGTCTCACAACCATAAAGGAGGACGGAGCGGACTGATGAGCAGTACACCCGCCCTTTGGTCGATAGTCGAACATCTCGTCTACGCCAGAGTCGGCGTAAACTAACAAATGCGAAACGAGCCCCTTGTATTCGTGCTGAGATTTCGTCAGAGATCAACCCGTTGGGGCTGATGGTACTTCCCAAATAAGTGAAGCGGTCAACGTGCTCTACCACTTCACTTCCTATTTTTAAACTAGGCGTCGATGTAGTCCAGTCCTGTAACATCATCTTGCATTTGGCGGGAGCGAATCGCATGCCAAACATTCGTAGATTGCTGTTCAAGGTGTTTAGAAGACTCTGCATTTTGTCAGCGTCTTCGCCTAGAAGGACTATATCGTCTGCATATTCCAAGTCAACGAGATTATTCCCCGGTAGCAAGTCAATCCCTGAATCGCTGAAGTCACCTAGGGTTAAGTCCATTAACACATCTATGATGAAGTTGAATAGAAAAGGAGATAATGGGCATCCTTGACGGACACCACTGGTCGTCATCAGTTCAGATGACAGCTCGCCGTAAGCCCTCACCTGGCTGTATGAGTACGAGTAGAGTGCCTTAATCAGTGCAATATATTTTCTTGGAATTCCCTTTACAGCCAAGCATCTCCAGAGAACTTCCCGATCGACAGAGTCGAATGCTGCCTTTAGGTCAAGAAATATAATGACTGTTGGACGCCGGTAGGAATGCCTATGTTCTAGAATCTGTCGGAGGGTGAAGATATGATCAATACACCCTCTTCCTGGTCTAAAGCCTGCCTGGCTCTCTCGTGTTTGTGCTTCCCGAGCACCACTCAGTCTACGCATGATTATTGAGCCTAAGACTTTAGATACTATATTAGTCAAGCTAATCCCTCTGTGATTATCACAGGAAGACTTGTCTCCCTTCTTGTATATGGGGATAATCAGTGACTTACACCAACCCGATGGGACTTCTTCTGATTCCCAAACGCTGCCTAGTACCTCAGTTAATCCGGACAGTAAGCTGTCTCCACCGTACTTAAATACCTCTGGCGTCATTCCATCAGGTCCCGCTGCTTTGCCTAGTTTCAGATTGGTGACAGCTTTAGTAACCTCAGTTAGTGACGGAGGACCTGTATCTATATCCCATTCAGGGAGGTGTTGGATGCTCGGAAGGTTGAGCGTGGCTGTGGGCAAATTAAACTGCTCCTCATAATGCTCTTTCCAACGATCCAGTCGTCTATCCTGTGAGCTAATTATAGTGCCATTTTTTTCCGAGATTGTCTCACTAATGATTTGTCTTCTCCCACCCGTTTCCCTGATGAGTCCAAAGAGTTGCCTGGTGTTGCCTATCCTCAAAGCTTTCTCCATCTCTTTGGCTTTTGTCGCCCACCACTGTTCACCTAACGGATTTCTCATCACATAACAGCTGTGCTAGATATGGTATTGTGGAGTTTTTGTACTTGGTAGTCCTAGCACATAGCCTCTTATAGCTGCTTCTTGTTCTACCAGATGAAATGCAAGGAGACAGCTGCGTACAGAGAGGGTGCTCGGGTCTGACAATATTGTATTCGCCAGTTTCTTACATGACATTATATGTCTATCCACAAGAGTGTTAACCAGTTGGTTTAACGATATCCCACTTGACCTACTAACGGCTTTTAGTGCCTGCCCTTCTCAGCAAAGCAAAGTCTTTCTTAAGTAGTCCAGGAAAGATTAATGGCGAGCAGTAAAGGGGGATAGGTAGAATACAGGAATTGGCAAACTGAGAAAGCAAAGACTGCTTTATACCAGACTGACTAAACTTCCTAATGTAGAACGTTCAGGGAAACATCTTTCTAGTAACTAACTAGCAAGATGTGGGAGGACCAAGAAAGATCGGTGGAAAAACTCAGCCCAAGGTAGATGTATTTGCAACCTCTATGCCGTCAATCATAGTGGGGCCATGTGAGCTAGCTAGTTGTTGTAGGTCAGGTTTTTGTCTGCAATGGAAATTGACTACCTGACATTTAGACGGATTTAGCTTAAGACCGCTTGAAGAGGACCACTGACTAATTTCCGACAGAAAGTTATTTAATTTTAAACAATCTGACTGAGAGTTGACAGGCATAGAAACAGAGAGGTCATCAGCATACTTAACAAAAGTGGCTGCATCAGAATGAGGCAAGTCATGTAAGAAAAAAGAAAACAGAAAAGGAGAAAGAGCAGCACCTTGAGGAACACCAGCTGAAGTAAGTGAGGTAGTGGAGGACTTCCCATTGTAGACGGTGTACTGCTTCCTATCAGAAAAACAGGAATGCAGCTACTTATTTGTCCAGCTCTCAGCCTGTGTTGCAGCAAGCTTACTTAGCAAGAGAGACCTAGACTCAGAGTCAAATGCAGATGTGTAATCAAGGAAGGCACAGCGAATGTATTTAGCTCCTTTATCTAAACTAGAGACTATACTATGATGTAGGACAACAGCGGCATCTAAGGTACATCTACTATGTTTGTAGGCAAACTGGTTGCTGTCATTGAAAGGCTTTAAAGAGGGTTCAAAATTAAGTAAAATAAGTCTTTCCATAACTTTCAAAAAAGGTGAGGTAATAGCAGTCGGTCTAAACTTAACAGTAGGTCCACTTGTTGATTTGTGTATTAATGTCGTGATACAGATTCAATAGAAAGCGCCTCAGAGGTGGAAGTGTTTACTCTCCAGATCTGGACGGGAAATAAATAACCACACTAGACAACTAATTGTTTAACCTCTGGGGCTGATTTCAATTGCCAACCAGAGTAGAACAGTTTATTCTGCTCTGACCCTCGACAAACTATATAATCGGGCTTATATTGTGTATAATTTATGACGTGTTCTTCCCTCTTCATAAAAGAAATCCGTTACCAAGTCTCGTATCTCAGTAAATGTGTATATTTTCATTGGACATTAGTAACTAGTGTGATGTGTCTAGTCCTTTCGTTGTCTGGTGCAGACTGAATTCTATCAGTCAGCTAGATTTGCAATGTGGCCACCATTCTAGTTAGCTCGCCATCACGGTGCACGTTGATTTGATGATATTAGATAGTTGGTGGCAACTATCTACCTTTCTGTTCTCCCAATGTAACTGTTCCCACAGATACACGTAAATTTGTATACACAGTTGGAATTAACATGAGAAGAGTGTCTATCGACTTTTGACTGCATCAAAGAGCATGTTGTTCGATGAACGGGAATTAACTTAGCTGCAGGAGAGGCTCTGGCTAGTGATATCCTCAGTCTTTCGTTGACCATCTCCGCAATGTTTTCACCTTTAAAATCTAGTTGAATGAAGACTGGCTTTTTTTCAGTTGTGATTTGTTTGGTATTTGAGCCTTAACATCTTCCATATTTGTTAATGAATCTTTTAGGATAACCGTTGTTTTTCAGCACCTTTTTGAGAATCGTAAATTCTTCCTCTAGTTTCCCTGCAGAGCATATTCTCCTCACTCTATAGTACAGAGTCTTGAATAGTGCTCGTTTATAGCTATTTGGACAAAAACTATTAAAATGTAAGTAAAATGTCCATTCCATGTGGGCTTTCGGTAGATTGACCACCTCTGGAGACTATCATCTTCTAGGCGTTGCATGGCAACGTCAAGGAAATGAAACTTTTCATCATTTTCATGTTCCATAGTAAATACAATATTTGTATGTGCGTTGTTGAACAGTCTGAGTAGGTAGGAGGCATGACGACTTTCGTTGTTGACACTTGACATCTCCCTGTATATTAAAACTACTAGCTCTCTCCAATACTTCACATTGCTTTATATCCACTTTCTTCATCTCTGCCGCCTTCCTCACATCCCTCTTAACACTAAAATGATGTCTACTACTCCGATTGCTATTACGGATCACGGGTTATATATCATTCGAGGACATAATATTAACCGCATCAAATCCTCTCATATATATATATATATATAAAATCATATAGAAATGATGACAGCACAAGAATGAAACTTACTCTGCAAACTGGCGCTAACTGTACTGAACAGTAGAGTTATGTTAATACTAATAAAAAGTAATAATCCACTGAAAACGACACTTGAAAGACATCCAAATTGTATTGATGTATTGATGTTCATTTCATTCGATTTTATCTTTTATACACGATGATGATAATAATATCGTAAATAATAAGAACAACAGCAACAGCAATAATAACAGTGATTAATACGAATAATACTTGACGCGAGAAACGATAATCCTGACGATGATTTCGACGAATTCACCATCGATAGTTTATTTCACCCTCCTCGTTTTCTTTTTGCTTATGTAGTTGTTGATGCATAGAATACTAGAGTAATAGCACAGGAGAGATTTGAAAGTACTGTCATCATTTTTTCTGTATGTATGTATGTATGCGTGTGTAAATTATAAATGTCCTCAGGCTTCTTTCCTCAGTGTAATCAATATTGAGATCAGATGTAAAAGAGTTAAATTGCCTTAAATAAACAAAAATGATATTTTTGAAATACTAGAGAAAACATCGACAAATTTAACAAATCAATAAATAAACCTCATTGATATCCAAGTATTGGTTTTTTTGGGGGTTTTGGTTCGTTGGTTATAGAATTTCATCATGAGCTGACATTGGTTAGAGAACCATTGAAAAACCCAACAAAGGAGTACTGGACAGCTGTTTCTCCCTAGTTTGGGATGCACCCACCGGTTTCTCTAACCTGATTCTAACCAATGTCAGCTCATAATGAAATCCTGTAACCAATCAACCAAATCCCTACAAACCAATACTTGAATATCAATGAGATGCTTACTAGCAACTTGCCCTATTCAGGTAGGTAGTTACCTGGGGTGCTAGTGTGACAAGTCATGATCAGTAGACTACAGCAGATTGAAGGTGGGGCAGTAACTCATCAAAGAAGACATTGTTAAGTGGTCGCGCTGTGTAGTGCATGAATTGGCAGAAGTTAGAATTCATGGGCTAGCTGGCCACTGGATCAGGTCTCAGTGGCTGATGAATGGTCTACGCGCTCGCTAGCCTTGTAATCAGAGGGTCTTGTGTTCGGACCATGGCGGAGGGTGAGTACTGCGGGAGAGTCCCTAACTAGGCAGACGAAACAGCTGTATAGTTCATCCTGTGGGTTTTCCAATGGTTCTCTAACCAATGTCAGCTCATGATGAAGTCTTGTAACCAATAAATAAACTCTCTTAAGACTTAAATTATTGATGAGTAACCATCTTTTTGAAGACTTATAACAAGTTAGATATTTGTGTATAAAATAAAAAGAAAGAACTTTGATTTCACATTTAATGTAACTTAGCCGTAGAACATTTGAGTACTATGGTAGAATATATATACAATTCTATGCTTTAGATAAGTTTAAGTTTGATATACTACACACACGGTGGTGATACACAAAGTATTTTCACTCTTCACAACATATCAAACAAGAGAAATCCAAGAGAACGATAATAAACAGAAATGCAAGGAAGAAAGAATAGTAGTATAGAAAAACAATGAGATTTTCTTTTGGATACGACAGATGAACGCCAATATTTGAGAACGATTTTAAGTCATCTCACGAATTGCCTCGCCAGTCATCACTGGTTCTTACCATCCCGAAGACCGCAACCAGACTGACAGTTTACACCTCCCTACATGGCTGGCTAGCTGGCTGGTTCACACAGTAACTCTTATGGATTTTATTGACTGATAAAGTCATGTTCTGGCTTGACTACCACCACCACCACCAACACTCTAGCTCTTTTCTAACCTAATCCTATGCAAGCAATGGTTAGGCATTTCAATCGATTTAGGTTCACAGCCTTATCGATTGACTTGTCCTCAACGCCTAAACTTAATATTACTAATCCTATTATACAACCTAACAAATACGGGAGATAGAACGGCGACAGCTAGCCTCTTCATAGGCATCAATGAGGACGGAGCAGACTGCAGAGCAGTACACACAGAGAGATTGATGATAACTTAATTATTCATTGTTCAGCGAATCAACACCGAAGAAGCGCAAACGAAGTGACGCAACGCCTGTACCGGATATATTGAAAATTGCAGTGAATAACAGCGGGGGGTGGGTGGGTGTTGTAGAGGAAATACATAAAACTACTTATGATGTTGTACGAATACACTGCTATAATTAGGAGTAATAAATTGTGCTCTAAAAATCATCCAGTTATCAATATAGTATCACTGTGTGTTATGCATAATAATACACGAATTAGATCTCCAGCATACCAAGTTGAGTCATATTCACTGGGTGATAACCGATGGTACTACCCAAGTTGCCCAGGGTAAATTTAGCGCAGCGAAGCTCGAACCCAAGACACATCGGCTGCCTAAATCAATAGGCAACATCTCTACATTACCTACAGAAAAATACCATATTGCTCTGTGATCCAGTTTATGTTTCGTATACTCAAACATATTTATTCTTCTCAAATGAATTGTTGAGAAGGAAGTCTCTGCAAACGACTACATCAATTCCGATAGCAGATAAAAATTCAACATTGATGTCGCTTGTTTGAAAGTGACAGACAGGCAAGAAACTCGGAACATACGCTTAGTGTGTTCGTCTGCACCTCCCCCCCTTACTTCCCCCAGTAAGACGTATCTACCACCCCGAAAAGAACTGCCGCCTTGTCAGAGATTCGAAACCGCATTACCATTTGACACGGTCAAAGATATTACCACCCCTGAGCTATTTTGCCTCAGAATAGACCCTCTCTTGTAGGCATGTAATGGAGGCATCCGCGTTATTCGCCTTGATGAGGAATAAAAGAATGTCTTAGCTCTACTTGTCAACGACTTTCACATGTGTTACAGTGAGAGGAGAGTTTCGACTATTTAACAGGAAACTTTATATTCTAATGAAGGTAGACATGAAAGCCATTACGTCATTTATTAATGTTTCAAACCGCGCAAAAAAAAATGCAACCTAACTAGTCAGCTTAGGGAAAAAAACAGAGGTGGCGTGAATATTTTTCATCCCGTTTATCATCATCACCATCCATCATCATATAACTTTTCCACCTCAATTCCCCTTGATTTTGGTAAATTTATTAAATTCTGTCAGCTTTGAACAGACACATAGTGTGTCGTGCAAAAACAAAGTAAATCAGTTTGTCTTACTCTCGCCTGTTTCATTTATGATATGAACAGCTAAAAAAAACCTGACTGAAGAATCATCTTTAAAATCAATGAAAAATCATGATTTACTTGACAGGAAAGTAAACTAAACAATCAAATTCAAATGATGGATTGACTGACTGACTGTTTTCAACATAGAGCTTTGCACAGAAGTGCACTAGTTCGAGTTACTACTTTCCCCATGTAGTGCACAAAGCAAGAGAAGAGAGTGAAGAGAGGTACAAAAGACAGAGATAATAAACAGAAGTGTAAGCGAGGCAAAAAGAATAGTAATATGGAAGAACAATAGAGTACTTTGATTGGATACGATAAATCATAAAGAGTGGATACATCTGCATCTGTATCTGGGGACAATTTTGAACCATATCACTAAGTGTCTCTCCAGCCTTCATTGGTTCTTACCATCATGAAGACGCCAATCTACACTTTCCTACGTAGCTAGCTGGCTAGCTTAAACTAACTGTTACGCATTTCAATGACTGACGAAGCCATGTTTTGGCTTGACCACCAATATCACTAGCTCTTTTCCAACCTGATCCTACATCAAATTCAAATGCAGAAACACAACTAACTGCATGCATTTTAGCCAACTTCGTGGTGTTTGGTCCATACATTTACTCAATGAAATAAATATTATATTTTTATATATTTTTTTTGCGTCGGTGGTACAGCGGTTAGGACGCTCGCCGACCATCCACGTGGTCTGGGGTTCGATCCCCAGCCACAGACGCACGCCTTTACCTCGCTAAGTCAGAAATAATGCTGGTAAAGAGGAAAGGTTCGGCATGAGGCTAGCAACCCCATCCTGTAAAAATAATCACCACTGCTGCAGAAACTTCAAGCCACTAGCTTCAGGCCCTATGTTCCACTGGGGAACGTGAAGGAAAATATTTTTTTTATTACAGCTTGATTCCACACTGTATTTTTGGTACTGTCTGTCTGTCTGTTTTCGACATAGAACTTTGCACAAATGTGCGGAAGTTCAAGTCGCCACATTCCGTGTAGCACGCGAAGCAAGAGAAGAAAGTACAAGAAAAGCATAATAGAAACAGTGAGCAGAGGTGTGAGACAAAGGAGTAATAAAGAAATACAAAACAGTTTCATTGGAGATCATAAGTCACAAGGAGTGGATGCATCTGCGCCACTGAGAACGATTTTGAGCCATGTCACCAATTGTTTCCAACCATAGATTTTTACCGTCCCGAGGACCCCAGCCTGGAAGTCTACACCTTCCTACGTGGCTTAGACCAACTGTTGTGGATTTCATTGACTGATGCCAAGTTTTTGTTTGACCGCCGCTAGCTTTTTTCCAGCCTGACCCTATATCCGCTAACATTGCTCGTCGAGGGAGGCGATGGCTTGGCATACGTAACACATGTCCTAACCATCTCAGTCTTTGTAGCTTCACGACTTCGTCGATTGATTTCCCCTGTTTACCTAGAACTCTACGCCTAACCTCCATGTTGCTCACCTTATTATGCCACTTTACACGGGAAATAGAACGCAGGCACCTATGATCAAAGACAGCTAGTCTTTTCATGTCTTCCACTCTCAGTGGCCAGGTCTCACAACCATAAAGGAGGACGGAGCGGACTGATGAGCAGTACACCCGCCCTTTGGTCGATAGTCGAACATCTCGTCTACGCCAGAGTCGGCGTAAACTAACAAATGCGAAACGAGCCCCTTGTATTCGTGCTGAGATTTCGTCAGAGATCAACCCGTTGGGGCTGATGGTACTTCCCAAATAAGTGAAGCGGTCAACGTGCTCTACCACTTCACTTCCTATTTTTAAACTAGGCGTCGATGTAGTCCAGTCCTGTAACATCATCTTGCATTTGGCGGGAGCGAATCGCATGCCAAACATTCGTAGATTGCGGCTCAAGGTGTTTAGAAGACTCTGCATTTCGTCAGCGTCTTCGCCTAGAAGGACTATATCGTCTGCATATTCCAAGTCAACGAGATTATTCCCCGGTAGCAAGTCAATCCCTGAGTCGCTGAAGTCACCTAGGGTTAAGTCCATTAACACATCTATGATGAAGTTGAATAGAAAAGGAGATAATGGGCATCCTTGACGGACACCACTGGTCGTCATCAGTTCAGATGACAGCTCGCCGTAAGCCCTCACCTGGCTGTATGAGTACGAATAGAGTGCCTTAATCAGTGCAATATATTTTCTTGGAATTCCCTTTACAGCCAAGCATCTCCAGAGAACTTCCCGATCGACAGAGTCGAATGCTGCCTTTAGGTCAAGAAATATAATGACTGTTGGACGCCGGTAGGAATGCCTATGTTCTAGAATCTGTCGGAGGGTGAAGATATGATCAATACACCCTCTTCCTGGTCTAAAGCCTGCCTGGCTCTCTCGTGTTTGTGCTTCCCGAGCACCACTCAGTCTACGCATGATTATTGAGCCTAAGACTTTAGATACTATATTAGTCAAGCTAATCCCTCTGTGATTATCACAGGAAGACTTGTCTCCCTTCTTGTATATGGGGATAATCAGTGACTTACACCAACCCGATGGGACTTCTTCTGATTCCCAGACGCTGCCTAGTACCTCAGTTAATCCGGACAGTAAGCTGTCTCCACCGTACTTAAATACCTCTGGCGTCATTCCATCAGGTCCCGCTGCTTTGCCTAGTTTCAGATTGGTGACAGCTTTAGTAACCTCAGTTAGTGACGGAGGACCTGTGTCTATATCCCATTCAGGGAGGTGTTGGATGCTCGGAAGGTTGAGCGTGGCTGTGGGCAAATTAAACTGCTCCTCATAATGCTCTTTCCAACGATCCAGTCGTCTATCCTGTGAGCTAATTATAGTGCCATTTTTTTCCGAGATTGTCTCACTAATGATTTGTCTTCTCCCACCCGTTTCCCTGATGAGTCCAAAGAGTTGCCTGGTGTTGCCTATCCTCAAGCTTTCTCCATCTCTTTGGCTTTTGTCGCCCACCACTGTTCACGGTCCTTGCGGAGACTTTTCGTAAGTTTCCTCTTGTGCAGCTTTCGCTCCTCATTGAATTCGGAGCTCGCCGGAATAAGTCTTCTAGCATCTATCAGTTCGGATGAGGCGGTGGAGATCCAGTGGTTTTTACTCACCTTTGGGTTTACCTTATTCACAGCTTTTACAGCTGTATCTATGGCTGCCTGGATATTTTTCCAAGCTTCTTCAGGGTGAGCACAGCTGTCGAACACAGATATGTGTTTAGCTAGTTCTTCCTGAAATACGGATTTAGTTTCCTGATCGAGCTGGGGACGTGATGGTTTTACCGCCAGCTGTTTCCTACGTCCGTTCAGTCGTAAGCACACCCGAGCGCGGACCAGTGCATGGTCGGTATCTACGCACGTGTTCCAGAAGGAGCGACAATCTCCTACCGACCCACGCCAACGATAGCTTATTGCTATGTGGTCTATTTGTGTCCAGCGTTGGTTTGATGAAGGGGGTCTCCAAGTCAAACAGTGTCTCTCCTTGTGTTTAAAGTTAGTGCTTACAAGAAACAAATGATTATCAGAGCAGAACTGTAGGAGACGGTCACCGTTGTCGGTTCGCTGGCACGGAACTCCATAGGTGCCACCGACATCCTTCTCAGATTGACACAATTTCCCTACTTGAGCGTTAAAGTCACCAGCTAGAACGACTATGTCTGAGCGTTTAGCCTTTCCACCAAACTAGACAGCTTTTGGTAGAACTCATCCTTCGTTTCATCTGAACTGCAGTCAGTGGGGGCGTAGGCGGTACAAGTATGGGATTGTCACCACGGATATCGGTAGCCCAAATTTTGCAGACAGATCATTGATATCAGGTGTGCGTCCGCAGGGGATCGAACCTCGGACCATATGCATGGTCGGCGAGAGTTCTAACCATTGTGCCACCGACGAATGTTAGTTGGCATCACATTATGAACTTCTAACTGGAAGTTATTACTATTTTAGCTGTGCCTGACACTACTGTCACTTCATTTAAGTAAATAAGTTATGCGCTAACAAGCAAAAATTAGTACTAATACTGCGTGGTACAATGGATTTAAGCCAGAAGAGTTAACTTTCCGTTGTCACATATAGTTGTAGTCGCTGATTCCAAGTTGCCGATCTTATGAAAGTTGACTTCTTTCAAAGTAGCTGGAAGAGAAACCACTAGTGATGTGTGACTGAAAGGTCCAGGGGTAGGGCAGGGTGGAATGTTTAAGGTTCGTCGCACACGACCACTTTTAAAGAAGTAAAGTTTGCTTAGTTTTGTTCATGTACATGAGACGACGGCATCACTAGCTACGGAACACTGTAAAGTATGTTAGAACGTACATCAAATAATAACGTTCAGACAGAAACTAATCTACTAGGACAAATTCTCTCGAAATAATAGGTTAACATATGAAAAGTGTAGAATAATTGTATACTGTCTACTGCAGGGCAGCAGTTCAAGATGCCAACCTTCATATGGAGCGCAAATGAAGGTAGAGATACGAATACAGGCAAAGGTACGATAATAAACAGAAATGTGAGGGGAGAATAATGAAGGCTTAATGAATCTGTAAGATGATAAGGAGTGATTTGCTCCTGGATCATTTGAGAAATGACTTCAAGCCACTGATTTTTAACATCTACAAATCGCCCAGCGAACCAGGCAACTCTCTACACTTTTCTACATAACTCAAAACAACACTCAGAGATTTCTGGAATTTGTTACGGGTCTGATTACGAATTGACATCAGTTAGAGAACTATTGGAAAACCAACAGGGAGTACTGGACAGCTTTTTCGTCAGCCTAGTTCGGAACTCATCATCGACAGTACGCACCCACTGACATTCAAGCACTCCTAACTATAATCCAACCTAGCTAATATTGCACGACAAGGAAGACAATGGCTTGACGAGCATATGCTTCACGACACAACATTTACACCAAGATCGAAATAATTGTAAAGGACATTAGAGCAAATGAATTAGTATATAGGATTTCAACGGGTGCGTACTACTAAAAAGCCTTAGAGTTGGCTGACGAAACAGCTGTCCAAATTTCCCAATGGTTCTCTAACGGATGTCAGAACATGATGAAATCCTGTAACCAATCAAATCCCTGTGAAAACCAACACTTGCATATCAGGATATAATCGAGATATAAGAATTCAAATAAATCGCTGAGGACTAGTTAGGCTGTTTTATTAACCAGATGGTATCACATAATATAGACTAGATAATTTGATTTACAAGATGTCATCTTCAGTTATGCAATTCCTCAAAACATTAATTCCGTTATAAGGGACAAAAATCACGTGTTACAGTCTTTTAAATCAGACAAATCGGACCAAAAGGTCCAGCCTATGGTGTCACGTTAGCCTTCTAGTACGAACCATGTCTGAAGATTAACACGATGCTCTTAGATGGATGGTAACTAGCAGACAAAACAAGTCAAATACACATTTCGTCCTATTTATACGACTCAGCAGATGGACGTACTTGCAAATCTCAGCGATTGATGGTGTCCCCGCTGAGACTCGAACCCGGCACCCATCGTTTCAAAATCACCAAAGCGTTACCCACTAGGTCACACGGGCTACAACTAACTGGTTAACATGAAATTAGTATCACAATAATAAAATCTCAAGTTTGATCACGGATTGGCATCAGTTAGAGAACCATTGAAAATAATCAGAGAGTACTGGACAGATGTTCGGTACCACCCACCACGTTTGAACCCAGGAATCTCCCAGTTACAAGTCCAGCTCCACAGCCACTGAAACCCGACTCGAGATTTCAGTACAACCACCGGCCAATGTCTTCGACGAGTACTTGTTCCCTTAATCTCAACATGGTGGTGGTGGCCGCCATTGGTCACGACTTCTCACTAGAACTCCAGTCAATTAACTTCGTCCTGTAGCCAGTAGTCACTAGCGAGGGAGCATCAGATTAATTTTCAAGAGTTTGTATTCCTCTAGGGATTTGATTTGTCTCACGAAGTTATAATTCATGGACTGACCAGTGAGTTGAGTCTCAGTGGCTGAATGGTCTACACGAGTTGGCCTTGTAACCAGATGGTCCCCGGTTCGTACTGACGATGAGTCCCCAAGGGCTAGGATGAAACAAGTGTCCAGTACTCCCTTCACTGGTTTTCAATGGTCCTCTATAACTGATGTCAATCCGTGGTCCTGAGACTACATCCCTACAAACCAACCATTGAAAATGATAATAATAGTATTAATATATGTGTAAAACTTGGGCACTGTGGTCGTAAGTAATTCCATAATAGTTTGTTTATTAGATGTATCACACAGTTAGTAAAACAGTATTATTTACTGGATGACGAGGTTTCGAACAAAATTTATTGCGGTTCATAATCATATCAATTGTATTCACACGACTTTAAAACTTGAGTTTTCGTTTCTTCGTTCTCTCCTATTCGTCGTCGTAGGGGAAGTAGAATTTTCCAGATATCTGGGACAAGCGTTGAATCATTCCTATTACACGTATTTGCAGTTGATTCGATAAACATGCGAGTCAAATGTGCGCAAGACAACATCAACAATAAGGAATCTAAATCATCAGTACTGATTGCATACAAGGAAGGAACCTCGGAAACCACCTCACGCAGAATTCTTAACAAGGCAGGCACTAATAAAAGTGGCTGGCATTCAAGCCTACAAACTTAATTAGAAACAAGCTTTGCCGGTTAACGGATCAACCCTGTAAAGCCTTTAAAACAAAACAATTTTGGTTTATCTAATACGCTGACTGCAATGACTGTCAGGTCAAATACATAGGTCAAACTAGTAGAACAGGTGCAGTAAGTCAGACTAGTCGAACATAAAAACCTAGCAAAATCTAGATTGGTTGACCCAAATAAGATAAGCAATCTAGAGAATAGTTCAGCTATAGCACTACACCACATGCAATTACACACAACTATACAATAAGATGGGATAGGATATCCGTCTGTCTGGATTCAACATAGAACCTGGCACCGAAGTGCAGCAGTTCAAGTTGCCACGTTCCAAATAGCACACAAAGGTAGACAAAAAGATGAGTGAAGAGAATCAATAGAGTTTGACAGGTATAAGAGCGAAACAGAATGGGTAATGGTAGAGAGGAATATGAAAGATTACAGAGACTGAATACATCTGCGCTGGCCATTGTTGTGAACTTTTCTTATAATACGTATCTAGTCATATTCATATCTCTACCGCTATTAAAACTTTTTTTCCTTTATATGTTTAAGCCATTCCGGCTTCATTGTAAAATGAATAAAGCCTAAATTCTTGGTTCATTCGTCTTTTCAAGATTCAAGCATCACCCATCGTTCTAAGACTCAATCACCTTCGTAACAATTTATTCATTTTACAATATTCATGGAACGATTTTTCCGACCTGATCGGTTCGACGTAGAACCTAACGCAGTTGGAGCTGCCAAGAAGTGGGATCACTGGTTTGCGACTTTCATTAAATCAATGGGATCCGAAAATCCTTCGAAACTACATATTCTCTTCAATCATATTTCTACTTCTGTATACGAATGCATTTCTGAATGCAAAACATACGAAGAAGCTATCGACACTCTCAAGAGTCTCTACATGCAGCCTTGCAACGAAGTGTTTGCTCGACACTTGTTAGCAACGTGTAAACAAGAATCTGGCGAAAATCTGGATCAGTTTGTTCATCGACTCAAGTCGCTGACTACAGATTGTTCATTCAGAGCAGTTACAGCCGAAGAACATCGTAACGAATCTCTACGTGATTCATTCATCTCAGGTATACAGTCTTCGATGATACGCCAGAGGCTATTAGAACAGCGTACTTTAACTTTTCAAGCGACATACAATCAAGCACGAGCCCTAGAGATGGCACATCAACAATCGCAGTCATACAACAATCCTGTTACACCTTGCGCGTCCATTTCTTTACATGATGTACCTCATTCATCAGATTCCACACACTCCGCCGGAGATCACACTTTTTGAATCATTAAGGGTTATTCCATAATTGCGTGTTGCTACCATAAAATTGTTTAGATTTTTGTCGTGTTTCTCCTGAGTTTTGCCGCAGATAAAGACATTGTCAATGTAGGCAAACGTGCTTGTGAGTTGTTCTTTACTGATCAATTCATCGATAATGCGTTGAGCCATGTCACTTATTGTCTCCAGCCATTGATTCCTAGAGTCAGTCCCGAGGGCCCCAACCCGGAAGTCTGCATCTCCCTACCTGACTCAGTTTAACTGTCAAGGATTTCATGGATTGACTCCATGTTTTTGTTTGGCCACCACTTACTCTTTTCCAGCCTGCACCTATATCAGCTAGTAATACCCGTCGGGGGAGGCGAGGGTTAGGCATGCGCAGCACGTGACCTAGCCATCTTAATCTATGTAACTTTATAGCCTCATCGATTGATTTTCCCTCTTTGCCCAACACTCTACGCCTAACGTCAACATTACTTACCTCATTATACCACTAAACGTGAGAAAGAGATCACAGACATCTATGATCAAAAACAGTCAACCTTTTCATGTCTTCAACACGTATTGGCCCTGTTTCAGAGCTATAAAGAAGGACGGAGCGAACTGATGAGCAGTACACACGTCCCTTGGTTGGTAGTCGGATGTCACGCCTACGCCAGAGATGGTGCAAGCAGTTCGAGCTTTTGGAATCCATGCTGAGATTTCGTCGCCAATTAGTCTGTTGGTGCTGAGGAGAGGATGACAGTTTCAAAATCTAATGTCATGGGGTGGAGGGAGAGATGGATAACAGAAGCTTTCTTTATTCAACACCTATCCCAGATATCTGAAAAAATTCTACTACCTCTACGACGACAAATAGGAAAGGACAAAGAAAACTATAAAACTCAAGTTTCAAAGTCGTGTGATGATTACAATTGATATAATTATGAACAATGATGAATTGTGTTCGAAACGTCATTCAGTAAATAATAGTATTTCCTCACTGTGTGATACATCTAATAAACAAACTAATAATAATGATAAAATGCTTTTTGCAAGAGTTGATTTGTTTTTCAAGTTTGACCACGGATTGGCATCAGTTATAGAGGACCATTGATAACCAGTCAGGGAGTACTGGACAGCTATTTCTTCCTAGTTCAAACGATGTCTTTTCAAGTTTGGACACTTTAATATTTCTTCAGTGACAAAGCAATACCATTTCTAAAATATAACTATATAATATTGACAAAATAGCCCAAAAATACCATGTACGTCCTACTACACCAGACCAGGCCATTTATATATATAATTAACATTAAATAACACGGAAATAAATAAAATAAATGATGAATAGATAAATCGATTGAAATCAGACAGACGAAGATTTAACAACTTAGTGTTATTTGTGACTTACTTGGTTAGTAGTGTCAAAACCGGATAAGGGAATTGGCATAACACGCCATGTATGCCTATTGGCGGCAGCACACATACACACACACTAACAATAATATAAACATACAGGTAAGCACACACGCACACGTCATGGTCTAATGGACAGTGATAAGATTTGGAAAACACAGTAAGTGGAAACAGGTCTGTTTTGTTGGTGCACGCACACACACGCACACACACACATACACAATATATATATAATGTGAAGAATCAATGTGAATGTACACGCACATAAAAAAAATTCACACCACACAACATAATCAATAAAATTAGGTAGGCTAAGTATATTCAAGAATAAAATGAGGGTAGCAGGGATTCATTTGTGTGTTCATCATTCAACTATAGAAACAGCAATAGAGTGGGAAGAGACTGCAAAAGAATGTATAAGAAGTGAAGGTGAACACACATACAGACACTTAAACAGAACAAACAATCCCCTAATTGATGATTCACCGACATACGAACAATAATTATTATTATTATAACAGTAATAATATGTTCGTAGTATGTAGGCACCCTACTAGCATATGGTCTTTATGTATCACCAATCGGTTAAACAAAAGCAGCTAAGACATCTACAGTAGTATGATGTAAGCCATTAGGGGAGAATAGTTTCAACTACCTTTTAATGCATGATGTGCCTACATTACACAACCAAGGTGAACATTTTTTTTCAAAATTCAACCTTGGTCATCCCGGTGATTGATCGGTCCAAAATGTCTGACCCTTGTTGGCATGTTGTGCCCCTGTGTGGATGCTTCGACGATGTTTGACGATAATTAACTTGAAGTAATTTGGTAGATGGTGACTACTAGCAGTGGTGGGATCCAGAATACATATTTCGTCCTGTCCGTGATTCGTCAGATGATTGCACCTGCATTCCCCAATGAGTAGGAATACCAGCAACTGATAGGGCTTCAGCAGGTTCATATGAATAATGCCAGTAGACACATCAGCTAGCATAAAAACCCAAGAGAAAGAACGGTTAAATCCGATATTCAGGTCTATGTACCTTCTGTCATAAGTTGTGACAGGTGAACCATTAACGGTACGTAGTTATGTTCGCAGCAGACGATCATCCGTTCTAGGTGGGATGACGCTAGCTTCTGCACAAGTATCAACCGGGAAGCGTATCCTTGAGTTACGATTTGTGATATAGAAGAGGCGACAAGGGAGTGATTCGCCAGCGACGTTAGTCGCCGCTGATACCTGTCTACCCACAGGTTCCCCGACTAGATAGTGTCAAAGGTGCAGAGACGAGTTAGTGGATAAGGTCTCAGAAACGCTTTTGAATGGTCTGGTAGCCTCGACAACTCTGTCAGCTGCCTCTGATAATACCTTCAAAGGTTACTTGTAGAAGAGTGCAATAATTCCTTGAACTGTCTGAGGCACACTTTGCAACTTACAATTGTTTTAGGAAGATTTCATCAGTTTTGAAATCAACAAGTAGCTTTTTCATCTGACGAAGCATTTGCAACGGCTTACTGTCCCCCATCACTCACGTGGGAATGCAGGTACATGCAGATGACGAGCCTGAACTGAAAAAAAATAGGCATCCTGGATCCCATTGATAGTAGTTACTATCGATCAAATTACTTCAAGGTGAATATTATTCCTAATCAAGTAGACTACCGATAAAAACCATCAGAAGACAATAACATGCTAAATGAAACTAAGTTTAATCATTAAGATATTCTTTTCTAATGGGATTCATATTTCAACGAAAATAGTTTATTGAGATTAAAATTATTGCCAAATAACAAATTATACATGCTGCTAAACGCACTAACCCTTTTGTCAGTGTCCAGTAGATGAATGCTTAGGTGATGAAAGTGCTGAGAGGTTGAGTCCCAGTGGAACTCACAGGGATGCAGAAACGTATGAATAAGCAAATTTCACTCCCTGGACAATTTATTTGGTCGGTAAGTGACTCGTTCTTTTAAAGACGATACATAACTAGAGTCTAGTTGTCGGTATCTTATGATGATATCTGTCAATCGAAGCTAACTTGCTTTGCTTTACTTCGGCTATCTCCTACGAGAGGATGAGCCGGCTTCATGAACGTCTCGAATCATCACTGCTCAGGCGCGGCAATTTGTAAGAGAGTTCATGAAGTTTCATGGGAATTTGGTACGAGTGATGTCCCCAGCATCGCTCGGCCTTTGTTTGACAGTGCAGCTCTAGCCTTTACACAACAAAGTGTGACCTACAAGGCAGTAGGAGTGGAGTAAGGAGTCCACTATCCATTGGCAGCCGGTGACCGGAGTTCGGTTCATACGCCTTTTTGAATGGGGCCAGACATCCAGGACATCCAATAAGCCCTTTGTCCATACGTCTGCCGGTGAGCTCCAGTGAGCTTCATACGCCAGTCGTTGGAGGTTTGGAATCAGGGTTTAGCCATCTCCCCTAGACTGTCATCCAATGGACAGTCAACCCGGTGGAGAGCGCCGGGCATCCGCTTTCGCCCTCTCACTTTGGTGAGAAACACCTCCGCCACGTGAAGGCAGTGAGTAGGACTTCCTCAGGAGAGGCTATGTAAGACGCCCGGTCATATGGGAGCATTTCAAGAGGTGTGCGGAGGGGTGGCCAACCCGCAGCGCAAGGCACCCACCCCCGACCATCCTGAGGCTAACAAACTACAAACACCGAGAACCGGCGTTATAATATCAAAATCCTACTATTTCCATAGTCTTTTAGCACACTCTTAACAAATCTGTGGAAGTATCTACATGGATTAATTCCTTCACTTATCTAAGAAGTATCGTTTCAACAACAGGCAAACGGAACGGACGAAGGTGTCAAAGCCAGCCAGAATCGGAAAGGCAAGGTACACCTTCATCAATCTGAAATCAGTTTGAAAGTCCTCTGGATTCTGCAGCATAAAGAATAAGATTCGGATTCTGCTCAACAAAAATGTGAAGTCAGTCGGTCAGTTCTTCTATATGGGTCAGAGACACGTCATATCACAAAAAGCACTCCCAACAAGTTACAGAGTTTTATCAAGATACGCCTTCGTTAGCTCCACATCGAAGATCAAATGGCTAGCCAGAAAGAATTAGCAACAAGAAACTATGGGAACAAGCTAACTAATAGCCTACCCTTCAACACATATGCAGCAACAAATGGAGATGGATTGAGCACACGTCACTGAGGAGACAGCCGAATGACATCGCGCTCAATGCAGACCATTGCTAAGAGGTGGAATCCTAATGTAAAACGATAAGTGGGGCATCACTTCGAGGGTGACATAGAGATCGTGCAACGAGGAGATGAGATACTATGGGCTATCGTGGAGCTAGCCAGCTAAAGATGACAGCAGAAAATAGAACAAAGTGGAGAAGTGCTGTTGATGCTCTATGTTCCACTCGGAAACCAAGAGAACAATAATAATAATACAGATTTACACGGGTTTCATAATTCAATAGATTTTGCAATTCCTTAAATAATGGAATAGTTGTTGGGACCAAGTTACCCAGCGAAGATTTCTCATGTACATACTTATTGTATGCGAGGTAATCTATCTGTCTGTCTGTTTTCGACATAGAACTTTGCACAAATGTGCGGAAGTTCAAGTCGCCACACTCCGTGTAGCACGCGAAGCAAGAGAAGAAAGTACAAGAAAAGCATAACAGAAACAGTAAGCAGAGGTGTGAGACAAAGGAGTAATAACGAAGAACAAAACAGTTTCATTGGAGATCATAAGTCACAAGGAGTGGATGCATCTGCGCTATCACTGAGAACCATTTTGAGCCATGTCACCAATTGTTTCCAACCATAGATTTTTACCGTCCCGAGGACCCCAGCCTGGAAGTCTACACCTTCCTACGTGGCTTAGACCAACTGTTGTGGATTTCATTGACTGGTGAAGCCAAGTTTTTGTTTGACCGCCGCTAGCTTTTTTCCAGTCTGAACTTATATCCTCTAACATTGCTCGTCGAGGGAGGCGATGGCTTGGCATACGTAACACATGTCCTAACCATCTCAGTCTTTGTAACTTCACGACTTCGTCGACTGATTTCCCCTGTTTACCTAGCACTCGACAGCCTAACCTCAATGTTGCTCACCTTATTATGCCACTTTACACGGGAAATAGAGCGCAGGCACCTATGATCAAAGACAGCTAGTCTTTTCATGTCTTCCACTCTCAGTGGCCAGGTCTCACAACCATAAAGGAGGACGGAGCGGACTGATGAGCAGTACACCCGCCCTTTGGTCGATAGTCGAGCATCTCGTCTACGCCAGAGTCGGCGTAAACTGACATATGCGAAACGAGCCCCCCCCTGTATTCGTGCTGAGATTTCGTCAGGGATCAAACCGTTGGCACTGGCTGATGGTACTTCCCAAATAAGTGAAGCGGTCAACGTGCTCTACCACTTCACTTCCTATTTTTAAACTAGGCGTCGATGTAGTCCAGTCCTGTAACATCATCTTGCATTTGGCGGGAGCGAATCGCTCGCATGCCAAACATTCGTAGATTGCGGCTCAACGTGTTTAGAAGACTCTGCATTTCGTCAGCGTCTTCGCCTAGAAGGACTATATCGTCTGCATATTCCAAGTCAACGAGATTATTCCCCGGTAGCAAGTCAATCCCTGAGTCGCTGAAGTCACTTAGGGTTAATTCCATTAACACATCTATGATGAAGTTGAATAGAAAAGCAGATAATGGGCATCCTTGACGGACACCACTGGTCGTCATCAGTTCAGATGACAGCTCGCCGTAAGCCCTCAACTGGCTGTATGAGTACGAGTAGAGTGCCTTAATCAGCGCAATATATTTTCTCGGAATTCCCTTTACAGCCAAGCATCTCCAGAGAACTTCTCGATCGACAGAGTCGAATGCTGCCTTAGGTCAAGAAATATAATGACTGGTGTTGCCTATCCTCGAAGCTTTCTCCACCTCTTTCGCTTTTGTCACCCACCACTGTTCACAGTCCTTGCGGAGACTTTTCGTAAGTCTCCTCTTGTGCAGCTTTCGCTCCTCATTGAATTCGGAGCTCGCCGGAATAAGTCTTCTAGCATTTATCAGTTCGGATGAGGCGGTGGAGATCCAGTGGTTATTACTCACCTTTGGGTTTAACTTATTCACAGATTTTACAGCTGTATCTATGGTTGCCTGGATATTTTTCCAAGCTTCTTCAGGGTGAGCACAGCTGTCGAACTCAGATATGTGTTAAGCTAGTTCTTCCTGAAATACGGATTTAGTTTCCTGATCGAGCTGGGGACGTGATGGTTTTACCGCCACCTGTTTCCTACGAGGTAATGATACTACCCACCCAGCTGCCATGTGACTAAAGTAAGTGGAGTGGAAATCGAACGCGGGAATCATCGGCTCAAACTCGAGCGCCACATACCCACTAAGAAATAAAACATTCAACCATGAATAACTACATTGTCACATCTACTAGCTACCATAATGAATCTATTTGTCGGATGTCAAAATTTCACCTTCATTTTAGGAAATATAGTTATGAAGGACAAGTCTGCTACAAGTGAACCAAGTGATACAAATTTATGTATTATACTGAAAGGATAAAACCACTTGATTGTACAAGCATACACAGATGACATATTATTTATAAAACGGAATATGAAGCTTGGAATATAAGTGTCAAAAGCTTATGAGATGTACTCCAATGACAAGCGGATAGTCAAAGTAATTAAATATCGATTATGGGAATGCCAAAGATTCATCTAGACCTTTCAAACTCTCCATGAACAGCTGGCACAAATGACTTTTTTTTAAATGTTATTTACCTCTTTAGTCAATCAGATTAACTGTTATGCACACTGCACACACGCACGGGAGTTCAATTACTTCCCTGTCATCTAACTTTTCAGTGGAAATTCACCTAGAGGATGTTTTTTGTTCCTCGATATGATTATAAGCAATAAACTGTGCTCGAAACGTGGTCATCAGTAAATATCATTGTATAATACTGTGAAACTTTATTAAAATAAATTTTATCCACAATGGAATTATATACTCTACTACAGTGCACAAGTTCTATTCCTATATCAGTGATTTTGTTCTTATATAAAATATTTCTAGCATATTAGATGGTTGGTGGCAATCCCCAAGAAGCCTTTGATTACCTAGGTTTCGTGCTAGTTGACACTCACAAGTCAGCAAGACGTTTCTGCAACTGCCTTCAAGGAACTCATGTCCTCTCTGAGATTTGAACCCGCGTTACCCAGTACTGCCTGCAGTCGGAGACGTTACAGGTCGCAGATATGCCTTGTTAACCGGTGAGTGCCAACTAGCACGAAACCTAGGTTCAAGTAAGGCTTCCTATGGCCGATTGCCTCCAATCATCTAATATCATCAAACCAATGTGCACAATGATGGCGAGCTACCTGGAATCGTGGCCACATTGCTGGCCACCTGACTGACAGTATTCAGTCTGCACCAAACAACAAAAGGATTAGACACATCATACTAGTTACTAGTGTTCAATCAAATATTTCTAGTATATTTATTCAGTTTTGTATGAGAATCTACTACTATTCACGCCTAAAAATCAATACACTGTACACACAGTCATAAAAGCTATTTCGATAACCCGTATTTATTAGTATTTACTTATCATATTCAGCACTATTATTATTATTACATATATTTTTCTTCTATCAACTATCAGTTCTTCTGGTCTCATTATTTTTACTATTTTATTTATTCATTCACTTATTTGTAAAAGGAAACATATTGTTGCAAATTTCGTTTAGTATAACTAAAGACGGTTTAGAATAAAGTGATCATTATGTTCTCAGTGTTAAGCGTAGCCTTTCAGATGTTCTAGGTGTATACTCCATACATCTGAATGTCTTCCACATTATTAACTGAGGCGAAGAAATCAACTATGAAATTGTAGGATATTATTTGTGACTGACAGCTGACCTTCATGCATAAGTCAGCAAGGCTATGACATCAAGCTTACTTTGCCTTTTACAAGTGAGTTAAGTGCATTTCATCTCTCTCTGTCTTTGACATAGAACTTTGCACATATAAGCGGCAGTTCATGTCGCCACACTTCCCACATGTACCACACAAAGAGAGAGAAGAAAGTAGAAAAATTGCATAATAGAGACAGTAAACAGATGTGTGAGACAAAGGATTAGTAATAACGGAGAACAATATAGTTTCATTGGAAATCCAAAGTCACAAGAAGTAGATGCATCTGCGCAGGCCATCCGTTGAGAACGATTTTGAGCCATATCACCAGTTGTTTCCAGCCATTGGCTTTTACCGTCTCGAGAACCCCAACCAGCAAGTCTACACCTTCCTAAGTGGCTGGATCAAACGAAATGTTGTGGATTTCATTGACTGGTGCCATGTTTTAGTTCGGCGATCGCTAGCTCTTTTCCAGCCTGACCGTATGTCGGCTAACATCGCCTGTCTAAACTAGGAGTCAGTGTAGTCCAGTGCTGTAACATCATCTTGCATTTTGGCGGGAGCGAATCGCATGCATTTCATCATCAGTAGACCACCTTATGACCACGTGCATAAAGTTACGTTATCCTATATAGCTATGCTATACGATTTATCAGGACTTCATTATTTTTTTCTGATTGATCTGAACAACTGAGAACATCAATAAATTGAAATGAAAGAGATACATCAATACAATTTGCCGTATGAACACAGAAAACAATTAGACTCTTTGGTTGATATTCTAAGATATTCTAATAAACTGATGTTTATTACTAGTATAAGGATTGAGACGATCTGAACTAGAATAACTAATACATAGATTGTGAAAACTCGGTGATTTAAGGTGTAACATCAACTACATCAAGTGGAAAGTGATGAAAAGATTTCAGACATTAAAAGTTGTAGAATCTCTTGAACTAAAAAGAAACAAATATGGCATTACCATGATAACACGTGCATCTGCATTACAGTAATCGATTCTGAAGTATACTACCTAGAATCTCTAACTATCAGTCTATTTGTCTCAGGCTGTAATGTGATATCAGCATATACGAATTACACTAACATGCAACAAGTTCCACAGTCGTGGGAAAATTATATGAAGTATAAGGAGACATTAAACCCCAGAAAATAATGCAGGTCTTAGCCCCGGCAGTAGAGCTGTGGCGCAAGGATTCGAATCCCTACTGGGTTTTGGGGAGCCACGTAGTATCACTAGTCTTCACACAATAAGCATGGATAATCGTCAAGTGCATGGAATTGCAGGTGACTATTGAATAACATTAACATCAGTCCCGGATAAGGGTGTGTACATTGTATCACATCACATCGCTCAACAGATTCTGGAAAACAAGGATAGTTGGTAGGATCTTAAACTTGCTATGGTTTTTTTTTCATCGGAAGGCGGCAACTGACTTTATAGGTCAGGAAGTACTGCTGTGGTAAAGGATGAACCGAGAAATGCTTGTTATATGCAGGATAGTGTTTCAAGACTAGTTTGCAATGACTCCTAGTTTAATAATAGAGAGTGTTATGGTTGAATGAGTTGACTACTCCAGTTACTTGGACAGCTGTGTCAGAGGTCAATATGGTACTTGCCAAATTACGTCACCTCTGACATCAGAGTAACATGTGATATGTACCATGTGGTATTTTAGTCACTGAAGAAAAGATCAGTGGTTTTTGACTATGAATACTCCCACTCAGTGTTTCTTCACAGATAGAGCACTATCATGCGTAATAATGGAACCAATAAAGTAAATCAGCGTTAAATTCAAAATAGTTACAATAGATGGAGGCATGTTTATATGGATAAGAGATGAAAATGCTTAGGAAAAAATCAACTGCCATAACGTCAGAAACTTGGCAGTAAAAGTAGCAACACACTTTTATAAACACACAGTCTCCGAGTTTTACGCACCGTCTTCGTCACCTCATTTTCTTTTCACTGATAATACTAGTCCCCGTCAAATGTAATCAATGTATGTTAACGACTTAAGCCACATAAATATAACTTATAACAACTTTAGACCGCCTTGCTAAGTTCGTATTGCGACTTCTAACGTCCGAACACCAAGCCAAACTTAGTAGCAAGCTATACACGGTAAAATTAAGGCATTTCTGGTTTTGGAACTACATTTTCCTGATATGAAGCCTAGAAATCCGTGTTCCTAGAAAGCACTAATATCAGACACAAGGAAACCCACTGTATCACTTGGTGACCCCAAAATCAAGCCAACTACCAAGACAAATAAACCAATCACCTGAACTTTGTCAGTGGAAAAGATTGATCTAACACTACCACTCCTTCAAGCACACGTATGAATTCTGATTATGCACTGTGTGCACCTGGCGTGTGTTCAAATTTTGGATAAGAACATGAGATCATTTTGAGAGATGACAAAAAATTTGTCGGATTAAAATAGCAGTATTCATTCTGAAGTCTAGCACCAAACATGGTGTCCGTTAAAAACAGTAGTGAAGACAACCGATAAACCTCAGTCAAATGTTAATAAATGTAAGTGTTTTTCTATAGCTTCACTTAAAATAATCAACAGGAAGACACTCTTCCTGATATACCCTGAAGATGACAGACAGTGAAATCACAATGAACACAGATTTTTACAGACAGCGTAAATAATGGTGATAGGCTAGACTTAGGAATGAAAAAGGTAATAACAACAGGGTACGGCCGGAAAACATTTAGGATATAGAGAAAACAAGCACCTGAAGATGGAACTTTAAAACTGATTACTGTAACAAAATACCAGATATCACCATACTGCAACAAAATGTCATTTATTCCCATAGGTAAGCAACAAATTGTCACGATAACAATAGGAGTGTCTGATTGACTGACATTACATTTAAGACTTTATTGTGTATAGTTACTCGAGGAAAAAGCCGAGAGGGTCATATGAACTTATAATTCAGGTACACAGATATCAAGTTTTCATCCGTGACTAATTCCAGGTAAAGGGCTGTCGCGTAACGAAGCAAAACAGTTTTTTGTGAACTTATCATTTACACTTTTTAGTGTGCAATTCAGTAGCTCGCTAATGACTAAGTTAAACAGAGCATTATATCAAGACTATATTTGGTCTCAAGTTTTGCAGGTGTTATCATTTATTAAAAGAACGTTTTATTAAGCCTCAAGAAGTTATTTAATTAACTATTAAATTTGCCTAGTTGCTAATGTGATTTTAACACATAAGTCAGCTGCATTCCTATTATTTTTTTTCTGATTTTTACAGAAGTCACACCTATACAACAGCATGAAATCATTGTCAACTGGAGTGTTTAAAGTAGACGATCGCTATCCTACCAAATCCCCACATTTCCAACAATTATGTAAGTTCAACTACATTTCCTAAACCGTGAGTTAGCGAAAAATCCGTAAAACTTTGACTTTATCAGTGCAGACACAGAAAATGTTTTTAATGCTCACAACTCAACCAGACAGACAAAATCCAATATGGAGAAGTATGTGAATGATTTTAAGTATGAAAGGCTCAGGAAAATCAGTTATATTAACAAGGTGAATTTACAACCTACAGAAATTAGGAATCTGAAACACCAATAACAGACCCATGTGTAACTATGCATTAAAATTCAGAAATCAGTAAAGCAAATTTAACGTTTGAATAAAACTTTTCCGCCAGGATGTATGTCTATTCGAATCTTACCGTTTTGGGATGTAACAATTAAATCCCAACAAGATGCAGAATACAATAGTTGCGCCCTCAATGGAGCCCGCCAACCTTACCTTTTTAACGAACAACAAGAGATTAAAACACTTTCATTCACTTTTTAAGGTCAGAATGTTGAATTACATATGCTAGCTTAGAAATAAATCTATTAAGTAAGCTTATTCAATTGCGTTCCAAGAAATCTCTTGAATAATCCATGATTAAGTTTCGTAACCTAAAATCAGAGGTGGTGTCTTTGATGGCACAAATAGCAGATGTCTCAAATATATATGATCGAAGTTGCTGCTCGAATTTCAGTGATAATCCGGGCTTAAGACAATTTTTAACTGAAATCGAGACATTAAGTGAGGTCTTACGGTGTCACAAGAAGCTCTAGCATTAAAGCACTATAGACAGAAACCATGTGCTTTCAATGATCAGATAACAGTTCAGATTTACTAGACATCTGACATCAACTTTTCGCTTATCGTGATCTCATTCGGCTTTACATCCAGAATACTTTCGAGTACTTGGAATAAATTACACCAGCATGAATTATTCCCTCCGAGTCAATTGGTCTAGTTTGACGATTGTATCTGAAAATTGTTCAAATACTGGCTCTTCGATATTTCTTTCGCCACGCCTTCAAGTTACTACAGTTTTCTGATTTCTCTTACAAATGTGTTGTCGGTTTTTCTACGCCAGTTCCGCTTGGTCTTCTGTCGACGAAGAATATTATTTGTGACATTACTGAAGGACTGTGGGGAACCAGAGAAATCTGTAAAGCTGCATACACACTACTCGATTTCTTTATCTCTACTGATAGATATAGGGGAAATTTATGATTGATGGACTTGTTGTCTGAAGGAACATGATGGAAGTTTTCTCAGTGCAGTGTGGCTGTTTACCTGTAATTCATTTACATCCCATCTACTTATATAGTTTCTTCATAGCTCCAGTGTTATTCAATAGCTGGGAGGTGTTACGAGTGACTCGGCCACCCTGTTAGGTGAGGTAGGCCTTGTGAGCAGCAAGTAGTGTGGCGAAGATTTGAGCCCACCGGCGTAGGCAGAAGTCGAGGACAAAAGCTGAACAAACTCAAAGTCCTTCAAAAAATGTGAGTGATTGGCATTTTAGTGGCTGACCTTTTTGAATAGTCTTGTCTATTAACAGAACTTCCTCGTACTGCTATTACCTCTCCCTTGACCAGTTCAGACCAAAGAAATCGACAATGACACTATCTAACACTGATTTCAAAGTAACCGCAGGAGACTTCAGTCCTCCAAAAATCAGCTGGCTAGATGGTTCTTGCCCCCAAGTCTTCGACGGAACGTTTGTCACCATTCTGATACTGATGGAAGTTTAGATGATGAAATTTGTATACAGGTTCAGCACTTCAGGATATCACTGTTGCCGGTGTTGGGCAAAATATGCTGCAATACAAGTTTTATGCTCCAGGTCCCAGAGAACTTGTGTGATGCAATTCGAGATCACAGAATATTCTTACAGATTTGAATTTGTGGGAATATCACCTAAGAACTCATTTTGAATATTTTATTATTACGTTCGCCAATTTATTATTCCTTTATTTTTCATGTGGGTAGTGAGGTATTCCTCAGGAGGTGGCAAACTCTTGTAACTGGCGGCTTCCCTCCGTTTTTGAGCTGTAAAGTTCCCCGGAGGCACATGTCCAGCGGTCACGGGCAGGTAAAACCATGCCACAGCAAAGCAGCGTTGTGTAACTTTTGGCAGTACTCTAAATCGCTTCCTTCTCAGCTTGACTTTGTTTTGCATGCTTTCACCATTTAATTCTCGTCTCCGTGTGGCAAAGTTAACTAGGCTAACGTGAGTGCAGATGGAACCCACAGACAGTCCAACAGAATATGTCTTATGGTCAACCTTAGTGATAAACTTTACCATGACACCCGCAAAGAGAATGGGATACGACGAAACATATCATCGTTACGAAATCAGGGTGTTCATGGTGTAAAACACTAATTCCGATGGCCTGATGTAACGATTACGTCTGGTATTTCCACTTTTAAACACTAAAGTTGTTTCCAATGTATTTGAAGATTTAACGATCAATTCATGGTTCTTTGCTCAAACCCAACTCCATATTTTTCGCGGGAGCCATCAATCCAGCAGTCATCGTCTCATCGTTCGCTGTTCGGTGAAAGAGAAAAACTATCAGAAGTAATATCGTGATTTATTTTTATAACATTTATTCTCAGACCTTGTGTGTAATAGCCTTATTGTTGGTTACTTATTGGCGTTAGAATAAAGGATTATCGAGTCGCCAATCAGTGTTCTGGTTTTTGCGTTGGTTAATACAAAGTGTTTCTGAAAGTTTTCGAGGGACAGCGTGAGGTCCCGAGTAGTAAGAGCTGGATGTTGACAGTTTCTAATAGTTTTCGATAGTTTTAGTTTGTCTTTCCTAGTACCTGCAAGTCTTCTTTGGACAAGTATTAGCCAATGGATGAAGGCACACACGATCTTATGAAGAGGCTGAGCACCTCAAGGTCAAATATACATAGTGTGATTGGTAGATTTTACTTTGCGTAAGCGCTGCGGCTAATACGTAGCACACGTTACTGAGGCAGGCTTTGAAATGATAGTAATAAAAGTCGCATAAACATTACATTTTTTCAGCTTAAGTACACAAGTTAACGCATGCATAGATTCTACAGATGTGAGATGCATGTGGACCCACTAAAAAAGAGAATATTATTGGGTAACTTAATCAAAGAAGTATAACGTTTGAAAATTTAGTCTTTTTCAGTTGATTGTAACAGACAGAGAGGAGAGGCATTTGTGTAACATTTGCATTTTGCAGAAGATAAAGTGCGAAAGATAAATCGGAAGTTTTAGGATTCTTCAAGTTTATTATGGGATATATGGACTGTTCATACCGATTCTACTATTGTTCGTTCCCCTGTTCACATATTCATTGTTGCTAAGATTGGGGATTGTTCACCTGAGGTAAGGTTAATTCATCTGATATGTATATATCCTTAGATATTTCTCAGTGTGGCCGGAGGTGGTCAAAGGAATACAATCTCAATCTTTGCATGGAAAGGTCATAACCAGTTTCTTCTGAAGGATCAGGTGATGCTGAAAGCTGTAAAGACTGGTCCAGTGTCACAATCATCTAAGGGAAACTGATCCACATATTGTGGATAAAACGATTACTGGACTTTAATTTGACAATCATGTACCCATAAAAAATCTACAACTGTGATTTTTTTCCGCCCTTTTTAATGTGAATATGTACTGTTTAACTGTTTTTATTTTGTAAATATATGCATTTATGTTGACTACATGTATCTCTCTTAATTATCATTTCGAGGACATTGCATAGTTAACGAAGTTGATAGGCAACGTAGCAATACTTGTGTGAAATGCGTGATAATCGTAAACCGTTATTATTTCCTCAGTGCGTCATCAAGCCTTCCATGAAATAATAATAATAATAATAATTTATTTTCATATAAACATAAATTTACATGAAAATGCATGCCATTTTTACAGGCACGATCAAGGATGATATAATGTCAAATCTTAAATTGTCTACAAGTTAATAATGTTTCAACAGTTAAATATTTGATATATATATAAATACACATTGTCTGAACTAGGCTGTATAGTTATTGAATTGTACAATTGTCCTCCAGGTTGAGCGGGAAAATCGACTTCGTTTCGTTTTCATCCCGTGGTTGTAGGCATACGATAATCAACCAATATTGAGGTAAGTACAACGTTTACAAGGAATTGGAAGCTTTTTTAGAAAAATTAAAGTGCTGTGGTGTAACATTAAAGTGTAATAGATTAAGTGAGTGAAATATATCATTAATAAACACATTTATATAGAAAACAGAATGGGGAAGTAATTAATCCTTAGGCCGACAACGTTCATTTGCAATGTATAATGAAACCAATATATTTTATACTATCATGCGTTCACTTTTGGCTTTAATACAATTATTTTCAAGCCAGTTGTCTTTATTTCATGTCTTTTTTTCTATTTGGTACACAACCGTACCCTCCAGAGAATAGGAATAGAATAAGTCGAATCAAATTCATAAAGAGCTATAAAATGTTAGGTTTAATGGAATATAATGAGAATCAAGTAAAGACGTTATTAGAAAATAAGTGAGACAAGATATTGTGAAGTGGTATTTAAAGATCTGACAATGGATAGCAAGTTAATTCATAAGATGCCCCATAAATCTGTGCAGATCCCACGTGGTCGCATCTCAACAATAGGCTGAGCGAATGGTATATATTTAAAGGTAGAAGCATTATCTGTCAAGGCGTTCACTATTATCTTTTTCAAGATAAAGATCTAAGCCCTCATAAAAATCAGAAATATCTCGAGCCTTTAATTTGTATATTGCTGTTCCTGCAGAATGGGGCGATTCACCTTAGTGACCACCACCATATCTACTGATCAGCTAACGCCACCCTCCCTCCTTTTTTGATGTTAAGCTCTGAGACTATGATTATTATGGCTACCGCAAATATATTGCTTGGTACCAGACATGTTCGTACCCCATATTCCATCTCCCTAGCTTTCTTAATGAGTGCTTCCAATAGGTCTGCACGTACATCTTTACGAACATATTATATATGTGTGCATGCATCCTGATGAACAGATTACTTTATAAGAAGTTAAAACCTTAAAGAGTAAAACGAATAGGTATTGTGAATAGTGGAGCAAGATTTAGCAGAATACTATAGTTAAGGTTCAATTTAGGTAGTATGGACTGAAGGTAAGGTCGGTTGGCAGGACTTAGTGTACTAAATTTTCATGACAGTCTTATATATAGTAAACATCTGACATGAAATGTTTCAGTTACACTCAATACGGCTGCGTAAAAGATTATCTTTCATCAGAGCTTGCGAAAAATGTACGTTGAGCTTAGGTTTGTTTTGCGATTACTACATATACATATTAACAAATGTAGGGCGGCTACGTACATCGAAAATAACGCGTTATAGGTATATCCTATTGAAGAAAATCCTAGTATTCTTATGCTGCGTGAATTATCACTCTTTCAGATTAAATCACTACGCATTCCAAAACCGGCTACATCACATCCTTCGACAAGCAAAGGGAAGTAGTAGTGAATTCTTTAAAGAACACCGTTAAAACATTAAAGAGATATTTATTTTGATAAATAATTTTATAATATCACAAAGATTCCAACGGTAACGCGCAAATTCTTCAATTGCACTTCATTAAAGCCTCCAAATAAAGTGAACCACTCCGTAAATTACAATTGCAACCTGCAAATCAACAATAGTATGACATCCGTTAACAAATAATCAGCAACACGAAAATACTCCAAACCAAAGTAACTATTTAAAAAATTTTTTTATTAACTGTTATCTTGCGAATAAATCAACTAACACTCCTTTATAGCTGTAGACTCTTCCGAATGTTACCAAGTTTTCATATCTCAGAGATTCAAAACACCCTTTCAGAATTTCGCAAAATATGCATCAATTGCCCAATTGATTTCATTTTACTTAACGTAATCAACAATTTACACAGAATTTTAACATTCCACATGGAAAGAAATAACGAAATTCAATGACAGATACATGTTCACTCAAACTGCTGAAAGCGTCTACTTTCCACCATTTTTCTAAGTTTTTTCGTTAAAATATGGTATTTATAATGTATTTTAGTTGAAAAAACACCTGAAAATAACGTAGAACAACCCAAACACAACATCGCGATAACACATAACGACACCCCGTGTGTGTCTTTATCCAATGCCCAAGTATTATCTGGAACTTTTCTGGAATTCGCGGTCAAGTTCAATGATGCCTGGGTCAAAGAACGGACCGAGCATCTGGGAAGCAAGCAGGAAAGTAATGCTGACATGTCTTTTACACGTAACGATATGTATGATGTTAAGCATGATAAGGTTGATGTCAATGTTTCGCTGTCTAGGGATAATAGGAATATTAAGCTTCCTAAATACGAGCCTCAGTGTTTCGACGGAAACCCAGCTGACTGTCCACAGTTTGTAAAGGAGTTTGAAGTCATGTTGGATGGGCTTGCATTAAATGATGAAATGGAGTTGATGTATTTGTCGATTGGCTGCACTGGAGTTGCTTCAAGAGCTATACAGTGCTGAAGGATATATGGAGGCCATGAAGATACTAAGTAGCATCTTTGAGACCGTCAAAGGTAATGGGGCACAGTTAAGGGACAACCCCGAGGAACTCGCATAGTTCTTGGATAATTTAATGGTATACAGAAATACCCTCGTTTATCTTTACAATATGGATGAGTTTAACTCAAGTTCGGTGCTTGAGACAACTGTCAAGAAATTACCGGTTCGTCTACAAAAGAAGTTCATAAAGGTTAGTTCCCGACTAGAGGAAGATGGTTTGGAGCCTGGACTCGATGATATTGTGAGGCTAATGACAGACAGTGTCAACCAGACGACAGGCAAATTCGCCAGCATTTTGCATTCTAAGGTAAAACCTAAGGAACCAGTGAATATAAGGAAAGCATGTGTAGTGAAGCCACAAGGCACAGCGAGAAAGGATGAGTTTATTGTTCGCCATAACACGCATCAATTGAGTGATTGCAATCGCCTTATTGCTAGAAAGGTTAAAAATGGCAAAACAGAAGCGGCTGTGTTTCAGTTGTTTAAAGACGGGGCATACAAAGTTGAATAGTTAGGCGACAAACAAAGGAAGTAGTGGTTTTACGGATATGCACCCACTTCTGAAGACAGTAAACGAACCGGGGAATTTGGTTTAATTGCAATAGTAACTTCAGAGCCCTTGAGAACCCACAAGTTTTCTTAGGGGTATTACCAGTTAAGGTGAAAGGACCGAAATATTCGGTGGAGACTTATGCATTGTTGGATAGTGGTTCAGACGTTACATTGATAAATGCTAAGCTGGCTGGCCGCTTGCGTATTAAGCGCTCAAAGCAATCCTTGGTTCTAAACACTTTCTATTCTTCGAAAACGGTAGTATGTGAACGAGTGTCATTTCAGTTAGAATCCTTGACAACTGGGGAAACCGTCGAAGTGTAACAACAGAAGACAAGGGCCAGGCAACAGATCGTTTTATTATGAAAATCAACACGTATTTATACATATTTCAACTACATTATTATAGACAAGCGCAGTCATCTGATTGGTTGTTTAGGTAGACAAACGCAGGCTTCTGATTGGTTGTTTCGGGATTCCTTGACAAATAGAGTTCTCTCTGCGAATCATATTCTGCCACGTTAACTTTGCTGTGATTGGTTGTTGACTCAGGCTTGTTCATATTTTCTCACGGCCCATATTAGTGACCTAGACCTTAACGTAGATTAGTGCCAACCAATCGGCTAGCAGCCTGCTCTCACCACACTCGTCCCCCCGTCAAATACGTGCGACTGAAGTCGGCTTGATCTACTTGGTGCAGGCGTCATCGTTGGCTTGTCTCGCTGTATCCATTTCTGGAGCTCGCTGACGTTCACGCGCCTCTCATTGTTCGCCATTGCGACTGTGTCTGCGTAACCCCATCTCGAAGTGACCATATATGGTCCTTCCCACTTTGGAAACTGTTTGCCTGACCCTGTCGAACATTCGTCCATACTTCGGCCCACACCTTCATATGCTGCTTTCGCCCGACCTCCCAGCAGCGTCTCAAGTAGCAGCTCCATCGCTGACAGATTTTGAACGCCACTCAACTGCGCAGAAGCCTTGAAGTCCTGCCCGAAGATCCATATGTCTCCATCAAAAACTGCAGGGTATAGGCTTTTCATTTGTCGGTAGGCAGCGACACCAAATGTAACAACAGAAGACAAGGGCCAGGCAACAGATCGTTTTATTATGAAAATCAACACGTATTTATACATATTTCAACTACATTATTATAGACAAGCGCAGTCATCTGATTGGTTGTTTAGGTAGACAAACGCAGGCTTCTGATTGGTTGTTTCGGGATTCCTTGACAAATAGAGTTCTCTCTGCGAATCATATTCTGCCACGTTAACTTTGCTGTGATTGGTTGTTGACTCAGGCTTGTTCATATTTTCTAACGGCCCATATTAGTGACCTAGACCTTAACGTAGATTAGTGCCAACCAATCGGCTAGCAGCCTGCTCTCACCACAGAAGTATATATTGCTTACACCACCTCCTGTATGAAACTCGGCGAAGCTATAGTACCTGGTCGTGAAACGGTTGTCGGTAAGCCATATCTGTGTGACATACCGTTTCCAACACTGCAAGATGGTAGAGTGAGAGTACTCATTGGATGTAGTGTGCCAGAAGCTACCAAGGTATTAGAAGAGAGATTCGGAGGTAGAGCTGATCTGTTCGCGACGTAAACACCGCTGGAGTGGACAGTGAGAGGACCTATACACATAGTACACATATCAACATTAGTTGCAAACGATGGGGACAAGATGCAGACCATAATTGGAAATGTGTATGACAAGGAGTTTTGCGACTGTGGTGGCTCAGAGAAGGGTCGTTCTGTAGAAGACATAAAGGCAGTTAAAATAGTTGAGGAGCCTTGTAAATACGAAAATGGGCGTTTCAGCGATGGCCTACCATGGAGATTCAAAGATAGACAGTTAATTTGTAATCGAGAAGTTGCGCTTAAGAGACTAATGGGTTTACAGAAGAAATTTCTGTAAGATGCGGAAATCTGGGCCAAATATAAGGAAGCCGTCGAGAAACATCTTGTCAATGGAGTTGAAGATTGAACGATCAATTCTTGGTTGTTTGCTCAAAATCAACTTCCCCAATTTTCGCGGAGGCATCAATACGACAGTCATCGTCTCATCGGTCGCTGTTCAGAAAGAAGAGTGAAACATCGTCAGAAGTAATACAATGATTTATTATTGTAATATTTGTTTTCAGACCTTAGTTTGCTTAGTTCGTTTATTCCTTTTATATGTTGGTGTAACAATAAAGAAATATCAAGCGGCAGATCGGTGTTTTGGTTTTTTCGTCCGTTATAACTAAGCGTTTCTGGAAATCTTCGAAGAACAGCGTGGGCCCGAGCGTAGCGAGAGCTGGGCATTAACGGTTTATGAGACGTGATTGACAGTTTCTGACGATAGAAACAGATCTGGCGGATTCAAACAGTTGGTGAAAGTTTGGATAAATAAATAAATAAATAAATTTATTCTCATGATACAGTACATGAGGGACGCCAGTTTACAGGCATCATCAAATTGTTACAGAAATAGGATCATATTATTCAGTCACAATTTACAGTCGATAGCAAAATATGTTTAACATGTACACTGGAGATTATACATACACTTGATAAATGTTAATCCGAATAGTATAAAACATCCTTTTCACTTATGTACAATCATTTCTGTGCATAGTCGGAAAAATCCGCTAGATTTTCAGTGAGTGCAACACATCAGGAAATACAGAAGTATTGTCTTCGCATTAACAAAAAAACCAGGTCTTTGGTGGATGGGTTATAAGTGCCTGGGAAAATAATAAAGCTTGAAGTCAATTTTCGTACAATACTTTGTTGTGTGCAGAATCCTTGATTTATAGTTCATTGATGTGTTATTTTGAAATCAGTGATATGTTTATCTCATTTGATGTGCAATGTCATTGTTGGGAGTAAAATACATAAGCTTTAGACGCATTAATTAATGGATTTCTACTGCTAGTGGATATTTACTTCTCGTGAGGAGGGTTTCTGAATTTTAGTTGTTCCGACAGGAGTTGTGGATATTAACTGCTCAGCAACATTACGGATATAAGTTCATCACATTATCTTAGGAAAGTTGAGTTGTAGTTGGTGAGGTATATATGATGCCCGACGAGCGTACATCTGTCCATGTGATGTTGTGGAGAGTTAGATCTTTTTCATGTTGTCAGTTTATGTCCATTTTATTCCACTTATTGTGTTGGGTAGAAGTTTTACAAACGAAATTTTTTGTCTATTTGAGGGTAAGCATCTTAATTGTTAATGTTTTATCTAAAATTATAAATATAGGCAAAAACAACAGGTGTAGTATTTAAGCTTATACATTAAATGGACCTATCATTTCGGAGGCTCTCAGATAGGAACTAGGACTACTATCGTTTGCAAACTCGTGTAGTTTGTCGTTAATCACTTTTTTGAAGGAGGCCAATGTACCTGCTTGACGCATTTCCATTGGTAGTTTATTCCATATCTGTGCATACCTAATCAAATAAAACTTTTGCCTGGTAGCTGTTTTACATTGTTCAATAGCTACTGTAATAATAATAATAATAATAATAATAACAGCTTTATTCCAAACAGTATTTGTGGTACAGGTATGGAATTTTCAGCGTGCATTACAGTATATTGCATCTAATTACCTCATAAATTATATAAGATTTTTAAAAATCAAAAATACATAAAAATAAAATAAATAAGTTATAAATAAATAAAATAAATAAATATTAAAAATTAAGAAAAAAAACAGCGTAGAGTATTTCATTTCAAACAATGCACCACAGGGTTTGGAATATAAGGTTAATGTGTGGTTGTAGATGAGAACAACAGTGTAGTAGTAACGAGGAAAGGAAAACAAAAACTAATGGGACTATTTGTTAGAGTGCCGCAGTAAGTTTATCGTGTCATACCTAACGGATTTCTCATCACATAACAGCTGTGCCAGATATGGTATTGTGGAGTTTTTGTATTTGGTAGTCCTAGCATATAGCCTCCTATAGCTGCTTCTAGTTCTTCCAGATGAAATGCAAGGAGATAGATGCGTATAGAGAGGATGCTCGGGGTCCGACAATATTGTATTCGCTAGTTTCTTACATGACATTATATGTCTATCTACAATAGTGTTCACCAGTTGGTCTAACGATATCCCACTTGCCCTACTAACAGCTTTTAGTGCCCTTCTCAGCGAAGCAAAGTCTTTCTTAAGTAGTCCAGGAAAGACTAATGGGGAGCAGTAAAGGAGGATGGGTAGAATACAAGAATTTACAAATTGAGAAAGCAAAAACTGCTTTATGCCAGACTGCCTAAATTTCCTAATGTAGAACGTTAAGCGAAACATCTTTCTAGTAACTAGCAAGATGTGGGAAGACCAGGAAAGATCGGTGGAAAAACTCAGCCCAAGGAACTTCACATTAGATGTATTTTCAACCTCTGTGCCGTCAATGAGAGTGGGGCCATGTGAGCTAACTAGTTGCTGTAGGTCACATTTACGTCTGAAGGTGAAATTGACTACCTGACATTTAGACGGATTAAGCTTAAGTCCGTTTGAAGAGGACCACTGACTAATTTCCGACAGAAAGCTATTTAATTTGGAACAATCTGACTGAGAGTTGACAGGCATAGAGACCGAGAGGTCATCGGCATACTTAACAAAAGTGGCTACATCAGAATGTGGCAAGTCATGTAAGAAAAACGAAAACAGAAAGGGAGAGAGAACAGCGCCTTGAGGAACGCCTGCTAAAGTAAGTGAGGTAGTGGAGGATTTTCCATTGTAGACGGTTGTCAGCTACCGTCTCATAAACCGTTAATGCCCAGCTCTCGCTACGCTCGGGCCCACGCTGTTCCTTGAAGATTTTCGAAACGCTTAGTTATAACGGACGAAAAACCAGAACACCAATTGTTGACTTGAGTATTATGTATTGTTACACCAGCATATAAATCAAGTATCACTAAGCAAACTAAGAAAACTAAGGTCTGTAAACAAATATTACAATAATAAATCGTTATGTTACTTCTAACGATGTTTAACTCTTCTTTCTGAACAGCGACCGATGAGACGATGACTGTCGTATTGATGCCTCCGCGAAAATCGAGGAAGTTGATTTTGAGCAAACAACCAAGAATTGATCGTTCAATCTTCAACTCCATTGACACTCCCCGGCAAAAAAGGGATCCAACCCTTTTTTCCTTCACGACTAATGCACGTTGACTTGGATGCCATTGCGAGAACCTGGGTCACACGGACAGAGCTGAAATGGAAAACAAACAGAAAAGCCAACACACCACAAGCATACCCACAGCACAATCTCACACATCAATGACGACCTGCGCCTCCAGATAGAGACCTCCTCTTGACATCTTGCAACACAGTCTCCACTTGCTAGAATGACTCTTGCAGAATGCAAAGTGACCATGGCAGCACCTCATGATACTCTACGCACATCCTCTTATCTACTCACTACCAATTACCACTGAAATCGCTTGTCACTCATTCTGCCTCAGTTCTAATAGCGGTGACGCATGCGAGCCTCAGTCGTTTACACTCTTTCTCCCCGGCGTGTCGGACCGCAGCTAACAATTGTCTCCGTGTGCATTTCATTCTCAGCAATAGCCTAGCCTCCCCGGCGTATACGACCCATCTGCTGTCCTTAACATCAATCAATTCATTCACGGATGTAGAAGACTCGAAACGACTTCAGAAATAATCACGACGAAAATTTTAACAAAATTACGCAATAACAACAAGACACGAAAACAACAAGTAAACACAATGAATTCAAAAACACCAATTGCTATGACACACCACACGTATATACAAATAGTACAAACAACCTCGCCGATCATGTCTTGGTGGAATTCCTTTGAAGAATTGCAGGACTTACACCAGTACGCCTGCAACCCTTCACAGGTTGACGATTGTAAGTTGTGGAATGTCCAGACACAAACAAGATTAACCAACAATTACATCAATTGGAAATCACACAACTATTTAACACAAACATATGTACAATCAACACATCAAATGTTGTGGATTCTGACACGACAAACTACCCTTGAAGAACTGTAGGACTTACAGCAGTACGCCTACATTCCTTCTCAGGTTGATGATCCAAGTGGAAGTCGTCCGGACACAAACAGAATTACCAACAGCTAGATAAAAGATGATATCAATTCAGCATATACAACATGAACATATGTACAAGATCATACACCAAGCACATTGGACTGCTCATTGATGCGCTACCCTTTGAAGAACTGTAGGACTTACAGCAGTACGCCTACAACCCTTCTCAGGTTGACGCCCTAGGTTGGAAAATCGTCGCAGAGTTCATTTGCTAACTTCCTTCTATCAGCTATATCCTCAAATCTGAACGGCAACACGCTCATGTCATTGTATCGTAGAATATAGATGACCAACAAACACACGACATATCTCATCAACCAAGTATAGAAACAGAGTAATTTACACCAAAGATAATAACATTCAAATAGTAACTTGAAACTAGAAATGCCTTTATTCGTGCAAGTCAATTTAACAATTACTCTCTCCTTTACACTTGGCTTATCCACACTAAACTGACCATTGATATTCGTCCTTTCAAACGAACTGATACTACCATAGTCATTGCAGAAGATACTTGAGTTGATGGGCATCTGTTTCATTGTGGATGAAAACACCAACGATGACTGAGTGACACAAGGTGATGAACTTAGTGGTGGATCAGAAGCTGTTCTTGTTCGGCTCTCAGATAGTTGTCCAACTGCAAGATTACCACCACTGCTGTCTTTCACTACTAGTTCGGGTTTAGCACTATCATCTGATGATAGGTGGGCTACACGCTGATCAATTACACTGACTGTCTCACAAGTATGCACACCTTCTGGAACTGCATCTGCGTTCAATTCTACTTCACGTTGTAGTTGTACAGAACCTTTATTTAACTTAGCAGTAGTAGGCATATCCCTCCATTTCATCATGATCAACCAAAGACAAATCTGCACTATCATGATCATTACCACAAATATTCACTTTACCGTCAACTTCATCATTTTCAAACTCTTTAATAACAGAAGTAGACAATTTTGGTTCCTCCTCAAAATCATTAAAGGTTTTATAACTTCACTCTGACTAGATATACTTTGTAAACTTGTGGAGTCAGAACTCCACTCTGAAGCAGTAACTCTATTCTGTGACACTCTATTCAACAACGGCTTACCAGTTGCAACTACAGACTTCTTCACAACACCGTTATCGTCACACAATTCGGAGTCAGACCTGGAGTTTACATTTAGCTTATCACTGAACTTGCTCACCGGTTCACAGTTCACTTCTGTATGCACCTCTTGCACACGTGTCAAACACAACCGTGTTTGTCTTGCATCTTGTAACTTATCTGTTGAGGATGTACTACGAAACCTGTTACACTCACTAGGTCTATATGCATTACTAGACATCATGGAGCCTTCTCGATATCCACCTCTCTGAGGCTTATTCGTCATCAATGAGTGCGTTTTACCCTCAGACTGCTCTATTCTAGGGGTGAGATCTAACAGACTGGCGAACTTGCTCATAGATTGATTGACACTAGTATTTACCAGTTTCAGGATATCATCAAACTTTGGCTCGATACCCTCATCCTCCATACGGGAGCTTATCTTCACCCACTTCCTTTGCAGTCGGGTAGGTAGACGTCTTGCTATTACTTCTAGTATAAAACTCGAGTTGAGGTCACTCATTCGATTCATCGAAATCATTCCATTCTTGTAAATTAGCAAATTATCTAAAAACTCAGTGAGTGCCTGGGAGTCATCCTGTAACTGACCACCATTACCCTCAACAGCCTCGAATAATTTCCCTGCAATCATCGAGGGTCTTCCAAACCTTTGGCGTAATATGCTCATAGCCTCATCGTAGCCCTCCTTTGGCTTCATAAACTTACAACACTGTATAGCTCTTGCAGCATCTCCAGTGCAATATCTCATCAAATACATCAATTTCAATTCATCATTTAATAAAAAACTACTCAGCATGATCTCAAACTCCTTTACAAATTGTAAATAATCAGCCGGGTTTCCATCAAAACATCGTGGTTCTAATTTAGGGAGTTTGATGTTCCTATTATCCCTGAACGGCGAAACAGTAACATCAACCATATCATGTTTAACATCAGACACATCGTTACAATTAACAGACAAGTCACCATGACTTACTTTCCTGTTTGCATCCAAGACACTCTGTCCCTTCTTTGACCCAGGCATTGTTGAACTTGACCCAATTCCAAAAAAGTTCCAGATATTGCTTGTTCAAAGAGGACTTGACCGGCACCAGGAAAGATGAACGGCGACTATCCAAACTTTCACCAACTGTTTCAATCCGCCAGATCTGTTTCCATCGTCAGAAACTGTCAGCTAACGTCTCATAAACCGTTAATGCCCAGCTCTCGCTACGCTCGGGCCCACGCTGTTCCTTGAAGATTTTCGAAACGCTTAGTTATAACGGACGAAAAACCAGAACACCAATTGTTGACTTGAGTATTATGTATTGTTACACCAGCATATAAATCAAGTATCACTAAGCAAACTAAGAAAACTAAGGTCTGTAAACAAATATTACAATAATAAATCGTTATGTTACTTCTGACGATGTTTAACTCTTCTTTCTGAACAGCGACCGATGAGACGATGACTGTCGTATTGATGCCTCCGCGAAAATCGAGGAAGTTGATTTTGAGCAAACAACCAAGAATTGATCGTTCAATCTTCAACTCCATTGACAACGGTGTACTGCTTCCTTTCAGAAAAATAGGACTGCAACCACTTATTTGTCCAGCTTTCAGCCTGTGTTGCAGCGAGCTTACTTAGCAAGAGAGACCTGGGAACAGAGTCAAATGCAGATGTGTAATCAAGGAAGGCACAGCGAACGTATTTAGCCCCTTTATCTAAACTAGAGACTATGCTATGGTGGAGGACGACAGCGGCATCTAACGTACTCCTACTATGTTTATAAGCAAACTGGTTGGGGTCGTTGAAAGGTTTTAAAGAGGGATCAAGATTAAGTAGAATAAGTCTTTCCATAACTTTCAAGAAAGGTGAGGTAATAGAAATAGGTCTAAACTTAACATTAGGTCCACTTGTAGATTTAGGCACTGGAACGATCTTGATGTTTTTCCATGATTCAGGTATAATACTTTTGGAAAACGATTCGTTGAAAATGTCAGTTAATGGGGAACACAAGATGTCGGCACACTTCTTAAGGATGACAGCAGGAACACCATCAGGACCGAGGGACTGAGTAGGCTTGAGAGATTGAAGACACTTGAGGACATCATTCGTATTAAAGCATGAGAAGCAGTCATTGTTTACACTATTTGAGTTAGGAATCATAACATTTGCTGGGATACATATGAAGGATTCATTTAGCATATTAACATCTACAGAAATATCATTCAACATTTGCTTACCACCTGTGATTTCCTTTAATAACTTCCACATATTTGATGGGGATTTACATGAAAGAAACTTCTGGTTATAGAGAGCATTCAATCTTTCTAATTCAAGCTTGATCAAAGTGTTCATTCTCTTAACTCCAGATTTGTTTTTCATTTTGAACAACCTTTCTTTTTCACGGCGGAGCTTTTTGAGTTGAGTAGAGGAGAAGCGATCGAATTTTAGGAAGATTGTCTCTTTTGGACAACAAACATCAAGACAGAAATTAAGATAATGTGTTATGTTGGCAATTGTGTTATCAAGAGCTTGTTCAGTAAATAGATCCCAGTTTGTGTCTTTTAACATGGACCTTAGATTCAGTATGTTGTCATGGGAATAACATCTGTGTTGTGTTTTCTTTCCAAGGTATGAGAAGACCCTTTTGTGCTGCTTTCCATATACTTTGGGCAATATTCTTATGATACAGTGATCTGAATTAAGTAGTGGGGCTCTTTTTCGAGCTTCAAATATTCCTGCGTCATTTGTAAACACAAGATCAAGAGAGTTGTCCATTCTAGTCGGGAAGTTGACAATGTTATCATGTCCAAGTGAAATTAGGAAGCTGTGGTCACTAGAATTAAAATCACCAGTAACTATAGATAAGGAATTTCCGAAGGAGGTGGCAGCAAGGGAAGTAAATTCATCCGCAAATAAAGATAATTCTGTGGAGTTGCATCCAGGAGCAATATACATGTTCGAGATGTAAATGTAGTTGTATTTAGACAAATGTTTAGGTCGACACTTAACGGTGAGACAGTCAATATTGTCACTAGAGAATTTGAAACATACACTGTTAGACGTACACCATTGTGAATTGATGAAGATGGCGACTCCGCCACCGCGTTTCTTCCTGGAACTACATCGATCTTGTCTGAATAGTTTGAAATTATTTAGATACACTAGATTGTCATCATATAGATCATGAAGCCATGTTTCTTGAAGTGATATGATCCCAGTATTATGATATATAATGGAAGACACCAGCGATTGAAGACAGTTAATTTTAGCCGGCAGGGAGCGACAATTGGTACTCATAATTGCGGGAACAGTCATGAATTGAATAGGGGTATTTTTTAATGCTCTCTGCCAGCCGGCATGATGCTTTTTCATTGTCTTTTTATGGAGTTGCAGATCAGTAGGTTTTAAAGATATTAGATATTCACGAGAATAAATAATCCGATTTGAGGTCATATTTGAATAAGATTTATTGATTAAAATATCAATTAGAAATGAGAAATTAGATGCAATACGATTTGTAATGTTTAAGGTAATTGGTAGCCCAAGATTTAAGCAGGCCGCCAAGGTCATAGGGTGTACCTCCAGTGTGTCTTAGTCTGCAGACACTGTCATCTGAAAGTCGAGTGCCATTAGTAGAGGTAAAAACTAAGTGGTTTAGAAGCTTATAGTAAAGTGTTAAGTTTAGTCTCAGGCGTCTTAGCCATAGTGTTTCTAGTCCTAGGGTGTCACATCTAGTGGAGTAGTTAGTACCATTTTCGGTTCCGAGTAATTTTGACGTGAAGTACCTCTGCACTCCCTCGACTTTCAATTTGTCCTCTATGCGTATACTACCATACATGAATGAACAGTAATCAAATAAAGGACGCACACAAACCTTGTACAACAGAATTCTGGACTCATTTCTGTAGAAGTTCCTGAATAGAAAGCCGATAAGTCTGCGTAACTTTGACACTTGTCTGGAGATATGTTCAGAAAATGATAAGTCATGTGAGTATTTCAGTCCTAGGTCCAATGCAGATTCCAGTCGTAAGAGTGCATGGCCTTGAATTGTCAGGTCAAGTTCTAAATTGTTGCAACCTATGCATAGCCAGCCACATTTGTCGACATTAAACTGGAGTTGCCAGGTGTCACACCATCTGTCCATTTTTTCTAATTCTTGCTGTATGGCGTTTAATGTTATTCCGAGATCTGTGTTCTTGCATTTATAGGTCACTTTTAAGTCATCTGCATATAGTATTGGTTTACCAACACTAAAGCATTCACAGAGACTGTTTATATATATTATGAATAGCAGTGGGCCTAATACACTTCCCTGGATTACACCGCTTCTTACAGGTTTTGGCCTTCAGATTGTCGAGCCAACTTTTGTTATCTGATTCCTGTCACGGAGAAATGATTTTATCCAGCTCAGGAGAGGGTCACATATCCCTAGTGAGCACAACCTGCTGACTAGCAGATTATGGGGGACTCTATCGAAGGCTTTTGTTATATCGAAATATAGCACAATTTCTAGTTCTCTGTTGTCCCTGCTTCGTGTAACTTCATTGAAAAAGTCTATGTGACAGGTCGCACATGATCTCTTTTTGAGGAATCCGTGTTGTGATGGGTTGATAAGTTCATGTTCTAGTAAGTTGTCTGACACTTGGTCTTTAACCACTTTCTCCATTATTCGTGATATTACCGGTGTTATATTAATAGGTCTATAGTTGCATGCACTGGTTTTGGCCCCTGGTTTGTGCTTAGGTAGTATGTATGTGGTTTTCCACACTTCAGGATAAGTTCAAGTTTCCAGTGACAGAGTAAATATTCTCAGTAACAAGACTACAATTTCCGTGCTACCGACAGTCGCCGTTCATTTTTCCTGGTGCCGGTCAAGTCCTCTTTGAACAAGCAATATCTGGAACCTTTTGGAATTGGGTCAAGTTCAACAATGCCTGGGTCAAAGAAGGGACAGAGTGTCTTGGATGCAAACAGGAAAGTAAGTCATGGTGACTTGTCTGTTAATTGTAACGATGTGTCTGATGTTAAGCATGACATGGTTGATGTTACTGTTTCGCCGTTCAGGGATAATAGGAACATCAAACTCCCTAGATTTGAAACACGGTGTTTTGATGGAAACCCGGCTGATTATTTACAATTTGTAAAGGAGTTTGAGATCATGCTGAATAGTTTTCTATTAAGTGATGAATTGAAGTTAATGTATTTGATGAGATATTGCACTGGAGATGCTTCAAGAGCTATACAGTGCTGTAAGTTTATGAAGCCAAAAGAGGGCTACGATGGGGCTATGAGCATATTACGTCAAAGGTTTGGAAGACCTTCGATGATTGCAGGGAAATTATTCGAGGCTGTTAAGGGTAATGGTGGTCAATTACAGGATGACTCCCAGGCACTCACTGAGTTTTTAGATAATTTGCTAATTTACAAGAATGGAATGATTTCGATGAATCGAATGAGTGACCTCAACTCGAGTTTTATACTAGAAGTAATAGCAAGACGTCTACCTACTCGACTGCAAAGGAAGTGGGTGAAGATGAGCTCCCGTATGGAGGATGAGGGTATCGAGCCAAAGTTTGATGATATCCTGAAACTGGTAAAAGATAGCGTCAATCAATCTATGAGCAAGTTTTCCAGTCTATTACATCTCACCCCTAGAATAGAGCAGTCTGAGGGTAAAACGCACTCATTGATGACGAATAAGCCTCAGAGAGGTGGATATCGAGAAGGCTCCATGATGTCTAGTAATGCATATAGACCTAGTGAGTGCAACAGGTTTCGTAGTACATCCTCAACAGATAAGTTACAAGATGCAAGACAAACACGGTTGTGTTTTACACGTTTTCAAGAGGTGCATACAAAGGTGAACTGTGAACCAGTGAGCAAGTTCAGTGATAAGCTAAATGTAAACTCCAGGTCTGACTCCGAATTGTGTGACGATAACGGTGTTGTGAAGAAGTCTGTAGTTGCAACTGGTAAGCCATTGTTGAATAGAGTGTCACAGAATAGAGTTACTGCTTCAGAGTGCAGTTCTGACTCCAAAAGTTTACAAGGTATAACTAGTCAGAGTGAAGTTATAAAACCTTTAATGATTTGTGAGGAGGAACCAAAATTGTCTACTTCTGTTATTAAAGAGTTTGAAAATGATGAACTTGACGGTAAATTGAATATTTGTGGTAATGATCATGATAGTGCAGATTTGTCTTTGGTTGATCATGATGAAATGGGGGAATGCCTACTACCGCTAAGTTAAATAAAGGTTCTGTACAACTTGAACGTGAAGTAGAATTAAATGCAGTTGCAGAAGGCATGCATACTTGTCAAAGCGTCAGTGTAATTGATCAGAGTGAAGCCCACCTATCATCAGATGCTAGTCCTAAAGCGGAGCTGATAGTAAAAGACAGCAGTGGTGGTGGTCTTGCAGGTAGACAAATTTCTGAAAGTCGAGCAACAACAGCTTTTGATCCACTGCTAAGTTCATCAACTGATATCAATCAGTCGTCGTTGGTGCTGTCATCCACAATGAAACAGACACCCATCAACTCAAGTATCTTGTGCAATGACTATGGTAGTATCAGTTCGTTTGAAAGGACGAATATCAATGGTCAGTTTAGTGTGGATAAGCCAAGTGTAAACGAGAGAGTAATTGTTAAATTGACTTGCACGAATAAAGGCATTTCTAGTTTCAAGTTACTATTTGAATGTTATTATCTTTGGTGTAAATTACTCTGTTTCTATACTTGGTTGATGAGATATGTCGTGTGTTTGTTCGTCATCTATATTCTACGATACAATGACATGGGCGTGTTGCCGTTCAGATTTGAGGATATAGCTGATAGAAGGAAGTTAGCAAATGAACTCTGCGACGATTTTCCAACCTAGGGCGTCAACCTGAGAAGGGTTGTAGGCGTACTGCTGTAAGTCCTACAGTTCTTCAAAGGGTAGCGCATCAATGAGCAGTCCAATGTGCTTGGTGTATGATCTTGTACATATGTTCATATTGCATATACTGAATTGATATCATCTGTCATCTAGCTGTTGGTAATTCTGTTTGTGTCCGGACGACTTCCACTTGGATCATCAACCTGAGAAGGAATGTAGGCGTACTGCTGTAAGTCCTACAGTTCTTCAAGGGTAGTTTGTCGTGTCAGAATCCACAACATTTGATGTGTTGATTGTACATATGTTTGTGTTAAATAGTTGTGTGAGTTCCAATTGATGTAATTGTTGGTTAATCTTGTTTGTGTCTGGACATTCCACAACTTACAATCGTCAACCTGTGAAGGGTTGTAGGCGTACTGGTGTAAGTCCTGCAATTCTTCAAAGGAATTCCACCAAGACATGATCCGCGAGGTAGTTTGTACTATTTGTATATACGTGTGGTGTGTCATATCAATTGGTGTATTTTGGATTCATTGTGTTTACTTGTTGTTTTCGTGCCTTGTTGTTATTGCATAATTTTGTTAAAATTTTCGTCGTGATTACTTCTGAAGTTGTTTCGAGTCTTCTACATCCATGAATGAATTGATTGATGTTAAGGACAGCAGATGGGTCGTATACGCCGGGGAGGCTAGGCTATTGCTGAGAATGAAATGCACACGGAGATAATTGTTAGCTGCGGTCCGACACGCCAGGGAGAAAGAGTGTAAACGACTGAGGCTCGCATGCGTCACCGCTACTAGAACTGAGGCAGAATGAGTGACAAGCGATTTCAGTGGTAATTGGTAGTGAGTAGATAAGACGATGTGCGTAGAGTATCATGAGTTGGTGCTATGGTCACGTTGCATTCTGCAAGAGTCATTCTAGTAAGTGGCGATTGTGTTGCAAGATGTCAAGAGGAGGTCTCTGTCTGGAGGCGCAGGTCGTCATTGATGTGTGAGATTGTGCTGTGAGTATGCTTGTGGTGTGTTGGCTTTTCTGTTTGTTTTCCATTTCAGCTCTGTCCGTGTGACCCAGGTTCTCGCAATGGCATCCAAGTCAACGTGCATTGGTCGTGAAGGAAAAAAGGGTTGGATCCCATTTTTGCCGGGGAGTGTCAATGGAGTTGAAGATTGAACGATCAATTCTTGGTTGTTTGCTCAAAATCAACTTCCCCAATTTTCGCGGAGGCATCAATACGACAGTCATCGTCTCATCGGTCGCTGTTCAGAAAGAAGAGTGAAACATCGTCAGAAGTAATCTTATGATTTATTATTGTAATATTTGTTTTCAGACCTTAGTTCGCTTATTCTTTTTATATGTTGGTGTAACAATAAAGAAATAACAAGCGGCAGATCGGTGTTTTGGTTTTTGCGTCCGTTATTACTAAGCGTTTCTGAGAAATCTTCGAAGAACAGCGTGGGCCCGAGCGTAGCGAGAGCTGGGCATTAACGGTTTATGAGACGTGATTGACACATCTAATGAAGGGTTAGGTTGAAAGACTAGTTGCTCAGAGTGAGCTAGGGAAGTGGTATTCGCCCCATCATCCTGTCTTTAACCCGAGGAAGCCAAGTAAACTCCGTGTGCTGTTTGATTGTTCTGCGAAACATTAAGGAGTCTCTTTAAATGATAATCTGTACAGTGGCCCAGATTGCGTGAGCTCATTAGTGGGACTGCTATTAAGATTCAGAAAGTTTACAGTTGCTGTCGCTGCGGATATTGTGAAAATGTTCCTACAGGTGAAGGTGCCAGAGAGCGACAGAGATCACTTAAGGTTCTTGTGGTTTGAATATGGTCCTTGTGGTAAGGTGTCAGAATGTAGGATGACAGTCCATCCATTTGGTGCCACGTCTTCGCGTTTTGTGCCAATTTCGCTCTACAAAAGGCAGTGTCCACATTTGGTTCTAATGATCTGCTGGACGATGTCGATTGTTGCTTCTATGTGGATGATTGTTTAGCCTCCTTCGATGATGACAAGTCTGCAGTTAAATTTGCAGCAAGTATTACCGGGATGTGAAATCTGATACCTCTGGATTTAGTGCTGGTGATATTGACAAGCCAGTTATACGGAGAGGTGTGCTCTCTGTGTCGTCGTTCGTGTTTGACCCACTTGGATTAGTAGCAACTTATGTACTTGCGGCTAGGAGATCATTTCAAGAGACATGCAGGAAATAGTTACAGTGGAATGGCCCATTAAGTGCGAGACACAGCGAAGATTGAAAAAGGTGGGTTAACAGTTTAAGAACGCCGAATCTACATTCCGTCTCACATCCACTTAAGCCATCGAGAAATCATGATATAATTGACTTCTATGTTTTTTCTGATGCCTCTGAGTTTGGATTTGGAGCAGCCGTCTACATCAGAACCACCTTAAGGAATGATATAGATGTTCGTCTAGCGATGGGTAAATCTAGAGTTGCACTCCTAAAGACGATTTCGATTCCGAGATAAGAACTTACTGCAGCCTTACTAGCTGCGCAGTTATTCACGACGGTATGTAAAGAGTTGGATTATCCTAAATATCCTGTAACGTTTTGGACTGATTCGATGTCTTGTATATTATATTCGCAAGGAGTCAGCGAGATATGCATGTTTTGTAGCTAACAGAGTATCTCAAATTCGTAAGCTAACAACCGTCGAGTAGTGGAGGTACGTACCGTCTGGGAAACCCCAGCTGATCTAGCATCGCGAGGAGTTATTGATATGAATGTGGTTAAAAATAAGTGGTGGAAAGGTCCAGAGTTCTTGCTAAGGGCTGATAGTATGTGGCCTCGTAGAGAAGATGAACCACCGATAAACGAGTGTGTCTTGGAGTTGAAGACAAGTGTCAGTTTAACATCTACTCAAAAAGGACATTCAGGTTTCCATTCACTTTTTAAATATTATTCTTCTTGGTACAAACTACTGAAAGCTGTTGCGTGGTTGACACGATATGTTACGTATTTAAAGGTCATGCATCTTGCGGGATACGAAAATATGAATGTGGGACCTTTGAGAGTCGAAGATATCAGAAATGCAGAGTTAGCGATTTTAAGGGCTGCTCAGTGGGAAGCGTGGGGTGAGATTGCCAAGGAGGATAGCCCCGATTCCGCAGATTTCAAGGTGCGGTTAGATAGATTATCTCCCATAGTTTCCGAAGGGTTCGCTAGAGTTGGTGGACGTCTACAAATGTTAGAATCGTCATATGAGACCCGTCATCCGGCTTTATTACCTTGCTACCATCCAGTCACTGATCTCATTATAAGACACTACCATGTTCTTGAAGGTCATTTGGGTACTTCGCAAGTACTATCAAGTATTCGATGTAAGTTCTGGATAGTGAAGGGAGGTGCCTCTGTCCGTAAAATAATTGATAAGTGCATGGAATGTAAACTCAGAAATGCTTGTTCAGCACGGCAGATGATGGCACCACTCTCAGCGTGGCAAGTTTCTGAAGGAGCTTATCCATTCGAGTACGTCGGAGTTGATTTGTTCGGACCTTTTGTAGTGAAGAGAGGCATAACCCTATGTAAAAGATATGGCTGTTTATTCACCTGTTTGAAACTGAGAGCTGTGCACATTGAGAAGGTTCATACGTTAACTACTGATTCATTCGTACTAGCATTACATAGATTTATAAATCGCCGGGGTGCACCGAAGATGATGTTCAGCGACAGAGGGACTGATTTTGTTGGATGTCACGCCGAGCTTAAAGAGTATTTCGAAGGTCCTCAAACGAAAGTTCATGAAGAGTTACTGAAAAGAAACATCGAGTGGCACCTTAACCCACCATGTGCTAGCCATAGAGATGGGATATGGGAAAGACTTATAGGAAATTATCAAGCGTATTTTAAGCTCCATAATTAAAAACCAGATTTTGAATGACGAAACTTTGGAGACATTTTTTTGCGAAGCTGAACGAATACTAAATGACCGGCCGTTATCACCTGTGAGGGACGACATCAAGGATTTCGATGTGTTAACTCCAAACAAATTATTGTTATTGAGAGGCAACCCTGGCATAAAGGACTCAAGCGGGGAAGGAATACCTACGATTAAAAGATGGAAACAAGACAGGCACATGAAAGATATATTTTGGAAAAGATGGCTGAACGAGTATGTTCTAACACTCCAAGCAAGAGACAAGTGGAAAAAGTTGTGCAGAAACTTAAAGGTTGGTGATAAAGTCCTAGTAGCAGATAAATGGGCCACAGGTGGATGGCCTCTGGGAGTGGTAGAAAGGCTACTCTGTAGTGGTGATGGGTTGGTGAGGATGGTTGAGGTGAGAACAAGTTGTGGCATGATGGCGCGTGTCAGTCAAGTCTCATAAACCGTCAATATCCAGCTTATGATACGCTGAGCCTCAAATTGTCCCTCGAAGACTTTCAGAAACACTTAGAATTAACCGGCGCAAAAACCAGAACACTGTTTGGCGACTCAAGAATCCTATATTCTAAGGTCAGCATATAACCAACAATACTCTTTTTACAGAGTAAGGTCCAACAACAAATGTTATAATAATAAATCACGATATTACTTCTGATAGATTTTAATAATCTTTCTGTAATGTACTCGTCGCCAAATTATTATTATGTACTGGTCGAGAACTTAATAGTCCTGATGCAAGAGGGCGCAAATCAGAAGACCACTAGGTTTGCGATGATACTTCTATTTTCGAAACACAAGGAGAATGCAAAAGTGGTATCACACCGAAGAGTCACACAAGATTGTGAGAGCGAAATATATATGAATGTTCGCACAAGGGTGTGAACAAATCAATAGACAGTTGTCAATGGAGTTGAAGATTGAACGATCAATTCTTGGTTGTTTGCTCAAACCAACTTCCCCAATTTTCGCGGAGGCATCAAAACGACAGTCATCGTCTCATCGGTCGCTGTTCAGAAAGAAGAGTGAAACATCGTCAGAAGTGATCTTATGATTTATTATTGTAATATTTGTTTTCAGACCTTAGTTTGCTTAGTTCGTTTATTCCTTTTATATGTTGGTGTAACAATACAGAAATATCAAACGGCAGATCGGTGGTTTGGTTTTTGCGTCCGTTATTACTAAGCGTTTCTGAGAAATCTTCGAAGAACAGCGTGGGCCCGAGCGTAGCGAGAGCTGGGCATTAACGGTTTATGAGACTGATTGACACCAAGTGTCAGACAACTTACTAGATTACGAACTTGTCAATCCATCACAACACGGATTCTTGAGAAAAATATCATGTGCGACCTGTCACATAGACTTTTTCAAAGAAGTTACACGAAGCAGGGACAACAGAGAACTAGTAATTGTGCTATATTTCGATATAACAAAAGCCTTCGATAGAGTCCCCCATAATCTGCTAGTCAGCAGGTTATGCACACTAGGGACATGTGACCCTCTCCTGAGCTGGATAAAATCATTTCTCCGTGACAGGAATCAGATAACAAAAGTTGGCTCGACAATCTGAAGGCCAAAACCTGTAAGAAGCGGTGTAATCCAGGGAAGTGTATTAGGCCCACTGCTATTCATAATATATATAAACAGTCTCTGTGAATGCTTTAGTGTTGGTAAACCAATACTATATGCAGATGACTTAAAAGTGACCTATAAATGCAAGAACACAGATCTCGGAATAACATTAAACGCCATACAGCAAGAATTAGAAAAAATGGACAGATGGTGTGACACCTGGCAACTCCAGTTTAATGTCGACAAATGTGGCTGGCTATGCATAGGTTGCAACAATTTAGAACTTGACCTGACAATTCAAGGCCATGCACTCTTACGACTGGAATCTGCATTGGACCTAGGACTGAAATACTCACATGACTTATCATTTTCTGAACATATCTCCAGACAAGTGTCAAAGTTACGCAGACTTATCGGCTTTCTATTCAGGAACTTCTACAGAAATGAGTCCAGAATTCTGTTGTACAAGGTTTGTGTGCGTCCTTTATTTGATTACTGTTCATTCATGTATGGTAGTATACGCATAGAGGACAAATTGAAAGTCGAGGGAGTGCAGAGGTACTTCACGTCAAAATTACTCGGAACCGAAAATGGTACTAACTACTCCACTAGATGTGACACCCTAGGACTAGAAACACTATGGCTAAGACGCCTGAGACTAAACTTAACACTTTACTATAAGCTTCTAAACCACTTAGTTTTTACCTCTACTAATGGCACTCGACTTTCAGATGACAGTGTCTGCAGACTAAGACACACTGGAGGTACAGTAGCTATCGAACAATGTAAAACAGCCACCAGGCAAAAGTCTTACTTGATTAGGTATGCACAGATATGGAATAAACTACCAATGGAAATGCATCAAGCAGGCACATTGGCCTCCTTCAAAAAAGTGCTTGACGACAAACTACACGAGTTTGCAAACGATAGTAGTCCTAGTTCCTATCTGAGAGCCTCCGAAATGATAGGTCCATTTAATGTATAAGCTTAAATACTACACCTGTTGTTTTTGCCTATATTTATAATTTTAGATAAAACATTAACGATTAGGATGCTTACCCTCAAATAGACAAAAAATTTCGTTTGTAAAACTTCTACCCAACACAATAAGTGGAATAAAATGGACATAAACCGACAACATGAAAAAGATCTAACTCACCACAATACCACATGGACCTGGGGATCGTTGTATATTATACCCCTATGTTCCAAGATGCTTGCATTATTGTCTTTACTGCTTTTTAGACGCTTCTGTAATATCCTACAAAGTTTCTGAGTTTTGGTGTTACCCATAAGCGCTTTATTTTCCTCATGTTGTGACTTCATTTTGTGTTTCTCTTCAAGCAGTTTAAGAGCTTCATGTATTTGGTTAAACGCATTAAATTCCTTAAACACATGATATTTCCTTTCCAATTTCTTTAGTTTTAGACGCGTTTCCCGGTCAATAAATGGAGTTCGTATCTTTAGGGCAGATTTTAGGGGCGCGATTGTGTCTCTTGCTGAGCCAACTGTTTTGTAGAAAATCACAAGTGAATGATGATTAGCTGTGGCCCCATACACCGGGGAGAGAGTGTGGACGACTGAGGCTTGCATACGTCATCGTCACTAGAACTGAGGTAGAATGAGTGACAAGAGATCTCAGTGGAAATTGTAGCGAATAGATAAGAGGATGTGCGAAGAGTATCAAGAGGTGCTGCTATGGTCACGTTGCGTTCTGCAATAGTCATTCTAGCAAGTGGCGATTGTGTTGCAAGATGTCAAGAGGATACCTTTAACTGGAAGGCGCAGGTCGTCACTGATCTGTGAGATTGTGCTGTGGGTATGCTTGTAGTGTGTTGGCTATTCTGTTTCTCTTCCACTTCAGCTCTGTCCATATGACCCACGTTCTCGCGACGGCATACAAGTCAAGGTGCATACGTCGTGATGGAAAAAAGGATGCATGCCATATTTGTCGAGAAGTGCCAATGTAATGGAAGATTTAACGATCAATTAGTGGTTGTTTCCTGAAAACCCGAATTCGTAAAGGAACAGAAATAAACGTTTGTGAATGAAATAAAGGAAGATCGGAAGAAAAAAGAACTGTGGGATGAGTTCAAATTGCAGATGTTTATGCGGGATTTTCTCACCTAATTTTGGGCCATGGTAAGCATAGATGCGGAACATAATTTTTGGGGCAATAGCTGAACGCAAATTTGATTAGCGATTAGGAAATTACTCATTCCAATAAGAGACATACAAGATTTGATAGTGTGAAACGTTCCTATTTTATGAAGTAAAAGTCAATCTGAACGAAGAATATTCTTTTCAATAATTTCTCCTCAGGTTCTTGCAATTATAAAATGTAATATTTGTGGTCGTTGTAATAAAGGCCAGTTATGCGGCGGATACATTTTCAACGTAGAATAACAGATTAGTTATGGGGCGTCAAAATAAATAGTCGTATTTGTGTGACAAAACGTGCTAGGCTGAAATCGATTAGAAATATTGTAAAACGGGGGACAATGGTGGTGATTAATCATAAGAGAATTGTGGAGTGTAGGGTAGGAAAATTGACAAATCAGTTCAAGGTTATAAAAGGTGTCAGGTGAGTGGCTAGTACAAAGTGGTCCGAGCTAAACAGGAGATAGCAAGACTGCAATGAGAGGTTCACAGTGAGATAACGAATGTGTTAAATGAAACAGGTATAGGCATATATTGAGAGAAGAGATAATATCGCTAATAATAAGCCCGTATAAATGAAAATTCGATAATATTGAGGGAATGTTTACATTATTATTATTATTGTATCCTTTAGTTCCTAGACGAACATAGGGCTTCAGCTGCGCACCTCCATTGCCTTCGGTTTTCTGTCAACTTTTTCACTCTGCTCCAGGTCTGTCCACATGCTTTCATCTCCTCCTCGCATGACCTCTTCCAAGTCACTCTTGGACGACCAACTCGCCGCCTCCCTTTAGGGTTCCACTCGAGCGATGGCTTGTCTAGTGATGTCACTTGATAGTTTCCTCAGCGTATGGCCAAACCATCTCTATTTCTTTCTGCCTATTTGTTTCACAATCGGTTCCTGATTGGTTCGCTCCCAGAGATCCCTGTTGCTGATCTTTTGTGACCATCTGATATTGAATGGTATGGAGCGAATACAGCTGTTGATGCTTCTCTCGCTGATATAAATCCGTGGTCAAACTATTAAAAACTAGTTGAAAAAATTCTAAGCTAGATGAACAACACAAGGTAATTATACACTCATTATTATTATTACTATTATTATTTCCTTTAATTCCTAGAGGAACATAAGGTTTCAGTTGCACGTCTCCATCGCGTTGGGTTCCCTGCTAAAGTTTTCACCTGGCTCCGATTCTGCCCACATGCTTTCAACTCCTCTTCAAATGACCTCCTCCAAGTCACCCCACCCTCGCACTGACGACCAACTCGCCACTTCCCTTTCGGGTTCCTTTCGAGGATGACACTTGATGGTTTCCTCAGAGTATGGCCAATCCACCTCCATTTCTTCCTGCTTGTTGCACAATCGGTTCCTGGTTAGTATGCCAGGATCCTTATTGCTGATCTTTTCTGGCCATCTGATCTTGAGTATTGAGCGAAGGCAGCTGTTGATGGAGGTCTGTAGTTTGTTTGTGGTGCTCTTTATGACACACCAAGTCTCTAATCCGTATAGTAAGTAGCACTGACTTTACATTGGAGTTTAAAATCCGGATCTTATTTTTGATGCTGAGTGTTGTTGACCCCCAGACAGGCTCAGGAGTAATGAAAGCTTGTCTTGCTTTTCCGATTCTGTTTTTGATATCCTCGTCAGTTCCGCCTGTAGTTGAGACGATGCTCCCAGGTAGGTGAAGGAGGTTGTTTCTTTCAGGTTCTTCCCACTTATGCTGATTGTTGTCTGTTGTTGTTGTTGCTGTTGATGTTGGCTAGCAATCTTCATCACCTCTGTTTTATCTATGTTCACTTGAAGTCCTATCTTTCATGCTTCTTCTGCCAACTTGTCACTTTTCACTTGCATATCTTCCAGTTTGTGGGAAATCAGAATATATCATCGGCGAAATCCAGATCCTCCAAGTCTTTTGTGTCAGTCCATTTTATGCCTGTTTCCTCGTCGATTGCCCGTTGTCTGTCGCATTATCCAATCTACTGCAATCAGGAAAATCAATGGTGATAGTAGGCAGCCTTGTCTCACTCCTGTCCTTACTTCGAAGGCTTCCGTAAGTTTCCCGTTGTGGATTACTTGGCATGCAGGATTGTCATACAACTGTTGGATGAGATGTATAATTGTCGATGGGACCCCGTAGTAGCGGTGTCGTTGCCAATGTTTACATAAAGGGTATAAATTATGACGAATGATAACTGTAGTAATGATATTTGTAGTAATAAGCAAAGTTAAAAAGAAAAAACAAAAATCCAAGAGGGTTGAGGGGAAGGAGCACCCTTGGTGAGAAGAAAAATCTTCAATCCAAAGTTGGCCACGGTAGGAACAGCGCCTGGACGTGTTCGTTTTGGATACAGAGTTCCGGTTTAATTGATCTTATTGCAACAGTTTCAGCCATGTGTAGGAGACGTAAGCGAACTGTATGTGATAACGACTTCGGAATTCGGTGTATAACCCTGAAAGCTGTGTTGATGTCGTTGTGATTTTCAGTATCGACCCTTGTATGACGAATTAGTAAAGCACAGCGTCAAGGATGCCTTTCAATTTGTTGATAATATCAAAAACTTGAACGCGACTGGCAAATATATGGCATCACTTGATGTTTAATCTCTATTCACGAATGTGCCTCTAGTGGAAACCATCGATTATATCTGTGAGCAGATTATAGAAAAGAAGTTGTGCCCTGATATTCCTACCAGTAATCTGAAACAACTGCTTGTTAAATGCACAACGAATGTTCATTTCCTATTTAATAATGAAATATACAGACAGGTTGATGAAGTGGCCATAGGATCCCCACTGGGACCTATTTTCGCGAATATATTCCTAAAAAAACTAGAAAATAGTCCGTTGAATGAGGAAATAGCGAAAATGGAAATGTATTGTCGTTACATGGATGACAATTTTGTAGTGTACGATGAAGGGTTAAATAGTGATTTGATTTTGAACAACTTCAATAATGCTCACCCAGCGGTCCATTTCACCTACGAAGGAGAATACAACGACTCTCTACACTTCCTCGACGTCCTACTAACGAGAAGAGAGGATGGTTCCATCAAAAGAACCATATTTAGAAAGCTAGAGACCAAAGCTCAGTATACACATTTCCTTAGCTTCGTACCGATGAAATACAAACGTAATCTAATCAGGTGCTTAGCATTTAGAGCGAGGTCTATTTGTTCCGAAGACTGTATAGAGAAAAAACCCCAGATCATCCGAGACATTCTAAGCGAGAACGGATATCCAGAGAAGTTCATTAAAGCCAACAGAGGTTACAATAGTTGTAAACATGAACTGGCAACGGTGGAGAAAAAGCCTCTGTTTTTACGTCTCCAGTTCAAGGGAGATACTCCTGCGGAGATTCTATCCCAACGTTTAACCACGGCAATCAAGAAAACTTTCTACTCTGCACGTCTGTGTCTATCCTTCACTAGCCGTCCAATGTTCACTCAGCAACTCAAAGATGTCTTACCTAACCTTAGCTCTTCTTCGTGCATATGCCATTTCAACTGTTCCTGTGGTTCAAGTTATATAGGGTGCACGATTATGCAGGTTCGTCTACGGGTTCGAGAACACTTACAAGCTTGGTTCAGCAGGAGGAAAATTAAGTGCATAAAAACCTCGATTCTGTCACACTTGGACGATACTGGACATCGCATCGACATCAACACAGCTTTCAGGGTTATACACCGAATTCCGAAGTCGTTATCACATACAGTTCGCTTACGTCTCCTACACATGGCTGAAACTGTTGCAATAAGATCAACTAAACCGGAACTCTGTATCCAAAACGAACACGTCCAGGCGCTGTTCCTACCGTGGCCAACTTTGAATTGAAGATTTTTCTTCTCACCAAGGGTGCTCCTTCCCCTCAACCCTCTTGGATTTTTGTTTTTTCTTTTTAACTTTGCTTATTACTACAAATATCATTACTACAGTTATCATTCGTCATAATTTATACCCTTTATGTAAACATTCCCTCAATATTATCGAATTTTCATTTATACGGGCTTATTATTAGCGATATTATCTCTTCTCTCAATATATGCCTATACCTGTTTCATTTAACACATTCGTTATCTCACTGTGAACCTCTCATTGCAGTCTTGCTATCTCCTGTTTAGCTCGGACCACTTTGTACTAGCCACTCACCTGACACCTTTTATAACCTTGAACTGATTTGTCAATTTTCCTACCCTACACTCCACAATTCTCTTATGATTAATCACCACCATTGTCCCCCGTTTTACAATATTTCTAATCGATTTCAGCCTAGCACGTTTTGTCACACAAATACGACTATTTATTTTGACGCCCCATAACTAATCTGTTATTCTACGTTGAAAATGTATCCGCCGCATAACTGGCCTTTATTACAACGACCACAAATATTACATTTTATAATTGCAAGAACCTGAGGAGAAATTATTGAAAAGAATATTCTTCGTTCAGATTGACTTTTACTTCATAAAATAGGAACGTTTCACACTATCAAATCTTGTATGTCTCTTATTGGAATGAGTAATTTCCTAATCGCTAATCAAATTTGCGTTCAGCTATTGCCCCAAAAATTATGTTCCGCATCTATGCTTACCATGGCCCAAAATTAGGTGAGAAAATCCCGCATAAACATCTGCAATTTGAACTCATCCCACAGTTCTTTTTTCTTCCGATCTTCCTTTATTTCATTCACAAACGTTTATTTCTGTTCCCTTACAAATTCTTGACGCTTCTTTTGAATTTTATTGCCTTGGGTTTAAGTAATGGTGCTAAAGTAATTTGATGATCCCTGGAAGATGGCCTAATAATTTGCGTCGATGTGTATCTTTTAAGCGGCCGAATATGGCGATCTATTTTCTTAATTTGTGTGTTACTTCACCTACCGCATTTCAAAACTTACCGGAATGTTAGTGGCGCCATCATTGTACATCTCATCTGCACCCGATGTTCCTGGATTAACCAGAACTTATTACCAAAGAAATTTTGGGCACCATTTGCCGTATGACGACAGCATTTTGCTTATTATAATATGCAGTCACAGAATCTTTTGCTCATTGCTATATTAGAGCAACAGTGTAATAGTAACGAGGAAAGGAAAACAAAAACTAATGAGACTATTTGTTACAGTGCTGCAGTAAGTTTATCGTGTCATACCTAACGAATTCCTCATCACATAACAGCTGTGCCAGATATTGTGTTGTGGAGTTTTTGTATTTGGTAGTCCTAGCATATAGCCTCCTATAGCTCAGCGAAGCAAAGAAGGGCACTAAAAGCTGTTAGTAGGTCAAGTGGGATATCGTTAAACCAACTGGTGAACACTATTGTAGATAGACATATTATGTCATGTAAGAAACTAGCGAATACAATATTGTCGGACCCCGAGCATCCTCTCTATACGCATCTATCTCCTTACATTTCATCTGGTAGAACTAGAAGCAGCTATAGGAGGCTATATGCTAGGACTACCAAATACAAAAACTCCACAACACAATATCTGGCACAGCTGTTATGTGATGAGGAATTCGTTAGGTATGACACGATAAACTTACTGCAGCACTGTAACAAACAGTCTCATTAGTTTTTGTTTTCCTTTCCTCGTTACTATTACACTGTTGTTCTCATCTTCTACCATACATCAACTTTATATTTCAAATCCTGTGGTGCATTGTTTGAAATGAAATACTCTACGCTGTTTTTCTTAATTTTTAATTTTTATTTATATTTTATTTATTTTATTTTTATTTTTTATCTTTGATTTTTAAAAATCTTATATAATTTATGAGGTAATTAGATGCAATATACTGTAATGCACGCTGAAAATTCCATACCTGTACCACAAATACCGTTTGGAATAAAGCTGTTATTATTATTATGTTTATCATATCCAGGCACTCAAATAACTGTCAGACTTCGTCATTATAATTGCATCATATCAACTGATTTTGCCATCAGTAATATATTCAGTGTCTCTAGAGTTGGCGTCGTGTCACTCCTATCGCATGCATTGGACGTTGATTCGGTTAACAGAAAGGTCATTGAACTTGGAATCACAATCTGTAGCAATGGGACCATCTGCATCCTTATATGTTTAATATTTCCTACTTGGAAACCAATTAGTTAGGCTGACTAAACGACTTAGACCCTGCTCCTAGTTGGTCACTATTTGAAATAACTAGCGATTGAAATGTGGCCCTCTGTCGTGCTAGATATGAGCTCTGGCTATACTGCCGGCCCACCCAACCTAGTAGCCAGGGTGTTCTTACCACTGTCCAACTGGCGAAGGGAAAAAATGACACTTGCAGCTAATGAAAGTAGTATTTGTAGATGACAATTTGAAGAGATTGTAGAGATACATAACCATACCACAACTAAGCCGTCGAGCTCTTGTCCCTTGAAGATCCAATAGTCCAACATGTGTTCCAATCGACACATATTCAAATTGGCCGTTCAAGACTTAACTGATTTGCAGGAATTCTTTGATACCCCACACCTTCAGGTATAACTGGGGGAATATAGCTCCTAAAACATTTAGTTCTATCTGAAATTTATAGCTTATGACACTTTCACTGTGATAAAAACAGAACATATTCCTAGGCACTTGGAAACATAATCAGCGGCATAAGGTAAAATTTTAAACTTGATTGCGTCGGTGGCACAATGGTTAGGACTCTTGTCAACCGTGAATATGGTCCGGAGTTTGATCCCCGGCCAAAGCACTCCCTTACCTGGCTAAGCCAGTGATAGAACTGGTAAAGAGGGAAGGTTAGATGTGAGGCTAGCAACCCCATCCCGTAAAAATAAGGACTGCTACAGAGACTGCAAGTCTCTAGCTTGAAGACCTATGTTCCACTGGGAACATGAAGGAATGAAAAACGACTACAACAAAAATCAGCACGAGAAGCCAAACCACGCATTAGTTTTTGTGAAAACCAAGATACTCTAGCACATGTCATCTCGCCTGTTATCTCTAAAGTCAGTTCCTAAAAACCGGAACGGACTTTCTGGGTAGGGAATCACATTGTGCTGAGAGCTAGCTCCTAGCCAAATTGGTAGACGATAATAATAATAATAATATATATTCTCATTTTTTACATGAGGGACGCCAGTTTACAGGCATCATCAATTCGATAATTTACACATAATATTAATAAGCATATTTAGTAAAGATAATATAATAAAGTACATTTTTTTCCCTAGCTATGTAGGGTACACCAATTGTATAGGCATGCATAAATATTGTTTTAATAATAATAATATATTCCTTCCTGTTTATGCAGGAACATACCTATTGTACAGGCATGGATAAGTTATTATATAAATTACACATAATTTGATGTATAATGGACTTACAGTTTGGTTGTTCTTTCTGACATTAGAGTCAGTCGGAACAGTCTGCTATAAAGTCTGTTTGTGTAGCACATAAAGAGATATAGAAATATTGTCTTCGCATTAACAAAAAACCCAGACATCACATGAATGTAATACAGATATCTGGGAAAAATAAAGCTTGAAGTCAATTCTCCTATATAACTTTGTTGTGAACAGCACCCTTGGCTTAAAGATTATTGATGTATTATGTTGAGATCAGTGATATATTTATTCCATTTTTCAGCAGTCTTATCGTAGTTTCATAACAGGAAAGAAATTTGATCGTGGAGGCGAAAATTAGATAAGGTCATGTCGGGTTGTTTTACTGCATCAAATGGTGCCGAGGTCGATTCCAGAATTCTCCATTTGCGCCATTTGTGTCTGCATGGCGGACTGTACTCGTAAGTTGAGTAAAATGTTGAAAACCAGTTGCTTCTTTATTTCAGATCATGAATACTCATTTACATCGTGTCCGCCAGCTTCTTTAAATGGTAGAATTGGATCGTTCCTGGAATTTGAGTGATTATGGGATAAATGGTTTGGAATTAATCATAGCAGTTAGAATACAGTTAAACATGCAGAGAAGTACTTTTGATTCAGCAACCGGTGAATTTTTTATTCTTTTCGATCTAGTACCAGAATAACTGCGAACCATTCCATTCAATATGTCGAATAAGGCACGCAGGAGGAGATCATTACCATGGAATGAGTCAACTTGATCTGAGATGCAGCTTTCAGCATGTTTTCGTTATATCATAGATATCCAGGTTTATTGGCGCTGTAGAGGCAGTGATTTGGATTATGACGTATTCTACAAAGTCTCCGTGCCCATTTGAAGTATACATGTGCTTTGAAAGGATTACTTTGTTGGCTCCTACCTCCACTGAGTGTTAACAACAGCTGCTGTGGGTTTATGTATTTCCTCGCCTTTTTGGATAAAACATCGCCGCATTCTTTTTGGGTAGGAGACCAGTTGGTGGATTATAAATGATATCCAAGTAACTTTTATCTTTTCATGTGGTGTTGCGGTAAGTTTCTACCTTGTTTTCTCATATTTCATTCGTATGTTGATTATGGTTCGCCCTTTGTATCAGGTAGACATAGTTTGATCGACTCTTGGTTGAATGGGTGTTATTGTCATGACTGCTGCTTTTTTGTCTGGAATTATAAATAGAGACAAAACAAACAACAGGTGTAGTCTCTGAGTTCATACATTAAATGGGCCTATGATTTCTGAAACTCTTACATGGGAATTACCATTGGTATCAATTACAAACTCACTTAGTGTGTCATTAAGTGCCTTTTCAAAGGAGGCCAATGTGCTTGCTAGTCGTATTTTCTCAGGTAGTTTGTTCCATATTTGGGCATACCTAATCAAGAAAAACTTTTGCCTGGTGGCTGTTTTACATGGTCCTATAGCCACTGTACCTTTAGTGTGCCTAAGGTTGTATCCTGTGTTACCTGAGGACCGAGTATAGTTAGCAGGGGTATACACTATTTGGTTAAGAAGCTTATAGAAGAGTAACAGATTTAGTCGCAGTCGCCTTAACCATAATGTTTCTAGTCCCAGGATTTCACATCTGGTAGAGTAGTTTGTGCCGTTATCGGTTCCGAGTACTTTTCGCGTGAAGTACCTCTGTACTCCTTCTACTTTCAGTTTGTCTTCTATGCGTGTACTGCTGAATATGAATGAGCAGTAATCTAGGAGTGGGCGCACACATACCTAGTACAGTAGTATTCTGGACTCGTGTCTGTAGAAGTTCCTGAGTAGGAAACCAATAAGCCTTCGTGATTTCTACACTTGATTCGAGATATGCTCTGAAAATGATAGATTGTGTGAATATTTCAGTCCTAGGTCTAGTACAGATGTCAATGGAGTTGAAGATTGAACGATCAATTCTTGGTTGTTTGCTCAAAATCAACTTCCCCGATTTTCGCGGAGGCATCAATACGACAGTCATCGTCTCATCGGTCGCTGTTCAGAAAGAAGAGTGAAACATCGTCAGAAGTAACAACGATTTATTATTGTAATATTTGTTTTCAGACCTTAGTTGCTTAGTTCGCTTATTCCTTTTATATGTTGGTGTAACAATACAGAAATATCAAACGGCAGATCGGTGTTTTGGTTTTTGCGTCCGTTATAACTAAGCGTTTCTGAGAAATCTTCTAAGAACAGCGTGGGCCCGAGCGTAGCGAGAGCTGGGCATTAACGGTTTATGAGACTTGGCTGACAGTTTCTGACGATAGAAACAGATCTGGCGGATTCAAACAGTTGGTGAAAGTTTGGATAGTCGCCGTTCATTTTCCTGGTGCCGGTCAAGTCCTCTTTGAACAAGCAATATCTGGAACGTTTTTGGAATTGGGTCAAGTTCAACAATGCCTGGGTCAAAGAAGGGACAGAGTGTCTTGGATGCAAACAGGAAAGTAAGTCATGGTGACTTGTCTGTTAATTGTAACGATGTGTCTGATGTTAAGCATGACATGGTTGATGTTACTGTTTCGCCGTTCAGGGATAATAGGAACATCAAACTCCCTAAATTTGAACCACGGTGTTTTGATGGAAACCCGGCTGATTATTTACAATTTGTAAAGGAGTTTGAGATCATGTTGAGTAGTTTTCTATTAAATGATGAATTGAAGTTAATGTATTTGATGAGATATTGCACTGGAGATGCTGCAAGAGCTATACAGTGCTGTAAGTTTATGAAGCCAAAAGAGGGCTACGATGAGGCTATGAGCATATTACGTCAAAGGTTTGGAAGACCTTCGATGATTGCAGGGAAATTATTCGAGGCTGTTAAGGGTAATGGTGGTCAATTACAGGATGACTCCCAGGCACTCACTGAGTTTTTAGATAATTTGCTAATTTACAAGAATGGAATGATTTCGATGAATCGAATGAGTGACCTCAACTCGAGTTTTATACTAGAAGTAATAGCAAGACGTCTACCTACTCGACTGCAAAGGAAGTGGGTGAAGATAAGCTCCCGTATGGAGGATGAGGGTATCGAGCCAAAGTTTGATGATATCCTGAAACTGGTAAATACTAGTGTCAATCAATCTATGAGCAAGTTCGCCAGTCTATTAGATCTCACCCCTAGAATAGAGCAGTCTGAGATCAAAATGCAATCATTGATGACGAGTAGGCCTCAGAGAGGTGGATATCGAGAAAGCTCCATGATGTCTAGTAATGCATATAGACCTAGTGAGTGTAACAGGTTTCGTAGTACATCCTCAACAGATAAGTTACAAGATGCAAGACAAACACGGTTGTGTTTTACACGTGTGCAAGAGGTGCATACAGAAGTGAACTGTGAACCAGTGAGCAAGTTCAGTGATAAGCTAAATGTAAACTCCAGGTCTGACTCCGAATTGTGTGACGATAACGGTGCGGTGAAGAAGTCTGTAGTTGCAACTGGTAAGCCGTTGTTGAATAGAGTGTCACAGAATAGAGTTACTGCTTCAGAGTGCAGTTCTGACCCCACAAGTTTACAAGGTATTACTAGTCAGAGTGAAGTTATAAAACCTTTAATGATTTGCGAGGAGGAACCAAAATTGTCTACTTCTGTTATTAAAGAGTTTGAAAATGATGAAGTTGACGGTAAAGTGAATATTCGTGATAATGATCATGATACTTCACAGTTGTCTTTGGTTGATCATTATGAGATGAGGGATATGCCTACTACTGCTAAGTTGAATAAAGGTTCTGTACAACTACAACGTGAAGTAGAATTAAATGCAGATGCAGTTGCAGAAGGCATGCATACTTGTGAGACCGTCAGTGTAATTGATCAGCATGTAGCCCACCTATCATCAGATGATAGTGCTAAACCTGAGCTGATAGTAAAAGACGGCAGTGGTGGTAATCTTGCAGTTGGACAACTATCTGAAAGCCGAACAAGAACAGCTTCTGATCCACCACTAAGTTCATCACCTTGTGTCACTCAGTCATCGTTGGTGTTTTCATCCACAATGAAACAGACACCCATCAACTCAAGTATCTTGTGCAATGACTATGGTAGTATCAGTTCGTTTGAAAGGACGAATATCAATGGTCAGTTTAGTGTGGATAAGCCAAGTGTAAAGGAGAGAGTTATTGTTAAATTGACTTGCACGAATAAAGGCATTTCTAGTTTCAAGTTACTATTTGAATGTTATTATCTTTGGTGTAAATTACTCTGTTTCTATACTTGGTTGATGAGATATGTCGTGTGTTTGTTCGTCATCTATATTCTACGATACAATGACATGGGCGTGTTGCCGTTCAGATTTGAGGATATAGCTGATAGAAGGAAGTTAGCAAATGAACTCTGCGACGATTTTCCAACCTAGGGCGTCAACCTGAGAAGGGTTGTAGGCGTACTGGTGTAAGTCCTACAGTTCTTCAAAGGGTAGCGCATCAATGAGCAGTCCAATGTGCTTGGTGTATGATCTTGTACATATGTTCATATTGTATATACTGAATTGATATCATCTGTCATCTAGCTGTTGGTAATTCTGTTTGTGTCCGGACGACTTCCACTTGGATCATCAACCTGAGAAGGAATGTAGGCGTACTGCTGTAAGTCCTACAGTTCTTCAAGGGTAGTTTGTCGTGTCAGAATCCACAACATTTGATGTGTTGATTGTACATATGTTTGTGTTAAATAGTTGTGTGAGTTCCAATTGATGTAATTGTTGGTTAATCTTGTTTGTGTCTGGACATTCCACAACTTACAATCGTCAACCTGTGAAGGGTTGTAGGCGTACTGGTGTAAGTCCTGCAATTCTTCAAAGGAATTCCATCAAGACATGAAATGCGAGTTTGTGTGTACTATTTGTATATACGTGTGGTGTGTCATATCAATTGGTGTATTTTGGATTCATTGTGTTTACTTGTTGTTTTCGTGCCTTGTTGTTTTTGCATAATTTTGTTAAAATTTTCGTCGTGATTACTTCTGAAGTTGTTTCGAGTCTTCTACATCCATGAATGAATTGATTGATGTTAAGGACAGCAGATGGGTCGTATACGCCGGGGGGGCTATTGCTGAGAATGAAATGCACACGGAGATAATTGTTAGCTGCGGTCCGACACGCCGGGGAGAAAGAGTGTAAACGACTGAGGCTCGCATGCGTCACCGCTACTAGAACTGAGGCAGAATGAGTGACAAGCGATTTCAGTGGTAATTGGTAGTGAGTAATTAAGAGGATGTGCGTAGAGTATCGTGAGGTGCTGCCATGGTCACTTTGCATTCTGCAAGAGTCATTCTAGCAAGTGGCGATTGTGTTGCAAGATGTCAAGAGGAGGTCTCTGTCTGGAGGCGCAGGTCGTCATTGATGTGTGAGATTGTGCTGTGGGTATGCTTGTGGTGTGTTGGCTTTTCTGTTTGTTTTCCATTTCAGCTCTGTCCGTGTGACCCAGGTTCTCGCAATGGCATCCAAGTCGACGTGCATTGGTCGTGAAGGAAAAAAGGGTTGGATCCCTTTTTTGCCGGGGAGTGTCAATGGAGTTGAAGATTGAACGATCAATTCTTGGTTGTTTGCTCAAAATCAACTTCCTCGATTTTCGCGGAGGCATCAATACGACAGTCATCGTCTCATCGGTCGCTGTTCAGAAAGAAGACTGAAACATCGTCAGAAGTAACAACGATTTATTATTGTAATATTTGTTTACAGACCTTAGTTTGCTTAGTTCGCTTATTCCTTTTATATGTTGGTGTAACAATACAGAAATATCAAACGGCAGATCGGTGTTTTGGTTTTTGCGTCCGTTATAACTAAGCGTTTCTGAGAAATCTTCTAAGAACAGCGTGGGCCCGAGCGTAGCGAGAGCTGGGCATTAACGGTTTATGAGACTTGGCTGACAACAGATTTGAGTCTGGGGATTTTGTGGCCCTGAATTTCTAGGTTGAGGTCAAGGTTAGAACAGCCTATGCAGAGCCATCCACACTTTTCAACATTAAACTCAAGTCTCCACGTTTCACACCATCTATCCAATTTTGCTAATTCTTCATGTATGGAGTTCATAGTTGGGCCGATATCTGTATTTGTGCAGGTATATGTCACCTTCAAGTCATCTGCATACAGTACTGGCTTGCCTATACTAAAACATTCACATATACTGTTTATGTATATAATGAAAAGAAGGGGTCCCAATACACTCCCCTGGATGACACCACTGCTGATTGGTCTAGGTCTGGAGGTCATTGAGCCAACTTTAGTTGTCTGATTCCTGTCATACAGAAATGATTTTATCCAATTGTAGAGGGGGTTGCGTATCCCTAGTGAGCATAGCCTACCGACTAACAGACTATGTGGGACTCTGTCGAAGGCTTTCCTTATATCGAAATAGAGGATAATCACTAGCTCTCTCCTATCTCTTCTATAGGTGACTTCGTTGAAAAAGTCTATATGGCAAGTGACGCAAGATCTTTTCTTGAGGAATCCGTGTTGTGACAGGTTGATGAGTTTATGTTTTAGAAAGTAGTCTGACATTTGGTCTTTGATTACTTTCTCCATGATCCTTGATATGACTGGTGTTATATTGATAGGCCTATAATTACATGCACTAGTTTTGGCCCCTCCTTTATGCTTAGGTAATATATATGTGTTTTTCCAAGTTTCAGGGTAGGTTTCGGTCACTAGTGAGATATTAAATATTCTAAGTAATAATACAATCATATCCGTACCACCGTTTTTGTATATGACGGATGGTATATCGTCTATCCCACAACTACTGTTAGCTTTTAATGTCCTTACCGCCGATGCTATATTTTGTATATTAAAGTTTATTTCACCTAACTTGTAGTTATTTTTGCAGGTTATGTCGAGAATTGGGGACGGATGTGCTTTGGTGTTATTGGAGAACCACTCACTCAGGAGTTCACTAATGATCTGGGGATCATCATAAATTATATCTTCGTGTTCTAAATGACTGATATTGTTTTCTTCACCCTTCTTCAGCCGTTTTTGCAAGATTTTGCAGAGTTCCTGGGTTTTAGAGGTGCCCTCTAGGGCTTTATTTTCCTCGACTTGTGCTTTCATTTTATGTCTCTCATCTAAATTTTTAAATATTTCGTGTATCAGGTGTAATGCATTAAATTCTTTGTATAAATAAAATCTCCTTTTTAGTTTCCTTAGTTTTATTCGCGTTTTGCGATCTATGAACAGAGTTGGTGTCTTTAGGGCAGATTTCAGGGGTGCGATTGTGTCTCTTACCGAACTGATTGTCTTGTAGAAGGTATTTAGTATTACTTCTAAGTTATTATTGGTGAAGTATTCACCCCAGTCTGAGCTTCTCAAGAGCATTGGTAGGAATTCCCAGTCGGCATTTCGATAGTCCCTATATTGATAGTAAACCGGGGAACTCTTAGGTGTGTGTTTAGTTGTTAGTTGTAAGGGTAGGGTGCAGTACAGTATGTTGTGGTCACTGTTGTCGAGTTTATCCCTCACCTCTATCGAGATCGGCTCTATTTTGTGACAGAGGATTAAGTCGAGTATATTGTTGTGTCGTGTTGGGAGGCGTACGCACTGCTTCCATCCTCCCACATCTATGGCTTCTAGGATCACCTCGTAGGTTCTCGGTCCAGTGCAGGTATCCCAGTTCACTCCAGGGAGGTTGAAATCGCCACAAACTAGTTTGTAGTCGAATTCCAGCTTAGGTACAACCTCTAGTATTTCTCCGATAACCGTATCAGTCGTTATAGGGCTGTTAGGGGCTCTGTATATACATCCCACAAGAATGTTATTTTCATTCGTGTGGATGCTTATCCACTTGGATTCTGGGAGTTTGTCGATAGTTAGGTTTGTAAAGGTATTGGAGTTAGTGGATTTAGAGGCATATATTAGACAGCCGCCTCCTCTCTTGTCTACTCTGTCATTCCTGTGGATGTTATAGTTATCAATTATCAGCTTTGTGTCAGGTATATCAATAGTAAGCCAAGTTTCAGTTACCAGAATCAGTGTTGGCCGCTCCATGTATACCAAGCTGCGAAGGGAAGTTATTTTGTTAAGGAGAGATCGAGCATTTAAAAGCATAATTTTCAGAAAACCAGGGTTGTTGGGATAGTTAGTAGGTTTTCTTGTTACTATCCCTAACTCCTGGTTGCCTATGTTATGTTCGGAGGGATCCTCATATGAGACATTGTCAGCGTGTTTACTATTCCCTGGACAAATTGTGCTGCGAGGGGGGCTATTGCTTGCTGCAGCCGAAAATAATCCTGTTGCATATTTTGACTATTAGCATCCATGGGTCGGCATCTGCGTTGATCTACTGGTGATATATGGTCTGCCCTGCAATTTGGGTTGTAGTTTGCTGGACCTGGGTACCCTGTGTTAAGACTACCCTGGTAGTTGTACCTCATGGGGCTTTCATAGCCGTATGCATATTGGCTCACGTCACGTGCGTGAGTGAAGTTATTGAGGGGATCAAGTGTCGACCTGTTCTCATTATGTTGATGAGGTTTAACATATATAGTGCGGGAGTCTGGACGAGAATTTTCGTTAATATGGTGCCTATATGAGTCCCGTTTAGTGCCCCATGTATCCCGAGGATCCATTCTACGTTGCATTCCCAAGTTATGTGCGTTGTTAGGCATGTTACTTCTAGTCCGGGAAGGGGTATTCCTTCTCATATGCTGCGTGACGTCTTTGGGAATGTGCTTCGTTACCCATGCTTTGTCATTTTTTAGACTGACACGCTGCTTATTTGACTTATTACGAGGGAGGTATGTCGAAGTCTGGGGTGGGACTCTGGGTTTTGTGGTCTTTTTTGCGGTTTCTACTGAGGGACTCTCTGGCTTGGATCCAGATTGAGTGTGGTCTGCCAGTAGTTTCTGGTCAGCCATAGTTTGTGCGTCTATGTCAACCTCATGTAGGTCAGCAGGTTTTCGAGATGTGCTCTCGTGCACTCTAAGACTGCACCCAGTGGCACTGCTCTTACTGAGTTTTGGGTCGCTCTTACTTGCCGTTTTTTCTCCTAACACTATACACGTGACTTGCTGTGCCTCAGTGTCCGTCGACTCTTTAGCACTGATACCAGATGTATTTCTCAGTGTTGTCAACTTTGTGTCGAAGGAGTTCTTGGTTGCTTGCCTTTGGTTTGGTGTTTTATCCGAGACTACTTTGATAGTCTTGAATTTAGTGGCAGTAGCCAGAAGATCTTCGGCCATCTTAAATCGTTCAGCTGTTATGTAGCTGTCGAACCTAAAGAGTATAGGACAAGGATACTTCAGGTCTTTTTTGCTTAGGCGAATGCACTGACAAGGTGCATTCAATAGATTTGCAGCCTTCAGCAATGAGTGCTGGACTGACTTTATGGGCTCACTATCCGGTACATTATATACTATTGCGTTTTGTTTTGAAGCCAGCCTTTTAACAACTTCGCTGGATAGAAAGTCGATGGCGTTTTCTAACTCCTTCGCATTTTCTGAGTCAGTATGAGTCATTCTAGAGGTCATATTAAAAAGCTTTAGGATTGTAGGATCCTGCATTTCTTTTTTACGTCAATATTTACGTCCTCAATATTGGTCGTGAGGAAATATTGACAAAGACTGACTCAACTACCAACCACAGCAGACTTTGCGTAGGCAGATACAGTTAGCATATAGATGATCTGACATTCAAGAAACAGCCACAAATAGATGAAAGATTAACTTTCAGTGAGAAACAACTAATCAGAAGACTGTGTTTGTTTTCTTAAATAATCTATAATAATGTACATGAAAATGTATAAATATGTGTTGATTTCCTTAATAACTAATCTGTTGCCTGGCCCTTGTTTCCTGTTGTTACAGCAACCAAAATAGTCAGATGAAACCTACAAAGGATGCACTTGTGATAAATATCATTTGGAGGTTAGAAAAACTCACAACAAAAAGGAAAATGGCGGTAGGAACACTAACCGTGGCTTAAATGAGATTTAACCTAATGCACCAACAATTTGTGGAAGGGATACATGAAACCTCACGTGGGATTCTTAAGAAATTAGGAATCAGGACGGTATTTGAACCTATAAACTCACTCGAAGACAACCACTGTGGACCAAGAGATCCTTCCAAGCCAACTAGGTGAAATAATTTAGTCCACCGGTATCCAGTAGTCGCCGTGAGGTCGGTAGCACAACTTTGGACAGTGGGTCGTTAATAATCATACTGTGGAAACATAAGAAATTGGGTATGTGTATGGTCATTGGTTTCAAAAAATTGAACAATTTAGAGAAAATCTGGTAGGCCGTAGTGCGTTCAATAAGACACAATCACGTATTAAATTCGGAGATAACCACAGTTCTGAAACGTAACAGGGGTAGGTGGAGGGAGATATCAGTTACTGAATGTCTTTTAACCGGTTCCGTATTCGAGATGTGAAGTAGAAATGGCGCAGTGCCTGCGCCAGAGACAGTGAAAATATTACAACCAAAATGAAATAACAGGTGATAATGGAATGGTAAAAAGGAATTCTTACAGTTACGTGAATGGGTGAATTTGATCACGAGCACTAAATTATGTTCCAGTCATCATCATTACTGAATAGTGCTGTATTAGCATGCAATTTTATCATATGAGTTTATTCTATGCTAAGATCACTCCCTACTATAGGACTCATTTTCTACCCTTACGTGTGACTGACGGCACATTCAACCTCCTTGGATTAATAAATAATAATGATGAAGAAATGAATATTTGGTCACACGAGATGAGGTGTTAGAAAGCAGTTAACAAATTAGTTTCACAAAATGATTCTGAACAGAGCACCAACTACACAAAGAGCGATATAACACGAATCTACGAATGGTGAGTTAACCCAACCTCTCATCCCTTGTTCTTCCCAAAGGGACGAAAACATTCTCCACCGCAGATAAATCAGGAGATTCGCAGATCACTCAGGTGTAGGAATCAATCCTAGAACCTGTTTATCACATTTAAGACTCCTGGAAGATGTATGTCATCGCCGGAAACGAATCTATTGCGGGAATTCCTCAGTTTAAGAGAAAATTTGAAATTCATCAATCCAAAAATGCAATGGCACAACCTAAGGAAATTCCTTCGCACGAGAATCTCAGGAATAAGACATTCAACTGGGTACCGAACCTGACAAATGATGACGGTACAGTTGAAGAGGACCAGGGAAAGGCAGGGGAAGCGGCAGGCTACTTCTTAGAAGTCTTCGCACATGAGTCGTCGCTCCCCGTAGCGTCAGCTCCGGCCGCATCAGAGTGATACACGATAGATTCCGTTTACATTAACCGAAAAAGCATTTCATTCTACAGGGAAATTAGATTCAGGGACGTCAGCCGGACAAAGTGACTTTCATCCATGGCTGATATAGCGGGTTCTCTGGTTACGATCTTAAAGCTACTTCTACTGATTGGTATGCTCCCACACGATCGAAAGACGCTGTCAACGTAGTTGAAGATTGAACGACCAATTCATGGTTCTTTGCTCAAACCCAACTCCATATTTTTCGCGGGAGCCATCAATCCAGCAGTCATCGTCTCATCGTTCGCTGTTCGGTGAAAGAGAGAAAACTATCAGAAGTATTATCATGATTTATTGTTATAACATTTATTCTCAGACCTTGTGTATGATAACCTTATTGTTGGTTACATATTGGCGTTAGAAGAAAGGATTCTCGAGTCGCCAATCTGTGCTCTGGTTTATCGCGTTGTTTATTACACATTGTTTCTGAAAGTCTTCGAGGGACAGCGTGAGGTCCAGCATAGTAAGACCTGGACATTTACAGACGCCGTAGTAACTACCACAAACGACGGAGAATCAATACACTGTATGTCAAACCACATGCCTATCAGTCTCACCAACACTCTTATCAAGACTCTGGCAAGAATCATCAGGAAAGCTGTCACTGCATATATGGGAAGCAACATCATGTTATCCGTAACACATGTCTCCTGGGTAAACTCCTAACCCCTGACAAACTTTCTTAAGTTTAGAAAAAGCAGGATTAATTCAAGGAACTACGAAAACTCGTCGATGTCGTTTTCATAGACTTCACAAAGTCTCCAACAAAGTACCTGACTTAGGAACTCTTATGAAACTGTAATCTTGAAATCAAGGGGGACTGACTGAGCTGGATTAGAGAATTCTCCATAAGTAGGACAGAGAGAGTTAGGATCAACTTAAAACTCTCCTCCAGGACAACAGTACACAATACAGTACCTCAAGGTGCCGTGCTTCAACCCCTCTTTTTCATTTCGTATGTCAACGAGTTATCTGTGCTCAGCGAATGCCCTGTGGTCCTCCTTGCAGGTGTCTTAAAACGCCGCAGCAGAAGGGAAAGTTCTTGCAATCAGGGGATCTCACATCCTAGATAGAGTTCGGAGGAGGGCGACACGTATGATCCTTGACATGACCAATTCACCATTCGTTGATAGACTAGACAGTTTGAATGTTCCTTCTTTATCATAATTTAGGGAGAGGCATCCCATTAAAATGTTTAACATTCCAGATGATGGTTGCATACCCGATCTCTTTTTCACCGTTTCCTTCTGAGGACATAACAAAAGACTGCAATAATCCAGAGGAAACTATATAACTGTTGGGTAGTAGAACACAGCCATGAGCTCCTGGAACTGATTCCCAGAAGAAGTGTTAGCGGCCCCGTAAATTCAATCATTCAAAATGGTATGGACAGGCACAGAAATTTATAAGGATTAACATAGGCTTCAAGCCTACTGTCCTCAATCAGTAAATCAGGACGTGCTTTTCCCTCTCTAACCGGAAAATACCAATCTTGTGAATTATCCGTTTGGGAAACCAGATCTCCCTAGCCGGTGAATTAAATTCAACCATTACTTACATAATAAATCTCTGTGTGGTAAGTCCAGCTGTCTCGAACTACTGCCAAAGCTTCAGGTGCTACTTTTGTAGCAGCATCTTCCCCACTCGTTCAGATATACAAAACTTGTTGGTCTACCACGTGATTGCTGTGAAGCCGATCATCCAGAAAGTACTAGGTAAAGTCGAAAACCTTTTCTTTTCCTTGTCTCGTACTTTTTCAGTCTTATTCTTGTTCTTTTGGATAGATACTGTTGCTTTCTTATTCGTTTATAGTACAAGTCATACTGATTGTTAATATGGTTGTCGAAAGTAACCTTAGAAAAGCCACTAAAATACCGTACTCTGCAGTCACATGGCCTTCAGTCAGAGAAGGAAAAAACCCAGGGACTTCAACCCCTTCCCGCATACCGATCCTAAAGACTCGTGTAGCTTTCGTCTGTCCTGATACTACGCCTGCACTGCCACAGTCTAGTACTGAAATGGCACTGGCAATACCAGGGGGACAGGATACTACCCCCGCACCAACTGAAGGCCAGTATGTGAAACGCAGCAAACCTAAAAGGAAACGTTCAAGACATCATAAGGCCTCGAAGACGTCATCAAGGAAAGGAGATGAATGTCAGGCGTGTAGTATCATCGTTTCTAAAACTGACTCAGAGTTTGAATGCAATTTTCGCAAACGATATGGCACCAACGTTGTGACAAAGAGGTACCGAAAACATACTACGAGTTTATGAGAAATAACCCATGCCCATGGTTTTGGTGCATCTGTCCACTTTGTCGCCCTCGCATAGTCCCAAAAAGCGTGTCTGCAGATAGCAGAAACAACACGCCGCTCTTGTGTCCCAACACAGTCTCATGCAGCTCCCCACCTGCTAACACCACACTACCGAAACTTGGCAAAGACAGTAAGAAGGACAAACCAGTCCTACTGACTGAAAATGCCAATTTTCACAAGGTTGCACCCACATAAGCGGAAGACAGAATTACAAAAGCACCACTTGCATCCACTAGCAAGCTTGGCAAAACAAAAAAGGCTGGCCAGATACCGATGAAGCCTAATGTTGCTGATGATGCAAAGGAATACAAGAAGTCAAAGGCCAAACAAAAGTCTGAGGTTAGTCAGTCTGACTCTCTTATCCTCTTTAACGTACCTGTGAGCGAGGATAGCTTGCTTGAACAACGGGCCCTGTTTGATCAGGAGCAGTGGTCCAACCTCTGCAATAAATTAAGTCTGAACATTAGTTCAGCAAAATTGCGTAGGCTGTACAAGGGTGTTCACACGCCTCGGGGTAAGCCACCCCCATTACGGGTTACACTGGACTCTGCCGAAGAGGCCGAAAAAGTACTATTAATGGCTCGGGTACTGGCCATGGACAGAAGTTCGAACATAAGGTTGAGACAAGACAGACCATGGGCTATCAGACAAATGGCGAGGGAGTCACCGGAACTGATGCCTTCCACCTCTATGGTGGTACACGGTGTCCCGGAGCTGGAAACCGGCACTGTTTGTGAAAGACACGTGCACGACGTACAGCAATGGAGATGACTGTCATCTCAGATGGCCCTTGGCGTGTATGGACCCATCTCCGTTCTCCGACTACCTCGCCCCGCTCATCTCACACTGATTAGCTCTCCAAAGCTGCACAGTGTCACATTCAACTCCCCGGAGCACTTGTCCATAGCACTTCAACGGTGGTATGAGACCAAGGGAAAAATTGTAGGACACATCCGATGCTGCGAAAGCAGACCCCGAAATATAAGGAGGCAGCAAACTGAGGCTTTAATACGTCCCCAAGCTTCGGTGACACTAGAGCGATGCAGTTCTGAGAATAACAGTCTGTGTCACCCAAGTGTCCTGCCTAAATTAAAGAGGGAGGGTGGCGTTAGCTGATCAGTAGATATGGTGGGGTCACTAAGTTGAATCGCCCCATTCTGCAGGAACAGCAATATACAATTTGAAGGCTCGAGATATTTCTGATTTTTATGAGGGCTTAGATCTTTATCTTGAAAAAGACAATAATGAACGCCCAGACAGATCATGCTTGTGCCTTCAAATATATACCATTCGCTCAGCCTACTGTTGAGATGCGACCACGTGGGCTCTGCACATATTTATGGAGCATCTTATAAATTAACTTGCTGTCCATTGCCGGATCTTTGAATACCAATTCACAATGTCTCATCTCATTTATTTTCTAATAACGTCTTTACTTGATCCTCATTATATTCCATTAAACCTAACATTTTATAGCTCTATATGAATTCGTTTCGACTCGTTCTATTCCTATTCTCGGTAGGGTACGGTTGTGCACCAAATGCACAAAAAGTTATTAAATGAAAAACGGCATGAGGATAAATGTGGACATCATGATAGTAAGAACTATATGGGTAGCATTATACATTGCAATTGAACGTTGTCGGCCTAGGGAGTCTCCTTTATAAATGCAAATATCAATGATACTTTCACTTAGCTATTTCATTGCACTTTATTGATTCACCTTAGCTTTCTTACTTTTCTAAAACATGTTTCAATCCCTTGTTAACGTTGTACTTATTCCAATATTGGTTGGTTATCGTATGCCGACAACCACGGGATGAAAACGAAACGAAGTCGATTTTCCCGCTCAACCTGGAGGACAGTTGTACAATTCAATAACTACACAGCCTAGTTCAGACAATGAGTGTATTTATATATATATATCAAATATTTAACTGTTGAAACATTATTAACTTGTAGACAATCTACGATTTGATATTATATCATACTTGATCGTGCCTGTAAAAATGGCATGCATTTTCATGTAAATTTATATGTTTATATGAGAATATACATTATTATTATTATTAAATCCATGGAAAAACTACAACGGGCCGGTTCCATCGGAATCGGCCAACTAGTCCCAACATTAAGTCCCCCGCCAGCAGACAGCTTCACGTCAACTACCCCACAACACTCTGAGGTTGTTAGACTCACTGTCAGTTGCCTATATAGCAATGTGAGGGGGCTGAGAGGAAAAGTAGGTGAACTCCGAAATCTCCAAGCAAACCTTCAACTGAAAATAATCATTCTCACTGAAACGTGGCTAAACCCCACTATCGCCGACAATGAAATCAGTATAGGTGATATGGTACTGGTCAGGAGAGACAGGGATAATAAGGAAGGAGGGGGAGTTGCTATATACTTTGATAGGCAACTTAAATGTGTGCGCGCAACGGACCCACCACTTATCGAACTCCCAGACTCCATATGGTGTCATTTCACCGTAGGCCACACCAAGCACTTACTGGGTGGCATCTACCGATCTCCCACCTGTGGGGCAGAGCACAATCAGCTACTGCTCAGCACTATCACAGGGATACGAGATTTGGGCTACGACCAAATCACCATAGCTGGAGATTTCAATGCTCCATCACTGAACCTTGGCTCCGGGTGTGCTAAGGGAAAATTTGGCCGAAACCTACTGCAAACTATTCGAAACACGGGACTGACTGAGAATGTTGGAGACGACACTAGGTGGGGCCCTAGTGGAAAGTCATCAAAACTAGATTATATTCTAACTAGTGACCAGCTACTCGTCGAAAAGGTCCAGATCATGACTCCTCTGGGAAGCAGTGACCATGCAGTCATAGGTTTCGATCTTGTCCTCCGTGAGCGTTTGCAATGGGATGTTACGCGACCATGTCTGTGCTACAGCAAGGCTGACTATGCTGAAATGCGGAGGCTCTTGTCCGACGCAGACTGGCCCTTAGCATGGGACGACCTATCTGTGGATGAACACTGGGAAGTGGTAAAAAAGATTATCCATACAGCAATCTCGGATACCGTCCCTTTAGTCACAACACAGCCCAAGAGAAAGACGTCATGGTTGAAGAGAGGCACGCAACGTATTCTGCAAGCAAAGCGGAAGGCTTGGTTTACGTGGCGTGTATCTAAGAGTCAGACCGACCATGATGCATACCTCGAACTCAGGAACCGGTGTAATGCAAGAGTCAGGAGGGACAGAAGGTCATTCCAGGCTAACCTTGCTAAAAAACTCCTATCAAACCCTAAAAACTTGTACCGATTCATGTCGGAAAGAAAACCGACAAACCAAGGGGCATGCGCCTTAGTAGGCCCAAACGGTCAATATCTCACTAGTCTGGAGATGGCTGAAACATTCAGTTCAGCCTTCGCTAAACAGCTAAACAGCAATGTGGATATTACAGTTACGGACCAAAATGGTGGCACCACTATTTCAGAGGAGGAAGACCTAGCGACTACTCCCCAAATAAACCCCGCAATAGTACTAAGGAAGCTACAGCGACTCATACCTGGGAAGTCCCCAGGTTGTGATGACATCAGGCCATCTGTTCTGAAACAGTGCGCCGAGGCTCTCTGTAGACCCCTGTGCGACTTGTTCCAACACTCAATGGATTCGGGGACCCTGCCAAGGGAGTGGAAAAGAGCCATCCTTTCTCCAATCTTCAAGGGTGGGGACAGGCAAAACGCTGCTAGCTATAGACCAGTAGCTCTACTCCCAGTGGTATCAAAAGTACTGGAAAGTATTATTGACGACCACATCAGGGAATATTTCGATAGGACTAATATACTGCATGAAGCCCAACATGGTTTCAGAAAAGGCAGATCCTGCGTCACTAACCTACTGTCAGCTTGGGACGACTGGACATCATGCTGGGACTTGAACGTACCAGTCCATGTGGTCTTCCTAGACTTTGAGAAGGCATTTGACACTGTTCACCATGACCTTCTCCTACATAAAATAAGCCAGGCAGGCATAGGTGAGCCACTTCTGTCATGGTTGAAGGACTACCTAGCCGACAGGCAATTTTGCACTAAGGTTAACCGAGTCCGATCATCTTGGCACAGATCGTCATCAGGAGTGTCGCAGGGTTCTATCCTAGGACCACTGATGTTTTTGATTTTCATCAATGATCTACCACGCCGTCTGAGCTGCCCGACTCTCCTGTACGCTGACGACGTAAAAATATGGAGGGCGATAAAGTGTCCGGAGGACTCAGATAGGCTACAGGAAGACCTAAACCTTCTGGAAGACTGGGCGGTGGCCAGTGGCATGACTTTCAACTTGAAAAAGTGCAAAGTAGTGAAGTTGCGCACCTGTAGACTGCAGAATGCAAGTTACACCCTGTGCAATGAAAGCTTGTCCTGCACAACGTCGGAACGCGACTTAGGTCTAGTTCTAACGGAAAAAATGGACACAAGCGTAAATTACACAGGGGATGTAGCGAGGGCATATGCGGTCATACACTTTACGCATAGACAGTTAGGTGCACTCACTCCTGAGCTCTTTCTAATGTTGTACAAAACATACGTCAGGCCACACCTTGAGGTGCATAATATTATTGCACCCCCAATGCTGAGAAGAGATGCCAACCTCTTGGAAAGAGTCCAACGACGGGCAACAAAAGGAGTGGTTGGTCTCCGAAACAAACCATATGATGAAAGGCTGAAGAAATTAGGCCTGTTCACACTTAGTTACCGTCGGCTTAGGGGGGATTTGATTACTGCCTACAAAATAACAAATGACCAGAATCACCCAAACAAAGGTGTTCTGCCATTGAGTAGGTATAGGCTTCCACGTGGAAATCCCAGAAGGATAGCTCACCAGAGGGCAAGGACCCGGGTGCGCTCCCACTTCTTTTCACTGCGGGTTTGTCGTCCCTGGAATTCCTTACCGGCAGATGTAGCTATGGCACCGTCTTTGGACGCCTTTAAGCGAAGGCTGGACAACCATGCAGCGATACAAGGACTGCATCCAAATGGCCTATCTCCTTAAAATCGCATTTACCAATCAGGGTAGATAATTAAACTCGTCATTTTACTTCTTTACATTCTCTCCCGTCTTACTCTCCTGACAACTTTAACTGCACTTACTATTATTATTATTAGGATATATATATATGTATATATTATTCTTCAAACTTAATGAGCTGACTGTTGTTACATTTTCCTATTTCCTTTTCTGTCTCTTAGTCTGAATAACTTCATTAATTATATCTATTATTATTATTACTATCTATTTTCTCTTGTCGACGATACCGAAGGACTAACTGGCGAAAGGATCAACTCCAATCACAGTAGTAACAGTCTTAACACACCTCATACTTCAAACCACATATAATTAATCCCAGCACTACTCCCTTTGGAGTCAACCAAAGCTACGACAGTCGAGTGGCGGGACGAGCTACGCAGAAGCTTATCAAAGACCGGGAACCTATACCTTACAATCAAGAAGCGAACACAAAGAAATCAAATTGGTTGATACTAGCTCGTAAAAGCGATATTGGGTATTGGAAATCTGAATATGAATCATCACAAATTCTCAAGTTAGATATTTTCTAATGTGAAGAGTTTATGGAGGTTTTTAGCATGCGTCTGAAATATGTGGCTGAATCTTGAGAAAATCAACATATTGACGCTGCCTTAAAGAACACTTTACCTCGAAGCCAATGTATACCTCAGTTACCGCATTGAATATTGAATCCGGAGGGACATCTAGGTTCAGTTTCGTTTCCATACTTGCTTGGTCTGTTTGTTTGCAATTTTGAGTCGTAAGTTTCTGTGTATTATAATCGAATTATTCTATTCTGGGTTTCCAAAGAAGGTTAGTTTTCGGCTATTAGTAGTTATTATTTGTATTAGTTGACTGGCGAAGCGTTTCGCCGGCTTGATTCAGGAACAAAGCCTGTAGGAACTGCCTTTGTGACTGTTACTAAGGTGTCTGTATGCATTGGGGAGAATACTGGAAAGTCAGTGGTTTTTCTTCATCAAGTTCTCTGGCGCCTTTTCTGGGTATGAGTATTACTCATGTACTGCAGTTTTAGATCCCTCCTCCATATTATAATGCTATTTTTCTGTATCACCGACACCATCGGTTTTTCTTCGGATTACTATCTCATTATTGATTAACTTTATGAAGTGGCATTAATCTATTACCATGAGTTGTATGCTGTATTCCATACTCACTTCAATAGTGACAAACTGTTGTCAATTTGGATTACGTGAAACTCAAGTTGCTTTCATAAATATATCAAATGGTGATCTGCACATAGTCGTGTGAAAAAAATGATAATATGCTTAATGCTAGATTTACAAAGCCACTCGTTAGTTCATTCACTAGGAGAAGCAAAATGTTAGCCGTTTAAGTGAAACATGTTGATGTTTATCAAGTAGGTAGTGTGCAAGAGGATCAGGAAGTGTTGACTACAATAGGAGGGATCGGAAGGGAATATTAGCCTTACCAAAATACACGACCAACTTATGAAGTCAAAGACTGTTGATTGAGTTGCTGAACGTCTGAAGAATTAATAGCTGAGATGAGGTTGTTAGAAATCGTTTCCAATAGTGCAGAAGTGTTTGTCGTTGTCACTTGGTCATCCTGTTGCATCTCCCATCGTAGATTTATACTTTTCTTTATGCGTCAAAATCTGTTAACCGGAACTTATAGATTCATGTGAGAATTTCTATGTTAGTATGTTATGCAGTCGGTTAGCTTCTGTTTACTTGTGTATAATAAAATTCCTTCTAGTATTGTCCTACGGTTAGGATATGTCTTGTTTTCTGCTATCAGTTAAGTCAGTACTTGAAAGTGTTGCAGCTGAAATAAGTTTTTGGAAGAACATTTCACTTGTCAACGTTCTTATATATGAAGTTCAGGTGTCTCTGATTCCATATATATCTTGCTAGTTTTGTAACTTTGATGGTAGTGATATATGATAGCTTATTTACTCTACTGATTTTCAAGTTTTTTTCGTAACGTCATCTTTTCACGAATATTCTTTAAAATATGCTCACATGTGTGTTTTTACTTTTAGCTTGACCGTTCTAAAATGAACAATTATACTGGACAGTATGGATATTTTGTTCCGATGCAATCCAGCTATACGTGGAGTATGTGTAGTTTATTTTTAATGTAACTTCGTATTCTCTATGTATGATAATAATACAGTGCACTAGCATTTCATGAGAAGTATATGTGTGTAGCTTGGGAAATCTGCTCAATCACATATTTGTGTTGATTCTCAATGTAGAGGATTCAGTTCCATTTCCACAATTCGGAAGGAATTTTTTCACTGAATTACAAGGTGTAGAGCCATAAATTAGAGTTAACATAATTCACATCTCATTCTGTCAAAGTAGTGTGATCTTTGTTAGTTTAAACATTTACCCGGAACACGTCCTCATGTCTCATGAAGACATGAATCACATGTTATGTGACGATTGCGAATACTTTTAAGTTGCCAAGGCTGAAGCAGTCAAAAATGGGGTTCAAACCCAAATTCCGTTGTTTGAAGCAGAGCGCTTAAGTCAATGAAACACATCGTGCTATATTGTAGGTTTTAGTGTAGAAGTTGAGATCATTAACAGTAGTTAACGAATTGTATGTTGTATTTTTTATCAGTCAATTTGTCTCGCTGTTTTTCTGTTGCGGGTTCAAATTGCACCTCACGTACTTAAAGTTGGAAAGCCGGCTGATATCATTGGTCCTCACAATACATTTCTGTTATTACCAACTGTATGAAAGTTCAAGGGGTTGTTAGGTAATGTTTCCTTCAAGTAACCTGCATTTTGTATGGTATTAAGATTGATCGCATGTTTTTGTTGCGCCAAAGTTATAGTGATGCTTTAGGTGTTAGAAACTTTAGTATCATATTAGAGAGTTTAAACGTGTTTATAATTATTTCTGAACGTGATGACAGGTGGGAATCAAATGCATTCAAATCCACAAGAACCTCAATTCACCTACAGTTATGATTCTAACAAGCAACAATCTTCCTTCACTGAGTATATGGGACCTCAGGTGAGTTCATTTTGATATTCTTTAATGAGTATACAACTAAGATGTCTCTGTTACTCTTGTTGTAGTCCTGATTTTTTAGACGTTATTTTCTTCCACTACCAGTTAGTTGAGTCAGATCCTTCCTTTTTGCACATATGTTAGTTACAAACAAAGTAGAACTTCAGTTTCGTGACTACATTTTCAGAAGTGAAGTCATTTTGTCCACCTTTAAATGCAAGTAGTGTTTGTGTGTGTGTCAAGTGCTTAGCCCTAATCTCTTCATATCTCAACAAATCATCTATGAAGCCGTTACTGATTGGTTTAATGAGCTTAAATTTCTACTGGCGGGTCACAGGTTGAAAAAATTCTTTACTCAGTTGGGTTTAGCTAACAAGGTAGTATAATCAGCTGTTGAAATGGGTGTGGCCCATTGTCAACTGTATGTAAACACAAGGGGTTTCTGATTGAGACCAATGTATTTGGTTTGAATTATATACGGTTGGTCACTGAAGACTTTTTACAACCTCAAGTTATTAAGTGCTCATGTTATACTTGTTAATATTCCAGGGCATTTAATTCCTTCTGCATGGATGAATAGAACATTCAGTATGTCATTGAGACAATATAGTGTCCCAGCTGAGTTTATCTGGATAAAGAACAAGCATATTATATATATTTGACTTAAGATATCACTCTCACACCATATGTGAGTTGAGTAGAGTGAAAAGCGGAAAAGGGATCGAGTAAAATATAAGTGTGCACCTTAACAGTGGAGTAAAGGGTGAACCCCAACCGGTAACTGGCACCTTGATGGGGTGATTGGGCTTGCATATCACAATAACCCAAGGAGCTACACTGGCCGAAACGAATATTCCGGCGGGTTGTACTATGGTAGAAATACCATTCGAATGGCAGTTAGACCTAAAGTTATCACCATCGTAGTTCAATTCTCTCACATGATGTTGGGATGTGAGGATGAAGTTGTCCTGTTGGTGACTAGGGATGTAATAGCGTTTCCTTCGGACTAGCTTTTCTTTTCTAGCTTTTCGCTCTGGAGAGGTGGGTTATGCGGACACATCGAAAAGCACTTCAAACAAGCCACCTGTGACAAGCCCTATTTTCACTCAATGGTGATCTTTTTGTTTTAGCCATTTCGAGAAAAGTCGGTTTTTATGGTGTGATCAGCCGGGAAGTAACAAGTACCCGGACATTCTTACAAGCACAAAGTTCAGTCAATTAGACAGTGAATACATGCTACTAGAAGGTATTATCACTTGACTAGTGACCTTTGACCAGTTAGAACTGACTCTTCACCCACTGTGGTACACGAGGAAGGTATTTGTCGTTTGCAAATTTCATTGCAACGATTATAGAACACACCGGGTAAAGCAGCTTGTGTTTTCAGTTGGCGGCTTCACAACGTTTTCACATTTCCAACTTTCAGTAACTGTTAGTATTGAAAAAGTCTGTCTCCTTCTTACAGCAGTAGTATGCAACCTCTAGCTTATCCATAAATATGTTTTACTTGTTATACATGGTTCGATTTTCGAAAATTCTTTTGAGGATTCACTGTCATCAATTATTATTATTGTTCCTTTGGGTTCCTAGTGGAACATAGGGCTTCAACTGCACGTCTCCACTTGCTTTTTTCTTTGCTCTATTTTTCACCTGCATCCATGTTAGTCTATAATGTTTCAACTCCTCTTCACACGATCTCCATGTCACCCTTACACCGACGTCCCACTCGCCGCTCCCCTTTCGGGTTCCACTCGAGCAATGGCCTGACGCGCGCCCCATGTCACCCAGCGGCCTCCCAGCCAGTGTCCAATCCATCTTTATTTTCTCCTGCATATTGGTTGGGCGATTGGTTCTTGTTTTGTTTGTTCCCATAGTTTCTTGTTGGTGATTCTTTCCGGCACGGCCATCTGATCTTCAGTATAGAGCGAAGACAGTTGTTGTTGATAAAGGTCTGCAACAGGCTGTTGGAAATATTCTTTGTGATCCGCCAACTTTCTGGTCCGTATATGTATACAAGAACTGACTTGACTTTTGTATTGAAAATCCGACCGAATTTTGTTGTTAGTGCTGAGTGACGAAGATTTCCAGATTGGTGTCGCCTTCCCGACTCTCGATTTGACATCCTTATCCGTTCCAACTGCCTGTATTTGAGACAGTGTTCAATGCTAGATAAGTGAATAAATTAACCTCCTTCAAATCCCTCCCGTTGATGGAATTTTTTTGTCCGAAAGCGTCTGAATCTTCTCTATTAGTGAGTGAAGAAAACTGGAGTAGATGTAAGTGTACTCCAAATTGTGAGTTTACCAAATTTTGTAAGATCATTCATTCTGGAAATGTGATACTGAAATGACTGTCGTTTATCTGAGTCGAAATTTTCATAACTAATGTTTATTTTAAACGAGCATAATTTTCAGTAAGATATTGAAATCAGCAGTTCATAATGAAATTTTTTTTCATTTTGCTGTTGATTTTCACAGGTACAAGATTATGAATCATCTGTAAGTGAATTTACTGGTCAGTATAGTGGTGGCAGTGGTGGTGGTTATCCTGGGACTCCTGCACCTATGCAGTCTGCGTCAAACGCTCACTGGAGTAAGTTTTTTTTGAAATTTTCATATAGAGTCCTTGGTCTTTGTGAACAATGGATAAGGATTATGTGAGCATAAATAGAATAGATTGCTCTTAAATTATTAACCGCTTTTTCCAATTCCAATTCATTAATAAACCCTTGGCCCTAGGTTCGAGGCCTATGTTTCTCACTCCAGCTAATACTGTCAAATGTTGGTTTTGTAGGGATTTTGTTTGACTGCATGGAGGATTTCGTCATGAGCTTGCATCAGTTAGAGAACCACTGAAAAACAAGTCGGGAGTACTGGACAGCTGTTTCGTCAGCCTTTTTTCCCTTCACGTTCCCAGTGGAACATAGGGTCTCAAGCTAGTGGCTTGAAGTTTCTGTAGCAGTGGTCGAATGGGATTGCTAGCCTCATGCCCAACCTTTCCTCTTCACCAGCATTACTTCTGGCTTAGCGAGGTTAGGAGTGCGTTGGCGGCCGGGAATCGAACCCCGGACCATTTGCATGGCCGGCGAGCATCCTAATCGCTATACCACCGACTCACACAGTATAAACACTAGTTTAATCAAGTGAGTACTAACCATTTTTTCTCATTATTCTCTAATCGAATGTCGTTTAGTTTTTTTCATTTCATATGAATGAATTAACCTAGTTTGAACGATTTCTAATGAAACATAATATTATTGCTAAGTGTTTTGATAATTTGTGAGTAGGCAGTATTTCTGAAATAACAAGTATTAGTCATAAAATTGTATTCTCAAGTTATTATTTGTTTCATCTCTCATCTCTCGGTTAATCACCAACAAAAGCTGTGTTCCCTTTCTCTATTCCAGGTGGGAATCAAATGCACACGCCTGCAAAACCTGCTGGTTACTGGTATGGTTCTCGTGAATCATTGAATCAATCACGTTACCAAACGCCTACACTTACGCCTGATAAAGTAAGATTACTTGTTATTTATTATTATTTTTATTCCTTTTTACCTTCCTTCCGGTGGACCATCAAGCTAGGAGCTTGAAGTTTCAGTAGCAGTGGGGTTTATTAAATCTATACGGGGTAGGGGTGCTAGCTTCACCTAGCTCAGCCTCCCCTCTTCACCACTGGGCTTACCAGTGGATTAGCGAGCGGGGTTTAGGAGTGTGTCGGCCGGGGATCGAACTACCTATGAAATCAAATCTTCTTTTTAGGATTGATAGCGTGAAAAAAAGAGTTTGACAAACTCTGCAACTGTACAATATCAGTAAAGAAGATAGTCTTATAATGGCTTAGTGATGATTTGATCATATTCAGGTCTTCAAGCACCAAACAGATGTTCCTTTCATTTTTCACAATGATGTTTATCCGTAGAACTTTGCATAAGAGGTTCAGCCGTTCATGTGGTGGTCATTGAGTGAGTGTAACCTAGTAGGTATGTTAGTCCAACTGTCTTGAGGTGATGGACGTTGGCAGAGGAGAGGGGTAGAAATAAAAGGAATTCATACTGGTTACTTTTAACTTTAACTGTTAGTAATGAATTGACTCTTGAATGACTACAATTGATCAATTCCTCATTTCTGGCTTACTACTAAATGCAGATAATTAAGACTAAACGGGATTATCACTAAATCTTCTATAGAGTTCACTATAACAGCACTCTATCCCATTCCATATAATTCACTCAAACGTACGTACGCTTATTTCATTCTTCGGAATAATATTTACTGTATTTTAGCAGAGACTATGGTTGCTTTGATAATCTTTGTTAATTTATTTATGCATTTTTTTTTACATATTTTCGTAATTATTAAAGTATTTTATTGAATTCCGTAGTTTTGAAAGCCTGTAATCATGCTTGCTCTATATCAGAAGAACCAGTTATTTCCTCGTTAGGGGTTGTCCTATGAGTAGTCTCAAGTATTTTTCTTGTTACTTTTCTTGTTTAACCTCTCTTCATCTCAACCGTCGAGATGCTCGCTAGTGACTGGTTAGAGGGCGAAGATAGTTGACTCAAGTTCTAAGAATTCGTGACCACTGGGGTCCACCCTGTTGGGAGTGAGGAAAAGTACTCATCTATGATCATTGGCTGTTGGTCAAAGTAAGGATTCGTGCACTGGTCATCGAGTCGGGTTCCCGTGGCTGAATGGCCTACCAGCCTAACTTGTAACCGGATGATCCTGGGTTCTAACTTCTGCCCTGTGGTGGGTGCGTACTTCCAATGAATCCAAAACTAGGACGAGACAGCGGTCCAGTGTTCCCTGGTTTGGTTTTCAATGTTTTTTCAGTTGTTATCAATCAGTAGTCTTGAAACAAATCAAATCCCCACGAATTAACTCATGAAAATAATTTCTTTCTGATCCGATCATATAGTTATAATAAAGTTCTTAGCAAGACTGTGGAATAATCATCCACTAGCCCCCCAACCATCAGTTGTGGCAAATTATTCTACTATTCTTCCGCGTTATTGGCGCTTCATATCCTTAGTATACCGAATTGGATGGGTTTATTTGTTGTTCATAACAATTATTGTTCAAGGGTCGATTTGGAATATGCTTTCAAACACATCTATTTTTTTAAAATACCCTTCGCATACTGAGTTCTGCGTTTTCATTTGGGAGAATGAATTCTTTCCTTATAACGCCTATTTTTTTTCATGACAATCGACTACTAAATTACCGTTCCTATGGGTGTATGATCTACCTGGGAAGCATCATTTCAACTGCAGGCTGAACTGACGAGGATATCAAAGCAGCAAGGATCGGGAAATCAAGACAAGCTTTCATTACTCCTGAGCCTGTCTGGAGGTCAACAGCACTCAGCATCAAAAATAAGATCCGGATTTTAAACTCCAATGTGAAGTCAGTGCTACTTACTATACGGATTAGAGACTTGGTGTGTCATAAAGAGCACCACAAACAAACTACAGACCTCCATCAACAGCTGCCTTCGCTCAATACTCAAGATCAGATGGCCAGAAAAGATCAGCAATAAGGATCCTGGCATACTAACCAGGAACCGATTGTGCAACAAGCAGGAAGAAATGGAGGTGGATTGGCCATACTCTGAGGAAACCATCAAGTGTCATCACTAGACAAGCCTCGAAAGGAACCCGAAAGGGAAGTGGCGAGTTGGTCGTCAGTGCGAGGGTGGGGTGACTTGGAGGAGGTCATATGAAGAGGAGGTGAAAGCATGTGGGCAGAATCGGAGCCAGGTGAAAACTTTAGCAGGGAACCGAACGCGATGGAGACGTGCAACTGAAACCTTATGTTCCTCTAGGAATTAAAGGAAATAATAATAGTAATAATAATAATGAGTGTATAATTACCTTGTGTTGTTCATCTAGCTTAGAATTTTTTCAACTAGTTTTTTAATAGTTTGACCACGGATTTATATCAGCGAGAGAAGCATTGAAAATCACCAAGGAGTAATGAACAGTTGCTGTTTCATCCCAATTACCCACTGGTTTTCGAAACTATGACCTTCCGGCTAACAAGACTAACTCATAGACCATTTAGCCACCGGGACCTGGCCCGATGGCCAACCCTTGAATTATAACTTCTATTAGTTTGTAACTTTACCGCGACTGGTACCAAACAGCTAGTGTCATCGCTGGTAACTATTTGTCCTCAATCCTGACCGGATGTGGGTTCCCACTGGTCACGACTTCTGACTGCAGCTTCAAGCAATTTAGTTATTTTATGGAGGATTTCATCATGAGCTGTCATCAGTTAGAGAACCACTGAAAACCTGGGAGTACCAGAAATGTGTTGTCCTAGTTTGGGACTCTTCAGCAGTACACATCCACCCTGGGATCGAGCACGGGACCCTCTAGTTACAAGGCTTGCTCGTAGACCATTGAGCCACTGGGACCCGATCCAACGGCCCATGAATCCTAACTTCTGCCAATTCACCGGTGGGTGCGTACTGGTGAAGAGTCCTAAACTCGGACGAAACAGTTGTCCAGTACTCCCAGGTTTTCCAATGGTTCTCTAACTGATGTCAGCTCATGGTGAAATCCTCTATCCAATGAAACAAAATCCCTACAAAACCAATACTTGACAATTTAGTTATCCTGTAGCTGTAGCCAGCAGTAGTCAATAGCGAGCATCAGATGCATTTTCAACAATAGTTATTAGTTTGTTAGGCACTTTATTTTTTTTCAAATTTGAATACACACATCGATATCGTTTTTCGTTGTTTGGTCTGTTTTTTCTTGTTCATTTGCATAGAATCGTAAACCAAAGCTGCGCATATACTGCAAATACTGTGCTATTGCTTTCTCTGATGAGCATAGCTATTCAATGCATTTAGACTCTGACAGGCATATACGTAACTTTAAGAAAAGTTTTAGTGCACCTGAAGAGAAACGCGTTAAAAGCAGATCTAGGAGTGATTTTCGCCGAAATATGGTGAGTTATTTTTTTCCTCATTATTATGCAAGTATGTGTGTATTTATAGTATATTGCACAGTCACAAAAATGTAACTTTTCATTCACCACTTGCTTCCCCCTTATAAGTTTTGATAAAGAGAGAGGGAAAGGCCAAATCTGCATGCAGCATAAGACAACGATATCATCATCGTCAGCTGCATGCCACTGCCTGAAATTACATTGATAATAAACACAGTGGATAAGTAGGTGGTTCAGCAGTAGAGTGCTGGCCAACCATGAATGTGGTGTTGTGGGGTTCAATTCCCAGCCACTGCACGCACCCCTTTATTCCTTCCTTAGCTGGTTATAATTCCGAGAAAGAGGGAAGGTTGGTTAGCATGAGGCTAGCACCCCCGACCCCGTAAAAGGATAAACAACACCACTGTTACTGAAATTCCAAAGCTTAAGCTGGAAGACGTATGTTCCACTGGGACCGCAAAGGAATAAATGAACACAAAGACAATGATATGCTTCGGTGTTTGAATTGTAGTAAAGAAAACATTATAGAATTTTCATCATGAGCTAACATTAGTTAGAGAACCATTAGAAAACCAGCAGGGAGTACTGGACAGCTGTTTCTTCAGCATAGTTTTGGGCTCTTCAGCAGTACGCACCCACCGTCAGGGTTCGAACCAAGGACCTCCTGGTTTCAAGGCGAGCTAGCTCGTAGACCCACGAATTCTAATTTCTGCCCAGTGGCTTAATGGTATATGAGCTCGCCTTGTAACCAGAAGGTCCCGGGTTCGAATCCCGGTGGGTGCGTACTGCTGAAGAGTCCCAAACTAGGGCAAAACAGCTGTCCAGTACTCCCAGGTTTTCCAATGGTTCTCTAACTAATGTTAGCTCATGATGAAAATCCTGTAACCAATCAAATCCCTATAAACCAACACCTGAACATTATAGAATTGTTGTATCCCCAAGGGTAAGTATTACAATTTTTAGTTTAAAGTTACCATCAATTTATATGCCTTCAAAATAGAAAAAGAGGTGGGGTGGTAGGGGGGGAGAAGACGGAATTCAGAAAAATCTAATAAACAGTGTTAGCTAGTAGGTTTCCATAGCAACTCGAAAAGGTTATAGTTCATTATAAGATTGGAAACTTGCTCAATAGACTGAAATCTACTCACTAATATTGATGACTAATCAATCAAATCAAAGTGCTTTGGGAAGCGAGACTTGTCAAATCATTAGACAATCAAAATCCTTTAAAGGATTTCCCTTCAGACCCCTATCGGTACGTCCATAATTTTTCAAGTGTAACTAGATAAATTACAGCTAGAAGCGTTATCATTGGGTCCTAGATTTTGTGACCAAGGATATAAGATCAACCAACTCAATACCAACATCCAGTTTGAAAAGCTCCTCCTACAAACTAAAGATTAAACCCCAACGTCAGACGTTGAAGTCTCTAGGTTTAAAACTACACTAGTCGACAGTTGTCAACAGCATAAAAACAGTAGTCATTCTAGTAAGAGTTTACTGACTGGTCTAAGCCACGTAGGAAGGTGCAGACTTCCAGGCTGGGGTCCTCGGGACGGTAAAAATCTATGGTTGGAAACAATTGGTGACATGGCTCAAAATCGTTCTCAGTGACAGCGCAGATGCATCCACTCCTTGTGACTTATGATCTCCAATGAAACTGTTTTGTTTTTCTTTATTACTCCTTTGTCTCACACCTCTGGGGAATTGTCGTCTGAATTGGTAACAACCAGTGGTGTCCGACAGGGATGTCACTTTCCCCATTTCTGTTTAACTTCATCATAGATATGCTAATGGAAGTATCCTTAACTGAACGTAGTGACTCAGGAATCGACGTGTTACCAGGGAATAGTCTTATGGACTTAGAATATGCAGATGACATAGTCCTGTTAGGGGAGGATTCTGACAAAATGCAGAGTCTTCTGAACACCTTGAGCAGCAATCTTCGTATGTTTGGCATGCGATTCGCCCCTACAAAATGTAAGATGCTGCTACAGGACTGGACCACGTCAACTCCTAGCTTAGTGATAGGGAGTGAAGTGATAGAACATGTTGACCACTTCACCTACTTGGGAAGTTGTATTAGCACCAACGGACTGATTGGCGATGAAATCTCAGCACGGATCCGAAAAGCTCGAGCTGCTTTCGCTGACTTACACCATCTCTGGCGTAGGCGTGACATCCGGTTATCAACCAAGGGACGTGTGTACTGCTCATCAGTTCGCTCCGTCCTTCTCTATGGCTCTGAAACATGGCCAATACGCGTTGAAGACATGAAAACGTTGACTGCTTTCGATCATAGATGTCTGCGATCTCTGTCTCACGTTAGGTGGTTTCACAAGATAAGTAATGTTGACGTTAGGCGTAGAGTGTTGGGCAAACAGGGAAAATCAATCGACGAGGTTATAAAGTTACATAGACTAAGATGGCTAGGTCACGTGGTGCGCATGCCTAACCACCGCCTCCCCCGACGGGCATTGTTAGCTGATATAGGTTCAGGTTGGAAAAGAGCCAGTGGTGGCCAAACAAAAACATGGCATCAATCCATGAAATCCTTGACAGTTAAACTGAGTCAAGTAGGGAGATGCAGACTCCCGGGTTGGGGCCCTCGGGACTCTAGGAATCAATGGCTGGAGACAATAGGTGACATGGCTCAAAATCGTTGTCAATGGCGCAGATGTATTCAATCTCTGTAATCTTTCATATTCCTTTCTACCATTACCCATTCTGTTTTACTCTTATATCTGTCAAACTCTATAAATTCTCTTCACTCATCTTCTTGTCTACCTCTGTGCTATTTGGAAGGTGGCAACTCGAACTGGTGCACTTCGGTGCCAAGTTCTATGTTGAATCCAGACAGACAGACACCTCTGCTCACTGTTTCTATTATGCTTTTCTTGTACTTTCTTCTCTTGCTTCGCGTGCTACACGGAGTGTGGCGACTTGAACTTCCGCACATTTGTGCAAAGTTCTATGTCGAAAACAGACAGACAGACTAAACAGCATCGAGAAGCTCTAAAAAAGTTAAGGAACGACGAAAAAATTATAATCAGTAGACCTGATAAAGGAGACGGAGTAGTATTGATGAATAAGTGTGATTATTTTGACAACCTTCCGAGCATCCAACACCTCCCTGAATGGGATATAGATACAGGTCCTCCGTCACTAACTGAGGTTACTAAAGCTGTCACCAATCTGAAACTAGGCAAAGCAGCGGGACCTGATGGAATGACTCCAGAGGTATTTAGGTACGGTGGAGACAGCTTACTGTCCGGATTAACTGAGGTACTAGGCAACGTTTGGGAATCAGAAGAAGTCCCATCGGGTTGGTGTAAGTCACTGATTATCCCCATATACAAGAAGGGAGACAAGTCTTCCTGTGATAATCACAGAGGGATTAGCTTGACTAATATAGTATCTAAAGTCTTAGGCTCAATAATCATGCGTAGACTGAGTGGTGCTCGGGAAGCACAAACACGAGAGAGCCAGGCAGGCTTTAGACCAGGAAGAGGGTGTATTGATCATATCTTCACCCTCCGACAGATTCTAGAACATAGGCATTCCTACCGGCGTCCAACAGTCATTATATTTCTTGACCTAAAGGCAGCATTCGACTCTGTCGATCGGGAAGTTCTCTGGAGATGCTTGGCTGTCAAGGGAATTCCGAGAAAATATATTGCACTGATTAAGGCACTCTATTCGTACTCATACAGCCAGGTGAGGGCTTACGGCGAGCTGTCATCTGAACTGGTGACGACCAGTGGTGTCCGTCAAGGATGCCCATTATCTCCTTTTCTATTCAACTTCATCATAGATGTGTTAATGGACTTAACCCTAGGTGACTTCAGCGATTCAGGGATTGACTTGCTACCTGGGAATAATCTCGTTGACTTGGAATATGCAGACGATATAGTCCTTCTAGGCGAAGACGCTGACGAAATGCAGAGTCTTCTAAACACCTTGAACAGCAATCTACGAATGTTTGGCATGCGATTCGCTCCCGCCAAATGCAAGATGATGTTACAGGACTGGACTACGCTGGCTCCTAGTTTAGAAATAGGAAGTGAAGTGGTAGAGCACGTTGACCGCTTCACTTATTTGGGAAGTACCATCAGCCCCAACGGGCTGATCTCTGACGAAATCTCAGCACGAATACAAGGGGCTCGTTTCGCATTTGTTAGTTTACGCCGACTCTGGCGTAGACGAGATGTTCGACTATCGACCAAAGGGCGGGTGTACTGCTCATCAGTCCGCTCCGTCCTCCTTTATGGTTGTGAGACCTGGCCACTCAGAGTGGAAGACATGAAAAGACTAGCTGTCTTTGATCATAGGTGCCTGCGTTCTATATCCCGTGTAAAGTGGCATAATAAGGTGAGCAACATGGAGGTTAGGCGTAGAGTCCTAGGTAAACAGGGGAAATCAATCGACGAAGTCGTGAAGCTACATCGACTGAGATGGTTAGGACATGTGTTACGTATGCCAAGCCATCGCCTCCCTCGACGAGCAATGTTAGCGGATATAGGGTCAGGCTGGAAAAAAGCTAGCGGCGGTCAAACAAAAACTTGGCATCAGTCAATGAAATCCACAACAGTTGGTCTTAGCCACGTAGGAAGGTGTAGACTTCCAGGCTGGGGTCCTCGGGACGGCAAAAATCTATGGTTGGAAACAATTGGTGACATGGCTCAAAATCGTTCTCAGTGGCGCAGATGCATCCACTCCCTGTGACTTATGATCTCCAATGAAACTGTTTTGTATTTCTTTATTACTCCTTTGTCTCACACCTCTGCTCACTGTTTCTATTTGCTTTTCTTGTACTTTCTTCTCTTGCTTCGCGTGCTACACGGAATGTGGCGACTTGAACTTCCGCACATTTGTGCAAAGTTCTATGTCGAAAACAGACAGATTTTGACAAGATGAATTCGCTTCTAACGGATAAAACGAAGTTCCAAAACCTTATTTAACCCAATAGATCTGGATGGAAAGGCTGAAAAGCAGTTAACTAACACGCTTAAGGAACTTAGAAAAAGTGGAGTAATCTCAGAGGCATCCTATAACCCCGTCTTAAACCTACTGGAAGTAATACTTCACGTCTGTATGGTCTGCCCAAAATACACAAAACCAGGACTTCCTCTTCGTCCAGTCCGGGATATGTCAAACTCCACCTACCATAGAGTGGCAAAGTGGCTAGGTGTGAACTCCTCCAACCGTTACACAGGATGGTAGGTAGTAAGTCATGGTGTTAAAGGGGTTTTTGAATTTATTGCTAACGTGGATGATATCAATGTCAATGGGAAGCAAATGTTTTCCTTAGATGTAGCATCACTGTTTACCAATGTACCCACTTATGGAGACTGTGGAATTCATATGCCAATTAATATTGAATTTCCCAATTTTATCTATCTTATTCCAAATTTTGTTTTGTTATTTTGTTTCCTCGTCAAAATATTTTAGAATAGAAATAGAAGACCTAATTTCCATTGTGATGATTGTAAACGAAACTTTCAGAGGAAGGAGCATTATCTTGAGCATATAACTACAGAAGGACATATGAAGAAATCATCCGATCATAATAAAACAGATTCTGATGATGGAGAACAGGTAAGCGTATGAAGATGCTTATTACGACGGATGAGTAATAATATTCTGTTTTTGTCATTGTTTTTTGTTGATTTATTTATCATGGTAGCTGGTTATGGAATACCCTGGGTGTGCATTTCGTTGTATTTAGGACTTACCGGCTGATTGTTCCCAGTGAAACTCAAACACACAGTACCCAACGTTTGAAAAAAATACCAAAGCGTTATATCCACTGGTCCATACCAGAGCCTTTTTTAAATGAGATACAGACTGGTAATGTTATGTACTCGTCGAGTAGTTAATAGTCCTGACGCGGAAAGAGGGAAATCAGAAGATCACCAGGTTTACAATGATGCTCGTATTTTCCAGACAAGGAAAATAAATGTCACACAAGAGTGTGAGTGAAATGGCACATAGTGTACGAAACGTGTGAACAAGTGTCTAAAGCAAGAGTATACATAAAAATGGCTAATACACATGAACCAAAAAATAGCCAGTCTTAACATGATTGGTTGTAATGTCATGTGACAACAAGGTCATACACGTTTATTTAGTTAGTGGACAGAAAAAAGCATATTGTCAGTTATAATGAAATATCGATCCGTATACACATAGCAAAATATAATAGACTCAAAAACAAAACACACATGTGGATACATATCAGGTAACCTCTGTTGGTTTGGAATCGGTCTTCATTATCTCAATGTATGTTATGATTGTCTCAAAATCGTGTTATTTCTATAGTCCTGAAGAAACCTTAGGACAGAAATGGGAAGGTTCACGTGGCACTTGATGGTCTGCATCATGTCTGTAGTGTAGACGTGATACCCAATTGCCTATCGATGAAGTGATGTCTATTCTGTTCAGCAGCAGCTCGCTCCCTTCTCCTTTTGTGGCTGTCAGACATGGTTATTAAGAGTGGGGAGGTATGAAAAGACTAGTTGCCTTTGATCATGGGGTATCTGCCTTCTGTCTCCCATGTTAGATAGGTGGTACAATAGGGTAATAATATTGAGGTTAGGTAAGGAGGGAAAATCTACGGTGAAGGTTGTGAAGCTTCCTCCATTGAGATGATGGTTAAAACATGTGTTACATATACCTGGCCATCGCCTAACCCGTTGGGAAACGTCAGCTGGTATAGGATCAAGTTGGAAAAGAGCTAATGGTGGTCAAATGAAAGAATGGAATCAATCCATGAGGTGTTTAATATTTAGTCTCAGCCAGTCACATGGAGAGGTGTAGAGAGTGCCAGTATGTTTGGGTTCCTCGGGATGGCCGGAAAAATTGTTGATATGGCTCAAAACTTGGGAGTACTCCAGTGGTCCTCTAACTGATGTCAGCTCATGATGAAATGCTCCATTCAATCAAATAAAAGTCCCTACAAAACCAATACTTGAAAATTAATCTGATGTTCACTAGCGACTGGCCGTATTCAGGTAGTGACCTGGAGTTCTAGTGGGAAGCCGTGATCAGTAGGGTACAGGAGGTTGAAGGTGAGGCAGTAACTCACCGAAGAAGCAATGCGAAATGGTCGCGCTATGTCGGGAATTGACAGAAGTTAGAATTCAAGAACCATTGGATCGGGTTCCAGTGGCTCAGTGGTCTGTCTGTCTGTTTTCGACATAGAACTTTGCACAAATGTGCGGAAGTTCAAGTCGCCACACTCCGTGTAGCACGCGAAGCAAGAGAAGAAAGTACAAGAAAAGCATAATAGAGACAGTGAGCAGAGGTGTGAGACAAAGGAGGAGTAATAGCGAAGAACAAAACAGTTTCATTGGATATCATAAGTCACAAGGAGTGGATGCATCTGCTCTATCACTTAAAACCATTTTGAGCCATATCACCAATTGTTTCCAACCATAGATTTTTACCGTCCCGAGGACCCCAGCCTGGAAGTCTGCACCTTCCTACGTGGCTTAGACCAACTGTTGTGGATTTCATTGACTGAAGCCAAGTTTTTGTTTGACCGCCGCTAGCTTTTTTTCAGCCTGACCCTATATCCGCTAACATAGCTCGTCGAGGGAGGCGATGGCTTGGCATACGTAACACATGTCCTAACCATCTCAGTCTTTGTAACTTCACGACTTCGTCGACTGATTTCCCCTGTTTACCTAGAACTCTACGCCTAACCTCCATGTTGCTCACCTTATTATGCCACTTTACACGGGAAATAGAACGCAGGCACCTATGATCAAAGGCAGCTAGTCTTTTCATGTCTTCCACTCTCAGTGGCCAGGTCTCACAACCATAAAGGAGGACGGAGCGGACTGATGAGCAGTACACCCGCCCTTTGGTCGATAGTCGAACATCTCGTCTACGCCAGAGTCGGCGTAAACTGGCAAATGCGAAATGAGCCCCCTATATTCGTGCTGAGATTTCGTCAGAGATCAACCCGTTGGCACTGGCTGATGGTACTTCCCAAATAAGAGAAGCGGTCAACGTGCTCTACCACTTCACTTCCTATTTTTAAACTAGGCGTCGATGTAGTCCAGTCCTGTAACATCATCTTGCATTTGGCGGGAGCGAATCGCTCGCATGCCAAACATTCGTAGATTGCGGCTCAAGGTGTTTAGAAGACTGCATTTCGTCAGTGTCTTCGCCTAGAAGGATTATAACGTCTGCATATTCCAAGTCAACGAGATTATTCATTGGTAGTAAGTCAATCCCTGAGTCGCTGAAGTCACTTAGGGTTAAGTCCATTAACACATCTATGATGAAGTTGAATAGAAAAGGGGATAATGGGAATCCTTGACGGACACCACTGGTCGTCACCAGTTCAGATGACAGCTCGCCGTAAGCCCTCACCTGGCTGTATGAGTACGAGTAGAGTGCCTTAATCAGTGCAATATATTTTCTCGGAATTCCCTTTACAGCCAAGCATCTCCAGAGAACTCGATCGACAGAGTCGAATGCTGCCTTAGGTCAAGAAATATAATGACTGTTGGACGCCGGTAGGAATTCCTATGTTCTAGAATCTGTCGGAGGGTGAAGATATGATCAATACACCCTCTTCCTGGTCTAAAGCCTGCCTGGCTCTCTCGTGTTTGTGTCTCCCGAGCACCACTTAGTCTACGCATGATTATTGACGCTAAGACTTTAGATACTATTAGTCAAGCTAATCCCTCAGTGGTCTACGAGCTCGCTAGCCCTGTAACCAGAAGGTCGTGGGTTCAAACCCCGGTGGGTACGTACTGATGAAGAGTCCCAAACTAGGACAACAGAAACAGCTATCCAGTACTCCCGGCTTGTTTTCCAGTGGTTCTCTAACTGGTGTCATTCATGATGAATTCCTGCATGTAAGTTATTAGTTTTTATCAGATAGGATCATCATTTCTCTCCATTTTACTAAATAATCTCAAGGATGTAGCCTACCATATTGTTGTTCTCGAACTATCAACCTTAGATAATTCAGTAGGATGTTATTGCGTTTTATTTATTCATTTATTTGTTTTTATTCAATATAGAGGAAAACTCCTAGACGTACTGACTACTGTGAAGTGTGTGAACAAACATTCCAAAATGGTCGTCATTTTTATGCTCATTTAAGATGGAAAAAGCATAAACGTCTTTGTCGTGTCTCTCGTTTACTGAAAGGACAATTAAAGAAGACACCAGATGAAGTTGCCGGTGATCCATTAGGCGCATTCGCTCTATATATGAACAGAGGTAAGTAGTATGTGAAAGTATTATTTTCTACAATCATATTATTATCTTATTAGAATTAGTTCCGTGAGGTGTGTGTGTGTTTTATGATTATTATTGTCGAATTGTTAAGTGGAATTTCCTGCTTCAATTCCTAGCCGCATATATTTAGTTTCATTCATTATTACTTAGTTCTGTTTGTGAATAGTGCTATATGAAGCGTCTTTATAAAACGGCATGAACAATTTGACGTTTAATTACGCGCCTCTCTCTTTAAGAGTACGGATTTTGCGTTCGTGGTTCAGAAGTATTAGAACACTCTCCAACCATACATGTGGTCTGGGGTTTTATCCTTGGTCGATGTATTCCTGAAACCCCGCTCGCTAAGCCGGTAGTAAGCCCCGGAGTAAAAAGGGGAGGTTAGCCGCGAGGCTAGCAAACCCACCGCGTTAAAATAAATAAAACCATTTCTACCGAAACTTCAAGCCCCTATGTTCCCCACTAGGAATGTAAAGGAATATAATAGTAATGATAACGCGGTAGTGTTTATTGAATTGTATCATGAAAATAACACATACTACTTACGAGCCCATGATTGTAAACAATTAGTAGTAGTATGGTGCTTCGTAGTAAATCTGTGCTTAAGTCCTACTACACCATTAGACTCAATTTCCTAATTTTATTTAGGATTTGGAAAAATTGAATGCATTGTATTTTTATTGTTTTTTGATTATAGCTTGATTCCACACAGTATTTTTGGTACAAGTATGGAATTTTCAGCATGTGATATCGGTAACCCAAATTTAGCAGATCGACCATTAATATCAGGTGCGCATCGGCCGGGAATCGAACCTCGGACCACATACATGGTGGTCGGCGAGCGTCCTAACCGCTGTTCCACCGCGCATTCCGTCGTCCAAAGAATTCATTCATCACGTTTATTAGGCTAATTCTACAACTCAAAACCTTATCCTATCCATGCCATAGTGTGTGGCGTATGCAGATCGATAGGGAAACCGACGATGGTTTCGAGTCGGTAGTTGTTCCAGGGGTATAAGTAGTGCTTATTCCTTAAATATCTGGATTCACTTTACATTGTGTGGTCTAGAAATAAATAATCTCACCGTACAACTTTTCGCCTCTTCGTTTAACCTTGAAACAATGGTCTCAGCCAATCAGAATAGTTCCTTGCCCCACTGAACTAACCAACTTTTAATATGGTTAAAAATGTCTAAGACTGATGATATCCTTGAACCAATCAAATGCCTGCAAACCAACACTTAAATATTGATCTGATGCTCATTAGTGACTGGTCCTATTCAGGTAGGTATTTAGGACCTGGGCTCTAGTCTGAAGTGGCGACCACTGGGGTACAGCATGTCGGGGTGTGAGGACGAATACTCGCCACAGATAACATTCTCTAGTGGTCGTGCTGTATCGTGAATTGGCAAAATTGGGATTCATGAGTTCGCCATTGGATCGAGTACCAGTGGCTGAATCAATGGTCCACCCGCTCACCGGCCTTGTAACGGAAAGGTCCTGTTTTTGAGCCTCACTGGGTGCGTACTGTCGACGATGAACCCAAAAAGACTAGGACGAAAGAGCTGTCCAGTACTCCTAGCCGGTTTTCCACTAGTTCTGGAGAATTCAACTGCTGCACGTCGGTGCGAAGTTCAATGTTGAAAACAGAGAGAGAGAAAGAGAGACTGGTTCTCTAACCGATGTCAGTTCATGATGAAATCCTGAAATTTTACTAGTTGGCTGCATGCTTTTCATTCACTTTATTCTCAGTCAGCCCCTACGTCGAGGGGATTGGTTGGTAGGTTGATTAACTGGGTTGAACCCCACTATTTGTTTGCTTTCACACATAATCATCATTTGTTAAATGAAATCTCATAACACACATCACCATCACCAAATCACTACTATCACCATCTCATTGATGGTTGTTTTCACACTAAACTTTTTCAATTTTCAATTTCTTCCAGACTGCTCTGTTCCATATGGGAACTATGGAGATTGTAAGGAAGTCGAATTGGATGCTGGTAATGCATTCTTACAAAAATTTCTCGACTTGAAACATTTAATCTCTCAAGAATCGAATCCAGTCGGCGAGGAATTTATTCAGGAGGTAGGTGGGTGTTGAATGTGAAAGAGAATATAAAAAAAATATCAAACATTCACCGAAAACTTTAATTTTGTGATGCAAAACACTCCTCGTGTCTGTGTACAAAAAAAGAAAAACAAACAAACAGCCTCACTGAATACTAAAACCCTGGGTTGCATACTTAAGATGATCATCATCAAATCTCGGCCGACATTGTCTAGTAGGTGTTGTTGTAGGTGGTAGTTGTCATTTATACTCATTGCATCAATCGCTAATGACACTGTGTATGTGAGTGTTACTACAGCCTTTATAGTGTTTATTTCGAAGTGAAAACCCCCCTATCTCTCTTACCAACTTTTCTTATTTATATTATTAGAAACTGTTGTGGGTTTGGTCATCTGGTGCTACTACTATCTATCTTGGATTGTTGTGTGTGCTAATCGCGTATGCAACAGGAATAAAATGTTACTGTTATATGTGTAATAAAATGTAAGAAAATCTGTAGATTTGACAGCAGATAATGTAGTTCATCGTATGTACATATATATACTCCCCTCAAGTAATATTATTATTATCACCACTACTACTATCGTTGTTGAACATCTTTCATGAAATGTGGGTATATACAGTTTTGGAGTATAATGAATGTTTTCATATGCATGAAAGCGACAGCGTGTATAAAAAAAGCCCTCTAATCTCTATCATATATACATAAAAATGTGATATAAACAAAAATGACTGGTGACTGTCAGGTAAGTCATTCATTTTTGTTTACCCCTTCTCGAAGGATAAGCGGGTCTTTCTCTGCCTTCTGTTTTCATTACTGATTAATACCTTTTTCCACTAGATGGAAAGGATGAATACTGAACCAAAGAGTACTCTTTTCGCTAGCGCCTTCATCATCAGGCTCCACAGTAATATATCCATCCATTATAGTGAATGAATGAATGAATTAGTGTTATGAACACCATTAATGTTGCTGTTTAAATAACGTCGAATCAATAATATTGATAGATTACAGCTCAATAGCATCAACATAAAATAATAAGCTGAATGTCAGAAGAATTAGGAAAGATAATATTACAAATTCATGAATTTACAGTCTCTACTGAAGGCCGGCCAGGGAAGTAGTAGAGGCTAGCTGGACTTGCTTCTTTTGAAAACACAGAGCACTTGTTGTTTGAGGCGAATTACAATAGCCTCTGTTGTTTGGAGCATGCAGTAATTCGATGATGATTTTGACAATTTATTGGGCAGCCGGTAGATGATGATAGAGAATGATTCTTCAACGCTGGCTGACTTTGTGGCCGGCCGGTTTGCACCAGATGGTCCAATATCGAACTGTTGATGATGGTTTTCACTACACCTTTACTTAGCCATACTGGGAGATGTTCTCCAGCATGAAAAGTTATATTGACCGTTGCTGTAGGAACTTGATTTTTTGTGCTCACTCGAGAACATCTCCCAGCATGGCTAAGTAAAGGTGTAGTGAAAACCATCATCAACAGTTCGATATTGGACCATCTGGTGCAAACCGGCCGGCCACAAAGTCAGCCAGCGTTGAAGAATCATTCTCTATCATCATCTACCGGCTGCCCAATAAATTGTCAAAATCATCATCGAATTACTGCATGCTCCAAACAACAGAGGCTATTGTAATTCGCCTCAAACAACAAGTGCTCTGTGTTTTCAAAAGAAGCAAGTCCAGCTAGCCCCTACTACTTCCCTGGCCGGCCTTCAGTAGAGACTGTAAATTCATGAATTTGTAATATTATCTTTCCTAATTCTTCTGACATTCAGCTTATTATTTTATGTTGATGCTATTGAGCTGTAATCTATCAATATTATTGATTCGACGTTATTTAAACAGCAACATTAATGGTGTTCATAACACTAATTCATTCATTCATTCACTATAATGACACTTTTGTTTGTCTGAGGTACATGGTATTATTATTATTATTATTGTTATTATTACTAGCCTTATCAGCTTTTATTCCAGTTATTCCAGATAGAGAATGACCAGTAGTGTGACAAGATGTCTGATTATTGGATTCTTTATATAAAGCCACTAGTACTTTTCTGCTACCATGTGGTGTGATAGTGTATTCTTAACCTCTGTTTCAGACAGCATACGTGTCGAACGACTAATGGTCGGCCTAGCGGTTGTTCTACAGCACACAGGTGGTGAACTGATATATATGCACATATAGAAGTGGTCAGATATAAGATCTTGGTCTTTTGAGCTTCTGCAAATCACTGGGCGAATGGTTCTTAAAGAAACCAAAATTCTCCTCTTTTAAAGGCAACAGCATTGAGTAGGTCATATAAAGCTTCTTTATTTTCCATGGATGAACTGTAAGAAGATCCATCCACAGAAAAACCACATGGAATGGCCAATTGACAAGTTTTTACAGTTGGGTGCCGTTTAGTAGTAGGCGAAACTTAATTATATGTATCTATTGTAACTCATATCCAATGCATCTACAGCCTTGATTATCTTCGAGGAGAATTACACTTTTTGAAAGAAATCGTCTTGTGAAATAATTGTCCACCAAGATTTATTGCGTCGGTGGCATAGCGGTTAGGACGCTCGCCGACCATGCACATGGTCCGGGGCTCGATCCCCGGCCGCCAACGCACTCCTTTACCTCGATAAGCCAGAAATAATGCTGGTAAAGGGGAAAGGTTGGGCATGAGGCTAGCAACCCCATCCTGTAAAATAAACACCACTGCTACAGAAATTTCAAGCCACTCTAGCTTGAAGCCCTATGTTCCACTAGGGGAACGTGAAGGAAAAGAAATTTATTGACAAAAATATCTAGCCGAAAAAATCCAAGGACCAAGAGATGTCATCCCTGCGAAAAAGGAAAAAACTTTTCATGAACGTTGACTTCAAAGGTGTGACCTACTCAATGATGTTGAAGAGAATTTCAGCTTCTTTAAGAAAAACTTTGTGCTCAGCAACATTCGGAGAAGTGTTATCCAATCGTGCAGATATCATCTCACATCTGAACACTTCTATGTGTGCATATGTTAGTTCACCTGTTGCTGTGGAGCCGCCGGGTAAATTGTTCGTTCTATGCATATCCTGTCCAGTAGGGTGGCATATATGCACCATCTCACTATATGATTACCCAGAGGTACTTGTGGTGGCTCTATAAGAAATGCCATAATCGAATATCTTGTCAACTCTGGTGATCATTCCATCTATCATAATTGGTGCATTGATTGTTCACGAAGAAAGCTACAGATCAATTTCTGATACTAAATTGTTTGTAAAATAAACTGCTGTGTGTGTCTGCTAGGATCCACTCCCAATCATAAACTGCTAAAAGCAACTGAAAAGATGGTGGGTAATTTATGGTGTTAACATTATGCAACCCTCTCCCCCCACCTACGAGTTAGTAAAGGACTTGTTCAGAAAGCCTCGATCTATACAACTTCACTCTGCCTTTTTCGGTTTGTGAGATGGATGTTCACGTTTGATATTTCTAGCGCAACGGTGGAACACAAGAGTGAGTGGTTGGTGACTGAATGTTTATTTGCAATTTATATATAATCGTCATTGCCACAGATCTTCCGTATTATTGTGCTACTTCTACCATTCCTCCATATTGTGTTTCTTTGTCTTCTTTTCATGTCTCTCATGTTTCGCCACAGCGCTGGTTGTCCATTTCCTCTCTCTGACGTAAATCTCTCTCTCTCCCTCTCTCCACTATTTAATATTTTTGATGAACGTCTCTTTTTTTATCTACTACTGACAAATCTTGTCAGTAATATATGTCACACTAGTATTCATATTGCATTTTAGAGTAATGTGATGTTGTAGATGTAGTCTTCAACGTACACTGAATAGTGTTTCAATTAACATAATATATTCTTGTCATATGTGATTTCATCTTGAGGTACTAGGCTCCATGATTTACAGTCCACCGCATCCTATATCTGTCATTTGTCGAAAGAAATAGGGAAGTATTACTTCCGTGGTAGTGCTGGATCACTCTATGCGATAATCAACGGTGACCATGCTGCAGTTTTTTGTGTGTTTATTTTAGTCCTGAAAGTAATACATAGGGGTGGCGCAGACTCTGTTTCCAGTGATGAGAGTGTTTTTGTATTTATTTAGGTCTGTCTTATTATACTGCCTCCTCCTTCGAAATGTGAATGACGAATGGTCATATTGCGCACTATTATTATGCTTAAACTATTGTTCTTTTGTGTTCCGAGTGAAAAATAGGGCACCAAGAGTCCTCTTCAACTGGCCCTACGATTGCCCCATAGTCTCTCATTTCCTCATCACATGATCTCATCAATGTTACCCTCAGCGCGCGACGCCCAACTCATTGTTTCTCATTCTCGTTCCACTCGAGTGATAGTCTTCGACAATCTCCTAAGTGGCGTGCGTCTTATCCGTCTCCATTTTATTCCAGTTATTTGCTGAGCAATAGGTTCTTGGTTGGTTCTATGCCTCTCAGAGTTTCTTGTGGCTAATTCTTTTTAGTCGTCTGACTGTCTTAGTCTTCAGTATGGAGCCAGCAAAATGGACAGCTGTTGATAAAAGTCTGTTATGTGTCGCCTGTTGGAAGTGCTTTTCTTGACGACGTGAACGCCAAACTTCTAACCCGTACATGCTGCGATTCATGTTTAACACCAATAGTCTCCGCATTTGGAGTTCAGATGCGCCTTATCCAATTAGTTATTCTTTTTTATTATTATGTCGACTAGCAGCCTAGCTGGTATATTGCATAAAGTTATTCTATGCTATTTTGTTTCCCTTATCATTACTATTATTATTATTATTATTAATAACAATTTTAGCAAGTTTATAATACCCGTGATATGGAGTATAGCTGTTCCTTGTGCAAAGGTGATTTTATTGGAGCTGATGAAATTGAAAATCATTTACGCAGTCTTACGCATCAAAAGAAGTATAAAGAAAAGTTTGAATTAGAAGAGTTTACATTTGAAGAAGAAATGAAATTATCGATATCAGATCCTGTATTCGCTGTATGGAAAACTTGTCAATCTAGAGCTAGCAAGGTTTGTATTCTTTTTGTGATTATATATATATATATATATATATATATATACTAAGAGTGATATTCTCTAGTCGGCTGACTACTTCCTCTTTATGCCTTTACGTTCCCAGTGACATTCTTGTATCCATCTTTGGAGAAGACTGGCGTTTAATCTTTTTTCGTTATCTCCTCCCTTTATTGTGTTTACTAGACCACGTCTCGATGTGACCATATGTGTTCCCTCCCACTTTAGCAGTAGCTTTCCTCATCCTGGTCCACCTCTGGTAGTATACTTTCGTTCTCTACATTTCACCTTGTCGCCTACTTCAAACGGCTTCCAAGCTTTGTTTTGGTTCTTGACAGCCTTCTCAATGTCTGCATTCCGCTTCACTTGTATGTTCTGAATAGTTTGTTTTCGCTCACTTGTCCATCTCTTACTGTGTTCAGTGGTGTTGTTGTAGACAAGTCTTATGGTGCACCAGCAAGTGTGGTTTCCTCCTATACATCAGCTGGAAGGGTTTTTTTGCTGTCCACTGTATTATGGCTCGTTGTACCAGTAACACGAACGGTAGGTGGTCAGTTTCCCAGTTGTCTCTCTTCGGATAGCGGTTAAACTAAAAGCAGTTACCATGGGGTACATGGGCTCCAGTTTCCAATCGGATCGAATGGCGTAAAAACCCATATGGGTCACCGGCAACCATGGGAATGCAGCTCCTGACGCTGCTCCGCTGCCTTGCGGATTAGACTCCAAGTCAAAGGCTCGGGGGTGGTCCCTTAATAAAACCACCTGCTTCGGTCTGGGCGCCCGGGCAGTATCTCAGCCCGCACACAATGAATGAATTAAAGCAACGAACTCTCACTGAAACTCAACGCGCGCTAGTAAAAATGATTTCAAGCAATAATGATCCCTCAAGCAACTTATTTCCTTCCTACCTTACTTTTATTTTTATACATAGTTTCCTGTATTTTACCTTTGCTAACCTTGGCTTCTTAACCTTCGACAGCCTTTCGCCTTTGTCGAGATTCCCAGCCTATCCGTGTCGTTTCGAGATGTTAGTGAGTAGTCCTCAAAATGGTTGTTCCCAATGTGACATCTAACACAGATATCCTGAAACCGCGTGCTGCGTTCAAGCTGGCTACCTACAATGTTCGGACGCTGATGCAAATCGGACAACAGGCAGGGTTGGCAAGAACTTTGGAAAGCCTCGCTATCGATGTCTGCTGCATTTCGGAGACCCGCATTCAAGATCCCAGTGAAGTGCTTCGACTATCCTCTCCATCTGGAAGTTCTAGTAGTATGTACCACCTGCGCTTATCCGGGGACCCTGTGGCGTCGGCATCCGGCGTAGCTGGTGTCGGTGTCGCACTGAGCGCTAGAGCCGAAGCTGCACTGCTCGACTGGATTCCCATTAACAGTCGTTTATGTGCTGTGAGGCTGGAAGGTTATACGAAAGTAAGGGTAGTAGGCCAGATAGGCGGTGTCTATTTGTTGTCTCTGCCTATGCACCGACGGATTGCAGCCCGGATGCAATGAAGGATGAGTTTTACTACCAACTGAGCGATCTCTTGAAACAGGCGGGTCGGAGGGATATCGTAGTGCTGGCTGGGGACTTGAATGCACAGGTGGGGCGTCTAAGCTCAGAGGAGAATCGTCTAGGTGGTCAGTGGGGACTACATGGTCGCAGGTCAGATAATGGGGACCGTCTTCTGCAGCTTTGCGCGGATCACAACCTATTTCTAGCTAGCACCAACTTCCGGCACAGCCATCGCCGTAGCGCTACCTGGCGTCCTCCCTCTGCGAAGCAAGCTTGGACTCAGATTGATCATATTGCGGTCAGTTTCCGGTGGCGAGGATGCATACAAGACTGTCGCTCCTTCTGGAGCACATGCCTGGACTCCGATCATGCGTTAGTGTGTGCCAAGTTCGTCTTGCGATTTGGTGGGGTTCGTAAAAGCCGTCGTCTAAGCGTTGATGTGAGCAAACTAGTAGCACCTGCTACTTCTTTGAAATATCAGAATGAGTTAAAAACAATGCTTGCCAGCAACCCCCCAAGTAGTATAGATGAACATTGGCTTCATGTGCAAGGTGCCATGCAAAAGGCGAGTGTAGCCGCTTGCGGCTTGAAAGAATGCTCCGCTAACAACCACTGGGTTTCTGCGAGTTCCTTGCAACTCATGGATGAACGCCGGTCCATTCCGGCTGGCAGCGAATACAACAATCAGCGAAAGGCGCTCACGCGCAAGATTAGACAGTGTTTACGTAAGGACCGCGAAGCCTGGTGGTCAGAACGTGCGTGTGAGATGGAGTCAGCTGCTGCATCTGGCAACAGTCGGAAGCTGTTCCAACTCATACGAGCCACCGGCGGCAAGAAACAAGGTGTCAGCGAGACGGTCTGTGAGGCAGATGGCACTCCAATTACCAGCCTGAAAAGACGCCTGGAACGCTGGGCAGAGCACTTCGGGAAGCAGTTCAGCTGGCCACCAGCTTCAGTGTCTACTATCATTAGCCCGAGTGCTCCTTGGTCGGTTAGTACCGACCCACCCACCGAAGCGGAGGTCCGTAAGGAACTCCAAGTTCTGAAACGCCATAAGGCGCCCGGCCCAGACAAATTACCCCCGGCTCTTTTTAAAGATGGTGGCGAGACTCTCACAATGGCTCTAACTGGGTTGTTCAGGAAGGTGTGGGAGACAGAGAGTGTACCATCAATGTGGAACGAAGCCATTATCGTCCCCATCTTTAAAAAGGGTCGACGTAAGTGACAATCATAGGGGTATCAGTCTGTTACCAGTCGCGTCTAAAATATTGGCTGCTGTCTTGCTTCGCAGACTGTGCAAAATACGTGAAGGATTGATTCGCGAAGAGCAGGCTGGGTTTCGTTCAGGTCGTGGATGCATTGATCATGTGTTCACCCTTCGTCAGTTGTTGGAACACCGCCACACGTATTGCAGGCCAACGATCGTTGTGTTTCTTGATATTAGGGCTGCCTTCGATTCGTTGGACAGAACTGTGCTCTGGAACTGTCTGTTAGAGAGAGGTGTACCTGAGAAATTTGTTAACATCCTGAAAGCCCTATACAGAAACACCTCAGGTAGAGTGAGGGCATACAACCAACTATCACCACTGTTCCCAACCAACAGTGGGGTTAGACAGGGTTGCCCAATCTCTCCATTTCTCTTTAACTTTGCCATCGATGACATTCTGGAGTCAGCTCTGAAGGATGTGCGTGAAGGTGGTGTAGATCTGCTACCTGGAGATAGACTTTTCGACCTCGAGTATGCAGACGATATCGTCTTACTGTGCGATAGCATGCAGGCTGCCCAAATCGCACTTAATCAGTTGGCGATCAGTGTCTGTAAGTATGGTATGTGCTTTGCGCCGTCTAAGTGCAAAGTACTGTTACAAGATTGGCAGGAGCCTGTACCTGCACTCACTCTTGCGGGTGAACCGCTTGAAGTTGTTGATAAGTTTGTGTACCTGGGTAGTTGTGTGAGTGCTGGCGGAGGGGTGACGGATGAGATTTCCAACCGTATAATGAAGGCTAGGGTGGCATACATCAACTTGAGCCACCTCTGGCGCCGTCGCGACGTTAGCCTGGCTGTCAAAGGTCGGGTATACAATGCTTCGGTGCGGGCTGCGCTGCTCTACGCCTGTGAAACCTGGCCTCTCCGAGCTGAGGATGTGCGGCGACTCTGCGTGTTCGATCACCGCTGTCTCCGCAGGATTGCTTGCGTTCGATGGCATCATCGCGTGAGTAATTCTGAGGTTCGGCGGCGTGTGTTTGAACAAAGTGGAGATCACCATTCATTGAATGTCGTCATCTGGAAACACCGGCTCCGGTGGCTTGGACATGTGCTCCGAATGTCACCCCAGAGGCTTCCGTACAGGTCTCTGTTCGCTAGCCCTGGGACGGGATGGAAAAGGCGGAGAGGTGGTCAGTCCATGACGTGGCGTCGTGGGATGAAGGATTTTTGTGCTAGATTAGCATCGGTTGGTGTGTCACGACTCCCTGGTTGGGGTCCGAGAGATAGCTCAAATCGATGGCTCGAAACGTTATCGGATATGGCCAAGAATCGTAATCAATGGCGAATGTGTTGCGATTTCCTTCTTTCTTCCCTTCCCGATGATAGTTAACGAACACTGTTTGAACTTGTTAAGCATGACTGTTTTCCTTCCAGATGAAGTTCTTTATCCGTTCTCTACTTATATATATATTATATATATATATATTTCTTTTCCTACCTTTTTTTGATCTATGTTGTTTTATTATTATTGTGTGGCGCATCCTTCTTGGTGCCATATTGTACCAAGTTTTTATACGTTTAAATAAATAAATAAAAATGTCTCTCTTCGTAGCTGGCCACTCCTTGATTGCACGATTATTGCTTTATGTTAGGCCGCCTGTCTGAGGATCATAAGGTGTCGCTCTAATTCTTTTAATACTCAGTGCCTCTCGACGATTCGTGAACTCCTCAGTCTCAAAACGGGGACTGTGATCCTTCAATAACATCTTTGGTGCACCATGATCCTCCACAATATTTTTTTTTGATTGTAGCTTGACTCCACACCGTATTTTTCGGTACAGGTGTGGAATTTTCAGCATGTGATATCGGTAGCCCAAATTTTGCAGGCCGACCATTGATATCAGGTATGCGTCTGTAGGGAATCGAACCCCGGACTATGTGCATGGTCGGCGATAGTCCTTACCGCTCGTTGCCACCGACGCCAAATCATGCTCCAAGTGAGAATTACTGCCTCAGTTACGGTCTTGGCGTGCTAATCTAGAAACAACACACGACATTTACCCACTGCGTGACATGTTCTATCATCACCAAAATGTATTGATTTCCATTGGATTTTTTTAAAAGAGAAAGGACGCCATTATGTCCTGACCACAAGACACCGACAGGATGTTAGGGGAATCGTTTGATTATAAGTAGCACTCACCACACTCGTAATTATTAGGAATTATAACTAAAATCAGTTAGAGCACACACCATTGAATATTGTGGATAACTGGTTTGTTCTAGTTTAATGGGCTTTTGGATTCGCTAAGAGTAGGCAAATGAATTGCCTCGTATACATTGAAGGTTCTAGATATAGATGAAGTCATGCTTATATACACACTGCTAAGGAGTCTCAGTTTAGGACAAAGTACTACTGTCAACTAATCTCTGTGGCTTTCTTCAATGATTCTCTAATTGAAGTCAGTTCGTCATTTGAACTTGAAATCTTTCTAATCCCTGAAAGCCATCATAATTTTGTGTCTTTGTTTTCCGTTTTTCAGTGGAATTGTTGTTTTAGCCCATTGGATTTTGTGACGTTTTTATTAAAATAATACTACTACTAAGATTGAAAATTATTGTGTAAAATAACTAATGCAAACCATTGTTTTGTTTTGTAAATACTTAATTCAATGTTTTTTTGTATGAATCTACGACGATAAACTGTCCTAAACTAATATACCACAAAGCACGAAGGCCACGTATCTACATAAGTCGTTTTTATGCGCGTCCTTTCAAAAGGTGTTGGGAACACTATCCAACATGACTAGAAAAAGACCCCCATTGATTTAATCCAAAGCTCTATAATTAAACACATCGTCAGTCTCCCCTGTCACAGTATTTCATCGCGAATCCACGGAAGTCGAAGTTCATGGACTGGTCATTTGTTCAGGTCCCAGTGACTGAACAGTCCTGACTTCAAACCTCGGTGGTAGTGTGTACGGATGAAGAGTCCCAAAAATTAGGACAGAACAGTTATCTCAGTACTCCCTGATGGTGGTTTTCCATTGATCCTCTACCTGATGCCAACTTGTGGTCAAACAGACCTGTAGTAACCAATCAAATCCCTGCAAACTTACACTTGATTATATCCCTCACTATATATACATATACTATGGTGGTTTTACGTTGTAGATATGATAGAGAAGATTTGTAGCTCAGATGGATTTTTTTTGATGTGGTTGTGTTCTCTGAGCTGGATAGTTGATTTGCGAAGCTTTCATCACCCTACTAGGTGACATCTTCAGTGGATACTTCAATGTGTTGAAGTGAGCTTTTAGATCTCTTCACAAGATTATTAATCATCTCTCCTGGTCGGCGACCTTGGACGTGATTGGTTGTTTTTGTGTGTTTTCACACCTAGGTTATTTGTATTGGAACTAATTGTTTCTGCAACTTGAACTTTGACCCTTTGTGTGTGAGGTCACCTTCTTATCGGTTGATAAATTTTGTCCATCTCTATGTGTCTATTGATTGATGATTCACTGTAATACCAGACTGGCTTCTAAAAATTCTCTAGCATTCTTGTTGTTGTTTCCTCTGTCTAATATTTGAACGCTGTTTATCCCAGTCGAATTGATGTCCGTGGTTGTCTGTATGTGGTGAGTGAAATGAGGGAGTGGATATCATGTCTTTTGACGGCTAGCTTATGGTCGTGGATTCGAAGACGAAGGGGACATCCATTTTGGCCAATGTAGTGTTTCTCGCAGTTGTTATAATTTATTTTGTAGATGATGTTGGTTTTATCTTCTTTCGCTGTTGAGTCTTTTGGTTGACACAGAAGCAGCTGAGTGAAGTGACTTTGTTGGTTTGTGTACGACGTCAATTCCTAAAGGTTTGAAGAGTCTTGTAGTGATTTCTGAGATATCCTTTATATATATAATTAATTATATGTATCTATCGTAACTCATATCCAATGCATCTACAGCCTTGATTATCTTCGAGGAGAATTACACTTTTTGAAGGAAATCGTCTTGTGAAATAATTGTCCACCAAGATTTATTGCGTCGGTGGCACAGCGGTTAGGACGCTCGCCGACCATGCACATGGTCCGGGGCTCGATCCCCGGCCATCAACGCACTCCTTTTCCTCTTTAAGCCAGAAATAATGCTGGTAAAGAGGAAAAGTTGGGCATGAGGCTAGCAACCCCATCCTATTAAATAAACACCACTGCTACAGAAATTTCAAGCCACTCTAGCTTGAAGCCCTATGTTCCACTAGGGGAACGTGAAGGAAAAAAATTTATTGTGAAACATTGTTGATCATACTTCTTTTTTTATAAATCAGGAATTAGCAAGAATAATTGGGGAGAAAGGATTTCATTTATGCATTTGTGGTTTCCGTATCACATGTTATGATGATATGCGAAGACACTTTCCAATTAAATACTATGAAATTCATCAAAGAATTCGTTCATGGAAAAAAAGTTTAGAGAAGACAGTTCGTTCTCGAGCTGATCGTCATCGTATTGATTATCGTGATTGTTATGTAAGTGTTGTTTGTTTATTTTCTTGTTTTGTTTGTTCTACAATACATACTCACACAATTTTGTTGTTTATCATATTTACTGTGTGTGTCACCTATTTACATGTGTGGATATATGTAGTCGATGACCGGCGTTGGTGGCACGCTGGTAGAATGCTTACCAATCATGTATGTGGTCTCCTGCAGACACACTCCTTCACCTCGAGCTAAGTCAGTAACAAGGCTGTTTAAGAGGGAAGGTTGGACGTGAGGCTAGCAACCTCATCCCGTAAAAACAAATAAAGACCACAGCTACCGAAACTTCGAGCCTCTGGCTCGAACCTGTATGTCTTATTAGGAATACAAAGGAATGAAAAAATCGATGATCACATGGATCAATAAAACTATCTTTTTCTAATAGAGAACCTGCCTGGATACTACAATATCTTAATTTCGACAACACAATAAGAAGACTTAATTCCACAGTAGTTTGTTGATTAGATATATCACACAGTGAAACAGTATTATTTACTGGATGACGACGTCTTTCGAACAAAATTCATTACTGTTCATAATCATTCCATCAATTATAATCACACGACTTCGAAACTTGAGTTTTATAGTTTTGTTTGTCCTCTCCTATTTGTCGTCGTCAGGGTAATAGAATTTTCCAGATATCAGGGACAGGTGTTGAATCGTTCCTGTTACATGTATTCTCTTCAGTTGATTCGATGAACAAAGCTTCTGTTATCAATCTATCCCTCCACCCTGTGACATTAGATTTTAGAACTGTCATCCTATCCCATGGTTGTGCGTAACTGCATGTGGTGTAGTGCTATAGCTGAACTATTCTCTAGATTTCTTATCTAGATTTTGCTAGGTTTTTATGTTCGGCTGGTCTGACTCACTGACCCTGATCTACTAGTTTGACCTATGTAGTTAACCTAGCAATCATTGCAGACAGGATATTAGATAAACTAGATAGTTCTGTTTTAAAGGCTCCACAGGATTGATGCTTTATCCGTCAAAGTTTGTTTCTAATTGAGTTTGTGGCTGGTTTGAATGCCAGTCACTTTTATTCGTGCCTTGTTAAGAATTCTGCGAAAGGTAGTTTCTGAGGTTCCTTCCTTGTATGGGATTACTACTGATGATTTAGATTCCTTATTGTTGGTGTTATCTTGCGCACATTTGACTCGCATGTTTATCGAATCAACTGCAAATACATGTAATAGGAATGATTCAACACCTGTCCACGCAGATATCTGAAAAATTCTACTACCCCGACGACAACAAATAGGAGAAGACAAAGAAAACTATAAAACTCAAGTTTCGAAGTCGTGTGACTACAATTGATGTGATTATGAACAGTGATGAATTGTGTTCGAAACGTCATCCAGTAAATAATACTGTTTCACTGACTGTGTAATACATCTAATAAACAAACTAATATGGAATTACTTACTGCCACAGCGTCCAAGTTTTACATACATATATTGATAAAAAGACTTAGGTTATCTAAAACGAGTAATGTATTTGTGCAAAACATTTCGGACATTCTGATCACACACATACTTTTCATACACACAGTTATATAGAAGGTAAGAAAATATGAATCATTACAATACGGGTTAGATTGTGTGCGGGTCAAGGTCACAAATAATGGGTAGGAAGGAATATGATGCAAAGGTGCTGATAAGAAAGAAAAAAACAAAAACAAAGAAGGGTTGAAAAGTATTATGAAGTAAATTGAACCTTGGTTCTAAATTGGATTACGAATGCAGGTTTAAAGTAATAACAAATAACTTTTGGACACAAGACATACAAGATGAAGTCTTTTTATGGCCGAGACTTTAACGAATTTAAGTATGTGTGATCCAACCTTGTTAAATATATGGGTTTAAAGGTATTATTGAAATCGACCTTATGGCCCGTCTGTATAATGTGCTCCTCCTATAGATGATGTTAGCCATCTATTCCCGGGATCAATTGCATCCGGCAATTTTACTTTTTTTTTTTGATTTACAGCTTGATTCCACGCTGTATTTTCGGTACAAGTATGGAATTTTCAGCATAGATATCGGTAGCCCAAATTGTGCAGGCCGACCATAGATATCAGGTGTGCGTCGGTGCGGGCTCGAACCCCGGACCATGTGCATGGTCGGCGAGAGTCCTAACCACTGTGCCACCGACACACTTATTGTGTTGTTGAAATTCATAAAGGGAACTAATTGCTTTAAAGTATCCTAATTATTACAGTTTCTGCTTTGTTCGGCATAAAAGAGCCTTAGTGTGATAGGTGCCTCTTCAGTAGAATCCAACGAATATGCACCGAAGTCACACTTGATGATGAAGAAAGAAAACTGACACAAACTGTAACTTGGTAACTCTACAGTGGTAGAACGCTGCGGGTAAAAAGACTTTGTGTTCAGCTAACTAAGATCATAATAATTAAGAATATGAAGCCTACCTATAAAATGTTTATCATGAAGTTTGTGAAAGCTCTAGCTGGCAATCAGAAAGTTTCCACCATCTTTATGTGTTCAAAAACAATTCGTCATCATACTAAATCTTTGTAGGTAAACTTTATTATGATACCAGGGCAGGGGAAATATATACGACAAATGAGAAGCTTTTGTACAAATTTTCCAGCAGATGTCTACCAGTGTGTGAACTGTAACTGTCTAGGGTCTGTTGATTTTTCAAGCAGTTTTTTTATCTTTTCATTGTGGGTTAAATTTATTTTGGTGTCAATTCTTACAGAGTGTTATACAGTAATATTTATTATTTATGACCAGGTCTCGAGCACAATTTTACTGCTGCTTATAATCATGTCAAGACATTACTCACACAACTTTCTAACTTCGTTTATATAATTCCAGTATTTTCCATCGTTTGGTTTGACGATTGGTAGCAGTATTTTCCATGTTTCTGGTATGAGTGGTGAGTCATTCCTATTGGGTGTACATGTTGAGTGCAGATCATTCTATGAACAAAGATTCAGTAATCAACCTCTGTCGCTCTCCACCTACCTATAATACTTTCTAGAATCTTGTTCTTCTCTCTCTCACCCTATTGTGTGGTTGTCTGTTAACGCATGCAGTGCAGTTGCTGAGCTTTTTTTCTAAATTACTTATCTTCGTCGGGTCAATCATTTTCTACACTTAGCTAAATTCTTGTGTTCTGATAATCTGACTACACCCAATCTACTGGATTGATCTATGTAGTTGACCTTACTCACAGTCATTGCAAGGTATGTTGTAGATTATATTATTTTGTCTAATTGGGTCAACCTGCAGAGTCCTTTCACCTATAGAGCTTTTTCTACCTGATTGAGTTTGTAGGTTTAAGTGCCACCCTAATTCTCACTATTTAAAATAGAAAGAAGAGGCATTGTTATTAAATTACCCTATAAAATTCATTAGGAAGATCGAAAGGGTCAAAAGCAAATAAAAATAATGGTGATGGAACTAATAATGATGATAATAATCTATAGTTTTACCGAAATGATTACGTTAATAATTGGAGGTAAGTAGCATTTTTGTGCGTCGGTGACACAGCAGCTAGGACACTTGCCGACCATGCACATGTCCGGGGTTCGATCCCGGTCACACATGCACTCCTTTACCTTGCTAAGCCAGAAATAAAAGCTGGTAAAGTGGAAGGTTTCGGCATGAGACTAGCGAATCCATCCTGTAAAACTAAACACCACTGCTACGGAAACTTCAAGTCTGTAGCCTGTAGCTGTATGTTCCACTAGGAACCTGAAGGAATATAAAAAAGTAGTTTTGCCATATAAGGAAGAGACGTTTGAAACCCTACGTAGGATTCTTCGTAAAGCAGCAGTTAGAGTGGGGCATTCAAACCTACAAACTCACTCAGGTAGGGCGAGCTGTGTTAGATTTCTATCTACTGCTGTATAGAATTGAATAATTTAGAGATAGACAAAATTTATCAACCGATAAGAAGGTGACCTCACACACAAAAGGTCAAAGTTCAAGTCGCAGAAACAATTAGTTCGAATACAAATAACCTAGAAGGTGTGAAAACACACAAAAACAACCAATCACCTTCAAGTTGGTCGACCAGGAGAGATGATTAATAATCTCGTGGAGAGATCTAAAAGCTCACTTCAACACATTGAAGTATGCACTGAAGATGTCGCCTAGTAGGAGGGTGATGAAAGCTTCGCAAATTAACTATCCAGCTCAGAGAACACAACCACATCAAGAACAACTAGTTTAGATTTCATAGACTCTCAACTGGTGTAAATTATTGATTTTTTTAAAAATGTTTAGATTGTGTAATTGTTTAGTGTAGCAATTAAGGAACATCAGCAGAGTGTTATACGGTAAAAGCTCACTGATCCTTAGAGTAACCAAATATGTATTCGTTTTCAATTAGTTCTTCGTCATGTGTTCTATACTGACATCATTTTTACATCAAAATTGTCACAATCACTTTTTTTTAAATTTCCTTCACATTCCCAGTGGAACATAGGGCCTCAAGCTAGTGGCTTGAAGTTTCTGAAGCAGTGTTTAATTTTGCAGGACAGGGTTTCTAGCTAGCCTCATGCTCAACCTTTACTCTTTACTAGCATTATTTCTGGCTCAGCGAGGTAAAGGAGTGCATCTGTGGCCGGAGATCGAACCCCGGACAATATGCTTAACCGACGCACTTAGTTATTGTAATTAATAAGTACTGTCAGTTCTAGGTGTATAAAGGATGAAAATAGATTAAAATTCAAGTGTTGGTTTGCAATGATTTCATTGGTGCTTTTACAGGATTGGTCACAGGCTGACATCAGTTAGTGAAACGTTGAAAAACCTTGGAGTACTTGTCAACTTCCTGCAGCGTCCTAGCTTGGGACGCTTCATCGGAACGCATCCACTGGGGTTCGAACCCATGACCTTCTGGATAAACAACGCAAGAGTCGACCCGATTGCCAGTCATGAGACCCAGCTTCTCCCAGTTCGTTATATATCACAAGCACTTTTTAATTCTTATACAATTGGTGGATGGTGACTAGAAGTGGAATCCAGGATGCGCATTTCGTCCTATTTGGGACTCGTCAGCTGGATGTACCTGCATTTCTCAGTGAGTGATGATGTTCCCACCGAGACTCGAACCCAAAGCCCATAGTTTCAAACACCAAAGCGTTATCCACTAGTAACCACTTGGGTCAACCTGAGACCGAGCACTTCAGTCCAATCAATCGACGGGAAAATCAAAAATTCCATTCAATAATTAATATGGCCTGTTGCACAAGACGTGGCTCTCGTGGCCCAAGTGATCTAGTGGATAACGCTCTGGCGTTTGAAACTATGCGCACTGGGTTTGAGCCTCGGTGGGAACATCATCAATCACTGAGAAATGCAGGTATATCCATTTGTTTGACGAGTCCCAAATAGGGCGAAATGCGCATCCTTGTGGATTCCACTGCTAGTCGCCATCCACCATTACATACTAATTAAATGCCCAGACATCGTCGAAGCATCTGCACAAGAAGCCGACAGACATGTCAACCTGAAACCGAGCACTTCGGTCCAGTCGATAAATCGACGGGAAAATCAAAAATTCAATTCAATAACTTTTAATTCTGTCTAATGTTGTCTTCAATTTTTTCTCGCTTTTTCGCTTTCTTTTGTGTGTTGTTTAGACCATACTCAATTTATTTGCCCTGCCTAGTCATGTGATTGATGCAAAAAGAGATCGCGCTTTAGAGGTGGCTAAGGCTAAATTACTCGAGAACCGCCTGCTAATGATGAATCAGCAACAGGCAAGAATGGTGAAGATGAGGACGACGATGATGAGAATGATGATGAGGAAGACGATGATGAAGAGCCGAAACAACGGGGACAGGAACAGGAGAAACCAGCGGATAATAATAATAATAATAATAATGGTTCATCAAATAATAACTCTGGTTCTGCAACCACTGTCCCTGCACCGAATATCGAATGTCTGCCTGATAACAACACACAACCATACCCATCGTCGTCGTCAGCATCCTAGTGACGTAATCTCATTTGATGAAGTTGTCGACACATCCACACCAACACAAACATACACCCAGGCAGTATACGCATTGATTGTAAAAATGATCCTTTGTTCTCATCATCATTATTGAATAGTGAATGATAAGTGCTTCAACGAAGAAAAGGATTGTCTTTACTTCATCACCTCTTTCCTTCTTTTTTCTCTTGCTGTGTGTTTATCTTTATGCTACTGTTGTATGAAATAGTATGCTAATATCTACGCCTTCTTCTTTTTCATATTCTATCTAAATGTTAATCAATTTTCAATAAATTAATGGTCATATGTTTCGTAAATATTTTATGATATTTAGTCCAGTTTCATATACTGTTTATTTGGCTACAATCTGTATGGTAGTATTCACCTTTTTTTGTCAAATATCAAATGCATTCAACTGTTGTTACGTCATTTTAATTTATTAGGTAAAGAAGTAGTAGTGGTAGTAATATCCTGTGTGTACTGTGCACCACGATTTTTTATTCTTTTACGTATCCATCCCCCCGTTTAGGGACATAGGGCTTCGAAGCTAGAGTTTTACAGCAGTCGCAGTGGTGTTTATTTATTCTTATGGGAGTGGTGTGGTGGTTATTGACCTGCCTTAACTAGTTCAATCTTCCCACTTTAATATATATTTGCTTAGCGAGGTTTAGGAGTCCATTGGCGGCGGCCGAGGATCCAATCCCGAACCACTTGGATGGAGTAGTTAGAGAGAGGGTTCTCCTGTTGAACCACCACATAAATGGTGTAACATATTTCGAGCTTAAGTCGACAGTTTGAACGGACTACTTAATAAGTAACAATGCTCGAGGTTGGAATAGTTGCTTGAGTGATGAAACGATGTGAATAAAAGTGTTTAGTATGCGATTCGCTCCCGCCAAATGTAGGAGGATGTTATAGGACTACACTGACTCCTAGTAGGAGTCAGTGAAGTCGTTGACTGCTTCACTTATTTGGAAGTTGCATCAGCCAGCACCAATGGGTTGATCTCTGACGAAATTTCAGTACGGATACATATGTCAGTTTACGCCGTCTCTAGCTTAGTAGACGTGATATCCGGTTGGCTGGTTATCGACCAAGAATGGGTGTACTGTTCATCAGTCCGCTTCGTCCTCCTTTATGGCTGTGAGATCTGGCTATTGAGAGTGGAAGACATGAAAAGATTAGCTGTCTTTGATCATAGGTTCCTGTGCTCTATCTCCCGTGTGTGTTAGGTGGTATTATAAGGTAAGCAATATTGAGGTTATGCGTCGAGTGCTATAGGTGAGGAGGAGGGGAAATCAATCGTTCGTTATGATAAAATGCCTCCCAGGGGTTAGAAGATGGTCCTTGGTGTGTTTTATTAAGTTCTGGGAGACTTCTAAAAGCTTACTTTTCATTTTGAATTCAACAATTACCTGTGATGTTCATAATGGGTGGCACACAGTGATACCACCTTCCAGCGACTTTCGGGGCATCCACTTGAAGTACAATCTCTCCAGGTTAAAAAAAACCTCTGGAATTTTGTTCATATCACATGACATGATGTCTGTAACATCATGAGTGTCATCGAAATAGTAGCGCATTGGTTACAATGATTTGTATGACTCTACTAATTACGAGATGTGAAATCAGGTTTCGGAATGTATCTAGATTTTGTATATCAAATTGTTTCGAGGAAATCAAGTGATGAGCCAGCTTTTCAGGTCAATGAGACACTAAGGCTCGGATACTAAGTAAAATGCTTTATTGAGATTGAACAGCTTTCTAATTGTCCTAATTAGAACTTTGTTGTTAGGCGTTCGCTTGTCAAAATTAGGTGCTGTTTTCGGTCATTGTGATGGACTTTGTTTTTGTATTCCTCCACGTTCCCAGTGGAACATAGGGCTTTACAAGCTAGAGGCTTGAATTTCATTTTTACAGTACAGGTTGCTAGCCCATTTCATGCCGCCAACCTTTCCTCTCCGTGGGATTTCTTGGGAAAAAAGATTAAATTGTCGCCAAAGTAAGTAAATATATTCATATCTAGAAAATACTTCGGTTTGAAGTTGTTTTTTTCTACTACAACAACAACATCAGCCGACTCACCAGTTACAGTCACAAAGTAAAACTAGATCTGTCAAAGACAGTGTGCTCCTGTCTTCTAGATATTGTCGTGTAAGATGGAGAAAGAACTACATCCATAGGTTAATAAGATTAGACGGATGATATTGATTCAGAACTACGTAATTATGACTCGCAGCCACAGAACGCATCATTTTACAATACATTCTTTATTAGTGTCAATCAATGTGAAGTCAGTTAAGACTAGAGAGGGAACACCACTGACTTTAAAAAAATCCACACAAAGTGTTGCTTAATATTATGTACATTCCGTAATTACAGGCGAACTAGGAAGCGCACAAAGTCATTACATATACACGAACGATAATTGAGCGTACAATGGAGTGTCAGTTTAAAGGAATGCCTTCTCGATGTGGCCCAGAGTTCATGTGAAGTAACACATGCCTTCATCTGCAAGTGCGTGTGTAGGGTATTGCATTCCCCCAGCCTTTCGTCTAATTGACTCAATGAGACACTTCCATATTTAACAGATATTCAATTCAAGAATTCTACTTGTACTGTAGGGATTTTACAACACAAAGAATATGGGATATGTGCCGTGTTACACTAGAGTTTGTCAGTTTACAGGTAAATCACACTTAATAAAAGCAGTATTACCGCTTTTAGTTGAAAAAGTAATTCTGTAACAACAGAAGACAAGGGCCAGGTAACAGAACGTTTATTTGTAGATTTTCATGTACATATTATAGTTTATAGGTTTCCAGACCGTAGGGAGTATGGGAGTAAATTTCCATATAATGGAACCGAATCAACTTGATGTCAACTAAAAAACGTCTACAGGATTTCATCATGAGCTGACATTGGTTAGAGAACCATTGGAAAACCACCAAAGAGTACAGGACAACTGTTTCATCCTAGTTTGGGACTCTTTAGCAGTACGCGTCCGCCGGGATTCGAACCCAGGACTTTCTAGTTACAAGGCGACCTCGACCATTAAGCCACTGGGACCCGATACAACAGCCCATGAATTCTAACTTCTATCAATTCACGACATAGTGCGATCCCTAGCCAATGTCTTCGGCGAGTATTTGTCCTCAAACCCAACCTGCTGCACCCTACTGGTCATGACTTTCATGACAAGTGCTTCCCATTAGGTAACGAGATACATCAATACCTGAGGACATTCTTTACAGTACCACCTTTATCCATGGATACATGCATAAAAGTATTTGTTACAAACAGCTTCTATTACTTGTATGTTCATGGCCGTCAATCGTCGTGATATATATATCTCACATTGGCTGATAACGACTCTGCTGCAGAGGTGGCAGTTACGATGCAGCTGCTTACGTTTCCATCGCAGCGACTATCTTCATGACTGTCGCACTCTGAGGTACAGTTCTCACAGTGGACTATTCGTTCACCATAAACTAAGGTTAACTTAGAGAGTCTTTCTGAAAATATCATGGGGGACGTTTCGGATAATCTTGACAACCACACACTGAATCTAGAATACCGTATAAAAGCGGCCTTAATCAAGAGAGATGCACTTGCTGGTCGACAAAATGGTTCAATAAATCTTCAAAGACTTGCAGCGTGTAGTACACACAAATGTTTCGTCAGATGAAACACTTACTTTCTGATTTCATAAGTGACAAAACTTTTCTGGAACAATAACAGTGATTGCAAAAGTTTTCATAGAGTGTGAAATGTATTCTTGCAACCTTGCACAACACACCGCTGATAGGGTCTGCGTGTTTTAATAGTACAAGGAAGCGGTAAAAACTGGTGTCCTAGCCTGGTCGGATGCGTGCTCATGAAACCAAAACTTAAAACAGATAGAGCATATGTAGGCGAGCCAGACACTTTCTGGGTTAACATCGAGTTGATTCGGTTTCTCTCTCAATTTCAGCTACACATTTATTTTAGTGACGTGGAGAGCACACTGCAAAGTATCCTCCCCCTAGTAGGTTGTTAGGATACACACAGTTTTAGACACCAGTGAGAAAGACAACTAACAACCTTGGCGAATTTTAACTTTGCGTTTAGATGCAACCCTTCTCCTAATGCAGAAATCTGTTAAGACCTCTGTTTGTTTTCCTCTATTGATCCATATTCTATCAGAAGAATTTTCATGCAGACCATAGAGTTCTCTGGGTAAGCGGACTATGATCACGTAGACCGGCCTACTCGAGGTGCCCATGCTGAGGGCGACAGGATGTTGAGGAAGCATAAATGTAGAGAATCCTTCCATTTAGCATCGTTAACTGCCATCAGAGAAGTGGAAATGCTGACATGCCGTGGTTTCAATGCTTTCATATCCTAGTAGCTTCGAAAACCTCTTCAAGATTATCTGTTCGAACTGCTGTTCATGTTCTCCAGACACTGTACAACCAATCAAGTCCTCAACAAATGATACTTGCTGTGGTATGCGTCATGAGAAAAGCCCTTGGTTAACAAGTAAAGCGATTCACGTGCGTAGGTGAATGCAAGTGGCCATTGGGAGAGGCGTAGTTCACCATCGATGTCCAGGTCAACTTGGCTAGATTATCTACCAGGTGTGACGATTGATCCATATGGACAGACTATTGCTTATGCATTTTTGAGGGATTGCATAGTACACATGAAGTTGTCGTGTTTCGGACAGATCTTTAGGTGACTGTGGATATGTCTCGGAGCGTAGTCCTTAGTTATTGACAAGAGGCACACGATTCACCTTCAGGTAAGCGTAATCATAAATTTCTTCCTCACTCATATCGAAAATCAGTTCCTCCATTTTCCTAAGGATGATAACCGGAGGAACCCCATGGTGCTAATATTAGATGACATATGAGCGGTGAAGTTTTTCCCACAGGAAACATTATGGATGTCCTACTAAAGCTGCAGGATTTATCCTAAACGACGTAATTCAAACTGGAGTAACTGTCAGTGCCAGTGCGGCGGGTGTAAGTTAGTTTTGTGATATGTGAAAATAACGAAATGTTAGTGACCGATCATTCTGCCAAAGTAATTATGACAACAGGTCTTATCACGGAAGGAAGCTGTGAAGTTTCAATATTTGTGCCGAAGGCACACTAGGTAGCATATGCAGGAGGAAAGATACTCAAAAACGCAGGAAGGCATTCATCATTCAATATCATTCACCAGGGAAAGACAACCTTACAAACCTTCCGCAAGATATAGCTCCTGTCCTATCGCTCACCCAGTCCTTCTGAATACCTTAGTTACAAATCGCGTCTAAGTGAATACAGATCACCAAGTAGAAGGAATCTTTCATCAGACTTCCTCCAGAGACAACGGCCAAGTTAAACTTTAAGCACCACTAACTACACATCAGTGAATGACCTCGAATAGCCCAATGAGGTTCCTCCACGTAAGTTAAAGGTCGTGTTGCGCTTGATTCGCGTCAAATACATGCTCTAACAAAGTTACACTTGCAATTCGATGAGGATAAGGTTTTGCAGTATTGCCTGGGATTGGGGCTGCTTAAGAAGGAGAGGACTTGTTCATGTAGAGTTTAAAAAGCTTTAGCAGGTCGATTGATGGATATGTACATCGTTGTGCAATTTGTTTGAGACGAGTTAGTATTAGGAAAGGTAAGCTGATAATTTTAATATTTCGTAGGAACATTTTTTGCTAGGTCACATCTCTCCGTAACCCAGATTTTGTATACTTGTAACCAATGGGTTTGAAAACAGCCTGTGAGAGGCGCAGCTACTGAAACTGAAAATAGTTTTGTGTCAACAGTTCAGTGGTACCAACACTGCAGAGATACCGCATCATGGAGAGAATTACTTCGTCATTAGGTGGTGAAGGTGTCGTCGTACATGTGGACGAAACTGTTGTATTGAAGAAAAAAATAGCCGTGTCCGTGAGTAAACCAATGTTTGGGTGATCGGTTTATATGGCACCTCCCTGCCAAAAGGATTCATGGAGAGAAGCGACAAAGTCAACTACTTTAGTACCTATTATTACTAGACTTGTGAAACAGGGATTTAGAGTACATACTGATAAATGGAAAGGTTATATAACTCGTTGTCATCTCTTGGATATATTCATCACAGAGTGCACCATTCCAGTGATTTTGTGGATCCAATTACAGGGACACACACAAATTCTATAGAAGGATTTTGGGGAAGATTGAAAAATAGGATTAGGGCTATAAATGGATCTCATTTATAGTCATTTGGATGAATATATGTGCAGAATGTGGTGTAACTGCTTATCGACACTCCTATGTTGAACTGGGAGATGTTTCTGTCACATGTTAGAGAAGGATAGCCTATGTAACAGTTTTATGCATTTTTGATGGTTTTTTTTTCACAAATATACGTTTTCTATGATCGAAAATCCCCCTTTCATGTGATTGGTCCGTTGAAGGGCGTTCACTGATTGGTAGTTAGTGGTGCTTAAAGTTTAACTTTGCCGAAACAACTTCCCGTAGAACGTCCCTTCGAATAACATTCCTTTTGGAACCCATTACAGAGATTTCCATGGATTGCATCCGTTATTGCTTGGTGATTATAGATTCAGGCCTCGCTAGAATTTTGATGTTAGGTGATGAACTGTTTCTTCAAATCTCCAAATATACGTAGTACATCTATGCAGATCAAGTGTTAATGTTGTTCACAGACCATTTTACGAAATTTTGATAATACTGTCATCATTTCAGATGAAAACTCTCCATAATCTCTAAAATAGCCGCAGGAGTTCAAGTAAAGGGCTTTGATTAGTGTGATATGCCTTCTCGGAACTTCCTCCACAACACCTCTAAGTCGGCGGAGTAGAACTCCACCTTCAGATCAATAAATCTGGTGCCTTTCGAACGCTAGTAAGTATGCCTAAGTTCCAGAATCTATCGGAGGATGAAGACATGACCAACACAACCTCTTCCTGGCCTTAAAACCTGTTTGGAATTCAAAGCACCAGTAACACGCCTTTAAAATGAGGGACCTCCGAAACCCTATGTAAAATTATTAACAAACCAAGAATAAAAGTAGCTGGTATTCAAACCTACAAATTCAATTTGAAATAAGCTTCATCTGTTAAAGGATCAATCCTGTGGAGCCTTTAAAACAAAACAATTTAGTTTATCTAATACCCTGCCTGCTGGGATGATTGCCACGTCAAACATACAGATAGGTCAAAGTAGAAGGATGGGGTCAGTCAGACTAGTGGGGCACAAAAACCAAGCAAAATCTACGTTAGTTAACCCGAATAAGATAAGAAATCTGGAGAATAGTTGAGCTATAGCACTACACCACACGCAATTACACACAACCCTAAGATGACAATCTTATCATCTAACGAAAAGGTGGGAGAGAGACTGACAACGGGAGCTTTATTTATCGAATCAACTGAATATTTTTTTGATTACAGTTTAATTACATACTGTATTTTTAGTACAAGTATGGAATTTCCAGCATGGATATCGGTAGCCCAAATTTTTCAAGCCGACCAAAGATATCAGGTGTGCGTCGGCAGGGGATCGAACCTCGGACCATGTGCATGGTCGGCGAGAGTCCTAACCAATGTGCCACCGACGCACTTGTGATAGGAATGATTCAACCTCTGACCCGGACATCTGGAAAATTCTACTACACCTACGAGGAATGGGAAGGAACAAAGGGAACTATGAAAGTCAAGTTTCAAAGTCGTATAGTTACAATAGATGACATGATTACGAACAACAAAATTGTGTTTGGAACGTTTTTCCCAGTGCGTTTAATGCTGTTTCACTGTAATATATACAAATGAATACAGAACCACATAATATCATGATGCCCAAGTTCCACTGGTCTTCCCAAGTATCATCTTAGTCCACATGTGACTATTGAACCTGGGACTTTATATACTATATTAGTCAGTCTGCCCACCCATCGGGTCCTGGTGATTTGTTTCGTTTCAGATTACACGCAGCCTTTGTACCCCGAGTTACGGTTGGAAGACCAATGTCAACATTCCATTGAAGCAGGTGTTGGGTGAGTTGAGTGTGATTATGGGGAAGTTGAATCGCTCGCTCCTCAAAATGTTACCTCCAGCTCTCTACTCTGACAGCTAATGAAGGATTGGCTTCTCCTGGAAACTGTTTCATTTATCATCTGTCTTTTATAACCAGTTTCCATATTAAGCCTAAGTAATTGTCCGGTGTTGCCTTTCGCCGACGCTCCCCTTCACACTACTGTCGCCCACCACTGTTTGCAGTCATTGCGGAGACTTTTGGTTAGCTTGTAATCCAGTAGCTTTCACCCCTCATCATGTTCGAAGCCCGCCGGAATCAGTCTTCTTGTGTCAATCAGTTCGCGTGAAGCAACTTGCACCTACTAACCACTGGTTTTAGATAATCAGCAGTCTTTATCACTGTTCCCACAGCTGATTTGAAATTACGCCAAGCTTCTTTAGAATGTGTCTTCCCACCAATCACAGATACGCATTTAGCCATTACTTCGTTAAATAGGGACTCAGTGTCACAACCAAGATGAGATGCAACGGCATCATTGTTGTCAGTCCTTTAAAGTTCGTTAAGTCCTAAAACACGATCGGAGTCGACGCAATTGTCTCAAAAGAAGCGATAGAATTCAGCCAACCCCAGTCATCAACAGCTTATCGCTATGCGGTTTATTTTAGCCCACTGTCAATTTGATGATGGATGTCGCCAGGTCAAGCAATGTCTCCCTTTGTGTTTAAAGTTAGCGCAGATCAGGGACAGTTCGCCGACATAGAACTGGACAGATGATTCTGACGGAAGTAATCTTTTGTTTCATCTGAATTGCAGTATGATAACAGGAGAGGTGTTAGCGGAGGCTACGGAAATACATCGATGGGTGCTATATTCATCCCTCCTTATAATATACATGGTCAGCTGGACAGCCAACATGCGACTATACACACTGAGATTCAGTCAAGTAGGGATTTCTTTTTGCTAGCACTCAAGGCTATCCCTACACCTACGGGTTCTTGTGAACTAATCGGAGAATCTCCCCACATAACCGGTAAGGTGAATTTTACTCACTCTAATGGCCGAGTGCGGTTCAGTGAATAATCACACTGGGGTCTTCTATGTGTATGCGTATCCGAAACACAATAAACATCCAGGACTCAAGATACCTATTGCCCGATTTAACAAAGGCTTCTCTGACATTAAATTTCCCAACTTACAGTTGACAGAATAGTTAGTTTTAAGCGACTATCATCACAGCGGTATTTCCCCAGCTCTCATCGCTACTGAGCATCACCATCAAACAAAAGGGAGCAAAAGAACATACAACAAGTCAGTAAACAAAACAAAAAATAGAGAAAATTGATCAAGACTGACAATTATGCATTTTTATTCATTTTCAATGAAGCATTCATCATTATAACAGAATTATGATTATTCATTATTAAAACTGAAGTTGTGGTGATATTTAATAACTACCGATGGGTAATAGGTAATAGGAAATAACAGAAGAGAGAGACAATTACAATTACTAAAACTGATGAACACAATTAAATTATTAAATGCACTGATAGTCAATTTACAGTCAATCAGTCAGTCACAAACAAACACACATTAGAGGGTTAAAACAGAAAAAGAAACTAATTCGATGTCTCCTGTTTCATCGCGCTGACTGCCTCCTCCGTCGCTGCTGCTGCCTGCTCCTCCTCCTTCTTAACTGACTCATCCATCTTCACAGAAGGAGGTGTAGTAGTCGTAGTATTAGAAGTAGTACCACCAACAGCGTCAGCGGCAGCAGAAGAAGCGGCGGTACTAGTCTCGGTGGTCGCAGTATCATTGGGAGTTTCGTCAGTTGTATCTCCAACCAATTCCATTGCACTTGTTCTTTTCGCTATAATGACATCTCCCGGCAGAGTGAATAATTTAATCAAATTCTAGGTGGCAGAAAGGAGAAAAAAGAAGAAGAGAGAAAGAAACATTCAGATAACGTTGACTGATCCACTTCGATCAGGTGAATGATCAAACACGTTGGATGAGGAGTGGGGGAGACGAAAAGACGTGAGATCATAGGTGTAGCACAAAGGATTGTTTTTGTAGGGGCAAGTGGGAATAAACCTATTCACGTTTTGAAGTGATCATTAATGATGGGGGTGAACACCATCACTCGTGTTGAGATAGCAGCTACGCATCCTAACCGCTGATGAGTTCCAAAGTGGGATGAAGTGAACACCGACCAAGTCTCCATTATTTAACTTCTGATTATACAAATTTACACAAACTCAGAATCTTTTAACGCTGTGTAACCACAAACAGTAGAGACTGGGTACGGGTGTCGTGAGAGCTGTCAGCTAACCAAAATTGTAGACACCAATTTACGTGAATGTTTACGTCCTGAATCGGGGCCTAACCTTGAGGAATTCAACAACCAATCACAGCAGACCTAGCGGGTGCAAATAAGATTCGCAGATACATGGTCTGACCTTCAGAGGAGTGGTCACAAAGAGATGAAAGATTAACTTTCACCAAAAAACAAACAATCAGAAGACCCTGTTTCTCTGCTGCTAATAATAATGTACATAAAAATATATAAATACCTATTAATTTCCTCAATAAACGATCCACTGCCTGGTCCTTGTCTTCTGTCGTGATACGGGTACTACTACTTCCAATATGAATTCATTATTCTTCATAACATTTCAAAGTGATCAAGTCAAAGCTTATCGATTCACTTCGACAGTGTCACGACTGTATGTGTGTCTATCAGTGAAATTCGAATTTGAGCACTTTTCTCCGCTTCTCTTTATACGGAAAGCTTAAGAAGTACTCATCCTTTTTATATAACTAACGCACTCGGATGTTTTCACATAAAGGTGTAAAATAAAGCTTAAATTATTCGATCAGTTGACCCCTATCCTCATTCATACCACCACCTCCAGTCACCCTCTCCATATTATGCAAATAAACAAGATGAGGATAAAAGCAGATGTGAACGAGAAAATCGATATTCACGAGTTGTAGATGCGCTTACAACAAAATGTATCTTCATATATATGTATATCCCTTTATAAAGTTGAATAAGACAAGAACAACGCTGGTTTGTGCGTCAGCAGCACAGCGGTTAGCTCCGGGATTCGATCCCCTGACGACGTACGCACACCTGATATAAATGGTCGGTCGGCAAAATTTCCGCTACCGATATCACGCAGGCTAAAAATTTCACACTTTTACCACAAAATACAGTGTGGAATCAAGCCATCATCTGTCTGTCTGTCTGTTTTCGACATACAACTTTGCACCAATGTGCGGAAGTTCAAGTCCTCACACTCCCTTCATGTACCACACACAAACCAAGAGAAGAAGGTAGAAGAAATGCATAACAGCGACAGTAAACAGTGAGACAAAGGAATAGTAATAACGAAGAACAATATAGTCTCATTAGAAATCATAAGTCACACGGACTGGATTCATCTGCGCCAGCCAGCCATTGAGAACGATTTAGGGCCATACCACCAACTGTCTCCAGCTTTCATTGGTTTTTACCGTCCTGAGGACCCCAACCAGTCAGTCAAGAAGTCTACATATCCCTACGTGGTTGGCTTAAACTAACTGTTCCAGATTTCATTGGCTGGTGAAGCCATGTTTTGGTTTGACCGCCCCTAGCTCTTTTTCAACCTGACCCTACACCAGCTAACATTGCCTGTTGTCGAGGAAGGCGATGACTAGGCATACGGAACACATATCCTAACCAGCTATCTTAATAGATGTAGCTTCACAGTCTCGTCGACGACTGATTTCCGCGCCCACTTACCTAGCACTTGGAGGCATATATATGAGCATATGTGAATATGTCTCAGTCATATCAAGAAAAAGGCTTTCAAAGCGCGTATGCATTCTATAAAAACCTTCAAGGACACGCACACCTACTATTCATTGATGATCGCACACACACACTCACATCGGTAATTATGATGAATAAAACAACAACAACAACTTACCATACATTCACGGTAAGTAATTCTAAGATTCAATATTATCCGTTTCTCTTCCGCTTCAGCATAAGCTTCTGAATCGACTGGTGGTAAGGCAACTTGTACAAATGCTTTACGGAAATGTCTTTTATAATCATCAAAACTTCGAATTTTACAACCACATATACATGAAGCAATTTCCCTGCATTTTTCTACTCTTCTCAGTTCCTATATAAGAAAGAAGTGTATTAATAACAGTGAAAGTAATAACAATATTATTATGGTTCCCTCAGTTTTTGAGCAAAAAATCTGAAATGTCTAAGATCTTTTTTAGCTAACCCTACACACCACTTGCCCAAAATCTCTCATCTACTCCCCCACCCATTAAACGGTCTCCTCCGTGTCACACTTCAACCAAAGCGCACATAACTCATCATTTTCCATTCGCTTTTACCCCTTCGAGCGATGTGTCGTTCGACAGTCCCTTCCTAACGTGTGCGTGTCTCATCCATCTCTATTTTATATGGGATATTCCTTTGCTAAGCGCGACAGGTACTCCGGTTGGTTCGTTCCCAAAGTTTCTTGTTGATGCAGAATTTCGTCACGAGTTGACATTGGTAAGAGAACCATTGTAAGACCTGCATGGAGTGCTGGACAGCTGTTTCGCATCAACTTAGTTGGGTACTTTTCATCAGTACGCACCCACCACAACGGTTCGAACCCAGGACCTTCCGGTTACAAGCCAGCGAGTTCGTAGACCATTAATTCAGCCACTGGGACCCGACAATCCAATGGCCAGTCCATGAATTCTAACTTCTGCCAATTCACGACATACCGCGACCACCATAGCTCACCTTGTAACCACAAGGTCCTGGGTTCGAACCCTGGTGGTGGGTGTGTACTGCTAAAGAATACCAAACTAGGACGAAACAGCTGTCCAATACTCCAGTGCTGGTTTCCAATGGTTCTCTAACCGATGTCAGCTCATGACGAATTTCTGTAACAAATCAAATCCCTACAAACCAACACCTGAATTCCTTGTTGATAATTCTTTTCTGGCTGGCCTTTGATTTTCACTATGAAGCCATGGAAGACAGCCGTTGACACAAGTGTCTGTCTGCAGTAGCCTAGTTTTTGACAGATACAGAAGAAATGACTGACTGACTTAACACTGGTGTTGAAAATCCGAATTTTCTCGTTTATGCTGAGTGCATAAGATTCCTAAACTGACTTCAGAGTGACCTGACATTTCTAACTCTGGTTTTGACGTTCTCACCTGTAGCGTCTACTTGTAGTCGAAACGGCGCTTCCTAGAGAAGGAGAAGAAAGTGAACTTATCGAAATTCATCCCGTTGATAATGATTGATGGGCAAAGTTCTACAATAGCGTCCCAAGGGGTGCGAACGCACAAGTGACCTTCAGTCGACCAATCAGTAAATAGGAGGATTTTTGCATAAAATTTTACGTATATTTTCACAAAAACGCATGAAAAAAACATAATACAGGGTATTTCTGTCTAATATGAGATAAAAATATATATTGAGTTTCAGTTTTTAAATTAAACCAATTTCTAGACATATATTCGTCCAGGTGACTAAAAATAACTTGGTTTTGAGAGCCGTTTATAGGTCTAATTCTATTTTTTAGTGTTCCCCAGAAATCTTCGATTGAATTAGTATGAGTACCAGTTCTAGGGTCGACGAAGTCATCCGAATGGTTTACTCGACGATGTATAAATCCCAAAGCCGATAGTCGATTATATCCTGCCCATTCATCCGTATGAATGATAGTGCCTGGCAAAACCAGCCTTTGAATAATAGGGAGGAGTGTATCACCACTTCTATCCAGAATAAGTTCGATGAATCCTTTGAGAATCTGGGTGTAGTAAATATCCAGAACTCAAACCTCATTTGCCCTAGCACGTCCTAGATTGTACCTCTTCTTTATAAGCACCGTTTCATCGATATGATGAACTACGACACCGACTCCGCCCAACACTTGTGTAATACTGTTCATTTTTCATGATGGTAAATCTCGGCGAAATTGGAACCATCGCACAATTGACGTTCACGTATTATCTGTCTGAGCGGCAGTTGATCTCACACCGGTATTTAAAATCCACGATGTTGGTCAACGAAAGTTTCGACTTTTTTAAAGAAACTTCCTAAAAGACAATCAACTGAGAGTATCACTTACCAGTACAAACACTTGTTTGCTTCCTACACTGTGTACATCTAAATATATATCCATCTTGTCTGGGACTCTTCGACACTACGAACCTCTACCTACCAGATTTCACACTAAGGACCTTCCAATTACATAGCGAGCACGTAGATACTTTAAGTGGTAATCAATCAATAGAGTAAACTACATACTACTGAGTGATTGAAATAAGTAGTTGTATAACACTTGAATAAACCACTAGTGCTTGTCAGCTAGTCAGTAAAGTCTAAACACTGGATGGCTTTTTCGCTCATTTGGCGTCGAATTCCTCGTCAATAGTGGTGTCCAAGATCCCCCATCCGTTTCCTTCTCGTCAGAGAAAAACAGTGTTGTGATAGTACAAAATATCGCTGAAAGTATGAATGCGAAACTAGTGTCTCAGAGGATAGCGAGAGAAAAACGAAACGGCCTGACAGCACGCCAATAGCTTGAACTAATACAACCAAGCCAACCAGACAGACAGCCATCAGCTTACCTTCCAGAAGTCTATAAGAGTAAGACAAATCATCAATAATATTCTAGAGGATAGTCAATGTTTGCTTTTGAATTCCTTTACGTTCCCCACTGGAACATACGGCTTTAAGCTGGAGACTTCAAGTTTTGATAGCAGTAGTGTCTATTTTCGCGGGATAGATAGAGTTGCTAGCAAGCCTCATATGCCCAAACTTCCCTACTAACCAGTCGTCTTATTAATGGGCTTATAGTAAGGTAAAGGAGTACGTCGTCGGGGGGAGGGGCGGACATTCTACCGCCTGCTGCCTGTACCACCGTGTTGCACCAATGAGACAGAAGGTTTGGGGGGAGCAGGACTCACCTTTTTATACTTATCTTTACAAACTCTCCAAAGATCCATTAACACATCAAAATATGATGATGACTCCGGTGGTATTTGAAGCTCCCAATCTGGATTCACATTTTTCTTGAATACTTCTTGATGACTAACACTATACAAATGCTTCTCCGAATTATCGACACCAGTTATATTTTCATTGCATAGGGAACAACGATAAGGTCGTTTATCTCTTGGCGTTGTTAACACATCCAACTTTATTTGTGAGATGAAAATAAAGAAAGAAAAAGAGGAAAATGAGAAAAAAGTAAAAGTAGAGGGTGAATTGTGGTGAGAGTTGGCTGTTGCTAGCCGATTGGTAGACAGTAATTTACGTCAATGTTTACGCTCCCAATATTGGTCGTGAGAAAATAACAAGAACAAAGACTGATTCAACAACCAATCACAGCAGACTTTGCTTGCGTAGACGGATACAGTTTTTTCATATAGATGATCTGACATTCAAGAAACAACCACAAACAGATGACAGATTAACTTTCAGCGAGAAACCACCAATCAGAAGACTGTGTTTGTCTGTTAATAATAATCTATAATTATATACATGAAAATCCATAAATATGTGTTGATTTCCTTAATAAACGATCTGTTGCCTAGCTGGCCTTGTCTTCTGTTGTTACAGAATGATTCGTGCTTGCCTTAACTTCATAATGTAGAGTAAGTAGGTCAGACAGAACATTTTCTTACAAGTCGACAAAATTATGGGATGACCAAGAAAGATCAGAGGTTTAGAAATATACCACCATTTACCATATCCACACTAGGTATGTAAACACAAAAGATCCCTCTGTCATGTTTAAACTTAAAATTCAATCAAGTTGACTGATACGTTTCGTGTAGGGTCAATATATTTCTGAATGAGTTTAGAAAGGCAGTTGACATCATCAAGTGAACAGTTGTCCATTTAGGTTATTTCGCTGTTTGGTTTTTATTCAAATCGTAATACTCGCTCGGTCTCAGTTAACATGACAGTTCCTAGTAAAGAAAATCTCACTAGGTAAGCCAGTAGGGGAATCTCAAACGAGGGTAGTCTAATGAACGACGTTTTCGCCTTACACGTGAAGGGCTTTAGTCTCGCAGGCAACCCCGACATCAATTCCCTCAATGGGGATGTTACTCAGGAAACCAGATGTCATGTTCGTAATGAGATAGTTTGATGAAATGCCAAGCAATACAAAGGCAACAGGAGCAGGATGATGGAGACGTCATCTTTGGGCGTCGGTCGGTATTGTGCTGTCCCGATTGGAATAAACTCGTTGATCCAAAAATTAATCCACTTTAATCAAAAAAAACCAACAACGCCATTCTCCAGAATTTAAAAATGGTTCGCCTCTATCTGCAATGTTCTGGAGGTATTAAATCCGTGTGTACTACACTAGATGACATGCCAGACAACAGTCGATATCCCATGTCATTATCTATACACAAAAGTTGACCAAATGATAATTTGTCTCTCATACAACTTTCACTTGATGAACTCATGTAGAACACTTTTCAAATATGAAATGTTACATCACAGAATACTAACACATCTCACGATCTACGAAACAGATGATGACAGGCTTCGTTACCATCACAACAGAAAAAGAATCTAGCGTCATTCAACCATCGATAGACATTGCTAAATTGAGGATATTAGACACACTAAATCAACGTTGAACTTTGCAGAAAAACGGTCAGAACGCTAACAGTGTATATTATGATCTGATTATCCTGGATAGTACTGACGATGGGGAAAATCCAGATCAAATGTCATGAGAAACGAATCTGTTCATCATAAGTAGTTATAATGAAGACAATGGGGGCGGAGGTGAGAATGCATATTACAACAAGTGCTGATCATGACGACAACAAACTCATGAAAATGTAGCCATCCACATTCCGGCAAAGATCATCATAAGTCGCTTCACAGTGGACAAAATGAGTGGGAACAACCACTTCACAGAAGTATAGGACAGTCTTCAATCAACTTAAGACAGTACCTCATTATCCATTACAATGAAGGTAGGTAACCCTTTGTGTTAGTGTGGCGTAACTGTGAAACAGAGCTTTCAGTGATACACGTTCGATCCCAGGAAGCAGAGAAAGAGTCACTTTTCCAGTTGACGCACGGTAGGAAACTACGACATGACCTGGCCTTCTCCCCGAGAATGGAGTGTATGACGAGTTTTCAAACAAAAAAGATGAAAGGCGTAATCTTTGAAGTGAGAGATGAGGTAAAGTTGACAAGCAAGGAAGTGTACACGGTCGAGTGCGGAAACGCCTTCCAAAATGCGAAGGATTACACACTGTCACCATCAGAAGAGTGGGTGTGTAATACACCGAAAAGAGGTTGGAGCGGCTCATATCGAAACAATTTGACAGAGTCGAGGTGGGGGCGGGTACGCCTTATGCTACTGACAAGATTTATCAGTAGTAGTGTATAGGTACAGACCGATAAAAAGCAGTCGAAAATTGCCCGACTGCATGCGTAGTTTAGCAGTGCCCTTCTTAATCCACGCTTCTTTCTCACTGTTTCACACGTCGAGTATGCTTACACAACACATATACAAAGAGGAAATGTACACATAGATAGATGGATGGATAGACAGACATGCATACATACACGTAGAAATTTACCTCTTCTAAGTATTCTTCTCCTACAGGACCCGGTTCTTCGGATAACAAATGTCTTAGGTCTAAAAATTTAAGACAGAATAAATTCTCTTTGGATTTCACAAGGCTCATATTTCTCTCCTCTTTCTCACCGAGCAGGGTTGTTTGCGTATCTACAAAAAATTAGTAATAATAATAATAATTTCAAAATAATTAATTTTATTATCTGCATGCATGATAAGCGGTTTTTTCTCGGCTACTTTTATTCTTCAAATAAGGATAAAATGAAAATAAAAAACAGATCACTGGTAACTGCACGATAGCGAATACATACTACTGATATATACAGAAATAAGTAGTTAGAAAGCACCCGCAACGAATGGTAGTGTATGTGAGTGATATAAACGCACCAGACAGCCGTCTCGCTAGTCTGGGGTTAAGCTTATCTACAGTGTAGCCGGTACTTCGACTAAGCAGAGAGAGAGAACTAAATCAGCGCAAACCACTCACAGTCCTTGTAAGAATCCCCTGGAGACGACACAGCTTTCAATCCACCTTGTAGAAAACGTTGCAGAAATACAACAATACATATTCAGTGAAGTGTCACACATTTGTATTGAATTCAAATTACATCTGGAACTTACTCCAGTAACAGAAGTAATATATAAACTTGTCTCCCTTCAAGTTGTATTTTTGTTTGCTTGTGAATTTCGTCTTCGTGATTTTTACGCAAATCACAGTGTAACACAACAGAAGGAAAGACATGGAAGTCAAGGTATTGAACTGCGAGAATATGTGAGGATAATATTCACACCACCAACACACTTATCGCCCCACCTTCCCCCACCGGTCAAGAACTTTCGACTGAAGTCGGTTCAATCTCCTTGATGTTGGCCACTTTGCCAGCTTGTCTTGAATGTGCCGAATTCCAGAGTTCGCTGACGTTCACTCGCTTCCCATTGCTTGCATTTCTGATTGTATATACACACGTGACCCCGCCCATCTCACGGTGACCGTGTTGTATGATCCTTTCCATTTTGAAAGCAGTTTGCATAACGCTGGCACGTATTCGCCGGTGTTTCACCTCAGGCTATGTATGATATGCTGCTCCGTCGCGAAACCTCTCTCAGCAACGTTCCAAATAAAACAACCTCATCACTGACAGGTTTTGAACGCCATTATTCAACTGCGCAAAAGCCTCGAAGTCCTCCAAGAAGATCAATATGTTTCCCTTCTTCAAAAACTGCAAGACATAGAGCTTACCATTTGTCGACAAGTAGAGACACCAAATGTAACAACAGAAGGCAAGACACGGAAATCAAGGTATTCAACTGTGGGAATATTTGAGAATCACACTGTCCGTATCACACCATTACAACAGGGCTTATACGACCACCTCCACACACACACACACATCAATGTTGATGATGAAGTGAAACATGCGTCGTGGTATTCGACATACGAAAATATCTCCTTTTCGCTCTTCAGTCGAACACACACACACACACAATCATAAACTTCGTCCACTTGGGAATCTGGATGTGTCAGTGGGAGTGAAGGGGGCCGAGGGCTCAATTGGCGGAATTCTATGAAGGAACAGTGTTGGTTTGATACCCAGACGAGGAAACCTCCAAGACCCTCGTCTACACCCACCCCGTCGTCGTCAGTAGGCTCGCTCAGGAGAGGAAAGAAAATTGAGCTACTAGAACTCAACAAAACTCGGAAAACAAACGGATGAACATTTTTTTAAATAATAAAGTATTTACGCAAAATCATAAATTGAAATTATGACTCAACTTTCAAAAAAAAAGAAAAAGCGAGAGCAAATGAAAGCGAAAAAAACACAACCACCACCTACCAGAATTGATGTAGTGAAAGAATGAACCTAATGGATCGTCAGGCGATAATTGATTACGATCGCCCTTTGCATCTTTATACAACTGATTAAGTCGAGCCTTCAGTTTATGCCGTCTAAACACCAAATGTTCTGCATACAACGATTTCTTACGGAATGTCTCCTTGCATAGGCCACAATAGATTTTCATGTTTTTTCCATCAACCTGTTGTTAATGAATGAATGAAGAATAATAAGATTAGAAATTACTGGGAGAAGAGAGGGGAATCTTATATTCATTAATAATTATTTTTTTTATTATTGCTCTCTTAGGTTCCTAGTGGAACGTAGGGCTTCAACTGCACGTCTCCACTTGCTTCTGTCTTCCTTCTGCTGTACTTTTCACCTGCATTCATCCATGTTAGTTAGTCCATACTGTTTCAACTCCTCTTCACACGATCTCCTCCATGTCACTTTTGTACTGACCTCCCACTCGCCGCTGCCCGTTGTGTCGGGTTCCACTCGAGCAATGGCCTGACGCGCTCACGAAGTCACTCAGCGGCGGTCTCCTCAGCGAGTGTCCAATCCATCTCCACTTTCTCCTGCATATTTGCTGTTGATGGGCGATGGTTCTTGTTTTGTTTGTTTGTTCACATAGTTTCTTGTTGGTGATTCTTTACGGCCCGGCCATCTGATCTTCAGTATGGAGAGAGCGAAGACAGTCAGTTGTTGGTTGATAAAGGTCTGCAACAGGCTGATGGAAATATTCTTTGTGACCGGCCAAGCGCCTAGTTTCTGATCCGTATAGAAGAACTGATTGACTTGACATTTGTATTGGAGATCTGACCGGATTTTGTTGTTGATGCTGGCTGAGTGACGAAGATTTCTAGATTTGTTTCAGGTTGATGAATGTATTTGTCGCCTTCCCTATTCTCGCTCGATTTGACATCCTCGTCCGTTCCTCCTGTAGTTGAGACAATGCTCAATGCATAAGTGAATGAAGTAACTAACCTCTTTCAAATCCCTCCCGTTGATGGTGATTGGCGTTGGATGTTGGTGCTGTTGTTGATGTTGGCTAGTTATTTTCATAACCTCCGTCTTTTTCACCTATGTTCACATGGAGTTCTGTCTTCGCCCACTGCTTCTTCGACTAGTTTGTCACTGGTGGTAATAAGCACCCTTGTCTGACTCTTGTGTTTACTCCAAACACCTCACTGAGTTTTCCGTTGTGAATCATTTGACATGTGACCGTTGTCGTACAGCTGTTGAATAAGGTTGATGAATATTTCGGGTACGCCAAAGTACTTGAGTAGTTTCCAAATTACTTCACGATCAACGCTGTCGAAGGCCTTCTCAAAGTCTATAAAGTTGAGGTACAGGTTTGATTGCCATTCTATGTTTTGTTCGATGATGACGCGCAGAGTTGCAATTTGGTCAGTGCATGATTTGCCTTTCCTGAATCCAGCTTGTTCTGGTCGCCTAGATTACTAGCTCGCTTGATTACTAGCGCGCTAGTTTTTTTTGCCAGGCCAAGCCCGGATAGAGAGGGAGGGTTGAGTCGTGGTGCTAGCAACTCCACCCCCGTACAAATAACCAAATCGCTACAGAAACTGCAACGCGCATATATATCAAAAAATCTAAAAAATATTCATTAATAATAATAATAAATATAATATATTTACTATTGCACAACTAGATTGAAGATATTCAACAGGTTTCAAATTTTGATTGGACACTAGTAAGTACCTAGTGTGATGTGTCTAGTACTTTCTTAAGTGCAGACTGAACTGTCAGTCAATCAGGTGGCCAGCGATGTGGTCACCATTCTAGGTAGCTCGCCATCACGATGCACATTGGCTTGATAATATTTGATAGTTGGAGACTATCGGCCACAGGAAGCCTTACTTGACCTAAGGTTCCGTGCTCTAGTTGGCACTCACCAGTCAGTATGGCGTATCTCCAACTGACTTGAAGCAACTCATGCCCCCCCCCCAGTGCTGCAGTCAGAGATGTTACCACAGAGCTGTTTGTACTGGCGATTGACCTTCTGTAGGACTGTAGTGGGTACCTTGATTTAACACCAGTAACTAATGTGACATGTCTAGTCCTTTCTTTGCGTGACGCGGGTATCTCAAAAAAGGACATGAGTTCCTTCAGGGCAGTTTCAGATACGCCTTGCTGACTGACTGACTGGTGAGTGCCAACCCAACCCTAACCAGATGGGTGGTTCAATTACAAAGATTTCACATTGTCTTTCAAGCCAAAACCACCTTGATGATCACTTTAATTGTTCAACCCACTCTCGCTCCTTTTTTTGCCTCACTTAGTGTCTGTGTACAATCCTTTCATTGAATTACATCTCTACTGTTTTTCTCCGGAAGACCTAAGGCAAGAAATATTGGCGCACGCCAAAGTATTACGAGTACTTGTAACAACCGATTGTTAGCTTTGACGTATGACACAATGGTATTTCATCTATTCACTCAATTGGGGGTAAGTCAATGTGTAATTTCAATTTCATTATAGATGTACTAATGAATTTAACCTTAACTCACTTCAGAGATTCAGGGATTGACTTGCTACCACCAGGGAGGGAATAATCTCGTTGACTTAGAATATGCAGACGATATAGTCCTCCTTCTAGGCGAGGACGATGACAAAATGCAGACACGGTCTTCTGAACACCGTAAGCTGCAATCTACGAATATTTGTCATGCGAGCGTTTCGCTCCTGTCGAGTGTAAGATGATGTTACTGGACTGGACTACACTGACTCTTAGTTTAGAAATAGGGAGTGAAGTGGTAGTGCACGTTGACCGCTCCACTTATTTGAGAAGTTGTATCAGCCAACGCCAACGGGTTGATCACTGACGAAATATCAACACGGATACAGAGGACTAGTTTCGCATATGCCAGTTTACGCCGTCTCTGGCGTAGACGTGATAGCCAGTCGGCTTACCGACCAAGGGGCGTGTTTACCGCTCAGCAGTCCACTCTGTCCTCCTTTCTGACTGTGAGCGAGACCTGGCCATTGAGAGTGGAAAACACGAAAAGTCTCGCTAGCTGTCTTTCATCATAGGTGCCTGCGCTCTATCTCCCGTGTGATATGGTGGTATAATAAGGTGAGAGATATTGAGGTTAGGCTTTGGTCGAGTGCTAGGTAGGTAGGTGGGAGGGGAAATCAATCGACGAAGCTGTGAAGCAGTTATATCGACTGAGATGGTTAGGACATGTGTTACGTATGCCTAGTCACCGCCTTCCTCGACTGACGGCCAATGCTAGCTGATATAGGATCAGGTTGGAAAAGAGCTAGTACATGGTGGTCAAACCAAAACATGGCTTCACCAGTCAATGAAATCTACAACAGTTAGTTTAAGCCAGCCACGTAGGAAGGTATAGACTGGTTTCCTGGTTGGGGTCCTCGGAACGATAAGCACCAATGGCTGGAGACAATTTATTTTCTCTGGCCGAATGAATAAAAGGGTTGCGACACGTTCATCATATATGACGACACATACACACCCACATACACATACAGACAGACAAACAAAGTAGCAATAGAAAGAGAGAAAAACACAAAGCTGATAGAATAGATTGAAAAATCAACAACAACGACAAAACTTACCCTCTTTTTTACAGAGACATATTCATCATCGTATTCTACATCATTATCTCCTTCGCTTTTTTTAATATTTCCCACAGTTTCTTTGAATAACATCAAATTCTTTTTGTGCGAATCAAGTGAATAATGTTCATTTAGAGCTTCTTTATTATCAAATTTTCTTTCACAAATAAAACAGTAAAGACTTGGTCGCATTCTTCTTCTATTCTATAGATATACATTTAAAAAAACAAAAAAGACTGTTAAGGCGCAGCTACTGACAAGATTTATCAGTAGTATCAAATAACTAACAAAAATAAATAATGAACTAAAGGTTATGCACTTGACCACTTGGGCTACAACAGCTAGCCAACTTTTGTGCAACGGGTCATATTCATTATTTCATTGATTTTTTGGTTTTCCCGTCGGCTGATTGAACCGAAGAACTTTATCACTCACTGGGGAATGCAGGTACACCCAGTGGTTTGAGGAGTCCCAAACATGCACCTTGTCCTGGATCCACTGCTAGTCACCATCCGCTAATTAACCTCTAATTAAATGCGGACATAGTCGAATCATCCGCACAAGAAGCCGACAGACATGTCAACCTGACACCGACCACTTTGGTCCAATCGATA